>CM057468.1:49811644-50459144 GCA_030035585.1 Dugong dugon
ATGTGAAATGCTGGGCAGGTTACAGGTGCTTCCACTAAAATCACTCCTTGGGATTACGTCAGCTCTATTGGGTAACTAGGGAACTATTAGCACACCAATTTTACAGATGATGAAGCTAGAAGTTTGATGTTGGCCAATGAGAAATAGCCAAGGGGAAGCCAGAACAGGGTTGAGCTGTCACCCCTTTGGTGACAAAGTTGGGGGCCTAAAAACAAGATGGAAGTTCTGAACTCCATTCTACCTCTATCTGAGAGTTTCCTCATCTGTGTGTACACGCAAGAAGGTTCTGTGGGAGAGTTGGTGATGGAGAGCCTGATGCCTGAAGAAACACCAATGAACATTCTCACACGTTGATTCTGGCATTATATTACTGGGGCCCAGGAGCACTTAAGTGAGAACCATATGGCACTAGTGATATTAAAGTTTGTAGTAGCTAGCCTACAAGATGGCCCCCAATGATCCCTACCTCCAGGCATTCATACCCTTGTGTAGCCCCTTTCACATTGTACCAGAGTTGGTCTGTGTGACCAATGGAATATGGCAAAAGAGGTGGTATGTCACTTCTGAGATTAATTTATGAAAGACTGAAGTTTCTGTCTTGAGTTCTCTCTCTCTCTCTGAGTCCCTTGCTTTAAGGGACGTGGCTGCCATGTTGTGAGGACAGTTAGGCAGCCTCTCAAGAGGCCCACATTGGTGAGGAACTGAGATCTTCAGTCAACAGCCAGGAGAGCTAAGGCCTTCCAACAACCATGTGAATGAACTTGGAAGTGAGTCATTCCCCAGTCAAGTTCAGATGACTGCAGCCCCAACTGACAGTTTGACTGCAATCTCCTGAGAGACTCTGAGCCAGAACCACCCAGCTAAGCTGCTCCCAAATTCCTGACCCACAGATACTGTGAGATAATAACTGTTTGCTGTCTTAAGTTGCTAAGTTTTGGGGTAATTTATTAGGCAGCAATGATAGCTAATACAAAGTATGTGCTGCAGCTCTTCTACTCTGAGCCATTAAGTAGAAGTGGCAGAGGAGAAGGACTGTTATAATGTCTAAGACTTTATTGTTGCTCTTCTAAGAAGACAGATGCTTGACAAAAGCTCCACATTGTAAGGAGTGCCACAAAAGAAATGCTTTCCATATATAGATTAAGAATATTATCAATGGGAATACAAAAAAAACAAAAAGGAAGTACTACGTGGCACAGTGGTTAAGAGCTCGGCTGCTAACCAAAAGGTGGGCAGTCTGAATCCGCCAACCACTCCTTGGAAACCCTACAGGGCAGTTCTACTCTGTTCTTTAGGGTCATTATGAGTCCGAATTGACTTGATGGCAATGAGTTTTTTGGTTTTTGGTTTTTTTTTTTATGATGGCAGGCAACTTAAGAGACCTAAGGTGAACCTCGAAGGATGAGTAGGATAAGAACAAGGGCAAGGGAGAAAGTGAGCAAGGGTAACAAGGAGAGAAACAACAGAATAGACACTGTATGCAGAACAAGGAGGGCTTTGGTATGACTGAATCGAAGCAGGAAGTGTTATGAGAAGAGGCTGGTTTGTCTCAAGGGAACTCCATTCTGGGCTAGTGGAGGAAGCAAGCAATGGTCATCCAGCTAAATCAGCTGCTGCAAGAAAATATCACATGTTGGCTTACATAGTTAATACATAGCTGCACTATCCAATACAGTTGCCACTAGCCACTTCCTCATCTAAAAATAGAGAGAAAAATACCTACTTCATGGGGTTATTGTGATGATTAAACAAGATAATACACGGAAAGTGATTTGGGGATAGTAGGCCCCCAATAAATGGTAGTTTTTAATTGTATTTTATCAGATCTAAGACATCATTGATTTTAAGATATAAACCCATCTCAGAAATACTGAAATGTGAAAAATGTGTCTCTAGAATAGATGAAACTTAGTATTATTATGGAGGGAGAGGAAGGAAGGAAGCTCACTTTTTTTTTTTTAAAATTGTAGTTTAGGTGAAGTTTTACAGAACAAACTAGCTTCTTATTAAACAATTAATACACATATTGTTTTGTGACATTAGTTAACAACCCCATGACATGGCAACACTCCCCCTCTTCTCTACCTTGGGTTCTCCTTTACTAGCTTTCCTGTCCCCTCCTGCCTTCTCGTCCTTGCCCCTGGGCTGGTGTGCCCATTTAGTCTAGTTTTGTTTTATGGGCCTGTCTAATATTTGGCTGAAGGCTAAACCTCAGGAGTGACTTCATTACTGAGCTAAAAGGGTGTCTGAGAGCCATACTCTCAGGGTTTCTTCAGTCTCTGTCAAATGAGTAAGTCTGGTCTTTTTTTTTGTGTGTGTGAGTTAGAATTTTGTTCTACATATTTCTCCAGCTCTGTCTGGGACCCTCTATTGTGATCCCTGTCAGAGCAGTCGGTGGTGATAGCCAGGCACCATCTAGTTGTGCTGGATTCAGTCTGGTGGAAGCTATGGTACTTATGATCCATTTGTCATGGAAGCTCACATTTATTAATTCCTATCTATATTTTATTTAATTTTCTAAACAACTATACAAAATATCGGGCATTATTATCTCCATTTTACAGATGAGGAAACTGAGATTAAGGCTGTTCAAAGAGTCTGTTCAGAGTTATGCAGTAGTAAATGGTAGCACCCTGGTTTGAATCCTCTCCATCTTTTCTTAAGCCTTCATTTTGGTCTGGACCTCAGGTTGCACATGGGCATGGTGGGGTGAAGGCTGCAGGTGAGTGCAAAGGACCATGTGGCTGACCCTTCACAATCTCACTGAAAGGAAGTCTGCTTCTGAACTCTTCCCCAGGAGGGAAGAAAGTGGGAGACCACAGCATGGGCCCATGCAGAGGGCTGGCTGAGGGGAAAGGTTGCCTGGTGAGGGCCAGGCAGGAGCAAGCTTTCCATCCCCACCCAAAGCCCCTCTGTGCACGCATCACTTGAGCCTGAGGGTCCTGAGCAGGGACAAGGCCCAGCACTGATCCCCACTGGATTACCAGGCTTCACTCTGTAGGGTTCACATTTGCTACAGGGGATGGGGGATAGGATGAGGGGTTTGGGATTTTGATATGGATGAAAAGCCATGTCCCTTGTTTTTCCCAACATTTTTTATGAATCCCAAAGCTCACTGGAGCATGAAAAACCACATCCTGGTTGTAGAGAGAGAGAAGATAAACAGGACAGCAAGGGCAGGGGTGTGCAGGGCAAGCAGAACTGAGAAAGGAAGAAGAGATATTTCTCATTCCTGGGACCCCATGTGACAATCTGCTGATGCATTAATGCCGGGGACTATTGGGGTTTCAACAGCAGAATTGAGCAGAGGATGGAGGAGTCCGGATTTGGCCACCCCTAGGGGATATGAAGAAAGCAAAAGGTCATTAAAAAAACAGGAACGAAAGAAAAGACCAAATGAATGTCAGAAGAGACTCTGAAACTTGCTCTTGAATATAGAGCTGCTGAAGTGAATGGAAGAAATGAAGTACCAGAGCTGAACAAAAGATTTCAAAGGGCGGCTAGAGAAGACAAAGTAAAGTATTATAATGAAATGTGCAAAGACTTGGAGTTAGAAAATCAAAAGGGAAAACACTTTCTGCATTTCTCAAGCTGAAAGAACCGAAGAAAAAATTCAAGCCTTGAGATGCAATACCAAAGGATTCTGTGGGCAACTGTTGGTGGCACAGTGGTTGAGAGCTACACCTGCTAACCAAAAGGTCGGCAGTTCAAATCCAACAGCCACTCCTTGGAAACCCTATGAGGCAATTCTACTCAGTCCTATAGTGTCGCTATGAGTTGGAATCCACTCAGTGGCAATGGGTTTTTGGTTTACGGGTTATGGGCAAAATATTGAACAACACAGGAAGCATCTAAAGAAAATGGAAGGAATACACAGAGTCACTATACCAAAAAGAATTGGTCGATGTTCAACCATTTCAGAAGGTAGCATATGATCAAGAACCGATGGTACTGAAGGAAGAAATCCAAGCTGCACTGAAGACACAGGCAAAAATAAGGCCCCAGGAATTTATGTAATACCAATTGAGCTGTTTCAACAAATGGATTCAGCGCTGGAGGTGCTCACTCATCTATACCAACAAATTTGGAAGACAGCTACCTGGCCAACCGACTGGAAGAGATTCATATTTTTGTCCATTCCAAAGAAAGGTGATCCAACAGAATGCAGAAATTATCAAACAATGTAATTAATATCACATGCAAGTAAAATTTTGCTGAAGACCATTCTAAAACGTTTGCAGCAGTACATACACAGGGAACTGCCAGAAATTCAAGCCGAATTCAGAAGAGGACCTGGAATGTGGGATATCATTGCCGAAGTCAGATGGATCTTGGCTGAAAGCAGAGAATACCAGAAAGATGTCTACCTGCATTTTATTGGCTATGCAGAGACATTTGACTGTGTGGATCATAACAAATTATGGATAACATTGAGAAGAATGGGAATTCCAAAACACTTAATTGTGCTCATGCAGAACCTGTACGTAGACCAAGAGGCAGTCATTAGAACAGAACAAGGGGATACTGCATGGCTTAAAATTAGGAAAAGTGTATGTCAGGGTTGTATCCTTTCACCATACTTTTTCAATCTGTATGCTGAGCAAATAATTCGAGAAGCTAGACTATATGAAGAATAACGGGGCATCAGGATTGGAGAAAGACTCATTAATAACCTGTGATATGCAGATGATACAACCTTGCTTGCTAAAAGTGAAGAAGACTTGAAGGCCTTACTGATGAAGATCAAAGACTACAACCTTCAGAATGGATTACACCTCAACATAAAGAAAATAAAAATCCTCACAACTGGACCAATAAGCAGCATCATAATAAATGGAGAAAAGACTGAAGTTGTCAAGGATTTCATTTTACTTGAACACACAATCAATACCCATGAAAACAGCAGTGAAGAAATCAAACGATATATTTCATTGGGCAAATCTGCTGCGAAAGACCTCTTTGAAATGTTAAAAAGCAAAGATGTCATTTTGAGGACTAAGGTGTGCCTGACCCAAGCCATGGTGTTTTCAATCACCTCATATGTGTGCTAAAGCTAGACAGTGAATAAGAAAAGCTGAAAAAGAATTGATGCCTTTGAATTATGGTGTTGGTGAAGAATATTGAATATACCATTAACTGCCAGAAGAACAAACAAATCTGACTTGGACAAAGTATAGCCAGCAAAATGCTCCTTAGAAGTGAGGATGTCAAGACTTCATCTCACATACTTTGGACATGCTATCAGGAGGGACCAGTCCCTGGAGAAGGACATCATGCTTAGTAAAATAGAGGCTCGGCAATAGAGAGGAAGACCCTCAATGAGAGGGGTTGACAACAGTAGCTGCAACGATGAGCTCAAGCATAGTAATGATTGTAAGGATTGTAAGGATGGCATAGGACCTGGCAGGGTTTCATTCTGCTGTTTATAGGGTCATCGCTATGAGTCAGAACTGACGTGACAGCACCTAACAACAACAGGAGATAAACCAGTCATTAGATAAAGAAAAAGTCACATGAAAGTATTAAAATAACAGCTAATAATTATACTCACCACCGTGATGAGCAATTCCCATGCTATCAACTATGATGTAGATGACTGCATTCTCTCCATTGTACAGATGAAAAAAAACGAAGGCTCATAAAGATTAGGAACCTTTACTAAGATCACATCTATAGGAAAAGTAAAGAGACTCTGAATTATTCAAGAGACTGCACTCCTAACTAGGTGGCCATATTGGCCTAAGACACACAGTATATACAGTCTCTTATGTGTAGAGAGAAAGGATTAATTTTTGGAATTTTCTAATGTAGATGGTGATAGGACCAAGGCAATGAAATACGAAGTAGATGATCTAAAATTGATGACCTACTAGTGTGTAGGATGCCAAAATAAAGTAAGTCATTCTAATCGATCATTGAGAATCATCGATGATCAATGGTCTGAATAGACATGTTACATATATAATCTTACATGATTTAATATAATTTAATAACAACCCTATGAGGTAGATACTCTAGTGCCCCTTTGACATAATGGAAACAGGAGTTGTAATTTGCTTGATGAGATTTAGGATTCACACCCAGGAGTATTTGATTTTAATGCTTATTCTCTTGCCACTATGATATACCACCTGCCTCATATGATCTGTTAAATGAAATGGCTGCTTGTCATTAGGATGGAGAGAAAAGGAAACGATAGTGTGCATAATATTTTTATTCTGTGATTTGTACGTGCATGCTTAATATTTGTCAACAACAATTTTGCTACAAATAGGTTGGTTTTGTTCCAATACCTACTTGTCATTCCTGTGACTCCAGGTCACGATTTGCTCGCACTGCAATGCCCACTTACACCCCGCATGTTCTATACTAATAACACTCCTGAATGGATAATGTCAACCTGGAGATGATTTGGGAATGGCCAACCCCGACGTTGGAAAACTGGCCAATTTCATTTCCTACCAAGGGCTGTCACAGCCGACTGTGGACCTCAAGTCTGCCCTTCTCTGATTCCCATGTAACTTTGCATCCTTTGCTGCTCCATCCAGCTGCCGGCTGGTTACAGTTTGCCTTAGGCAGTCAGTTGCAATTTTCCATGGCCTAATCTTATCCTCCATTAGAAAAAGAGATGGGAAATATAATGGGCTGAAAGAATTCCGATAGCAGATGCCAGACATCAAATTACACAGGTAGTAATCACACAGATTAGGAAACATAATGAATACAATATTCAAGCTGAACACAGACAATGAATTTTTCAGTGCAATGCAAGCTTCTTGTTAATAAAATGAAATAACAATTTTCTTCTTATTAAAGCTAAAGCAATCTCTATTTTCTGAAGAGCCACATGTCACCCAGACCTCTGGGCTGAAATGATCTAAAACTCAATACACACAGGACCAAATGGACTGATAGACATTCTGGCTGACTCTTACATTTCAGATTGTGTGGCTGTTATTGCTCATTATAGGGTGGTTTGGAAGTTTCTCCTGAAGATTCAGAGCCCTTTTCAGAAATAAATGTATGATTCACAGCATGAGGTACACAGAAGGTACTGACTTGGGAACCAGGAGACCTGAATTTTAGTTCCAACTTCCACTGTTTGATTTTGTGACCCTGAGCCTACAGAGTGCAAGGATGAGATGGTGGGGCTGGTCTGCCCCAGGTGTGCACAATAGGGCTGCATCGTCTGTAGTGAATTTTAAAACGATAATAAAACTGACTAAAGACGGTCTGCTTTCCATTACCACCATGTGCCAGCTATGCGAAACAATGTCAGTGATAAAATGCCCCTCCCCCTCAAGTCTTTTGTTGGTCTAAGTTCTAAGCAACTGCTGTGGTTACTGTTGAGTTTGATAATGATTATGTATATATATTCTGTATACATATATATATTATAAATATATGACCACTTACAGTTTTTATTTAAAATTTAGGAGTGAAGCAGTGAATTGTGAGGTGTACAATTTTTGTTTCGGTAAGGGCAAATTTTAATTCATGCATGAAATATTTTGCTAAATTTGTGAAATATTTTTAAATTGGAATTTAGCCTTCTTTTAAAATTTCAGCTGTTTTAAAACTAAATAAAATCAACAAAATAATAATTATTACTGATTATCATATGTTTATTACTGAAAATAATTTTATTGTATAGAGGAGGGTGCTGTTAAAAGTGATCCATTACATATCTGTGAATATACTAAAAAACCATTGAATGATACACTTTAAATGGGTGAATTGTGTGGTATTTGAATTATATCTCAATAAATCTGTTTTTAAAAAATTGTTCCAATCTGGGGGTCAAATATGCTAGGGTTTATTTCTTAGATCAAAGCAGTGTTTCCCAAGAAGGGGGGATCTGCAGATTCCTAGTTCACTGAGTTCCTCCATGAAATTACCTGGTACAGTTGCCATCGAGTTGATTTTGATTCATGACAACCCTGTGGGTGTCAGAGTACAACTGTGCTCCATAGAGTTTTCAATGGCTGATTTTCCAGAAGTAGATTACCAGGCTTTTCTTCCGAGGCACCTCCGGGACTCAAACCTCCAAGCTTTTGGTTAGCAACCAAGCACATTAACAGTTTGTACCATCCAGGGACTCATCCATGAAATTCGGCATCAAATAAATGAGGGAAATGTTTTTCTCTCTGCACCCTCTTAAAGATTAAAAATGCATGTTACTATAGTCAAGGCTCTGAGAAATCCCACAGTAAAACAAAACAAAAACTTGTTTATCTTAGTTTGTCCCAGTGACCACTGGATGGACCTTCTTGGTTTTATTTCTGGAGAAGGAGATAGTGAGGGGTGGTGGGGAAAGTGGCCAAGAATGCGAGAGGGGGAAACACCCATCGTCACCCCATGGAACTGCAGAACACTCTTTGGGTTAGGCCAGCGGTTCTCAAAACTTGCTGCCCATTAGCATTTCCTGGGGAGCAATTTAAACTCTTCAGGCCCAGGCTGCTCCCCAGACCAGTTCAATCAGAATCTCGGCGTGTGGACCGAGCATCAGTATTTTTTAAAACTCCCAGGTGATTTTGATGTGCGGCTAAGTTCAAGAACCCAGGGTTTGATCATCTCAGGGTCTTTTTGAGATCTTCAGTTGCAAGGCTCCAGGATTTTTATCCCACACCATGTTTGATTCCTATATTCATACACAGACTGGCAGTAGGAAGCAGGGACAAATGGGTGACATGACCTCTGAACTTCCATCAAAGTGGCAGGGTTAGGCAAGGATTCAGGCCAGGGTTCCTTCCTCCCAGCCTAGCTCAGTGACCTGAACGAGCAAGGCTGTCTGGAGCCTGTCAAGAAAGAGAATGCCATTAACAATAATAAAAAACAAATGACTCCTTTGGCCAAACCCCCCCGCCCCGGAGTTGAAAAACAGGATATTTGTGCACTAAGGTGGTGCCCAGATGCCTTAAATTGTAGGAAAAGCAGGGAAGAGAAACACTACGCTGGTTTCTCCATTTCCAGGCCTATCTGCCTATTAACCTCCTGGATTTTTGAGCAGCTGTTCCTTTAGCTCACTTCTGTCTATAGCCCCACACAGGCTGCCTCTGGGACACAGTGTGCAGGGCTTTCATTAAAAAGTTAACATTTATCACAGAGTTCAGATCTCCCCCATATCTCATTGAAAGGAGAAGAAAACAGCTCAGCTTCAATAAGGCAAATGTCGCAGTAAGATAAATGCTAACATTTTCTGGAAAGTCACTGCAATTATTCAAGGAATGACCCCTTCACTTTACCCTTACGCCCAGGTCTTTTTTTTTTTTTTTTGTGCCATGGATCTGCTCCTGTCCTTTATTTAGGCAAAACTCAAGGGGCCATGTTCAGTTTCACAACCTCGTGGGCAACACCCCCGTTATCAGAGGGTGATCTGTGAGCATTGTCTACAGGCAGAATCAGGCCACTGTACTCAAGAATGGGTCCCTGGGTGGTGCAAATGGTTTGCGCTCCACTACTAACCTAAAGGTTGGTGGTTTGAACCCACCCAGCAGTGCTGTGAAACAAAGACCTGGTGATCTGTTTTGTAAAGATTACAGCCTAGGAAATTCTATGGACCGGTTCTACTCTGGTTTGGGTTTTCTCTGTGTGCGTGCATGCGCGCGCTTGCTCAAGAACAGAGTCCTTGAGTGGTGCACGTGACTAATGTGCTAGGCTGCTAACAAGAAGGTCGATGGTTCAAGTCCACTTAGAGGCACCTTGGAAGGAAGGCCTGGTGATCTACTTCTGAAAAATCAGCCATTGACAACCCTATGGAGTGTAATTCTACTCTGACACACATGGGGTTATCGTGAGTCAGAACTGACTCCACAGCAACTGGTAACTGGTACTCAAGAACACACTTTCCGGTTAGTTTCAGGTTTCACGAACTGTTCCCAAGCTGAGCTGCCGTTGCTTGACAACCAGATTTAGGAACGAGAGGCTCAAATTTGGAGGCCATAGAGTTGGCCCAAAGGTTCTGGTGTTCCTGCCACAACCCTATTTGATGACAGGGGTAATGTTTCCTGAAAACACTGGTCACAACAGGCATCATGAAGTAAAATAGAAATTTACTTCCACACTGAGATCTGAGATGCCTGCTGAGTAAAGAGGCAAGTGCTTCCTCCCACCCACCTGCTTGCTGGGTCACCCCTTGCCCAACAACAGGTAGTTCCTATCTCCTGGACCCAGTTTTAGGCCATCAGCTGCATCTGACGGCAAATACTGCTATTTGGAAAGGGCATTGCTGCTCATACTTACCTTCAGCACTTCATATACCATCTGGGGTTGCATACCATCTGGGGTCCTTGCCAGTTACCTGCCATCTTGAAATTTTCTAGCCTTATGAGTATTTCTCCTGGCGTTGTCCCTGGGTAGTAAAAATGGTTAATGCTTTCTGCTGCTAACCAAAAGGTTGGAGGTTCAAGTCCACCCACAGGCACCTCAGAAGAAAGACCTGGTGATCTAATTCTGAAAAATCAGCCATTGAAAACCTTACGGTGCACAGTGGTATTCTGACACACATAGGGTCACCATGAGTTGGAATCACCTTGATGGTAACTGGTGAAACTGTTATGAATATTTCCCAAGGTATTCTGCAGAATCTTAAAATCAGTTTTGTATATAAAGTGTTCTGTCGTGTAAATTTGAGAAACACTGAATTAAACAAAAGTAAATGAGTTTTGTTAATGTGGGACTCTTCAGAACAATTAATGAACTAGTGAGCATTGTGAATATCCAAAAGAACAATTAATGAGCCAGTGAGCATGGTGAGTACTCGATAGAAGACTTGAATGAGCAGCATTGTCAGATGTATTTGGCCATGGAATTATTTTTATTGCAGAAATACATCTTGGAAAATAATGCTGTAGAATCACAGAGCGGCAATGGAGCACCTTTCTGTGCTTCAGTTTCCTTTCTGTGAAATGGCAATAAAAGGATGGTTGTGCTTGGGGACTAAATGAGATAAATTTATGTAAATCTCTTAGAACCACATTTGGTACAAGTTTACCCATACTCTGAGTTCAAATCCTGACTCATTTGTAGTTGTGCAAGATTTAACAGTTGTGTCCAGTACTTAGGCACTCTGGAGTCTCAGCTTCCTTACCTGTAAAATGGGGATTCTGTTAGTTTCTAACTTAGTTTTTGAGGATTACATGACATATTGTATGTAAATTTCTCAGTAGATTTTTGACACAAAATAAAAGCTCAAAAACTGTTAAGAGAAATATTGCTGTGTTTGGCGAAGGACATCTTGGCCCATACTTGCAATGAATTTGAAACTCAATAAACTGAGGCCCCTTAACTCTGGGGAAAAGGTACACAATTTACATTCTAAAACTTGACCATGAGCTGGGCCCTATTTTCATATAGCAATTCTGGAATTAACTACTGTAATTTCACAAAGGGGTTTGTGAATACTGTATTATGTTTAGGCTGGTAAAATAAATCTGAAAAAAATTTTAAATCCCATGTTAGTATGATAATCTTTAAATTAAGACTTTATTTCTGAACTACAAAAGGATGGATTTCAAGATCAAAGCTTATCAAACTCAGATTTAAATTGCAAAAGATCTCTGCAGATTTACCATATGCTATCAGCCTTCTTTTTTTTTTTTTTTTTTTAAGATCTGAGCATTTTTGGTAACTCTAAGGAAAAGGAACCAGGATTTATAAAGGCCATAGCAGGCTTAGGTAGAACAAGCATCCAAAGATCCCCCGTGCTTACTTCATTTTCGACCTCATTCTACTCACCAGTAATGAAGAAGTCAATAAGCCTTCATGAATGGAAAAGTTTTTGTTTTTACTATTATGTTTCTGGGTGCCATTTCCTCTACTTAAACCTGCCCAAATCTGCTAATCAGAGAAGGAAAATTACAGGCTAAGCCATTTCAAAATTCCAGCATTTGGTCATTCTGTACCTAGAAGCCAGCCATTTCATACAGCAAGATTTTCTATTAAATTAAAATGTGAGCAATTATTTGGCAACATTTTCCTAAACTCTTAAACATTTCTGAACCATCAAGAGGAAAGAAACCTATGCCCTTTTGGAATCAGGCAAGCCAAGCAGTGTGTGAGATAGGACTCAAGTCCTGTTTTCTATTTATTTCCAACAACTTGCTGTCTGGTAGCATTTTTCTCTCCTATTTTTAATGTCTATAAAGTTTCTATCACATTCAGTAATTATCTTCCATCTCAAAAGGAGAAAGGAAACTCCATAGTAAGAACTACATGAAACACTGCGCGTCCAGGTGCCAGAAAATATTGTTTTGTTTAGTGGAGATGAGATTGTAAAAATATGGCTCTTTATAATGCATGTTCTCGAGTTTATTTATAGATACTATGACACCCACTCTTAAACTCCTTACTTAATCACTAACAGAGACATTATTCTGAAAGTGAATTGGGGTGGTGAAAATATATTTTAAAATGGTATATTCTCTAGAACAGTCTCATTTCTTCTTGCTCTTACCAGCTACAGCTATCCAGGAAGAAAAAAAAGGCAGGAGGCAATTTAAGCCACAACAAACAAAAGTGTTTTAAATTTCTCAGGGGCAAACGGCACTCCATCTTGAAGGAAATTGGAAGAGATATCAAAGAGAATTTATTGTCTGATGACCACCCCTAGTTATTTAGTGAAATCTGTAAGAGAAAAATATGGCAACAGTTAAGAGATCTGACTTAAACTTTCTTTAAAGGAGGGCAACAGAGAGAGACAGTTCACTGATTTTTTGCTTTGGGAACCTCAGATACCTTTGATAACAAGTAGTTAATTCATTGTTGCATTTTTAGATAACTTATATCAAGCAATTAATACTGGGTTATTATGATTACTATTGAAAGGGCAAAATGATGATTCCACTAATCATGAATTCCATTCAATAAAGTTAAGAGTAAAAATGTCTTCCACACTGGCCATTTACGTTGGAGTCATTAACAATGACTTTTTTTTTCACTTATGGAATAATGTCCACTAATTGGATGTTAGAGGAGTGACCAGTATTTTTCCCCAGAACACTTGAGTTTCTGAGGATACTTGTTAAAAATGTCTCTTAAAATACATGAGCACTAGAAAGTACTTTGCCAAAAAAGAAAAAAAATTCTAGAATACAAAATACTATATTTTACTTCTATCAATCTATTTACGAGTATATATCCACTAATTAGAGCCTCCTCCAGTATAAAATAAACTAAACCAAGCCTGACGCCATCAAGTCGATTCTGACTCATAGCGACCCTACAGAACAGATAGAACTGCCCCATAGGGTTTCTAAAGAACAGCTGGTGGATTTGAACTGCCGACCTTTTGGTTCGCAGCCGAGCTCTTAACCACTGCGCCACCAGGGCTCCAGTTATAAAGTAAGGATCTCATTAGATAAGTGAGGTGGGGTTAAACATTTATATGATTTGCTTAAACCACAGTGTCCTAAGTTTATGTTCTCCCGGGGAGGTAGGCCTGTCGGGGTTTAGTCCAGAAATGACACTGGAATAAAAAAAATTTTGCTATAGGATATTAGCAGTGAAAACACTTCACACACTCACTGATAACTAGAAGGAAGTTTTCACCTGTTGTTATCAGTTACCGTCAAGTCAGCTCTGACTCATGGCTACCTTATGTACGAAAGAACAAAACTTTGCCCGATACCGCACCATCTTCATGATTATTGGTTATGCTTGGGTCCATTGTTGCGGCTGTTATAGTGCCTTCCAACCTTGAGGGCTCATCTTCCAGCACTGTATCAGACAATATTCTGTTGTGATCCATAGAGTTTTCACTGGCTAATTTTTGGACATAGATTGCCAGGCCTTTCTTCCTAGTCTGTCTTAGTTTGGAAGCTCCACTGCAACCTGTCCACCATGGGTGACTCTGCTGGTATTTGAAATACCAGTGCCATAGCTTCCAGCATCACAGCAACATGCAAACTACCATAGGAGAACCAATTGACAGACAGTTGTGATACCTAGTCACTTTTAAAGAAAGGGGGTTGGATAGAGTGAGGATATGAAAGAGAGGGAAAATACACACACATTCCTCAGAGACCCAATTGGGACTTCTTGGCTTAGTTGATAATGTAAGAGTAGTGGGCTTATCCCTCCCTGTGTTTCTTTTTTTTTTTTCCTGATACAGACCAAATAAACCAAACCAAACCTGTTGCTGACAAGTCGATTCTGACTCTTATTGATCCTACAGGACTACCCAATAAGGTCTCCAAGACTATAATCTTCATGGAAGCACATTGCCACCTCTTTCTCCCGAGGAGTGGCTGGTGGATTCAAACCACCGACCTTTGGGTTAGCTGACCCACCGCACCACCAGGCTTCCTTTCCTGATACAGTCAGTGACTGCAGAATCCCCACAAAGACCATCCCCTGATTTCCAGCAGAAGCCTAGCATCTGTTGGACTAGAATTGGCTACGGGAGACTTCTGTTTTGAAAAATACCCACTGCAGAATCCCAGCCTGGCAGACACAGAAGGAGATGGTCCTGTGACATTATAACGCATTGGGTTTTCTTCTGCTGACCCATGACATGGGTAAATAAAGATAACCCTTCACCAAGAAATACCAACCACTCTCTCCCAGGGCTACACTGGCTAATTCCAGCAAACAGAGCAGCGTCCTGCTAGCATTTAGCTTCCATCACAATGAACCTGAAGAGACAGAGTGTCAGTTAAGAACAGTTAATGAGGAGTTCTGGAAATCAGACTGCTGATACCAGTTATCTGACCACAGAGAACGGCTGGGGGAAACCCCCCCCCCCAAATCTCTTCGTTATTCGATTCAGATGAGTGATTTTCTCAGCTTGGCTTCTCATCAAACATTTAGAGAGGAATTATCCCAAGTTTTGCCTATTTGGTTGTTTTCGTTTTCTGGCGTAAGGTACAACATATTACCGAATAAAAATTACACCACATTAAACGGTGTGTTGAGTATGCTGCGGTTAATGTGACTTTACTGGTGTTATTTTAAGTGTCTGCTCTCCGGATTCCCTTGGAATTTATGCTGTTAACTCCCACGAGTACGAACAGACCTCCCAAGCCTGTAGTTACACACACTGTATATTTATTAGGAGTCAACTTCGAGACTGCGCTGAGGGCTGTATTTTTCCCCTGAATACTTGAGTTCCTGAGCACACTTGTTTGAAAATGTCTCTTAAAATAGATGGTTTAGTTGGACAGACTAAAAATTTTGTGTAATCAGAGAGAATGTTTAGAAAACATTGTTTGGGGAGGGAAATAATGTTTTTGTGCTACATCCAAGAAGATAAATAATGCAATTCTCCTTCTCCAGGGTCTTGGCTATGCAGGCTTTAGTATTGTTAATAAAACAAAGGAGAGACAAGGTCCCCAGAAGGGAGTGATAGAAAAACATTAAATATTTAACCATTTGGCCTGGAAACGTGTATGGAGACCCAAATCAGGTCTTCCACTAATGTAGCAAATAACTACAATATCTACTTTAAGGCTTTTCAGGGTAAAAGATAAGACTCTAAAACCAAAGAGAAAAATCTCTTGGTGAAATGTGTGGCCGTGTACTTTTTGAAGAGAAAGCTTTCACTTTGTCAGGAAAAGTTTTCATCTAATTTTAAAAGATTAGCATTTATTTCATACTTAAGACTGCAGGAGTCAGCATCTTCCCCTGTTTAATTTATAGGTTATTTGTTTGTTATTGTTTCTTGTGTTCCAACAATATACTTTTTTTTTTTTTTGCTTCATGGTCCTCCATTTACAATAAAGGAAAATTCGCCCCAAACTGTGACGGGTTTTTCAATGTGTAACAATTGCTTCAGAACAGTTCTGAACAATTCTGAATATTGTTGAACACAGGAATTTAAATTTTTTTTTTTTTAGTTCCTGATTTATTCTGATTCGTATTTCTTAGTGAAATAGAATATTTAAAAATCATGAATCGTGATAAATAATAGATCAGAAAATATGTGCCCTTTAAGGTTTCCTCAACTTTCATTTCATCCAAACCATCTACTAGAAAGGATGTGGCATCACTGGTGAAGTAGCGCCACCACCTGGAAATTTTCAGAATGGCAGCCGTATGTTCCTTTTCCTTACAAGGGTGAGTTCTTTTCAGTGGGACCACCACACTTATATTCAGGGAAAAAACAGTTATTCAGTCCACTTAAGTGTCCTAAGAATGCTCAGTGTAACACTTAACCCTTTTCCTGTAGTGTTGCTGCTACAGGAAAAGCAACGGTTCTTCGTTACACATTGGAGACGAAGCTCTTCTGAGGTTTGAAGAGAGAACGAACCATCATAGATAAGGTACAGAGCGAGGTAGCAGGAAGAAGGAAAACTGAAAGCCGACATTTTAAACTTGTCATGTAGATACATCTATGGTTTGTGCATGGGTCTGTGTTCAAGCACATTAAAATTACTTATTTTTAAAAGGTGGATAATAGCATTGACTTCACAGGATAATTGGAGGGTAAAATGCCTTTAATGTGCTTATCACAGTGCCTGGCCCTTATCCAGGAATCAATAACGGGAGATATTATTATTAAAACTGATATTTATTTAAATTCTTCTCAAGTGTCAGAATAAACATGCACAGTGTTGGTAAGGACCTGAAGAGGTTACTGGGTCCAGCTCCTGTCCCAGTAGATAGCTCCCACACTTTAAAGTCCTAAGAAGAGAAGGATCCTCCATCTCCTCAGTGAAGTAAACCCCTCACCTGGCTCTCTACCCTCTGTGGTCTGGCCTCAGTCTCCCCTTCCACTCCCAACCACATGGGTCTACATCCAGCTCCCCAAGCAGGCCACAGTCTCCCATCTCTGTGTATTTCCTCATATCATCCTCTTCACCTATATACTCCACCTCTCTTTGCTCATTTAAGCTCTTCCTTTCTTCGAGGCTTAAACTAACAAGCCATCCAACTCATATGATACACCTCGAGTGTAGCAGAGCTGAACTATGGTTTCCACTGGCTGATTTTTCAGAAGTAGATCACCAGGCCTTTCTTCCAAGATACCTCTGGGTAGATGCCAACCTCTAAACTTTTGGCTAGCAGCCAAGCATGTTAAAACATTTGCATTGTGCAGGGACTCTATTTGAGGCTTAGGTCCTACCTTTTCTGGGATGTTATCCCCTCTCCCTTCACTATCATCCATTTCACACTTCGAAAGTGTTAGTATTGATGGGTCTTCCTTTTATCCTGCTTATAACTTGCCTCCTCAGCCTGACTATAAATTCCTGAAGGGCAGACACAAGACTCTAAGCATTGCTGTACACAGAGCAGTGACTGGATGTTTGTTTTTATGACATTAACCTCCACCATGAACTTATATCCCAACACACACAACTTTAGAAGGTCTACTAAAAGTTTGTCCCAAACTGATCCTGGAAATGAAACCTCAATCCCTGACCTAAGTTAACAGGGAACAATCATTCATGAATTAGCAAGCATGAAGGCTTACTTAGCTCCTGGGCCACACTAAAAGGAAGATGACTGCAGATTTATTATTTTATTATGAACATAAAATGGCAGAAACAGCTCACCCTCACATAGAAGCTTTTGTTTCCAGCAGCCCCATGTAAGGACTTATTCCTGCATCCTTATTTCTGCATCCCCATAGAGATTATGCATCTTTATGTGGTGGTGGAAGGAGCCCTGGTGACACAATGGTTAAGTGCTTGGTTGCTAACTGAAAGGTTGGTGGTTTGAACCCACCCAGTGGCTTTCCGAGAGAAAGACCTGGTGGTCCGCTTTCATAAAGATTATAGCCTAGGAAACCCTATGGGGCAGTTCCACACGGTCACATGGGGTCGCTATGAGTCGAAATCGACTTGATGGCACCAGACAACAACATGTGGTGGTGAAGGCATCTGGAGGCAGATGGGGAAACCACAGTACAAGGGCTGGATGGCACCGTTCTGAGTTAGAGGCCTGGTTCTACCACTCACTAGTCCTGTGAGTCTAGGTAAATTGTTTCAATCTCTCTGACAGTCCTCTGTAAAACTTGCATGATAATACCTATCCCCACCCCACACCCTGGCAGCCAGGGCTGTGTGAGAGTTAAATGACTTGCATGTCTTAGCACACAGGCCAGGGGCCCAACAAGTGTGCTAGTAGAGGGCACTAGTGTTTGAGGGTTCCTCCCACATATCTTTGTTCACTATGTCAGTACACTCAACTACTAACTGAGGTTGGCAGTTCGAAGCCTGCCTGGGGCACCAGGGAAGAAAGGCCTGGCAATCTGCTTCCATAAAGATTACAGTCAAGAAAACTCCACGGATCAGTTCTGCTTTGTAACACATGAGGTCGCCATGAGTCAGAATTGACTCAACCCCAATGGGTTTGGTCTTTTTTGGTTTTGTTTTTTATAAGAATACCCTAGCTTTTTTTCTTTTTCCCAAAGGTTTAAACTCAACTTCATCCTAGATCAACCAGCAGAGGTCACTGAAGAACAGACTGAATCCTTCCCGACCCCAGGCCTGACTTCTAAATTCAGGACCATATAATTGTAGTTAAAATAGCATATTGTTTTATAGTAACACTTCATTTTTAACGTTATTGTTCTATGCTGTCCATTAAGAGCTACACTGCAACAATTTGATCAACGTTCCGCTTTCAGAGTTTTCTTCCCTTAATTTCTGTGTAGTGAAGCACAGCTAAACACCCTCAGGCTAGAGAATTGGGAAGAAAGCAGTACAAAGAGGAAGAGAGATAATGACATAATGCTTCAAATGACCTAGAAAGATTCTAAAACGATGATCAGAGTCGGCAGAAGGAGACCGAGCCTGCATCCCCATCAGCAGTGAAGGGACAGCTATATGAGAGAGAAGTGATTGTTTCAGAGGAACCCAGAGATAAGAGCAATTTAGAATGTTCTGGGTGCTGTGGTGACATTAGGAAAGGGGAAGTGGAAGACTCAGCCCTCACAAAGTTTTGACCTTGTTGCAGGATATAGGATAAGTCTGTATAAGTAGACTTAAGGTTACTTAAAATAAAACAAAGAAATGTTGCAAATGCTTTACTTCGTGATTTAAGATTTCCTAGTGACAAACAAAGAGCCCTGGTGGCATGGTGGTTAAGCACTCAGCTGCTAACTGAAAGGTCAGCAGTTTGAACCCACCCGCAGCTCCACAGGAGAAAGATGTGGCTGTCTGCTTCTGTAAAAATTACCAAACACCCAAACCCATTGCCGTCGAGTCAATTCTGACTCATAGCAACCCTACAGGATGGAGTTGAACTGCCCCATAGGATTTCCAAGGAGCGGCTGGTGGATTCAAACTGCTTTGAAAACTCTATGTGGGAGTTCTATTCTGTCCTATAGGTCGCTATGAGTCAGACTTGAAGGCAATGGTTTAGTGACAAATAAGAGACATACGTTGCATTTACACAACACTTCACAGTTTAAAAACTGCTTTTGTATCTGTTATCTCACCTTTGGAATAACTTCAGGAGTGCACAAGATCAGGATCCTATGGGCTTCTTTGGGGCAGGTGCCACATCTCATGGTATTTTTAATCTGCCCCAGAACACTGAACATAACAGGCACTCAGTAAATATTGGTTGAATAAATGATCAAAACAGATAAAACCATCACATAAATTATTTATTTACACACAATTTTATCATTTATATAATAAATTTATTACACACATTTATCAGTTCATTTATCCAACATTCTAAGTTGCAACAATATCTAAAAGGGCTGTAGTTTTAGGTAGCTATCAGAATTGGTGCAACCCAGCAAGGGTCTTGGTGTTGCTACCTCCCTGTATGAAGGTTCCGGAAACTCAGAAACCTCACAATGGCCTCAAAGGCTGAGAAGCTAGAGGTTCTATATCCCCAGATGTCAAAGTTACTGCAGAGTTTTCCCAAGGCCACATCTCATGGATGACTCTCTTTGTTTAGAGGTGGGGTGGGCAGGAGATGTCCTATCCACCGGAGCACTGAATAGAATAAATAGAACCAACCAGTAAAATCAATAAGGTGGCAACTAGAGACACTCAGCAACTAAATTGAATGTGCATGAAGGTAGCTCAGAGAAATTGAATAAGCAGAAATCACTGGGGTTAAACCAAGGTTTAAAAGCAGAATCTATTTTTTTTTTTTTAAATGCATCCAAAGAGGGCAGATGCATTCTTGGTGAAGGGTACAAGAAGGGGCAAAGACAGAGAGTTGAGAACAATTAAATTGCCTGCCGAGGGGGTCCAACAAATTTGCTTGAGGAGTAAAGATGGAGATTACTTGTTAGACAGGAGGTGATTTAACATAATTGCTGGGAGGTTTAGATGTAACGCAAGAAAGCTACAGAATTACGAATCTTATCGGCCATCAAGATTTTATTCACCTTTGCGTAGTCAGTGTTCAATCCATATTCATTTGAATCGAATTGGACAATTGAGCAATTCCAATTCTTAAGAAATGTCTTCCTTTAGGTTTTTTAAAATTAGCCTCCTTTCCACTTTTACCGGTCAAGTGTTAGTCAGAACGACCCTGATCTTTCCTCCAAGTGGCAGTCCTTCAAATGCTTCGACACAACGCTTTGGTCCTTGCCTCATTCTTGTCTCTTCCAGGACAAACACCTTCCTGTCCTTCTTTGCTTCCACGTGTCGTGCTGCCAACCTTCACCATCCCAGGCACCCTCTGGCTCCTGTCATTTGCCCAGTGACCCCCTTTAAGTAGATGCTCAACAAAACAGCCCAAACTATATGACCCCAAGCAAGCCAAGCCTCATCTCATGAGCATTTCATAGCCAACTACCAAGTTAGCCAACTGTCAGCAATAGAATTCACCTGTCTCTGTGGTCTCCCTGCAATGATGTATGAATTTGCAGTCCATTTCCTTTCTGGAATTCCAAATGCACCGACCACATAATTCATTTTCATCACATTCTCATAAGAAAGTGATTGCTGCCACCATGTTTTAGGGGTGAGTGGGGATGGGGTAAGGGTAGAAATTGGAGGAAAAAATGAAATGTAACTGTGGAAAATAACCTACCTGGCTGGCACTCCTAGCCAATGGCCAAGGAACTCATAACATACAGTTCTCCCAAGTTCTTTCCCAGGAGGACTTAACTTTTCTTTAGATGAGACCACACTGCCTGTAGAGATAGAGTCTGGCAATTAGAGATCAGAGGGAGAGAGCCGCACATTTCCTAAACTCCTAGTGTAGACTTGGCCTTCCTCTTTGTGCAGGGATCCCTCTAATCACCCAGCAACAATCTAGTGCCTGCCTCCCAGCTGGGTCAGAGCGAGAACACCCTGGCAAGGGGGATCTGGCCACCAGGTGTTTGTCTTATTTGCCAACTCCCTTTCAGCAGCAGCCAGAATGTGAGCTATGCCCTTGATGGGCATAAATGAATACAGTACATGCTATATCATTCATTAGGGAAGAAGGAGGATGCAGCTTGTGCCTTGAAAAGCGTGGGGTTTTGCCCAATGGGTAAGGATAAGAACACTGAACAATGAAACAGGGCCCGAAGCATGGACCAGACAGAGGCCAAACACCTGGTGGGGTTAGTCCACTGCCAATAATTTGGTTCCAGAATAGTCTGTACATTTTACATCAAATTTAGCGGACTGGGAAATGGTTGGGTTAAGATCTCTCTCTCTCTCACACACACACACACACACACACATAGACTCACAGACACACACACACACACACACACACACACACTGAAATCCTTCTAGGAAGAAAATTGCCATTTTTCAATTTTATGCTGTCCTCCCACTTCAAAGGACCAGCACCCCCTGGGAATGGCAGATTTCTGCTGCATTGTGCCTGTGTGGAGTCCCTGGGTGGTGTGAATGGTTAATGTGCTTGGCTGCTAATAGAAAGGTTGGAGGTTCTAGTTCACCCAGAGGCACCTTTAACAAAGGTCTGATGATCTACGTCCAAAAAATCTGCCATTGACAACCCTGTGAAACAGAGTTCTACTCTGACACACATGGGATCTCCATGAGTCAGAGCTGACTCCATGACAACTGGTTTTGTTTTTTGGTGCCTGGGTGACTGGCTACTGTTCTTGAAGTTCTTGGCCAAGTGACTGGCTCAGCCTGGGCTCTGTTAACAGCCTTTCCTGGGCCACACAGTATGGGATGCAAAGCAGATGATTTTATGACAGAGGAGCTGAGAAAGTGGAGCTGGACTCTCAGCTGTAGCTTGTCCCGTGCCCCTGCCACCCTCTTGCCCCTACCCCCACCTCCCCAGTCACTCTCCACTCTCTCAGGAGAGCCTGCATTTCAGCTGAATGTAACAAAAGAAAGTTGGCTCCGTAGGTGTCTCAGAGTGCCTCTGCCCAGAACTAGAGAGAATTTTCTGGCAGAACTTCCAAGGTACTAACAAACTCTGAAAGGGGTTTTGGCAGATCACAAACAATTAGGAGACTGTACTCCATAATCAGCCCACGGGGATGGGAGGCCATGTGCCTGCCAGATTTCTGGCAAAACGTTGCTTTGGTTGGAACTCGGGTGCTTTTCCTTCGGTGTCCCTGCCTGCAAGGTTGGAGGAAGTGCCAGGACTCCTTATTTTGGGCAAATCTGACATGTCAGCGTTTACAGAGTAGCTTCAAGCTGGCAACCACAGTAAGTCTCTAAAGTCTCCTAAATCCACCAGGATTGTCCGCAGGGAGAGAGGTACACTTGTGCTTCTTGGAAAAGAGCCCCTTTTTCGTTTTGCACCAAATGTGGACAAGCTGTGAGGCTCAGAGGTTGGTCAGCTCTCTCACAGAAGGAGAGGTGGTGCAACGCCCTGCGGGCCTGCTGTCTCCCTCCAGGTCCCTGTGAAATCCAGACACAAATGCAGCAGCTGCCTCTGAAGAGGGGACACCAGAACCACCATAGAATTATCTGAGGGACTCCTTCCAGGGGTATGGGTCTGCTGCCTGTAAGGTAGTGAATGTGCCTCAGCTGGGACCCTCCAAGGAGCAGGCCGCAGATGGCTTCAAAGACAAGAGCACCAAGCCTACCTGGGCACCTTGGCACAGGGCCTGTCCTTGGCCACCTAGGTGTATGTGTGAGCCCGGTCTGCTGCACAGATGTGAGAGCAACTGATTTGGCAGAGGTAGATTTGCCCAGCAAGACACGGTTCCTCCCACACTCCTCAGATGGTGGAAGACTGGGGCTCCAACTGCTCCACCCTCCAGCACTGCAGTCTGGATGGCAGGCAGGCTGCCCCCTGGTTGAGCTTGGGCCCTGACAAAGATGGAAGCAGTGATTCAGCCGATGGGGCAAGGCTGCCCAAATGAGCTACAAGTCAGTTTACCAAAATGGAAAAGGGAAAAAAAAAAAAAAAAATCTATTAGGTTGCAATCTCTTTTGGGGGAATGTGTTTCTAAAGGGAGTTTACATGCCATGGAAACAAATCCCCAAAGTCTAGTTTCAGCTTATTAGCGCTAAATTGGCCACAGCAAATGAGCACTGCAATTGTCAGTGACCTGAGGTTTTATCAGCACACTGGGACTGTTTGCAGAGATTTTACACATGCCCCACAGAGCAGCTGAAGGGAGGCAATACCACCCACAACTCCCGCTCCCAGAGCCCCGGATAGCAATGAAGCCACCCCATCGTGCAGGACTCTCCTGGGGCCCGAAATTTCCATGTGATTCCTGCCCTACAGCTTGGCTTTATTGAAAAGGAAATCAAAGCACCATTAAAAAGTTCTACTTGGGAAGGAGCCTTCATCTTCAATCGTTTGAGATGGAGTTGAACAGGGCTGGCCTGGCAGAGCAGTGGGGAAGATGGTTAATAAAAATCAGTGATGCCGAGAACTAGAGAGCACCCAGTTCCTGGCCCTGCAGGGTAGCAGGTGAGGGTGACTGGTGAAATAACCAGAAAGATACCCTCTTGGAACAAGCACACAGCTGTGGTTGGAACTTGACCCAAACCTTTTGTTTTTGTTTTTGTCTGCTTCTCTCACTGGGTTTCATCCTTCCTGGGCCTCACATTCTGTAGGGCAGACCAATGAGAAGTACAGTATTTGAATTCGTGAATGCAGTCAGTGAAAACTTGATCAGTAGTATGAAGGAAATAAGCAGGAGGCTGAAGAAGGGAATAACGTGTGAAGTGATTTGGGAAGCGTGTGAAGTAATGAAGAGGGCCTCTCTGAAGAGGAGACATTTTGGCGGAGACCTCCAAAGACGAAGTGGAGGTCATGGTGAGAAGCAGGAGTAGAGGGGCGTTCTAGACAAGCGGGCAGTGGGCGCTGAGTTTGTGAGGCAGGAGAGGGGTCAGGATGCCTCTGGAAATGAAAGGAAGCTGGTGAAGGAGAGACAGGCACGGCGTTAAGTTGTAGAGGTAGGCAGGGGTCAAAACATGTGTCCTGTTAAGGGGTTTGGATTTTATTTTCAAATTTTCTTTCTTAAAACCCTATTTCTTCAACTCTATAAAATAACAATATGCTAGCTCTTTTCCTAGCATCCTGACCATACTGTAGCCTCCTTTGCTAGATTGTCTTCCTCTATACACACACACACACACAACACACTGTGTGGATTCTCAGCCATTTGCTCTTTCTCTATCCTCTCTCCCTCTGAGAACCCACCACTCTTACAGCATCTTGAGGCAGAACATACCTGTAAGTTGTGTCCCATTGAGTTGGTTCTGACTCATAGCTACCCTGTATGACAGAATAGAACTGCCGTATACGGTTTCCTAGGCTGCAATCTTTACAGAGTTGCTGGAGGGTTTTAACCACCGGTCAGTTAGCAGCCGAACGCTTAACCATTGCACCACCAGGGCTCCTTGCCTTTAAGTTAAACCAAACCAAACCCGTTGCTGTTGAGTTGATTCTGACTCATAGCGATCCTATAGGATGGAGTAGAACTGCCCCATAGAGTTTCCAAGGAGGGCCTGGTGGATTCGAACTGCCAATGTTTTGGTTAGTAGCCAAACTCTTAACCACTAAGCCACCAGGATTTCCAAGATCTGAACAGGAACCATGAAATAGCATTCCCATTATAGAGAGCACCCGCTCTATGTGTGAAGAATAGGCTCAAACTGCTGGAAGGCAGAGCCCACAGATGAGAAGGATCCAGGTTTGAAGCTGAAGGAACACTAAGATTGTGGCAACCGCTCTTGTGATGGTTTATTGGGATAAATAAAGCACAAACGTTCAAAACTGAGAGATTGGAGTCAGGAGTCAGGGCGGCATCCTGCAGTTGGTAGGTACTAGCATTTTCCTAGAACGCTCTGGCCCAGGTGTGGGACCCTAAGTATGAGGGGGAGTGAAATATGGGGAGAGTCCACTTGTGGGAGTACTGGGGTAATTACACACTTGGAAAATAGCACCTGTGGGGAAGTATTAACAAAACTGGGATTGTACAGTTTGGTGAAGATGGGAGAGTGATTACATGGCCACAATATATAAAAGGTTCTACTGTGAAAAAAAGGTGGTTGAGCTTTATATAATATTTTCACAAACAAAAGGAAAACGGCTTATCCTGTTACCAAAAAGGTTTTGACATGATACAAGGAAGGGTTTTCCAGATGAGGAAGTCTTTTAAAATTATGGCCAGTGCTTCTATCTCTGGTATAATTTATGGGTGGATTTGCCTGAAGCATGTTGAAAGAGACCAGATGAGCCCTCTTAAAGTAGAGAGACTTGATTCCTGGACTGAAGAGGTCAAATTGCCCATGAACAATCCAGAATCGACCATTTCAGTTCAAGGTGGAAACTTCAGATTCTTTTGCCAGAAATTTCTTTTTTTTTTTTTTTTTTCCAAAACACTGTTTATTCCTATTTGGACTCTCTTCCTTAATTCTCGACCAGCTAAAGAGAAGGTAGAAATTCCAAATGGACTCTGCTTCCATCAGGATTCTATTCTACCTTCCCATTCCATTTCAGACTGAGCCAACTGAGTGGCCAGTATCTTCATTTGCTGTCTTTGCTGATATTATCAAAGACTTGTTTTTGTTTCATTTTTCTTTCTTAGTTCCTAAAAAGAGCTGTTTATTTGTGCCTTAATCGCTTGCCCTTATTGCCACAACAGATAAAATTGTCAGGCAAACTGCCTACTATAAATTTGCTCACAAAATGAAATTCAAATGTTACCATGACTTTCTGGTAGAGGCTTGTTTGGGGACGTCCAGGAGCTGACAGAAGAGGGCAAGAAATGAGTTATTTACCCAGGGCGTTACAAAGAGTTGGTGATGGAGTTGAAGGTAAAACTAATCTGTCCCTGGAACATAGTGAATTTTTGAGCCTAAATCTGAGGCCCTGTCAGAGTAGTCCAAACAATCATCTTGGCTGAAGACAAGAAAGTCTTCCTATGTCTTTCATTTCATATAACCACACCTCTCCTCATTTATTCTCTCCCTCCTCTCACATTTCCCCAGGGGATGCCCTCCAACAGCTTGTGTATTGGCAGAGGGTGGGCTTCTCACCTCCCTCAACCAGAGGGCAGCCCCAATCATGATTATAGCACATGCTCGGTGAATATGAATCGAGACTCTTGCCTGAGCCAAGCCTGTCGGAGTGCCAAGCATTGCAGGGAACAACAGATTCTGAGCGCTGTCCTGTAGGGCCCACTAAATAGACCTGCCACCTTGACTATCAATCAAGCTGCAAAGCTGTCCGGAGCTTGGTCGTTTTTTGTGGGGAAACTGTGGCACCTCAGAAGCTTCCTTGTCACCAGCCTGAATAAAGCTATTCATTTGTATTAAACTTATTTTTCAAAACTACTCTGAGTGCTCCAACTTGGATGTTGAACTATGCTAACAACGGCTGGCTTGGAAAGTCCCTGTAGTATTTGTAAGAAATTAATGTTAGCCTCCTCTCAACAGAAAGCTAGGGGTTTGCAAAACACGCCATATGCTTGTCACTTTGCCAATGAATCAAGATGTTTTTGCAGCCTTCTGAGTCTAAATAATTAATGGTAATGTCTAAAGATTACCCCAAGGTTCAGGGAGTAAGGATGGGGCCTTTGCAGTGTCCAATGTTACACAACCCCAACTCAACCCAATATTTCATGTGATAAATGGTCAGGCTTCATGGCCACCCCCCACACTCACCCCACTCATCACCACTGTTTATTCCCTTTTCTTTTTCCCTTCCTCTTCTTCCTTCTATAATTAGATTCTCTGGGTTGCTTCAAGTAAGTGCTGCTGCCTCTTCGCAGTCCTCATACAATAAACTTCCACGGAGGTTTCTCTCCGAGGTTTCTCTAACTTCCCTAAATGGGTAAGAGTGTGTTGTTTAATAGTTCATCCCTTAACACTAGCCCTGTTCTTATCGAGAGATTAATTTCCTCTCAATAAACTGTAACCAACCAATTAATCCAAACCAATGAGTCAGGCTAAATAAATCAATAGCCCAGCTAATTTTGATGACTGTAGGGATTATGGGTTTTTCTAAATTTTTTTAAAAGAGTAGCTACTGAGTTCTTGCTCTATTTAAAAAAAAAGACGTGTTCGTGATCATTTTAAGTAGTTCCTCTTAGCAGAAACTTTCTTTAATTTTATGATTCTTTGTAAAAAAAAAAAAAAAACCGAAGGTAAATAATTTAGTGCTTATTTTTGATGTATCTCTTCTCTCATTTGAGCTTATCAGAATGAAGCGCAGTTTCAGCCCTCACCTGAATGGGCCATTATGATATATTAATTGGATAACGAGAAAGGTCTCATTCGTTGTAAAGATGATAAGAAGAAGAGTTCATTGTAATGGAATACTTCTTTTATGAGGGCAGTGGTGGTTCGGTGGTAGAATTCTCACCTTCCATGCAATTCTTACCGTTTATGCAGGAGACTGCGGTTCAATTCCTGGCCAATGCATCCCATGCGCAGCCACCATCCATCTGTCAGTTGAGGTTTGCGTGTTGCTATGATGCTGAACAGGTTTCAGCAGAGCTGCCACTGTGAAACATACTAGGAAGAAAGGACTGGAGATCTACTTCCAAATATCAGTCAATGAAAACCCTGTGGATCACGTGGGTCCTCATGGGGAGGGCACAGGACTGGGCAATGTTTTGCTCCATTGTGCATGGAGTCCCAGGGGGCCAGTTGTGCTAAGGGCTTTGCAATCATTACTTCATTTGATCCTCAAAATAACTCATTTCTAGATGATGAAACTAGGTCTTGAAAAGGTTTCAAAACTTTTGTCCCAAGTCATACAACCAGTAAATGGTAGCGCTAGAGATTGAACTGCAAATGTTATCTACTAGGCCAGAATCTTCTAAGAGTTCCTCCTCCCTAATAAACCAAACCTGTTGCTCTAGAGTTGATTCCAATTCATGGCGTGGTGGTTAAGAGACAAGCTGCTAACCGAAAGTTTGGCAGTTTGAATCCACCACCTGCTCTTTGGAAACCCTATGGGGTGGTTCAACTCTGTCCAGTAGGGTTGCTATGAGTCCTCCCTGATAGTTGAACCCAAATGCAGTCCTACCTGGGCAGAATGCCACAGACAGTGGGGTAATGAAACCCCTACTACTAGTAAGAATGGCCTTAATACATCTTCAGACTAGGACTCAGATGAAGCTGCCTTCTAAAAAACTTATCTGTTAATTTACTGCAAATAAATTAGCAAAAAGTTTAATATTACTGACAATGGCTTCAGTTTATCACTGCTTCCTTTAAAAATGGGAAATAACTCTTGCTCTAAACCTGGGTTATTTTAGTCATCAAATCATCGTTAATTATACATGTTTTGTGGTAGTTCATAATCCTATTTTTCTCTCTTAATTGCTTGAATCCTCAGAAATATTCACCCTAAATGATGGAGGTCAGCATGATAGAACAATTGCGTTCACAGTCTATATTTTAAAATAATGATGAAAAGAATAATGTATTGCCCATAGCAAGAGTTACTCTTTCGGGAATTCAACAACTTTTCCCGTTCATTTTAGTATTAGTTCAGCATGTCTGTGAAATGAACCCATAATCAGGCTTAAAGTCTTGCTATATGCAGAATGTTGTTAGGCAAAAGAAAGACAAAGTCATCCTTGTTTCTCAAGTGTTGCCAACTTAGGCCAGGTGAGGCTGCAACCTTACAGATGAGTGCAGTGGACCCTGGAGTGCACACAGGACTAGGTCATCAGAAGTCGAGGATGCTGAGCACAGTGCAAATTTATTTCCACTGGGAATCCTGCTTGTAATTCTACTTGCATCAACTTGGCATCCCTGAACCTGCATTTGCTTACCTGTCAAGTGAAAGTTTTAGAGTAGATGTCCTCCAGGATCCCTTCCAGGTTAGGATCCTAGGATATCTGGTGACAGTAACAGAGATCATCACCGAAAGAGGCAATTGGTGACTATCTTTCAGGACCATCTAAACAGTCATATGAAATGCATTTCAGAACCATCTATTCAAGGGCAAAACAGGAAGAATTTGTTCTTTCGCTCCCACCTGCCATTGCTCAAAGGTTTGTCATAAGGGTGTGTTAACTACCCTGCACTTCCAGGCTGCACATGTGGGGATGCTAAGTAAGTTCCCATTATAATGTCCTGGACAGAGACTCTCCGGGGCAGGATGGAGAGACTCCCAGTGTGGGACTGTGGTTTGGGACTGTCAGTTTGTACCTGCATGAAGCCAGCTGAAGCCAGTGCAGAACTAGTTGCAGTGGAGACCAGACTGGTGAGTCTGAGAGGCCCTGAGTGATGCATAAGGCTGTCTGATATCACAGATATCAGATACTGACTATTATATGACAAGTGCCTCATCCTTCGGATGTGTTAATGCAGAAAAGTGGATAATTGAGGTCTGAAAAAAGAAAATAAAGAACACTTTCACCTACAACCCCTAAATTTGTAGCTAAAGAAAACTTCCAGAAGCATGAATTATCCAATTCTTCATTTCACCTTGGGTATTGTCTTAGTCATCTAGTGCTGCTATAACGGAAATACCATAATTGGATGGCTTAACAAACAGAAGTTTATTCTATCACAGTCTAGGAGGCTGGAAGTCCAAATTGAGGGCACCAGCTCCAGGGGAAGGCTTTCGCTCTGTTGGTTCTGGGGAAAGGTGCTTGTCATCAATCTTCCTCTGGTTTAGGAGGTTCTCAGCACAGGGACACAGGTCCAAAGGACATGCTATGCTCCTGGTGCTTCTTTCTAGGTGGTATTCGGTCCCCCATCTCTCTGCTCGCTTTTCTTTTTTATATCTCAAAAGAGATTGACTTAAGACATAACCTAATCTTGTAGATTGGGTTCTGCCTCATTAACATAACTTCCTCTAATCTTTTCTCATTAACGTCATAGAGGTACGGTTTACAACACATAAGAAAATCACATCAGATGACAAAATGGTGGACAATCACATAATACTGGGCATCATGGCCTAGCCAAGCTGACACACAATTTTGGGGGGACACAATTCAATCTATAACAAGTATATAGTGCCATTAGTAAAAATTGATAAAGTGGATGTCAGGAGAATAATAACAATTGAGAAGTGATTCATTATTATCACTTTTTTTGCAGATGAAAAGGTGGATATAATCCAGTTAAATTTCTGCAAGTAGTTACTACAAAATTTGTTATCACCTTGAAATTATATCCTTGGTAATATTTTCTTTCCATTTTTCATAATGTATTACTACTGACTAGAAAAAATATTATTTTTTAAATGTTATATCAACTTGTTAAGTATATTATAAATTATATTTATTCTATCTTATAAAGTCAAATGATTTAAAAATATATATAATTTAACTGACTCAATAACTACTGATCACCTTCTAGGTCATCACCCATTAGGCACTTTGTATACTTGATACAAAGATTGCAAAGATATTGTCCCATCTCTGAGGGGTCTATAATCTGATTAGAGAGACAATCATTCATACAAATTCCTTATGATACAAAGCAAAAAATAAATGCTTTAACTGAAGTGCCAAAACCTAAGAGAGAACAAGGTTTTGTGGGTAGTAGCAGTAGTGATGATGATGGTGGCTTCATGGAGAAATTTGTTCTTGGAGGAATAAGATTTTGATAAGGAAAGAAATGAGCCCTCTGTTGAGATCAACCAAGTATACTTGGACTGAAAGCAAATTTATTTCCACTGGGAATCCTACTTGTAATTCTACTTGCTTGTTTTTATGCCACTAAATTATCTCTATACTAATGACGTAATATTGCTGAAGGCTTCACCCAGGACTACACAACAGTCCTCAACAGACATGTGCAAGATGATTCTTTTCCTCACAACCTCATTCCCAAACTAGGTGAGCTCTACATTATCCTTAAAGACCTGCCAACTCATTCACCAAGAGGAGGTTCCATGCTGCTAGGGGTTAATGAGGAGGGAGCATGCTCATGGTGTTCCATCATAAATGGATCTTCTGTATCCTGAGAGGCCAGTCTCTAGAGCAGATTTTCTCCAATGAAGAGTTCATAGGTCAATTACCCATGTGTTATTAAAAATGCAGACACCTGGGCCTCAATTCAGACCCACTGAATCAGATCTTAGCTAGTGACACCCAGGAATCTGTATTTAAAAAAAAAAAAAATCGCCCCAGATTATTTTTGTGCGTTCAGAAAGTTGCAGACCTCTACCCTAGAGAGGAGTTGAGCTCAAGGGGCAGAGAGGCAGCTGTTTCACATTATCTAATTCAACTCTTCTGCTGATCTCATGCTCCTCACATTTCCTTGGAAAGGTAACTGCTAAGGATACTTGGCTCCTTTCAGCGAGAGCAGCTGCCAAGAGAGCCAGGAGTCTGGACAGGCTCTAAGAACTTTGGGGACCAAGGAAGGAGCCTCCTGACGCATGGCTGGATTTGTGTTTCTAATTTTAATTTTTCCTGGTTTGTACCATGCCAATGATTTAAGAGTTGGAAGAGAGGAAATATGGCTAGTGACTCCAGACAGGGAAATGTGTTTGTTTTTCAAATGATAGTAAAGCAAACAACACCAAACCCATGGTCTTGTTTTCCTTCTCACCCCTGTGAATTTATGTGTAGGGTATGAAAATCATCAGCAGCTCAACCAGTTGGATCCTGCACCAGGGATCCATGAACTTAAAAATGCAAAGAAAGCTTGGCCGAGGATCCCCCATGTCCCTCACCCTGGGAAACGTCACCTTCATGACCAATCTCTTCCGTCTCTCATGGGGAGAAAAAACTGTCTTCAACTTCCAGGATCATCAAGAATTTGCTGGGAAAGAAAAGAGAAATGAGAACGTTACATCCATAAGAGAACAAAGCTATTCGGAAATCTAGCCTGAATGAAGCCCCTCACTGCCCACTCCCACCCCCATCCCCTGTCAGATCTCCACCATGTTAGTTCATTGTCAGTGTTCCTAATATACATGCTAGGATATTTTGATGAGATTAGTCCAGTGGTCCTTGGGCTTAGGAATGGCTTTTAACTTTAGAAAGATAGCATGTTGTGAATTTCTTTGTATATGATTACGAGAATTAGAGCTTACTTAGACATCTTTTAGAAGCCAGTAAAGAATAAAGTTTCAAAGCAAGCTTAAGAATGTTTGTGGATACAGCCATGTCCACTGTCTATCCTAATGACCAATCAAATGAGCGCTCCCTGTCCCAAGAGTCATACCAATCCCAAGGACAGGGCTTACAAGAACAGGAAGACTGTCTTAGTTATCTAGTGCTGCTATAGCAGAAATACCACAAGTGGATGGCTTTAACAAAGAGAAATTTATTCTCTCACAGTCTAGGAGGCTAGAAGTCTGAAATCAGTGTGCCAGCTCCAGGGGAAGGCTTTTGTCTCTCTGTCAGCTCTGGAGGAAGGTCCTTGTCGTCAATCTTCCCCTGATCTAGGAGCATCTCTGCACAGGAACCTCAGGTCCAAAGGACATGCTCTGTTCCTGGCGCTTCTTTCTTGGTGATATGAGGACCCCCTGTCTCTCTACTTGCTTCTCCCTTTTGTATCTCAAAAAAGATTGGCTTAAAATATAATCTAATCTTATAGATTGAGTCCTGTCTCATTAACATAACTGCCACTAATCCCACCTCATTAACATTACAGAGGTAGGATTCACAACATGTAGGAAAATCACATCAGGTGACAAAATGGTAGACAATCACACAATACTGGGAATCACAGACTAGCCGAGTTGACACACATTTCTGGGGGACATACATTTTTGGGGGACACAATTCAATCCATAACAAAGACCTTCTCAAAATTCTATCTTTTTAATGTCTCATTGATAGGGAAACCTCAGTGTTTCTGGACTTCTACTTAGGTCCTGTACTTCCCTGTTATCTTTCCATATGAAAGAAGCCTTAACTTTATTAACACAATTGACAAAATCCCACATTCTTTCCTGATTTAAAAAGAAAAAAAAAAAAAAAAAAACCTGTGTAAACTAGAAATAGAAAGGAACTCCTTCAACCTGATAAAGGACATCTACAAAAAACACTGCAGCTAATATCGTAATTAATGGTGAAAGATTGAATGCTTTTTCCCTAAAGTCAGGAACAAGTGAAGAATGTCCACCTCATCGTTTACATTCAACATAGTAACTCAAAATGGATCATACACCTAAACGTACACTTAAAACTGTAAAACATCTAGAAGAAAATCTTTGCAATCTTGTGTCAGGCAAAGATATTTTTAGATACAATACCCAACGCACAATCCACAAAAAAAAAAATTTGACAAATTGTACTTCATCAAAATTAAGAACTTCCGTTCTTTGAAAGACACTGTTAAAAGAATAAGAATAAAACAAGTCACATACTCAGAGAAAATGCTTGTAATTCTCTTATAAGAGAATTGTATTGAAAGTATATATAGAAGTCTCAAGTTTGAGTAATAAGAACACAAATATCCCAATAAAAAATAGGCAAAATATTTGAACAGACACTTCACTAAAGAAGATCTAAAGATGACAAATAAGCACACACAAAGATGCTCAACATCATTAGGCATTAGGGAAATGCAAATTAAAACTACAGTCAGATACCATTTCATACTTGTAGTATGTCTGAAATTAAAAGACTGACCATATCAAGTGCTCGTGTGGATATGGAGGAACTGGAATTCTCATACAGTGCTGATGGGAATGTAAAATGGGACAACTACCTTGAAAAGTCATGCCATACTATCTAGCCATCCCACTCCTAGGTATTCACCCAAAAGAAAAGAAAGAATATATCCATGTAAAGGCTCGTACACAAATGTTGATAGCAGCTTTATTTTCAATAGGCAAAACTGGAAACAACTCGAATGTTTATCAACAGGTGAATGGATAAACAAATTTTGATGTATTCATGCAATAGAATACTACTCAGAAATAAAAAGGAATCAACTATTGTTTTATACCACAACAACATGGCAGCATAATGAATCTAAACATATTCACTCTGAGTAAAAGAAGCCAGACAATAAAGAAATCATTTGTGTAATTGCACTTATATAAAATTCTAGAAAATACAAACTAATTTATAGTGACAGAGAAGATCAGTGGTTGCCTGGGCTAGGGGAGACAGGAGAGGCAGAAGGTAGGGATTACCAATGAGCATGAGGAAACTTTTGATGATGAGGGATATGTTCGTTATCTTGACTGGGGTAAAGGTTTCATGGCGTATACATAGGTCAAAATCAAGTTGTGTATCTTAAATATATTCAGTTTACTTTATGTCAATTATAGGTAGCCCCCAACTTACAACAGGGTTCTCTTCCAAAGACTCGGTCATAAATACAATATTTATTTATTTATTTTAGTTTTCATTATTATTGCCTTTCATTATCAGTATCTTTATAAACCCGATCTTTATTTGCCTTTGGGAGTTGGAAACGTTACATATAAACTTAAACTTACAGATATATTTTAATACATACACACTTTAAAAAAATACACAGTCCATAAAAAATGGACAACATCGGCATTTTGTCAGTTGCAGTCATAACTCTCCTTGTGGAAGGTTCTGGATTGTCTGGATTAGCCCTGGGATGGGGATAGCATTTCTAGCCAGAAAATTGGTGAGAGTTGTTGATATGGTCTTTTTATGTGCTGCTACATTGTATGTACTACATATTACTAACGATAAGATGTACAAAAAACAAAACAGACAGCCCTAAGCGCAGTTTGTCGTAACTCAAATACATTGTAAGTCAGGGACTACCTGTATACCTCAGTAAAGGTGCCTAGGTGGCACAAATGGTTTGTGCTCAGTTGGTAACCAAAAGGGCCTTCACCTGACCTTACTAATGCCAGTGAATTTCCATTAGTCCTTAAACTAGCCCAAATCAGATTGGCCTGCCCTGCATGCACAGAAGGGCCAGCTGTGACCACTAGTTGACTTCAACAGAGGATGCAGCAACAGGAGGAACGAATCAGAAGGAAAATCATCACCCAGACCCTATTGCGAAGCGAGAGGTCCAACAAGAACCACATCACCTCCTGTTTCCTGGCCGCCTTCTAGAGTTTTCCCTCCCTAGAACACCTGCGTGGCTGCCACCTTGCTGCCCAAATCACATGAAAGCTGACCTCCAAGAAAAAGAGTTGGCTTCCTTCAAAACTTGTTTTAAATAGGGTATGGCCTGGTATGTAAGGCAGTCAATTCTGATCATTCACAATGTTTGGACCCCACCTCTCCAATCATTCCAGGAAAAGAGCTGGTGCTTTGCTAACCATGAATGTTGATGATGTAAGGTCTGCCCCTACTCACCACTTCATACAGCTACAATCTCAGGGCTTGGATCCCAGTGCCCTGATTACTCCAGGAGAGTTGCTGGTGTTATCTCCAGCCAAAAACAAAGTCTTGGCAGACGAGGGCTAGAGATAAGTTTCTGCTAAATACTATTGCCATTGTACCCTGGCCACTGATTAGATTACACAGAGGAAAGATTGGTGCTTCTCTAATTATGCAGTTTAAAAGCCCCAAAGCCCAAGTGTTTGGGTACCTTCTCTGGAGTCTGACATGTGACTTTGCCAGACTGTGCTCTTCCCCAGAATGTGATGTGCAATGGGAGACCTTCACACCTGCTACTGATGTTACCATAAATTTCCCAGTGAACACTGCCCCAGCAACCCGGATGTGTATGCCCTCTAGACAGGCCTTTGTTGGAACAATGCCTTGAAAAAGACTGTGTTCTACTGCCCCAGCCTCACTACCACCATCACTCGCACCACTAGCTAATTGATCGTTTTGTTGAGTAAAACTCTGAGCTAGAAATAATTTTTCTTCAGAATTTTTAAAGGTATTAATCCATTGTTTATGTAATTCCAGTGTTAACTATTCAAGAGTCCCATTCCACTTCTATTTCCAGTCTTTTGAATGTGCCTTCCCCCCCCCCCCCGACCTTTTTGGAAATGTTAGCATATTCTCTGTGACCCAGTATTCTGAAATTTCATACTTATATACCCTGGTATGGGTATTTTTTTAATCTATTAAAAAATAGGTCACAGGATATACTTGATAGGCCTTTTCTTTCTGGAAATTCATGTACTTTGGCCCTGGAGATTTTCACTTAAATTATTTCTTTGATAACGTCTTCTTTGTCTTATCCAGTTTTCTCTTTTATTGAAATGTTGAATATCCGGGACTAATCTTCATTTTTAAAAAATCTTTTCTGAACTATTTCCTATTTCTTTGTGGTTTCTATTTTCTATTTTCCTCAGTTTTGTATTCCAACCCTTCTATTGAATTTGTCATGCCTGCCATTAAAATTTTAGTTTCCAAGAGTTCCTTTTTGTCTCCTGAATGTTTCTTTTATACAGTCTCCAGTTCTTTTTTTCATGAAATGTCTTCTCTAGTTCTTGAGTATAGCAAGGAATTCTGTTATTGTTGTTGCTGTTGGGCTTCCCCCCCCCACCCCTTTTTTCTTCTCCCTACATTAATTTTGATTTCTGTCTTTCAAGTGAGAATTTATCCTCAGATGTCTGTTGATTCTTAGCAGGAAAGTCATGTTTAAGGGTGGGGCCCTAAAGATTGAATTGGAAACTTTATGTGGAGAGGTGGAGCTAGTCAACCGGTTTATCAGGTAGGAAAGAGTGCGATTTAAAACAAACAAAAACTGTCTCAGAAAATGTGTACATACTTAATAACTTTACATTCAAGTTTATGGGTTCACAGATTAAGAACTTCTTAGTTAATTAAGTAAAAAGTCCACTGCTGTTTTCATACCTTGAAGCTAGTTAATGAACAAATACTTTTCCAGCCTTTGCTTGAACACCTTGAATGAAAGAGAGCCCACTATAGCCAAGTCAGTCCATTCTATCTTGGGGCAGCAGTATTATCAAAAATGCATTTTACGTTTGATCCAAAATATGTCTCCCTGTAACTTCCATCCCTTTGTCTTATTTGCACTTATTGGAGATACTAAAATTAAATCAAAATATTTTTTAAATTTTCTACTTGTAGCTTTTTAACTTCATTGATGTTAGTTCCACATCTCTGGGCTAGTGCTATAAAATCAATACCACTGTTACCCTGAAAATGCCTGTGAAAAAATTTAAAAATGCTTAAGGACAAGTGATCACTATCTATCCTATCGAGTCTTCGAAGAACAGTGTTAAGTTTCCTGGGTGCTTAGACTTGTGTTCCACTGGAGATGCAGAGATGCCAACTAGAGAAGTCTATGGATTAATTTATACTGGGAAGGGTTGAGAGCTGCCGAGAGTGGATGGCAAGTCAAGACTAGATCTGGTTAGGCTGGGGGCCAGAAAAGGGCTTGCATCAACTAAATCTTGGGAATTCTGAGAGAGCTAAAGTTATCCAGACTGGTTAGAACCCTTATCCTCAATTTCCCCACTGACACCAGGAAGCTCTTTCACTTTTAACTTCTTTACAGTAGCTTAATACATGGCTTTTCCCTCTGTCTAGCCCTGGTGGTGGAATGGTTAAGTACTTTGCAATTCCAACCCACCAGCTGCTCTGAGAGAGAAAAGACCTAGTGATTTGCTCCCTCAGAGATTACAACCCAGGAAACCCTATGGGGCAGTTCTACTCTGTCTTATAGGGTTCCTATGGGTTGGAATCGACTTGACAGCACACAACAACAGTCAACTCTGGGAAGATTAACGAGATCAAGCCTGTTTCTCACAGCCACCTCTCCTCATCTCCATGCAAATCTTGGAGTAGTGTCCTCATCCAACAGAGTGGCCAAGGAGCTTGACAAATCTCCCATTGACAGCAAAAGCCATTTGCTCCTTCACCACACAGGTGAGGAGGAGCTAGCAACAAACACCCATGGATAAGCAGGGCTGTGTTGTTTCGGCAGAGGCACAAAAATTCGCCAACACTCAAAAATCACTCTTTAAGATACCGTCTTGTCCTCTCAAATGCCAATCTCTCTACAGCTCACTCTCAGAGTGGAATTAAGAACCCTTTACAGATGGTACAACCATTTTGGAAATCGATTTGGCACTTCCTTAAAAAGCTAGAAATAGAAGTACTATATGATCCAGCTATCCTGCTCCTTAGAATATATCCTAGAGAAACAAGAGCCGTCACACGAATAGATACATGCACACCCGTGTTCATCACAGCACTGTTCACAACAGCAAAAAGATGGAAGCAACCTAGGCGCCCATCAGCGGACAAACGGATAAACAAACTATGGTATATCCACACAATGGAATATTACGCAATGATAAAGAACAGTGATGAAGCTGTGAAACATCATATAACTTGGTGGAAGCTGGAACTTATTATGCTGAGTGAATTTAGTCAGTCACAGAAAGACAAGTACTGTATAAGACCACCATTATAAGAACTCAAGAAAAGGTTTAAACAGAAGAAACCATTCTTTGATGGTTACGGGGGTGGGGAGGGAGGATGAGGGTTATTCATTAACTAGATAGTAGATAAGAATCATCTTAGGTGAAGGGAAGGACAGCACACACTACAGGGGAAGCCAGCACAACTGGACTAAACCAAAGCTAAGAAGTTTCCTTAATACAATCAAATACTTTGAGGGACAGAATAGCAGGGATGGAGGGTCTGGAGACCATGCTTTCAGGGGTCAACTATGTCAATTGGCATAACAAAGCTTATTAAGAAAATGTTCTGCATCCTACTTTGGTGAGTGGCATCCGGGGTCTTAAAAGCCTGCAAGCGGTCAGCTAAGATGCATCAATTGGTCCCAACCACTTGGAGTAAAGGAGAACAAAGAACACCAAAGACACAAGGAAAGTATTAGCCCAAGAGACAGAAAGCACCACATAAATCAGAGACTTCATCAGCCCGAGACCAGAAGAACTAGATGGTGCCCAGCTACCACCAATGAACGTCCTGACAGGGAACCCAACAGAGGGTCCCTGATGGAGCAGAAGAACAATGGGATGCAGAACTCAAATTCTAGTAAGAAGACCAGACTTAATGGTCTGACTGAGACTGGAGGTGCCCTGGAAGGCATGGCCCCTGGACTCTATCACCCCAGATCTAAAACAATTTCTGAGGCCAACTCTTCGGACAGGGATTGGACTGGACTGTGGGACATAAAGTGATATTCGTGAAGAATGTGCCTCTTAGGCAAGTAGATACAAGAAACCAAAGGGGCAGCTTCTGTCCAGCGGTGAGATGGGAAGGCAGAGAGGGTTAGGAGCTGGTTGAAAGTTCATGGGGAATTGGGGCGGAGGGGAGGAGTGTGCTGTCGCGGAGTGAGCAGTTGGGGTCTCATAACAATGTATGTAACAAAAAATTTTTTTTTGTATGGGAGACTAACTTGAAATGTAAACTTCATTTAATTACAACAATAAAAAGAAAAAGTTAAAAAAAAAAAGAATCCTTTAAAGCCTTCTATTTCACATTTTCCCCCTGAGCTGTAATCTCACAAAGGTGGCTGAACTTCTAGTCTCTAACCTGGCTCCACCCCAGCACCTGGCTCTCTTGCCTGCAAGAGGACCAGCCAAGAATGAACTTCAGCTGGAGAGAATGTGCAGGGAGGGGGCAGCCAGGGACAGAACAAACCCTCCCTCCCCAGGCGGTCAGCTCCACAGCTGTCCCAGGCCTCAGAAACCTGCAGTGCCAGTCAGAAGGCTGGCCCTGCCACGTTGCCCCCTCCACACTCCTGGCAAGGGGTCTTTTTGGTGTTATTCCCCCTCCTTCCCTCCTGATTCTATGCCCAACGTTTGCTTGTCTTGCAGCCAAAGGTAAACTCCTGGCATTCAGAAGGCCCCTCTTTTGATATGCGAATAGAGCACTGCCTAAAGGAAAGGAACAATTTGTCTCAGAAATTGCTTTCCTGTTTGCTTTTTCCTTCTTAGCTCATTTTGACTAGGCAACGCAGTGCACATGAAGTCATAGAATCTCACAGTTAGAAAGTATCATAAAAGGCATCCAGGCTAACCCCATTTCATCCCTGAACCCCATTCACACCGTTCCAGATTCATCGTCTCTCGCCATGGCTAGGAAATTTACTGTCTCCCCCAAACCAGTAACAAGTTGCTGTTGAGTCAGCTTTGACCCCATGTGTGTCTGAGTAGAACTGTGCTCCGTAGGGTCTTCAATGGTTGTTTTTGTTTTTTCAGAAGCAGATTGCAAGGCCTTTCTTTCGAGGTGCCTGTAACCAAAAAAAACCCATTGCTGTTGGGTCGTCAATCTCCAGTCTTTCAGTTAACAGCCAAGTGTTGTTAACTGTTTGAACCACTGAGGGACTCCACTGTCTCCCCAAGAAGCCTCCATATTTGTAGACAGTGTTGTTAGAATTCTCTTCTTCCACTGTATTCACTGAAGGCAGGATGATGTTCTCTTGAAAAGTAAAAAGATCAGATTTGTGAGTGTGTAGGCTGTGGACAAGAACTCTATCTTCATTTCTGATGTTGATGTTCAAATCAAGCAGCATGGGGCTTGGGAAGCCTTTCCCCAGTTTCTGATATGTTAAAACATTAGAAAAGCATTTGAATATGCTGCTTCAGAGGCCTAGGACTGAAAACAAAATGGTAAAGGAAACTCTTGTGCTTTGGAGTTGTGTTCATTTGGGGGAGGTGTCCAGCTGAGGTGGTGGGAGAGAGGCAGGTTCATCATTGGCCTTCTGGAGAGGCTGGTCAATCTACTAAACCCCATAGTCCACTCCAGCTCAAAGGGAGACTTGGGTGTTCAGTGGCTTATTAAATGCAAAACATGTACGCTCTACTGAATAACAAATAGAAGCAAACAACCCACTGAAGTTGATCAGGAAAAGGGACAGCAGGAACAGTGAACATGGAACACACGTTAAAGACGAAACATGGTGTGAAGCCAGAGGGGGCTGTTGACTGTCCAAACCAGGGGCTCTACACAAAGATGACCTCCTGACAAGCTGAGCAAAGAGGGCTCTGAGGAGGCACACTAGAGGTACTTAGAGTCAAATCACATTTGCGTGATAAAGAAAAGCTTGATTTGCTATCGTCTGAGAATAATTTGATCTCTACTGCACTGAAAATGAATATAAAATAGGGAAAATATCAACTGCCCATGCACTCAGCATGCCAACTGGAAAACCAGGGGCAGGGGAAGAATCAAGAGAGGTCTTGTAGCTTTATGAATGTCTCCCTGTCTCTCGGCAGACACCTGTGGGCCCTGGTGAGGACATAATGGATGGTGACTGAGCTTTCATGTCCTCCTCGGTGCAGGAGGTGATGTCCATGAAGCCAAGGGCCAGAGAAGTATGGGGGAGAAGAGAGCAGACATTTTCCTTCTGCTCTTACACCATTCACTGAACAGCTGGGTACTGAGAGAATGAGCAAGTGATTTCAGAGTTACAAAGGGGCATCTTGGCCCCCTAGCCAGAGCCTTTGAGAAGAGAAGGTAGGTGGCTGACAGATAGGTAGATGTGGGCATCTGAACCCCAAATACTAGCTCTGATCACTTATGGACCCTTGAACCAGCTGCTAGAAACGGCTGCCCTAGTGCCAGAAAACAGTCCCTCTCTCAGAATAGAGAAACCAAGTAAGGATTGCCATTTGCTGAAGATTTCAGTTGAATAAGTTAAATCTTTAATTTAGAAAGAATGAAGTTTCTCCTACCAGTATGCCTATGTTTGGGGCTTAATTCTATAAACTTCCACAATTTTACTGTTTATATTGTTGTCATTTATTGATAATTAATTAGTTACCACTGGTGGTAGGGTCTCCAGTCCATCCCCACCACACTCTCTATGAAAATGAGAACAAAAATGAGAATAACCAAAGGTAGCAAATGTGCAAAAATTCCCACTCTGAGAAAGTAACATCACATTGAGTTTATAACAATTCCAGAGCTTGCAAAAGAGTGCAGAACGTTAAACTAGCTAAGTGGAATAAGTATTATTGTTCACAGATATTTGCCACCCCTCACTAAAGAAGGATCATATTTTCTTATCCTTTGACATTAGACTTGGCCGTATGACTTGCTTTCCAAAAGAAAATGTTAGCAGACACTTTATAAGCCAGTGCATGATCTGCCACATTCTTTTTTCTTTATGCCAGGAGATTGTTCCAAATAAAGTGTACTCCTTCGCCTTGGGTCCCTGGAAAGAAGACTATGTGGAGCACAGCGGGAGCCGACCTGCAGTGGACATGTAGCATGACTGAAAAATAAACTTTTGTTATTATAAGCCACTGAGATTTAGGAATCTTTTGTTACTGTGGCATAACCAGGCCTATACTAATTAATACAAGATATCTTTATGGGATATACATCAGCCTTGTGTTTGAAATACATTGTGTATGTGAATTAGAAAGACTGATAGAAATAATGATTATGTCTTGGATTAGGGAATATGAATTTTTTCTGCTGTATGCTTTTCTGTAATTCCTAAATTTTCTACAGTAGATAAGTATTGAGATTATTATTAAGGAAAACCATGCCTAGCTTGGGAGATAGATTGTGAGCCTCATCCCTTACATTTAAATGTAGGACTTTGGGCGGCACGTGTAGCATCTTTAAACATATCGCCAAGCTCTGCATCATTAAACACAGCTGACCTTTTATACGTTTCCTTCTTGCTTCCTCTCAACACCACCTCTCCCATTTATTCTTCTAGGTTGGGACTTGAATTCAGTGTCCTGAAGGTTCTATCTCCAGTGTGGGCAGTCGATAGCAAGTGATCACTCACTCAGCATAAAAGAACTTCTCTCCTTTGGAGCTCTGGGCACATCCTTCTCTAGTTTCTCATTTGTGACCATCAGAATCAAGGAATTTCTTTTCTAAGGCCCATTCCTTTACCATCAAATGCAAAAATGTCTATCCGTATATATGGAAATAGAGGAAATGACTCCTTCCTGCAGCTATACCAGGAAATTGAAAATGAGTCCCCAAATTAAAAAGTCTTGGAACCCCCTGCTTGAAAAGACCAAGAATTAGGCCATGACCTTCCAACTGCAGTAGATACCAGAGTCAAGCATTCTGATTTGTCCTGATTCCATTTTAAAATCCCTAAAAACTGAGCTAATTGTGTTTTCAAATTCCTTCATGCCTCAGTGAGGACAAGACACACTATTTGCTCTAACAAATAATCTTAAAATTTGGTAAGTTATCACTATAAAGTTTTATTTTTCACCTATATCGCAGGCTGATGTGGGTTGAGAAGCTTTCTTGGGTGGATCATCTTAAAGAAATGACCCCACACCCAGACTCCTTCTATCTTGAGACACTGACACCTTCGGTGAGCACTGGCACCTTCAATGACCCACTATGGTTGCCGCGAAATAGGAAAAAATTGAATGGTTACACAGGAACTTTTATGTCATACCCAGAAGTGGTAAACATTCAGCCCACATTCCATTGTCCAGAAATCGATTACATGTACCAACCAAACTATAAAGGAAACTGGAAAATGGAATCTTCTCTGTGTTCAAGAAGAAAAATAAGATTGATTATAAGCATCTGGTTGGTGTCTGCCTCAGCTTTACCTCTTAGTCTCCAAATATCCATTTCGCTCTTTCCTCTTTCTCTAACACATAGAACTTGCTCACCTCCCTTAAGAGGGACAAGCCAAAATTCTATCCATTAAGACAGACCAAAGCTCAGCTCTCAGATCGCTAAGAGACGTGCATATTTCTCTAGCAGTTCCAAATGAGCTGCCTCTTGATCCGATGGCCTAGGAACTAAAGGACCAGTTATCTGTCCATCACACACACCCCAACAATGGTGAAACAGATCCAGAGTAGCTTTGATAAACCCTCCCATTTGGAAAAAGAAAAAAAGGAAGTCACATTATCAATCACTGATTTGTAGCAATTCTGAAATCTTACTGGGAAAATACTCTGAGAACCCCAACCCAGGGTGGGGAAAATCCCTTGATGAGGCTCTGGTTCTATTCTTCTGGAAGATCTACCCTGCACATTGCTCTCCATGGCTTCTAGTTCTGCCCATGGGAACTCCTCTTGGTTTCTTATTCTCTTTGGCCATATCTGAAGATGGACCCCGTGGGACTTAAACAACCTTTCAAACTGTCTCCTACTTTTGGAAAGTTAGAGGCCCCAGTGTTAGTCAAAGACTTTGGATCAATCAAAAGTTTCATTGTTACTGTTTTGTCTTATTTAGTTTTATCCAGGCTAGTGGGTTTCATTGGCAGTGCAATTCCCTAAAAAAATTAGCAGGCTTATGATCTATTTGCCTCTAGTCAGTTCCAGGTTCAGAAATCATACACCCAAAGTTCTTTCTAATACATACTTCTCAAATCTGCTTTATGTCTCTGCTTCTTCAACTTAATAGTGGTGACCCTGAGCTTTGTTGCTACTGTTATCTGCTGTCAAGTTGATTCCAACTCATGGTGACCCCATGTGTGCAGAGTAGAACTGCTCCATAGGGTTTTCAAGGCTGTTACCTTTCAGAAGCAGATCACCAGGCCTGTCTTCCAATGCGCCACTGGGTGGGTTTGAACAAACAACCTTTCAGCTAGTAGCTGAGAGTTTAACCATTTGTGCCACCCAGGGACTTGCCTTGGGACTATCAGGCTTGAATAGGAAGCCTATACCTTTAAATGGATTTTTGCTTTGGATCGGCTTATTCAACTGATGGTTTTTACTGTGCCATTTCCACGCTAAGATTTTTTTTAACCTCATTGCTGTTGCTGTCTAAGGTCTAAAAGCAATGGCTTTTCCAAAACTGAAAAATTCTGAATTTCTGGGCTTCTCTATTTCCTTTTATTTTTTGCTTGCAAACTGGCCAGTGTTTTCTTGAGCTCTTCTCTTTTTTATAATACGCATTAACTGAAGCCAATAATAATCAATAAACATCATCTCCTTCTGTGCAGACTGAATAGGCACATAGCCTTCCAAGTGTTTTGTTCCTACTTAACATGAATTTTCTTCTTCCAGCTCCAAGGTATCAATCTCCTTGCCACCCACCTCCCTCCCGCTGTGCCGCTTCCCTTGAAGAAGCTAATTTCAGGCTTCAGTCCAGAAAATAGAAGCTGCTCTTGGTATTTTGAGTAGGAAGAAGTTTAATAACAGAAATTAGAGGACACAAGTTATTAGAAAGTCAAGAGAACATAGATCAGGAAAGCCACTTTCAAGAAATCCAGAAATACAGGATCACTGGGAAGCCACCACCAATGGTCTCTGTTTCCTGTACTGCAAACATAGTTGATTCTCAGAAGGATTTGCAAAGCAGTTGGAAGTCAGTTGTCTCAGTTGCCTGCTGACGTGGATTATTCTTAGGAAGATGTCCTAAACCTAGCCACCAGCTGTAGCCCATATTAGCTGTCTGTCTGTGCTTACCAGAGACAAATAGCTTCTCTTTTTCTTGTGCCTTCCAAATTTCCTGGGAGTGCCCCCATTGGTGGAGTCTGACCAAGACTCCTGCCAAAAGAAACTGGGAAGTTTAGTTTTTGTGTTTTATTTCCCTGAAGTTCAGGAAGACTACTTAGAAGGTTGGTGATGTCCTGTGAACACAGACATTCACAGGAATTATTGAAGGTTACAGCCATTTTGACCATCCTCTTTTTCCTGCCATCTTATTAGTCTATTCTGTGTATCTCGTTTAGTCATTCACAATAGTTTAGTATCATTTACAATAGCACATTTGAGCACAAAAGAAATCATTTGAGGACAATAGTGTGAGAAGGATAAAGGTTCCTATATGATCTAAAATTCTGTGACTGTGACCCATAAGCCTCAAATAAATCTGACCTTTGATAAACATTGTTGTAGAGTGGGAAAACAAAGTGATGGGACATGAGCACGGTGAAGTCTAGTCCAGAGTTTACTCCCAGTATTCCACCACTCATCTGTCAGTCTGTTGTATAGTGCTGGCTCGTGTGATGCTGGAAGCTCTGCTACCAGTATTTCAAACACCTGCAGGGTCACCCATGGTGGACAGGTTTCAGTAGAGCTTCTGGACTGAGATAGACTAGGAAGGAAGGCCTGGTGATCTGCTTCCAAAAATTAGCCAGTGAAAACCTTATGGATCACAATAGAACATTGTCCAACTCTCTTACTTTGGACACATCATCGTGAGGGATCAATCTCTGGAGAAGGACATAATGTTTGGTGAAGTAGAGGGCCAGCAAGGGCGAGGGAGACCCTCAGTAAAATGACTGGCACGATAGCAGCAACAGTAAACTCAAACATGCCAGCAATAGTAAGGATGACACAGGAATGAGCAATTCGTTCTGTTGTACATACAGTTGCCATGAGTCAGAGTCAACTCAATGACAGGTATCTATCTATCTATCTATTCCACCTTGAGGAAAGTAATATGCCTTCTCTAGAGCTTAGTTTTTTCTCATCAGGCATAAAGGGATTATGTGAGTTCCACAATTTCTTATAGCTATGGAACCATTCTTCAAATGAAATCTTACAAGAAGGTCCAATCACTAAAATAGATAAGGGAGGAACTCTCTGTTTGAAGTGGGGATGGAGACCTCCAGCCCCGCAGGCCCCCTGGCACCTCCAGAGGGCCCCTCACATCAGACACAGTTTAAAATTTCCTGGATTAAAATATCTGCAAAATACTTCTTAAGTTAGATGACTATAATCATTTTCCAAGTCTTGACTCTATTGAATGTAATGCCAGACACTTTTTTTTTTTTTAATTTTCAAGAAGCTTTAAGGCTAATTTGTACTTACGGGCACACTCCAGTTTTTTAAAGGAGTCTGTTAAAGTTTGACAGTTTTAACATTTTGAAAACATTATGTCTGTGACTCAAAACTTCTCCAAATGCTTCACCCTCCAGCCAAAGATTAGACAGGCCCATAAAACAAAATGAGACTAAATGGGCACACCAGCCCAAGAACAAGGATGAGAAGGGGACAGGAGGGGACAGGAAAACTGGTAATGGGGAAGCCAAGGTTGAGAAGGGGAGAGTGTTGACATGTTGTGGGGTTGGAAAGCAATGTCACAAAACAATATGTGTATTAATTGTTTAATGAGAAGCTAGTTTGCTCTGCAAACCTTCAATCTAAAGTATAAAAACAAAAGATTGGCTATAAGTTGATAGCTGTTGAAGCTAGCTGATGGGTACATGAGAGTCTTTATATTATTCTGTCTAGTATATGTTTGAAAATTTCCATAAGAAAAAAGTTTTAAAATGGAAAAAAAAAAAAAAACTGCCCCAAACACTGTATCACTTTCTTAAAGATTTGGAGTGTCAATTTTCACACTGTAGTCTGATGGCTGGAATAAGCCACAGAAGAAGCTCCCTAAGCACGATAAAAGAAAAACTTCAGGTGCCACTAATAGAGCAGCAATTAGACTTGACCAGAACCTGGCGATGTCGTCAAATGGAAACGTAGAACTAGTGTTGTCTCCAAGGAGGAGACAGAATTCCAAAGCATTCATCAGACCTTCTTGGGTATATTAAGTGGAAGACCAGCCATGGTTAGGGTCCATTTGGAGTAATATAAAAGAGCAGGGGAACAAAATACATGATTACTAGAGCTTTCTTGACAATTCTGTCCAAATCATAGAAGATGCTGCAGACCAGAAGTCACACATTTTCCAAGGCCTCTGTCACACTCGGTCTACATTTATGGGGGATTGGTAATTCGAACATTGTCGGTGAATACAGTAAGTAGACAAATGACGAGTGAGTGTAGAAGATTTTTTTAAATCAATTTCTAGAATTCTACTTCAAATTTCTGAGTCTCTGTTCTTTTTCTGTTACGTTTGTGAAATATATTGTGAGTTTTACAAAAATGTGACTAAGTAAAACCTTAACAAAACAAAGCACATGACCCAGTATTCAGGTCACCTCAAACTTGTTTTCTGCTTAGAAAAGAACCACCAGTCCAGGTCCCTAGTGCCCAGGGATGTTTAGCAGTTTCCCTGAGCAATGTGGCTTGATTATGAAATGAAGTTGAAGAGAGGAATAATTTTGGTGTGGGCTTCCTCTAGTAGATTCCCAACTGAACCGTCATAGAAGACACTGCAGAAGGGAAGTCACATATTTTCTAAGACCTCTCAGACTCATTCTATACTTACTCACTGGGACTCCAAGAGTTCCCACTTCATTTTGCTTTACACAGTGGTTCCCAAACCTCTTTGGCTGTTTCATAAAAGCTATTGACATATTGTAAGCAATGCTGAAAAATTGATTTGGTCCAAACTCCACACGTTATATATAGGTGCACTCTCTGGGACTAAGGATGTTGTGGCCAGCTAGTGACAGGAAACCCGTTTTCCAGAACTTCTGTGTGCTTCCCCCTCTCCCACAATCTCCTTGTGGCTAGAGGTGGAGCTCAGCAAAATCTGCTTCCTTCCTTTGACATCTTCTCTTGTATTATGTGGTGTGTGTGCGTGCATGTGTGTGTGTGTGCGTGTGTGTGTGTGTGTGTGTGTGTGTGTGTTGGGAGACAGGAGAACAGCTTCTTGAAAAGTGTTGGCTCTCTCATTCTTATGTAAACAATAATTTATGCATTCATTCAACAGAACTAGAAACACATAACTACCCACGAGGGCACTGTAATGGGGGTTATGACCAGAGGAGGGAATCCCTGATTCCACCCAGGGGCTGAGGTGGTGATGAGCTGGGTTTTGATAATTCACATATTCATTATTCATTTATTCCACAAAGACTTCCTGAGTCCCTGCTGTGCCAGAAGCTGTCCTAGGTGCTGTGGATACAAAGATTAGTAAAATGCAATCGCTGCCTTCAAGCTGCTTCCAGTCTAGTGTGAGAAAGAGACTTGCAACAGATAAGTGTAATGAAGTGCCAGAACTGCTGTGAACGGAGCTAGTTTCTTCCTGGGACAACAGGAAACCGAGGAGAGTGTTTCAGGCAGTAATATTTTGACCACCTCCTAACAGTCACACATTGATTTTGTTTCCTAAAGCTCTTAGAGATCTTTTCTCAAAAGTCAAAAGTGTCTCAAGCCTCCATTGCTCAAATTAATGAGAGCAGTAGCACAGATAATACAAAACAGGCACTAAGAAAAAGCCAGCTCTCTGTTTTAGCGACATCCTATGAAAATCCACACTCCACCTCCCTCAACAGCAGCTTGCCTACCTAATTGTGTTTTCCTTAAGCAAATGCTAACATTGGTTTATATCCCTTGAGCACACACCAGCTGGATAGTAGGAGGAAGCCAGTTCAGCATTAAAAATTGACCGCAGATAATTTAGAGGGCAGACAAGCCACAGGCAGATAACAGAGTGGAATATATCGTTATTTATAACCAGCGAGGAATTGTCCCAAGCCACCCTGCAGCCCCATCTCCCATCTTCGCTGAGGCTGTTGTCTTGTTACAAGTCTTAATAGATCTTTTTTTATGAACATATCAGTAGGAGCATAAACAAGGTCACATGAAAGTCAGAGGACATTAATGACACCTATATAAAGGTAGACACCTTGAATGCAATTGTTAGATCATTTTCAAGTGAATAAGATCTGAAATTTGCTTTTCACTTTGTAAATTCATCTACTTTGGAACCACTGCCCACGGTAAATGCTCTCCAAAGTCCATAAAGCAACGAGCCTTTAAAGCATGTTTCATGGAATAACAGCATCAGATTAACTGCTGTTTGTGCTTTTGCCACCGAAGCTCTGACAAATAAAATGGAAGATGCTGTTGCCATTTCATTTGACCAAAACAAATCTTTACTGGGGAGAAAAAGAGGAGAAGTAACTAAAATGTCAGTTGCTGACACCATCATTCCCTGCCACTCGGTAAATAAACATAACATCTATTTGTTGTCATGGAAACGTTCCGCCTGATTCCGAGCTCAAAGTGCGACAATAAAGGAACCCTGATATTTGAGGCTGAGCACAAACAACTCTTCTGGCATTTCTCATGAGCTCACCAGCACAAGAGCTAACATCTTTCCTGTTTGTTTTCTTTCTTAGGCATGAATGCATTTACTTTGGAAAAAGAGACACGTATCTAGAAACCTACCAAAAATATTTGAATACAGCTACATCGGCAATCTCTGTTTTTCCCATTCCTTCCCCCTACCTCTCTTTAAACCTTTGTCTGAGAAGAATTTAAATGGCATATTTAGTCACCATGTATTGTGCTTCCTTTACCAGATGCCACATAAAAGGGATTGATTTAAATCATTTACAGTAACCATGTGGGGGAGGAGGGGCCGGTTTTCGGCACCAAATGCTCCTGGATCTGTAATAAGCAGCCACAAATACAGACAACAAGTGAGTGTGTTTGTATTTGTCTCTTTGGTAAAAAAAAAAAAAAAAAAAAAAATGATTGCATACTTTCAGCATTCAACAAGAAATCTCTTCAGATAAAGAAGGCTTACTGTATCGCCCAGGTAACCACTCTCAGAAATGTTGGTTAAAAAAGTCAGGGATTGTTCCTATTATAATTTTTTTTTTTTTAAATCATGGAATTTATATAACACCTCACAAAGTAGCACTGGACCAAGTTTAAAGGTTTCAACTGAGATCCACTAAAGCTTTGGAGTCAACCATTGTTAATAATAATCAGCTGAAAAGGACACAGCTCACACCTCAGAGCTTCACTTAAACTTTTAGAATTTCTAAAGCTCTAGAGCCTTTCACAAGGAGCCCTGCTGGTGCAGTGGTTAAGCGCTTGACTGCTAACCCAGCAGTTTGAACCCCCCAGCCGCTCCACAGGAGAAAGATGTGGCAGCGTGTTTCCACAAAGATTACAAGCCTTGGAAACTCGATGAGGCAGTTCTACTCTATAGGGCTGCTAGGAGTCGGAATTGACTCAATGGCAACGGGTTTGACGAGCCCAAACCAAGCTCTTTGCTGTAGAGTTGATTCTGACTCAGCGATCCTATCAGACAGAGTAGAACTGCCCCACAGGGTTTCTAAGGAGCACTTGGTGGATTTGAACTGCTGACTGTTTGATCAGCAGTCGTAGCTCTTAACCACGGAGCAATAGGCATAAATCAGGGGAAATTTAAATACCCGATTTTCTGGTGTTTTTCCAACTATAAATCCCACACATTCTGAAAACCACATTGTCCATAACCAGAGCTGAGGGCCAGAGTGGGCTCCGGGCTGCAGCTCAAGTCAAATTGGAGTAAAGAGTTCCTGTTTCCTCCAGGTCTTCAAGCAATTCTTTCTGAAGGATAGTTTTTTTCAAAAAAAAAAAAAAAAGTAAAGGCTTCTGAAGTGAGGCCAAGAGGGGATTGAATTTATCCCAACGGTCGTCTAGATCTTTCTCATTTTTGCATGCAATCATCTCTTGTTTTTTCTAGACTATTCTATTTATCCATGTGTACATATTAGAAATGGTTTGGATAGTCAGAGATAGAGAAGTGGTTGAAAAGGGAACCAAAGGGTCTATGAATGAATTAGATTGATCCATGGACTCCAGCCATGTTTCTCAAGGACCACTTGCCTTGCATTAGAAATTCAGAATCACCTGAGATGTTTAAATTTAAATTCTCCAGGCCAACTGAGACATGATGAATCAAAACTTCCAGAGGGGAGGACTACGGCTAGCTAGCAAATGTCACCAGCTGATTCTTGCCTTCAGGAAAGTTTGGAAAACCGTACGAAACTTAATCTCTGCCCTTGTGTCTACTTTTCAGATGCTACAGAAAGAAGGGAATCAAGAGGTTTAACATCCCATTTTGCTTTCACTAGTTAGTTCTATATTCCACGCGGAGTAGATATAGGAGTAGGAATCTGATAGGACTTTACTGCACTGGAGGGAAGGAGATGAGTGAAACAGTTGGAACGTAGAGCAAGGGTTGGGAGGAGTGCCGGCAGTGAGGCCAGCTCAGGTAGGATTGAACGCAGAGCTCTCCCGACTCCTCCTCGTGCTGCCCTTCATCGCCTTCAGCTCTGCCTGTCTGCAGCACCACCTTCAGTAGCCTCTACTCCACAGGCCTCCAGAGATTCCTCAAGACTCTTCTCTGGCCTGCCAAAGTGTGGGAAAATCCTGTTTCTTTTCAGCTTAGTGAAGGCAGTTCGATTTTTCCAAAAAAATAAATTTCAACAAAAACATAGAAGCATCATAGATCCATGAGTCTGGATTTACTCAGCTAACTTTAACTCACTTCCAGCCAAGACTTGGCTTCCCTAGACATAGATCTTGGAGGAAACAGCCCCAGAACTTTCTCCTCACCCTGTCCTGTCTGAACTGGGTGCTAAACAAACATGCTATTAAGTTAGTCAGAAGTTGAGTTGGGTTTGCACCACTTCCAGGCCTAGTGGGAATCCTAACACTTTCCTAAACATCATTCCAGATGCCTTCCTGGAGGGAGATGTAGATAGAAGAAAGCTTTGGAGGTCTGGAATGAAGTTACCAATTACCACTGACAGGCTGTGTAACCTTGAGCAAGTGACTTAACATCTCTAAGTCTCAATTTCTTCATGTTAAAATGAAGTAACAGTGCTCACTTCTTGAACTGCTGACAAAATAAAAGGAAATGCAAACTGGGACAGCCTTAACCACAAGGCACAAGTCCCCAGATCCATCAGTCCTTCTGGTTCCCCTGTGTGTCTTTGTACTCTGAGTCTCTCCCCTGATCCATGACCTGAGTATGAGGTAAGCATTTAGGGTAGATGGAGGGAAGAACAGAGGAGAATCAAAGTGCCTAGTTAAGAGGCAATAAGTCAATGTGAGAGGAAATGAGGACCCAAACTAGGGGATAGAATTGACGATGTAAAGTCAACGTGGGAAGGTTGATGAAGGTGGGATCTGAAGGCCTTGGCACGTAATTGGATATGAAAAATGAAGCCAGAAAAAGAAGGGTCAGTCATGGCATGGAATGATCAGCACTGCACTTGGAATCAAGGGACCTGGATTCGGGTCTTTATTATGCTCCTTATCAGTTTTATAAACTCTGGGAAACCATTTCTCCTCTGAGTCTCATTTTTGTCCTCTATAAAACAAGGCTAGAAATATCTACAAATTAAATGAGAAAATGTATAAAATGCCTGAAACATGACGGAATGACCCATTGTCCAATAATGGTGACTTTGATACTTATTATGGCCTTGATGTCACTTATCTTTCTTGTGCCTCAGTTTCTTTATCGGTCAAGGGTGAACATAAGTGAACCCTGACATGTTCTGTATCTCGTCAGGAAGTGATGAGTTTGGTTTGTACATGTTGATTGCAGGCTAGTATTCTTGTGGAAAATTTCCTCTGCAAATTGCAAACGCAGATTAGGACCTCTAGAGAAGTAGTTCTCAATGGGTCAGTACCAGCCCCTAGGGGGTGTTGTAGAAATGTGTGAGGCATTTTTGGTTGCCAAAATGATTGGAAGGCACTACCTACATTAATGGATGAGAACCAGAGAGAGCACATATCTACAATGTGTGCAGTACAACACAACAATGAATTATTCTGCGTGACTTTTGCAAGTTCTCTTAGATATTCAAGTAGACATGGGTTCTCCAAGTGTGGTCTGTAGACCCCTGGAGGGTCTCCAAGAATCTTGCAGTGATAACTCAAGGTCAAAACCATTTTCACAGTGATATCATGACATTATTTGCCTTTTTCACTGAGTTGACATTTGTGATGATGAGACAAAAGCAATGGTGTGTAAAACTGCTGACGTTTTAACCCAAATCAAGGCAGCAACACAAAACCGTACTGTACTAGTGGTCATTGTATTCTTTATTGCCATGCACACGTAGTCAAACAAACAAACAAAAACCCTCCAGTTTCACTTAAAACTGTCCATGGTGAAGCAGTGAAAATTATTCACTTCATTAAGTCTTGACCCTTGGGTTCACGTCTGTTTCAAAAAATGCTACATACCAAACTACAATGGTTATCTTGAGGAAGTACGCTTGTGCAACTTTGAGTTGCGAGCTGAACTAGCAGCTTTTTTCATGGAACAACATTCTCACAACTGGCAAACATACTATGGTTATTCAGAGGGGCATCTTGCACCCCAATGAACTAAGTAAGGATATTATTTCCGAGAAAACAGTAAACGGTTGTTGTCACCAATGATAAAATTCAAGGTTTTAAGCAAAAATTAGAATTTTGGAGAACTTGTACCCACCACGTTCACAGCTTCCAAATACCTAAAGACTTTTCTGATGATATCAGTGATGATATTAGCAAACGTAATTTATTAATATTGTATAATGGAATTTGTCAACATTTGGAAGGTCTGTATAACTCAGTAAGCCAATATTTTCCAAGTGACTAATGCATGATGTTATAAAATCACATATGAGTAACAGATGCATCCAAAGTGCAAGATAGACTAATGGATTTTAATGCAACAGAGTACCAAAAGTTCACTGATATGATTTCAGATTCCACACTGTAACTAATCTGTAAGAAACTACCACTTCTTGTTTCGTGTTTTACCAAAAAATATTCATAGTTATTCAGACAGTCTATGACCACATATCTGTGTGAGGCCAGATACTTTTCATATACTTCAAGCAAAATAACTTATCATAACAGATTCAATGATGAAGCAGATATGAGAATCTAGCTGTCTTTGTTTAAGCCAGACATGAAAGAGTGTTGTAAAAACATAAAACAATGCCTCTTTTCATCAAATTATTTGAAAGTATAATTATTTTTCATAAAAATGTTATTTATGTTAACATGTAATGGTTTTTTTTTAAATAGATGAATTAATACATAGTTTTAAAATTTCTGTTTTAATTTCTAATATAGCAAGTATCAACAGACATAATCAATATAAGAGAAAACTTTTTTAAGGGTCCTCAATAATTTTTAAGAGTGTAAAAGGGATTTTGAGATAAAAATTTGGGAATCAATAATGTAGGAAAGGAGTCTCATGGTGGTGCAAACAGTCAAAGCACTCACCTGCTAACAGAAAGGTTGGAGGTTCAAGTTCACCCAGAGGCAACTCAGAAGAAAGACCTGGAATTCTACTTGTGAAAAATCAGCTATTGAAAACCCTATGGAGCATAGCTCTATTCTAACACACATGGAGTTTCCATGAGTCGAAATCGACTTGATGGCAACTGGTTTAATGTAGGAAAAAAGGTTAATTATCTGAACCTAGAACCTACCTCTGTTTTATATATAAACACAAAGCACTTTTGTATGTTCTAATGTACATCAGGAAACTCTGGTGGCGTAGTGGTTAAGAGCTATGGCTGCTAACCAAAAGGTTGGCAGTTCTAATCTACCAGGCGCTCCCTGGAAACGGTATGGGGCAGTTCTACTCTGTCTTATAGGGCTGCTATGAGGTGAAATCAACTCCACAGCACCGGGTTCATTTTGGTTTTTTTTAATGTACACCAACTTCCAGAAATGCAACTACCATGTAAGTCAATAGAAAACCCTGTGTTCCTTGGTTTAGAACTTGACCAAGAATTGTTGACCATTCATAAAGTTACATCCCCGATGATAACACTTTTCATGTTACAGTTGCCAATACAATGCACTGGCATGGCCTGCTTTGTATTGCCTGTCTTAGCCTTGCTACATTCTGGCTGTACTTCTTTCAAGACGGACTTGTTCATTCTTCTGGCAGTCCAAGGTATATTCAATACGCTTCTCCAAAACCATAATTCAAAGGCATCAATTCTTCTTCAGTCTTCCATATTCATTGTCCAGAGGCACCTGGACAATTATTAACTATTATTATTTCTTTTTTTATAAAACTGTTGAGGCATTTCATTGCTGTTTTAATAATGTAAATAAGTGATTTGTATTATTTATGAATTTCAATGATAATAAAAATGGAATTCCAAACATTTGTTATAAAAGGGGGTATAATAGGGTTGAGAATCACTGCTGTAGAAGGCCGTAAAGGCTGAGGTTAGAGATTTGAGATTAATAGAGGTGATAGCTGAAGCCACAGGGAGGAGTAAGCTTATGAGATGCCTGGTTTGGAGTGCCATGCCTTTAAAAGTGATGGAAAAATATCCAGCCATTGGGTACAGGCACAGTCACAAAAGAACACTGTTCATAAAAATTTGTTCCAAGTTCCCCCACATACTCTCTAGTCACAAAGCCCTAACTCCTTGTCAATCTCAGACTGTGAGCTCCTGTTTGTCCACAAAACTTTGGCTCATTTTGTCCTTTGCCTGCCCTACTTGGATGTGTCTTGTCCATTTGCTTGACTCAATAGATATTTCAGCCCATGTCCCAAACCCCTTCTGCTAGCCACAGTTTCTTGGACACCTGATTTAGCCAACTTCTAGCTTGAGGCTCTGCTACTTCTGCCTGGGACTTTGACATTGATATCTAACCATAGAAAGGACAGAGATCACAGAGGGCAAGTATAGAGACAGGAGATGTGAAGCATGAACTCCTTTGATAAAACAAGAGGCTAAACTCTTGCTACCAGGGTCTCCCAGTCTCAGCTAAAGCCTTTGTTCTTTGTCTCCCAGGAATTCTGAAATTCGTTCAATTTCACATTTTTATAAAACGGCAAAAACGCCTCACTCTCTTAGCCCATGATTAAAATCTAGCTGTTTATTTATAGGGCCATTTGTTGCTGAAACCTCTCCTTAAAAAAAAAATAATAATAATTGCTTCTTCAGATGGTTTTCTTCTATCTGCCAGAAGATGTTATTTTGGGATAAGGCTATTCAAACTTGCTCAAATCTGAGCGATAACTCATCGAAAATGAGGTCAATGTAAATGACTACCCACAACAGGGGGAAAAACCAGTTAAATTAAATCCAGAGTAAGTACCAACATATCATGTGCTGAGAGTTACATGTGTCAAATGAAGAAGTGTTATGGGGATTAATGAGTCTGTTATTAAAAAACGCTTTGGGATTCTTGGATGGATGTCATTGTTGAAAGTGGGGGTAGGGCTGGCATTTACAGATTGTAGTTATATCAAGGTCTTGTAACAGACTCTGGGGAAATATAGAGAAAGCAATGCAGGACTTAAAACATATTTGTTATTGATTGTTGTATCTTAAATTACATTTAGCGGTCCAAATGCTTAATTCAGCAAAATGTGTAGGCAGATGCCACTGTCTACTTTGCAAAGTTCTATAAATAGTAGTGTAAGCTCATCTGAGAATTTCAACAGGATGTTGTAGCCTATGATCGAAATGCTGTGGCAATAGCAAGAACCAATTCAGAACCAATGTATTCTTATTCACCACAGCAGTCAGTGTCATAGGCAGATGTCAATGATGGAGACTGTCAAGGAATTCTCTGTTGGGTGAATTACACATCTAGCTAGAAACAGTGACATGATCCCAGGCAGTAGCCCTGCAATGCTTAATTCTGCCATGGACAAAGAGAAAATCAGTCAATTGCTTAGATGTTTCTAAATGCCTGCAGGTCTCAAATAGGCTCCCACGTGTCTGAATTTTTCTTTTCTTTTTCACTAGGAAGTTTGCACATTGTAAAATGTGCAGCTGAGATCATCCGATTCTTTGATATTTGTAAAAATTTGTCCTGAGTTTTAATTGCCTCTCCTTCAATGCCCAACATCTCCATAGGTCTCTGCCACTTCCCAGGGGCTGAGTCCTCATGGCTTCTACCGGCTGGGAGTTCCTGCTGTAACTGTATCCTTCCTCACAATCTCCTGCTGTGGCTCAGCCCTCCCATCCTCACCAATATAGCCCAGTCCTTGTCCTGGATTTCCCCAAAGCCTGTTGACATAAGGCATTTGGCTGTAGAAGCACATTTTCCTGAACACTTGGGGGAAAAAAACGGCATTTACTTCACAGGAACAAAAGCAATTAAAAATGTAGTGATAGATATTCCTGTTCTTAAGAATCCCCCAATTACCCCAGGGCCAAGATTTATTCCTTGACTGCCTGTCTCTATAAGTGTCAGTCTCCTGAAAAGCCAACGAGCTCCAAGATCCTTCCTTTCCCTCCTTTGCCTTCCTTCTTCCCTACTCTCTCCTACTTCCACTCCTGTTCATTCCCTATGCAAAGCTGCTTAGCTATTTCTTTGTGATCTCCTTCCAATCCATGCCCTCACGCTGTTGTCATCTATCCATGACACAGTTTCTCAAGGTATTTCCTGACTCAAAACATTTGTTCAGGAAAGGAACAGAAATAATTAATTTCCAAAAGGAGAATTGTGTTGCCTTCCATGTGGAACCCTATATCACACTGCAACTACTTAGGCCTTTTGGAGGGAGCCCCCAGGCACCAACTGCCCAGGAATCGCATGGCTGCCCTCCCAGCCACCTTCTAGAGAGGCCCTTCTCCTTTTATTAACTGCCGCCCACTTGCCATTCATGGATGGCTCTTCAGAAGTTGACACCATCCGTATTGAACTCCATCTAATTTATACTGCGTGCACCTCTCCTTAGTATTAATACACTTAAAATTTTAAATGTTTCAATGGTACAAGAAATATCTCTGTCTTAGTCACCTAGTGCTGCTATAACAGAAATACCACAAGAGGATGGCTTTAACAAAGAAATTTATTGTCTCACAGTCTAGTAGGCTACAAGTCCAAATTCAGGGCGTCAGCTCCAGGGGAACACTTCTTCTGTTGGCTGTGGAAGAAGGTCTGTGTCATCAATCTTCCCTTGGTCTGGGAGCTTCTTTGTGCAGGAACCTCAGGTCCAAAGGATGCACTCTGCTCCTGGTGCTTCTTTCTTGGTAGTATGAGGTTCCCATGTCTCTCTGCTCCCTTCTCTCTTTTATATCTTTTTTTTTTTTTTTTATTTTTTTTATATATATATTTTATTGTACTTCAGGTGAAAGCTTACAGAGCAAACAGTTTCTCATGAAATAGTAGTACACATGTTGTTTTTTTTGACATTGGTTAACAACCCCACAACGTATTAAGCCTCTAAATTCTCAACCTTTTTTTTTTTATATATATTTTATTGTACTTCAGGTGAAAGCTTACAGAGCAAACAGTTTCTCATGAAATAGTAGTACACATGTTGTTTTTTTTGACATTGGTTAACAACCCCACAACGTATTAAGCCTCTAAATTCTCAACCTTTTTTTTTTTTTTTTTTTTTTTATATATATTTTATTGTACTTCAGGTGAAAGCTTACAGAGCAAATAGTTTCTCATGAAATAGTAGTACACATGTTGTTTTTTGACATTGGTTAACAACCCCACAACGTATTAAGCCTCTAAATTCTCAACCTTTTTTTTTGATGAAAATTACAGATGGCCAAAGATACACCGTTTCAAAAATTTCTACATTCACAGTTCAGTGACATTGACTACGCTCTTCCAACTGTGCTGTTATTCTCACTTAAGATGAAGGCTTACAGAACAAAATAGTTTTTCATTTAACAGTTACTACACATGTTGCCCTATGACAATGGTTAACAATCTCACAGCACATCAAGAATATCCTTACTCCACCTTGTGTTCCCTATCACCAGGGGGCTTCCTTGTCCCCTTCTGTCTTCTGGACCTTGTCAGTGGATTATTGTACCTCTTTAGTCTCCTTTGTTTGTTTATTTATTTATTTTTATTTTATTTAAACACCATTTCAGAACTTTTTACTTACACATTTAAGTGATATTGACTATGCTCTTCCAATTGTGCTGCCATTCTCGCCCAAGATGAAGGCTTACAGGACAAAACAGCCTCCCATTTAATAGTTACTACAAATGTTGCCCTATAGCAGTGGTCAACAATCTCACAATACATCGACAGTGTCCTTATTCAATTTGTGTTCCTTATCATCAGTTTCCTACTCTCCCTCTGCCTTCTGGCCCTTGTCACCGGACTCCTGTACATCGTTAGTCCCATTTAGTTTTACTGGGGTGTCCATTCCCAGGCTTAACATCGAACCTTGAAGGTAACCTCCCCTCTGAGCTGAAAGGGTGTCTGGGGGCCACACTCTCGAGGTTTCTCTAGTATTCTTTAGGCCAGTATATCTGGTCTTCTTTCTTTTTTTTTTTTGGGAGTTAAAATTATGCTCTACATCCTACTCCAGCTCTGCCCAGAACCCTCTGTTGTGATCCTGGTCAAAGGAGTCATTGGTGGTAGCCGGGAACCATCCAGCTGTACTGGGCTCAGTCCCGTGGAGGCCTTGGTAGCTGTGGACCATTAGTCCTTTGGACTAATCTTTTCCTTGTATCCTGTTCTCTTCATTCTCCCTTGTTCCCGAAGGGATGAGATCAGTGGAGTATCTTAGATGGCCGCTCATAGGCTTTTAAGACCCCAGACACTACTCACCAAGGTAGAATGTAGAGCATTATCTTTATAAGTAGTGTCATGCCAATTGAGCTAGATGTTCCCCGAGATCATGGTCCCCAGAGCCCTCCGTCCAACAACTCAGTCCCTCGGGGGGTTTGGATGTGTCTATAGGGCCTTCATGACCTTTCCTTGTGCAGGTTGTGTTAGTTTCCGCTGTACTATGTACTATCTCATCTCTCACCCAAGTTACCACTTACCTATTACCTATTTAGTATCCCCCCCCCCCTCCCATCCCTGGTAACCAACAAGGATTGTTACATTTTGCATGTGAATTTTTTCATGGGTTTTTACAATAGAGGTCTCATACAATATTTGTCCTTTTGTGATTGACTTATTTCACTCAGCATGATGTCCTCCAGTTTCATCCATGTTATGAGATGGTTCACCGATTCATTGTTCTTTCTCGTTGCATAGTACTCCATTGTGTGTATGTACCATAGTTTGTGTATCCATTCGTCTGTTGATGGACATCGAGGTTGTTTCCATCGTTTTGCTATTGTGAATAATGCTGCCATGAACATAGGTGTGCATATGTCTATTCGAGTGATGACTCTTATTTCTCTAGGATATATTCCTAGGAGTGGGATTGCTGGATCGAATGGTACGTCTATTTCTAGCTTTCTGAGGAAACGCCATATCATTTTCCAAAATGGCTGTATCATTTTGCATTCCCACCAGCAGTGTATAAGAGTTCCCGTCTCCCCGCAGCCCCTCCAACATTTGTTATTTCCAGTGTTTTTGATTCGTGCCAGTAATGCCGGGGTGAGATGGTATCTCATTGTGGTTTTAATTTGCATTTCTCTAATGGCTAGTGATCGCGAGCATTTCCTCATGTGTCTGTTGGCCATTTGAATGTCTTCCTTGGTGAAGTGTCTGTTCATTTCCTTTGCCCATTTTTTGATAGGATTGGTTGTCTTTTTGTTGTAGAGGTGTTGGATTTTCTTGTAGATTATGGAGATTAGACCTTTGTCTGACTTGTACTGTCCAAAAATTTTTTCCCAGTCTGTAGGTTCTCTTTTAACTCTTTTGGTGAAATCTTTTGAAGAGCATAGATGTTTGATTTTTAGAAGATCCCAATTATCTAGTTTATCTGTTGGGTTTTTTGTGTTGATGTTTACGGTTTGTATCCTGTTAATGCCATGTATTAAGGCCTGAAGTGTTGGGCCTATTTTTTCTTCTATGAATTTTATAGTTTGAGGCTTTATATTCAGGTCTTTGATCCATTTTGAAGTAGTTTTTGTATATGGTGTGAGGTATGGGTCCTGTTTCATTTTTCTACAAATGGATATCCAGTTTTGCCAGCACCATTTGTTAAAAAGACTGTCTTTTCCCCATTTGATGTATTTTGGGCCCTTGTCAAAAATCAGGTGACCGTAGGTGGATGGATTTACATCTGAGTTCTCAATTCTGTTCCATTGGTCAATGTCTCTGTTGTTGTACCAGTACCAGGCTGTTTTGAGTACTGTAGCTGTATAGTAGGTTCTCAAGTCAGGTAGTGTGAGTCCTCCAACTTTATTCTTCTTCTTCAGTAGTGCTTTACTTATTCGAGGTTTCTTCCCTTTCCATATAAAGTTAATAATTAGTTTTTCCATCTCTTTGAAGAATGTTGTTGGTATTTGTATCGGAATTGCATTGTATTTGTAGATTGCTTTAGGTAGAATTGCCATTTTCACAATGTTGAGTCTGCCTATCCATGAGCATGGTATGTTTTTCCATTTATGTAGATCCCTTTGGGTTTCATGCAGCAGTGTTTTGTAGTTTTCTTTGTATAGGTCTTTTATATTCCTGGTCAGATTTATTCCTAAGTATTTTATCGTTTTAGGGGCTATTGAAAATGGTATTGATTTCCTGATCTCCTTTTCATCGTTCTCTTTACCAGTGTATAGGAATCCAACTGATTTTTGAATGTTTATCTTGTATCCTGCTACTCTGCTGAATCTTTCTATTACTTCCAGTAAATTTCTCGTGGAGTCTTTAGGGTTTTCTATGTATAGTATCATATCATCTGCAAACAGGGAGAGTTTAACTTCTTCATTACCAATTTGGATGCCCTTTATTTCTTTCTCTTGCCTTACTGCTCTAGCTAGAACTTCCAGCACAATGTTAAATAGGAGTGGTGATAAAGGGCATCCTTGTCTTGTTCCTGTTTTCAGGGGGAATGTTTTCAGCCTTTCTCCATTAAGAATGATGTTGGCTGTTGGTTTTGCATAGATGCCCTTTATTATGTTGAGAAATTTCCCTTGTATACCTATTTTATTGAGAGCTTTTATCAGGAATGGGTGTTGGACTTTGTCAAATGCCTTTTCTGCATCAATTGAGATAATCATGTGATTTTTTTCTTTCCTTTTATTTATGTGGTGGATTACGTTGATGGATTTTCTAATGTTAAACCATCCTTGCATACCTGGTATGAATCCTACTTGGTCGTGGTGTATTATTTTTTTGATATGATACTGAATTCTATTGGCTAGAATTTTGTTCAGAATTTTTGCATCTATATTCATGAGAGATATTGGTCTGTAATTTTCTTTTTTTGTGATGTCTTTGCCTGGTTTTGGTATCAGCGTTATGCTGGCTTCATAGAATGAATTTGGAAGTGTTGCTTCCTCTTCTATGCTCTGAAATAACTTGAGTAGAACTGGTACGAGCTCTTCTGTAAATGTTTTGTAGAATTCTCCAGTGAAGCCATCTGGGCCAGGGCTTTTTTTGGTTGGGAGTTTTTTTATTACCTTTTCAATCTCTTCTCTTGTTATGGGTCTGTTCAGATTTTCAATATCACTTTGTTGTAGTTTGGGTAGGCCGTATGTTTCTAGAAATTTATCCATTTCCTCTAGGTTTTCAAATTTGTTGGAATATAGTTTTTCATAATATTCTGTTATAATCCTTTTTATTTCAGTTGGGTCTGTTGTAATGTCCCCCATTTCATTTCTTATTTGGGTTATTTGTGCCCTCTGCTGTTTTTCTTTTGTCAGTCTGGCCAGTGGTTTGTCGATTTTGTTGATTCTTTCAAAGAACCAACTTTTGGTTTTGTTGATTCTTTCTATTGTTTTTCTGTTCTCTATTTCATTGATTTCTGCTCTGATCTTTACTATTTCCTTTCTTCCGGTGGTTGTAGGCTTTTTTTGTTGTTCTCTTTCTATTTGTTTGAGTTCTGTAGTTAATGTTTTGATTTTGTCCCTTTCTTCTTTTTTGATATGTGCATCTATTGCTATAAATTGTCCTCTGAGGACTGCCTTTGCTGTGTCCCAAAGGTTTTGGTATGATGTGTTTTCATTTTCATTTGATTCTAGGAATTTTTTAATTCCATCTCTGATTTCTTCTATTACCCATTGATGTGTAAGCAGATTATTATTCAGTTTCCATGTGTTTGATTTTTTTTCCTTGCTCTTTCTAGTGTTAATTTCTACCTTGATGGCATTGTGGTCAGAGAAGATACTGTGAATTATCTCAGCATTTTGGATCTTGTTGAGGATTGCTCTGTGGCCTAAGATGTGGTCTATTCTGGAGAACGTTCCATGTGCATTGGAAAAGAATGTGTACTTTGCAGCGGTTGGATGGATTGTTCTATATATGTCTATGAGGTCCAGTTGGCTGATTGTGTCCTTTAGGTCTTCTGTATCTTTGCTGAGTTTCTTTTTAGTTGTTCTGTCCTTTACTGAGAGTGGTGTGTTGAAGTCTCCTACTATTATTGTGGAACTGTCAATTTCTCTTTTCAGTGCTATTAGAGTTTTTTTTATGTATTTTGGAGCCCTGTCATTGGGTGCATAGATATTTATTATGGTTATGTCTTCATGATGGATCATCCCCTTAATCATTATATAGTGTCCTTCTTTGTCTTTTATGGTAGATTTTGTTTTAAAGTCTATTTTATCTGAGATTAGAATTGCCACTCCTGCTCTTTTTTGGTAGTTGTTAGCTTGATATATTTTTTTCCAACCTTTGATTTTTAATAAATTCACATCTTTGTTTCTAAGATGTGTCTCTTGTAGACAGCAAATAGATGGATCCTGTTTTCTTATCCATTCTGCCACTCTCCGTCGCTTTATGGGTGCATTGAGTCCATTTACGTTCAGTGTAATTATTGATAGATGTGAATTTGTTGCTGTCATTTTGTAGTGCTTTTTTTTGTGATGCTGAAGTTTTCTTTGTTCTTCTTACTCTCTTGTGCTGAGTTCCTTTTGTTTGTGGATTTTGTGTTCATTTCTTTTGTTTTTGTAGGTTTTGTTTTTGTTGAGACTTTATGTTTTTCGTCTTTATTTTTATGAGTTGGTTTGTTAACTTTTTTTGTGGTTACCATGAATTTTACCCTTATCTTTATAATTTTGAAGCAGTCTACCGTTACTTGGTATCGCCTTGCCTTCTTCTCCTTTAGAAGGTTCTATACCTATGCCGTTTGTTCCCTCTTTCATTGTTTTGATGTTGTTGTCATCCTTTGATTGATTTCTCTGATTCCCTGTTGTATATCTTTTGTTTTTGGAAAGTCCTCTGTAGTTCAGTTCCTAGAATGGTATCTGGTTCATGTTAACCTGCGTCCTAGGTCCTAGGTCCTGCCTGAGGGCTTAAGCTGTTTGTCCTCAGATCGAAGAACTCCCTTTAATAATTCTTGTAAGTTTGGTTTGACTTTTGCATATTCCTTTAGTTTCTGTTTATCTGGAAATGACCTAATTTCACCATCAAATCTGAATGAGAGTTTTGCAGGATATATTATTCTTGGCTGACAATTTTTTTCTTTCAAGATTTTATATATGTCATCCCATTGCCTTCTTGCCTGCATGGTTTCTGCTGAATAATCTGAGCTTAGTCTTATTGTTTCTCCTCTGTATGTGACTTCTTGTTTTTCCCGAGCTGCTCTCAGGATTCTTTGTTTGTCTTTAGTTTTAGCGAGTGTGAATATGATATGTCTTGGTGATTTTCTTTTGGGGTCTCTTCTATATGGGGTTCGTTGAGCTTCTTGGATGGCCAGCTTTTCATTTTTCATGATATTGAGAAAGTTTTCTGTCAGCAGTTCGTCAATGATCCTCTCTGTGTTTTCTGTTTTCTCCCCCTGTTCTGGTATGCCAATCACTCGTAAGTTTTTGCTTTTAATTGTGTCCCACATAACTCTCAGGGTCTCTTCATTTTTCTTTGTTCTTTTTTCTGAGTTTTCCTGGAACAGAGTTGTATCCAAGTGTTTGTCTTCAGTTCCACTGATCCTGTCTTCCATGGTTTCAAATCTACTTCTCAGCCCTTCTATGACACCGTCCATTTCTGAAATCTTGTTGTTTATCTTTTGGATTTCTAATTGTTGTTTTTGTATAATTTCGAGTTGTGAATTTATTTTGTCATTTTGTTCCTGCATCATCTTCCTGAATTCTTCCAATTTTTTGTCTGTGTTTTCCATAAATTTGTCTATTTTTTCCTCATGTTTGTCAGCTTTTTGCCTCAGTTCTTGGAAAATTCCGAGTATTAGTGATTTGAGTTCCGTATCAGGTACTTCTAGTGCATTTTCTTCCACAGGAGAGTTATCTGGTGTTTTAATTTGGACGCCTATTGGAGCCATCTTGTCTTGTTTTTGTAAATGTTTTGATATTGTTTGCTGTTTTCGGGGCATTCAGTAGATATTTCTCTCGTTTATTGATTGTAGATTTTTTTTTTTTTCGTTCTTGTGGTACAGCTGGGCAGATCTAGTTGAGGAGGAGCCACTGGGATGGGTTGCTTGTGGCACTCACCGCAGCCACCAGGACGGTCGGTAGTCAGTGCTGGGCAGGTTCCAATAGGGCGTGCCTGCACCGCTTGGTGATGTGATGTCTAGTGCACGGTGCAGGTAGGTAGGGTGCAGCGGGAAGATGGTTATGTGTGAAGCTAAGCTGGATATGGGAGAGAGGAGAGAGGAGGAGGAGCAAAAAGTGTACAAACATAAAAGAATGCTAGGGGAGCTTGTCGTTGGAATGTACAGATGAGAGACTATGGGATGGAGGAAACCAGAAGGGGGAAGAGAAAGAAAAGGAAAGAATGACCAAATAAAAATCAGAAAAGTTAAAGAACTGCAAAGTTCCCAGGGATCCCACCGATGCAGCTATGAGGTCTGGGGGAGTCAGTCTCAATTTTCACAGCTCAGCCTGGCCAGAAGGTACAGAGGCATACATCGCCTGGAATTCAGGGATCAGAAAGAGAAGGAAGAGATAGAGAGACAAGAAATTAAGCAATTAAGAAAGACAAAAGAAAAAAAGAGGTAAAAGATGACAAAACTAATCAAAAAAGGAAGAAAAATAAAATTGAGAGAAAAAAAAAAAAAAAAAAAGGGCAACACCAGCAGTCAGTGCCTACAAATGGGACCCAGAGAGCCCCCACTCAGGGGCGCGAATTCCAAGAAGCCGGTAGTCTCGGGGTTAAGTGACCGTGGCCACGGGAAGCAGAGGGGCCAACGAACAAAGGCCCCGGGATCCCACCCACGCGGGGGCCCAGACCTAGAAACAGCCACACGCCCGCACGTAGCCCTACAGCCCCGCAGGAGAGAGCAGAGACGGCACTCGGAACCAGGCACCCAGGCAAAAGGAGGGGGAGGCGGCAGAAAAAGTTTCGCTAGGTGCCAGCAAATGGCTCCCAGAAAGCCTCCAGCCCGGGCGCGCGGAATCCAAGCACCGGCGCCCCCCTGCTCAGGGACTCCGGCCACGGAAAGCAGAGGGGCGAACGAACAAAGGCCCCGGGATCCCACCCACGCGGGGGCCCAGACCTAGAAACAGCCACACGCCCGCACGTAGCCCTACAGCCCCGCAGGAGAGAGCAGAGACGGCACTCGGAACCAGGCACCCAGGCAAAAGGAGGGGGAGGCGGCAGAGAAAGGTTCGCTGGCTGCCAGCAAACGGCTCTCAGAAAGCCGCCAGCCCAGGCGCGCAGAATCCAAGCACCAGCACCCCCCAGCCCAGAGACCCTGGCCTCGGAAAGCAGGGGATCCCCAGCTGAGGCGGAGAGGGGTGGGTGGTGGGAGAGCGCGCACCGCAGTTTACCGGTCGTTCTGTCTCCGACCAGATGCTCTGCAAGGCTGCTCTCCCGTTTGCTGGTCTCCGATAGGAATCCAAGATGGTGGATCCGCGCTGCGTTAGCTGGTAAGGAATCTCTGCCTGAGTCTCTCCTCGCTCTCCGTTCTCTTTTAGTATTCTCACTCCGTTTGGTGTTTGGCTGAGTTCTTTATCTCTTCATTTGGTGTTCTAGGGTTTCAGGATTGTTGATTCTCTGTTAGGCTTAGTTTTTCGGATCTTTGCTGTGGAGGGACGGCGTGGTGTTTCTGCCTAGAGCGCCATCTTGCCCTTCTCTCTTTTATATCTTGAAAGAGATTGGCTTAAGACAGTATCTAATCTGTAGACCTCATCAATATAACTGCCACTAATCCGTTTTATTACATCATAGTGATAGAATTTACAACATACAGGGAAAGCACATCAAATGACAAAATAGTAGACAATCATACAATACTGGGAATCATGACCTAGCCAAGTTGATAGATATTTTTGGGAGACACAATTCAATCCATGACAATCTCATAGCAGGAAATTACAGATTCCAATTCAAACTACCCTATACCTACTATGAGAGGGGAGTCCCTGGATGGTGCAAATAATTACTTAACCAAAAATCCACCCAGACATGCCTCAGAAGAAAGGCTTGGTGATCTACTTCCAAAAACTCAGCCAACTGAAGCCCTACGGGGCACAGTACTACTCTGACACACATGGGGTTGTCATGAGTCAGAATCAATTTGACAGCAGCTAGTACTGGTAATAGGAGAGGAAGAGATCCCTTGAGTGAAAAGAACAAGAGAATGTTTTATTTCAGAGAGTCAGAACTTTTTACAATTAAACTGAATTTTTTATTTTGAATAAGTAAATATGTACAAGGCATAAAAGTCAAAATGTACAAGAGGGTATAGAGTGAAAAGTGACTCTTCTTCCTTCCTTTGTCCCATTATTGTTTAGGCCTCTTTTTCAGAAACCATAGATAACAGTTTCTTCTGGATTCTTTCAGAGATTTTTTTGTGCATTTATTCGACTCAGTGGCAACTAGCAACAACAGCAAACACATAATTTATTTTTTCCTTAGATAACTTGTATTTGCTCTATATATTTTTCTGCACTTTGTTTTTCTCATTTAACAATATATCTTGGAGATCATTCCATATCAGTAGATATAGAAGTTCCTCATTATTTGCATTGGCTGCATGATTTTTCACAGTATGAATGCAGCATAATTTATTTAACCATTGATGAACATTCAGATTGTTTCCAATATTTTCCTGTTATAAAAAATCCTGCAGTGAATACCCTGTAAATATATTTAGTACATGTGCGATATATCTATAGGATAAATAACTTGAAGTGAACCTCTTAGGTTAAATTCTATGTGCATTTTAATTTTATTAGATATTGCCCTCCATAGAGAATCACTAATTTACTATCCCAGGAATGTATTGAAGAGCCAAGAATTTATCTGCATCTTAAGAGATGGATAAGAGTTGGAGTGCCATATAAAAGGGAGAGAATTCTAGTAAGGAGAAATGGCTCTCTCCTATTCTGTAAGCCCCTTGAGGACAGCGATTGTGTTGTTCATCATCACGTCATCCAGCCCCTATCACAAGCCTGGCATTTGTAAATATGTAAATACTTGTTGAGAAATGAATGGTGTAGCAAAGGCTCAGAGTTACAAAGCTAAACCTAGGTTGTGTAGAGGAGTAAAGCAAATTACTTGGACTATTACGTATGACGGAGGAGAAGTGGCAAAAAGAAGTCAAACATGTAAATTGCTTTTCTTTTGACATCACCAGAAAGATAATTTGTGCTGTAGCCACTGTTACTGTCACAGTAAGTGGAGAAAATTTAGTGAAATATGCCTAAGATACTATAATCTTCTGTGGGAAAATATTGAATCATCCAAGAAAGAACATGAACTTTCACTATTTTTTCAAGCACTCGACATTAGTTTTGTTGATATGCAGCTATTGCATCAGGATGTTATAAGGCCCAGACTAATAGTCTTGTCTGCTCTTAAGATCAGGCCAGTTCCTGGAGCTGCCTCACCAGCCAGCAATCCATCCTGATCATCGGGTTGGGAGAAATGATCAGATGGGACTTTCTGTGGACAGCCCAATTTGAATGTGTGGAGCCAACCCAAGAATGTAAAGGGATGGAATTCGCGAATTCAGCTATTGGTTTAACAATTCAATAAAATCAAGTAGTTATTATAAAGTAGGTAAATGGATAACATAAAGATATCTTTCTCTCTCTCTCTCTCTCTCTCTCTCTCACACACACACACACACACACACACACACACACACTTAAAGGTACAGATGTACTTCATTAAATGCTACTACCTATTGGGCACTATCCTTATAGACTTCACAACTCTAGGTGTAGGTATTTATTATCCCCATTTTACAGACAAAGAAATAGAAGTCTAGATAGGTTAATTGACTCATCTATTATCGTTCAGCTAATTATATGATGAAGCAGGAATTCCAACCCCGTTACATAAGGCTGTAAACCCATATTTGTACTATATCGTGAACTTGAATTTCAAGTATGAATTAATACCATGGGTCACTCACCGTTCATACACTTTTTGGGCTGTCTCACTAAGTCAGTGAGATGGCAGTGTTTATGACATGCAATTAAAGCTCAGTCTCACTCACACACCAGCTAACTCCTCTAAGTAACCAGTATTATACCATTTCCATGAAGAACAGACTATGCTTCAGATCTAGTAATGGCATATTTATAGAGCATGACTTCCTTTCCAGAACACACATCTGATCACCCTGAGCATTGAGGGACATCTCAGCATTTAGACTCTACTTACAACAGTGTGTTCCTTGTAGCACCCTTTTATTTCTTTTTGGGTTTTTTTTTTTTTTTTTTGGTACCTGGCTCATTAGAGAGAGACCCCTAGTCATTTTAAAACCAAATTGAGTTTAAATACATTTCCTTGACGCATCTGTTTTGTTAAATGTATCCCATTAAGCCAACATTAAAAGCAAATGCCATTAGAAGGGCATAAGGTAAGCTCATTGAGTTGACCAAATTGTATAACACAATGAATTAATATGGTAAGATGCCTTTGGAGACCAGCAGCAGATAACAGAGGTGAACAGAGGAGCTCGAGCCTGGTTTTGGAAAAGCAAAAGCAATTCATCATTATGCTGTAACAATATAGGAAAACATTTCTCATTTCCCACTTGCCTGCCCCTGATTCTGAAAACCTTCAGTTGTACTTTCTGAACACCCTCTCCGACCAGTGCAACTTTTCTCACTCAGGCCACTGCATTTTTGCTACTCAAACCCCCAACCCTCTTATTTGTATTTTGAAGCAGTAGTAAATAAGGGGTGATTTCAGTTGTAAGCGAGAGCTGATGGGGCATGAAGCTGTGAAAGCCTTGCCCTTCTCGCCCTGCAGAACAAGTAGCAAACACTCTTCAGACAAACAGAAGGCAAAGGCAGGAAACAAAAGATGAGCAGGTTAGAACGGAGATACCATAAAAGATTCCAGCTGTCCTTCTGACAGAGTCAAGCGTTAGAAATGAAGTGCTACGTAAATGGACAGTCATTTCTTGGACTCAGTCCTTCTCTTGGTGATTTGGATTTTTGTTTCTAACCTGCCAGAAAGAACGTAATTAAAACTTATTGTCCCTGGTCAGCAAGAATGTATCCCCTAGCCACTTGTAGGGGGAAGGGAAGGCTATCTAAATAATGTTTTCTCCTGACTATAAAATTATATATGTTCATTATAGAAAATTCTAGAAAACACAGAAAAACCTAAAGGAGAAAATGCCAAATCATTTGTAATCCCAACTTTCAGAGACAGTACTATGGTGTATTCATGCGTATTTTACACATCATTAAACAGGCTTCAAAAACAGGATTTTAGTTGCTACAGAAAATGATTTAACATTACTTCTAAGGTTGAACATTTAGGATTTTAATCTTCTTTTCTTTTGCAGTTACAGACAGAGGAATAACAAACACACTTACATAAACCTTTTACCTTCAACTTCAGTTTCTTTACAACAACAAGGAACAGCTGCCGTCGAGTCAATGCCGACTCATGGCAACACCGTGTGTGTCAGAATAGAACTGTTCTCCAGAGTGTTTTCAATGGCTGATTTTTCAGAAGTAGATCTCCAGTCCTTTCTTCCGAGGTACCTGTGTGGTCTCGAACATCCAATCTTTTATTTAAATAACCATTTGCACCACCCAGGGACTCCTTGGTTTTTTTTAGAAGGACGTATTCCTAGAAGTAGATTTCCTGGTCTAGGGGTGTGAATAATGATAGAGTTCTTATGCTAAATCCACTGGACACCTTTCCATTCTCATCTTACTTTACCTCTTGACAACTTTCAACCCCGTTGACTGCTACCCCTTTCCTGAGTTCATTTTTCCTTTGCTCCGTGACAACTGATTCCCTCCTACCTCTTTGGCTCTGCCTGCACAGTCCCTTTTTGGGATTCCCTTTCTCTATATAACCACAAATATTGAGGTTCCTTAGGTTTCCATCCTAAGCCCTCTTCTCCTCTCTGTCTATGCTATTTCTCTAAGTGATCTCATCTACTGTCAAGGTTTTGTGTACCATTTATACCTAAAATTCCCAGTTTTTATCTCTGCCCCAGCCCCTTTTCCAGACTCCCACACATACACCCTACAGCCTCCTCAGCTTCCACTTCAGTGTCTCACAGGCATTTCAAACCCACGATCTTACCGCACCAACCCTGTACTTCCTATTCCCTGATTTAGAAGAAGGATAAATAGTAGTGATGATAGTCTGCATTATTTTCTTGGTCTTGCTTTTAATGGGAATGCTTCCTGGGTAGCCCATTTAGCAGGATATTGCCTGTTGGTTTGAGATAGAAATTTTCATCACATAAGATTATGTGAAAGAACTTTTCTGATATTTGGACCCCTCTGTTTTGTCTGCAGCATGTTCATCCTACCATGTGTCCTGACCCCGTGCCTTTGTCCTAGCAATAATCTTTGCTTTTGGTGCTAAAATTAGCCAGTTTATAATGAATACTATAAAGTTGACAAAGACCAAAACTAAAAAGTTAAATAGACCAAAAATACTCAATAAAAAATCACATCTTGTTAAATACACTGAAAACTGACAAACTGAAGACAAAAGGACTTTATAGAAATATAAAAACAAAAACAAAACCAACAAATGGCTAAAATGCACAAGGTAAGAATTACGTGGATTAAAACTGATGGAAGAATTAAATCCCCTTCTCAGAATTGGGATCTGCAAAATTTGACCCAGAAGATTAGACCTGGTAAAAAATAATGGCCACAAAAGAAAACTCTCAAAGGTAGAAATTATTATTTGTAAGATTTTATATGGACCAAAAAAACCAAAAACAACAAAATCTAAATAATGAATCAAACCTTTGTTGAGCTCAGTGGAAATAATTTTGGAAAAATAAAAATGAAAATGGAAAAACATTGATTAAGGAATTAGACCTTATCAGTAGACTCTTCGCAGAACAAAGGATAAATAATTTTCTCTGAAGAAGTTTCATATATTGAGTGTGATGGCTTCTCCCTCTTCCTCCCCATAATTTACGCTGAATCAGGCTACTAAACTTCACTTCTCCTGCTCAGGCTCACAGTAAAGCTGGGTAGCAAGGCTGCCCCATATACAAGATTCCAACTGGAGCTCCAGAGGTCCAGGCAGAGCAGACCTGCACATCATTCGTGCCCTTTGCAGAGCTCTCCCACATTCTCTCCCTGGGTATCAAACCTAAGCCTATTGTGAAGAGGATCTCAAAACTGAAGACTTTCTGAATTGCTGGGTGGAGGGCTGTGGGTACCATGATCCTGGGAAATGTCTAGCTCAACTGGCACAGTTTATGATGACAATGTTCTACGTTCTACCTTGGTGAGTAGCATCTGGGGTCTTAAAAGCCTGTGAGCAGCCATCTAAGATACTCCACTGGTCTCACCCCTTCGGGAGCAAGGGAGAATGAAGAGAACAGGATACAAGGAAAAGATTAGTCCAAAGGACTAATGGACCACAGCTACCACAGCCTCCACCCGACTGAGTCCAGTACAGCTAGATGGTGCCTGGCTACCACCACTGACCGCTCTGACCAGGATCACAACAGAGGGTTCTGGACAGAGTGGAGAAGGATGTAGAACAAAATTCTAACACACAAAAAAAGACCAGAGTTACTGGCTTGAAAGAGACTGGAGAAACTCCAAGAGTGTGGCCCCCAGACACCCTTTTAGCTCAGTGGTGAAGTCACTCCTGAGGCTCACTGTTCAGCAGGGGATTGGACAGCCCCATAAAACCAAATGGGACTAATGAGGCACAGTAGTCCAGAGACAAGGATTAGAAGGCAGAAGGGGACAGGAAAGCTGGTGATAGGGAATCCAAGTTTGAGTAAGGACAGTGTTGACATGTCGTGGGGTTGTTAACCATTGTCATAGGGCAATATGTGTACTAACTGTTTAATGAGAAACTATTTTGTTCTGTAAACCATCTAAAGTGAGAATAGCAGCACAACTGGAAGAATGTAATAGATGTCACTGAATTGTACATGCAGAAATTTTTGAAATGGTGTATCTTTGGCTATGTATATTTTCACCAAAAGAAAAAACGTCCTCCAAGGTCAAGAAGGGAGGGTGTTGACATGTCGTGGGGTTGTTAACCAATGTCATAAAACAATATGTGTACTGACTGTTTAATGAGAAACTATTTGTTCTGTAAACCTTCACCTAAAGTACAACTAAAAAAAAAAAAAATTTGAAGACTTTCAAAGCATCAAGGCACCTTGGAAAACATCTGCTTTAGTTGTCCCCAACCTGGGGCCAAGCATCCTCAAAAAATAAATGCCCACCTCACATTGTCTACAGACTGAATAAATAATAGATGTTCTACTGTTTATTTAAACGTGCTACTAAATTAATTCTAGTGTTTTCTCGTCACATGCCTTCTCAATCAACCGATTCTAAAAGCCCGGCTATTATCGTGCGGGAGTGCATGATGTCTTTTGACAATTAAATGAGGTCTTTATAGTCAAAAGGGTGTATCTGATCCAGTCCAATCCCTTCATTTTACAGCTCAGAACCAGGCAAGACACACCCAGGGCTCTTTCTAGTAAGTTACTTGCCCTTGTATGGAAGGTCAAACTTAAACATGGCTTTATGCCTTCAAAAGCGCTTCTTTTGAGTGTGTGTCTGAGTGTGTGGAAAAATAGGATATCACACTGATCTTTGAAGAATAACTAAGAATCATATCTAAGTTAATTGAAATCTTATCACTGATATAAAAAAATCATTTTTCTTCCTAAACCACCTCAAGGTAGGACGATAACTACAATGCCTCAGTAATTTTGACACGTTGTTCTCTCTTCCTGGAAACAACATCCCCCTGGTAGAGACCCATTCCCCAGTCCCCCTTATGGGCAGGTGTGCATGTGAGACTAATGTGACTAAGCACTCACCAACAGACTGTGAGTAGAAGTTATGTGTACAATATATGCCTCACTTGCTTAGAAGACAAGTTCTTGCTTTGGATATTTTTCTTTCTTTTTTCCTTCCCACTAGATGGAATATGAACATATCTATGACTCAGCTTTGATTTAATAGACAATAATACTGCCCCAGAGGATGGTGGAGAAAGAAGAGGGCAGGAACTGAGGTCACTGAGTGAATGAATGGAGCATAACTGCCCACCAACTTAGTTCATGAAAGATTTGGTCCATGTTGCTCGCTCTTTTTGAGGCCACTGTACCTTGGGGAATCTTTGTTATGGTCACTCTGCCTTTACTGTAATTAGTGTAGTAACCAAACATTTTTCTGCCCTTTTGGGGGCACTGAGAGAGAAAACTAAGGTCAACAGCTTTCCACATTGGCCAGGATGTATTTAATTCTACATTAGTCTGTACAGTGTCTGACTGAGGAGGAAAATGCCAACTTTAAAACGCTTTAAGATTAAAAGGATAGATCTGGTTCATGTTATAAAAGCAAGCCATAGATGTCTGACCCATATTTTAGGTGTTTCTATCACCTGGCAAATATATTTTTTAAAATCCCCTCCTGTTTTCATAATTCCTAGTGAAAGAATTATGTGAGCAGGCAGAGAAAAAAAACATGAGAATTATGCTGCGCATTGCATTGAAAAAAATTCATAGTTCTGAAACTTTAATAGGTAGACATTAATTTAAATTATATGTGACATTATTAACATATTTTCATGTTGATCTTTCTAATCACTCCTGCCATTCTCCTTTTTACACTGAGGCAGCTTTGTAACGGGCCTTCTGATATACAAGAGGAAAAAGGGAATTCTAAGTCCCTCTCCGCTATTGCTACATCCTTGTTGAGCTCCAAACCTGACACTGCATCTGAACTCACACCCAGTTTAAGTTGAATTGGGAGAGGGGAATCCCTCTTTTAGGTACATAAGAGCCTGAGAACAGTGTTATTCATCCTCCTTCTGGCCCCCAAAATGAGAGAGCCATCACCCACTTGGTGTGGTCATGAGAAGCTCTATAGAGCCCACACTTCTCCCTTCCTCTTCTTCTACCCAATCTTGCAAAGCAAGACCTAGCCACCCCTATCATGGGAAGTACCACCCTTTCCTCCCAGGGCATCTTCAGGGAACAATGGATTAAGCAAAATGAACTATTTCTCGCTTGCTTAAAATTTCATAATTGTTATTTCTAATTGGGTTTTTTTCCTCTAGTGGGAAAACGAAGTACTTTTTCCCTGTCTGCTCTGTCTATCTACCTGAATATCTACCTCTCTCTCTTTCTCAGTCTACTTATAGCTCTTATTTATTCCAGAAGAATTTAAGGTGGCCGACTATTCTCTTAGCATGGAGTGTGTCTTTTTGTTCTACTCTAGCTGTACAAGTCAGATATTGTCTTGTTTTGTTTTTAGTAATTATTGGTTAATCTGGAACCCATAATCTCTCTCTTGTTTTAAAAAAAAGTGTTATAATAAATGTAAACTCCCTCCCCGCTCCCCCAACATGAGAGAAAGAGACTGAATCAGGTTTGATCCATTGCATCCGTGGAAGTCCAGAAATGTGTAACAGGATACTCTCCCAAACCACAGAGAAAGGATTTCTCACTTTTTCTCAGTTTCCCTTCTTTATTCCAGCAATGGTCAGAGACTTCCCAATCACCACCTAAAGCGATTAAAAGTTCTTCACAGAATGTAGCCTCCTCCCACCACCACCTTCAGCTCGGTACCTACCAATAACTCCCATTTCAATGCTTTGAAGATGAGAAACAATATTGAAATTTTTTTGAAGGCTCTAGTGTGATAGTTAACAAATATTAAATAATTTGAAATATACTTCTTGTCAAAAATCTGTTCATATTAACTCAAAAGTTGAACTGACTTAGCAATATCTTCAAAGAAATGGCAATTACAGATACCATTATTTTATTGCTTTGCAATAGTGAGTAGGGATGTGAAAAACTTTCTCCTCACTTGGCTCTTTCTTAAAACTATTCTTCACCTAAAGACAATATCTTTGATTGACTTTAATCATAACAGTTACTCTCCAGAAATTTAATTATTGCTTCTTACATAAAGCAAGGAGCTAACACAACCTAAATCTCATACCATATTGAAGACGGGCAGTCAGTCTTGGGTAGACCAGTAGTATTAGAACGTCTGCCAGGACACTGGGTTGATGGTGTCAAAAGTCACGTAAATACAGAGTTCCAGTCAATTTATTTTTAAGCTCACCCTCTCCATCTAATCCAGACACCAACTTAGATCATAGAAATCTCTTCCTTCCTTTTTTGGCAGAGGCAAAAATCAACACAGCTTCTCTCCCAGCTATAAAATAGTCAGACAGACCAATATATTTTTGAAGACCGTGCTCAGTGATGGTTGAGTTTAGAGATAATGCTTTATTGTAACCATTGATTATAAACAGTGCAATAATTCAAGCATTAACCTTCCTTCCATTGTTTGACCCCAAAATGTTAAGTATAAATATGTGATGCTCCTTCTGAACAAATGAGATTTCAGGAAGCAGAATTGCTTTATGGTCAAACTAAAACCTATTTAATAAAAACCCTTTAATAAAGCTGTGGTTTAAAACCAGTCCAAAGCAATGACATATGATAAATGCTTTGTTTCAAACATGCACATTATAATCAAATCATAAGGAAAATTCAACCCCATGCTCACATTGTTCCTGCATTCACCATTTACATTGTGAAACCCAATGTTGTAACTCAGAGCTGATAAGGAATCCACACACAAAAACAAAAGAAATGTTGCTTTCTTTACTTCAGATGGAGAGAAGGCCAACTGCTTCTACTCACGTTATATGCACATGCACACGCTTGCCCAGCCACACATCACAGCTAAACACAAACGCACCAGGGACTTAACCGGGGAAAAGAGCGCCAAGGGGCAAACTCTAAGTCTCGCCCCCCATCCCAACCGCCCCCAAGTCAGGGCCCAGGGACAATCTCTAAACTGCGCACCGCCCCCCCCCCCCCACCACCAATTTCAAGATGAATAGACGTTGATAGCAGCCACCAATCAGCAGAAACACCCTCCCCCCTCTTGTCTGGCTGTCTGAGTCAGGCGCCTTTCATATTCGTGGCACCTGGGAATGTCATTCCGAAACTCATCTGGCGCCCTCTTGGACTCGCTCAGGGGGGCGAGTGCCCCCCTCTGCCCCTCCCCTCGCTATGCCTCTAATATGCACTTCCCTAATGACTCTAGGGGAGCCCTAGTGGCACAGTGATTGAGAGCTTGGCTGCTAATCAAAAGGTTGGCAGTTCGAATCCACCAGCCGCTCCATGGAAACCTTATGGGACAGTCTACTCTGTCCTGTAGGATCACCGTGAGTCGGAATCGACTCCACGGCAACAAGTTTGTTGTCGTTTTTAGTAACTCTAGGAGTTCTTTTTAAACAAAAGCTTCTGAAGGACATATTACAGTATCCATCTCCTCTCAGGACAACACTCCCAATACTCCATCTTTAACGGTTAAAAGATCTTGCCGGTGCAAGCTGCAAGTTATCTTAAAGGGAAACATTTGCTAAATCCCTGTCTCAGCATAAATCAAGCTGGCATCCATTTCAGTGATTTGACATCACTTAAATGAGAGTTGCTTCAAAGCCAGAAGTTGGACCAGGCAGTGTTTCCAAATTCTCAGCAGATACTAAGCAGAATTCAGGATAAGAAATCATAATTCCTGGAAATTCTCAGGAATTTCCAAAATCATAAATTATCCTTAAAATACTTTAAAAATTCTTTGTAATCTTTACTCATTATCATGGGCATCTAAAAATTTGTCTGATTAATAAGAAAAATCAACTTTAGTAGCGTTTACAAAGAACCGTAGTGTACAGAAAATACTCCAACGCTTGAAAACACCGGTAAACATTATTGAGGAGTATTCAAATAGCATTCAGATCCCCTAGCAAAGTTAATAGTGCTACACAGAATCACCATCTAAATTGCCAATTCAAGGTCTTATTTTACTTCCAAAACTCACTATTTCTTGGAACCCCACTCATAGGATTTGTATAAAGTACACTGTGCATATGAATTTACTAATATTTATCTTATTTGCAGAATGATTCATTAGCAGCAGACTGGCCCATCTAAGACATACTCATAATGTCCTCAGATACAAGCAAGGCTCACTGGTTAGGTTGTGACACTTCTCTCCTCTGTGCTCCTAACCAGGTTGCCACAATGTGGACCTTAACCTCAGAATCCACATTAGTGTTTTCTGGGCTTGCTTTCAACTGGGTATTTGTGGTTTCCTCCTAACCAGTAATGTCTCTATGTCGATCATTAAGCTTTAATTCTCACAGGAGAATTATACTCTTCCCCCTTTTCCAAATTTCTTGACAGATTTTTCTGGGGATTCAGAAAAACAAACTTCCTAAGATATGCAGGAAGGAATTCCCACATGGAAACACTAGGTCTGACAGATGAAACAGATCAGTGAATGACACAGAGTTTCATAATAGCATTTTGCTGTGTTTTCGAATGGTACCCAACAAAAATACTTGTTGTCGTTAGTTGCTGTCAAGTCAGGCTTGACTTCTGGTGACCTCATGTATAACAGAACAAAATGTTGCCCGGTCCTGCGCCATCTTCACGATTGTTGGTATGTCTGAGCCCATTGTTGTGGCTACTGTGTCAATCCATCTCTATGAGGTTTTCCCTCATTTTTGTGACCCTCTACCAAACATGATGTCCTTTTCTAGCTATTAATCTTTCCTGGTGATGTGTCCATAGTAAGTGGGCTGCAAGTCTCACTATCCTCACTTCTAAGGAGCATTCTGGTTTTATTTCTTCTAGGACTGATTTGTTTGTTCTTCTGGCAGTCCATGGTAGGTTCAATAGTCTATACCAGGAACATGAAAAATGGCTCTTCAGCTGTCTTTTAAAACCTTACCACCACCCCTCCACTCCTCAGCCCCATCAGGCCGGTATAGACAGTACCTCTCGTTCCCAGTACCAAATCCCCTGAGAACTTAGTTTTGATCCAGCTCACCCACAGTCAGAAAAGTGATTCTGGCAAGACTGAGCCTAGAACAGGGTATTCAAACCATGCTCCACAGAATCTTCCAGGCTCACTGAACACCAGAGGGGTGCCTGAGGTAGGGCAAGTGCACCCCTCATCTCTGCTTTCAACCACAGCAGCTCTACATCTATCAGTTTACCATAGCTAGCTTTTTCCAAAACGAATTTTTTGTTTGTTTAAAGGAATAGTTCTGCTGATAAAAAAACAAACTGAAAAAGTTAGAAAATTGCTGACTCACAGAACATTGTGAGGCCTTGGTGAACCCCAGTGGGGCAGATCTCTGGGAGACTTCGTCCGTTTCAGGCCAGGATCTAAAGTCCACTGTTGGATAGGACCACAGAAAAGCAGCATCTAGGACTCTGGAGGCCGCCCAGGGCAACCTGCCCTCTGCTCACGCTGGAGTGATGAGCACAAAATGACTCAGCCTTCGGAAGCACAACCATGGACTGAACCAGACCTTCTTGGTTTCTCTGGCCATGCAAAACCCATCTCGACCACTCCAGCAGACTGCAGAAAGACCAGAACTGGAAAAGCCTACAAACTCTTGATTGATTTGTAAGCATTTCTATGCCTTTTCTCCCCAAAATGAGTTTCATGTGCTATAGCAAACACCTTCCTAGAGACAGCAAACTGGGCAGGACTTACTGTCTTTCCTTCTTCTCTCTTCTCCTCCTTTTTCTTCCTCTCCTTCTGTCCCCTTTTCTCCTTGTTTTTCCTTCCCTCTCCTCTTCCTCCTCCTGTTCTTCTCTTCCTTCTTTCCCTCCCTCCTCCCCCTTCCTTCTTCTTTGTCATCCTCCTCCTCCTCTTCGTCTTCTTCACGTCCTTTTCTAAAGAACAGTATCAATTCCCTTTCTGCTGTACAACTGTTGATTTATCCTCATGTTGTTACAGAACAAACTTCTTGAACTGTTATCCAGGATGTAGTCCACTTGCCAGTTGATTGGCTTCTATTCTCCTCTCCTCCTCAGTCCCCAGCCCTCAAAGCCCCAGGCCTGCTACACGGGTCACTGAACACACATTGAACTTTCCCTCCACATGCCTTTGCTCACACTGAGCCCCCAGAATGGGTGTCCACCCCACAACGTCTCTGCTGGCTAAAATCCAACTTGCTCTCAAGGCTCTGCTCGCCCACGCTTGAGCAACCAGCGTTCCCTGAACTCATCTCCAATTCCCCTGAAAGTGGAACGATTCATCCTACTACATAATACATGTAGTGCGTTCTCAATTAATATAAGAAAGGAATTAAAGTGAATCCCCCACTCCCAAAACAAACATAATGGTCTTTATGCAGCAGGCTTGGAAAATAGGTTATTGACTAACAAAATAGAGGCAGACCAAGAAATCATCCCAGAATATTTATGTTGCCTTAGGTATTAATTTCAAGGGCATGCATGCTGTCATACAGAATAAAAAGAAACTAAAAGATCCTGGATTTTATTTAAGTAGACAATGTTTCCAGATTTTTCTTCTAATTTCACATATGTTCATTTTACAAATTTTTCAAATCTTCTGCTTAGCATTGTCAGAACACACCTCAGCAGAAAAACCAATAGTTCCGCCAGGGTAGCAAATACATAAAGGGCATAAGCAACAAAAGCACAAGGTGGGGACAGAAGACTGTCATTCAGGACTGCAAACCCTCACCACTTATCTCACCATCCTGCCCCGGTGACCTACGAGGCTGGGTCCCCAGAGCAGCAAGTGAAGTGGAAAATTGACTCAGAGCCAATCAATGAGATTGCAGAAACATATGCACTTAATAATTCAAAACAAAAACTGTCTTGTTGAATAAGCTGCAACTTTGGAGACAAAGAGGAATGAAACGGAATGGCATCTAAAATAAGGGGCTTTGGAGTCAGATAAGCCTGTCTCTGAATCTTGGCTCCACCACTAGCTAGCTATGTCACCACTCTACCTCAACTTCCTCCTCTGTAAAATGGGAATAATAATAACTACCTTCTAGGTGTTGTTTTTGGCTGCCTTTGAGTTGGCCCCCGACTCATGGTGACCCCACGCACAATGATACGGAATGTTGCCCAGTCCTGCGCCATCCACATGATCAGTTGGGGATCAGAGCTTCGTAAGCCATAGAGTTTTCACTGGATGATTTTTGGAAGTAGATCACCAGTCCTTTCTTCCTAGTCTGCCTTAGTCTGGAAGCTCTGCCGAAACCTGTTCAGCGTAATAGCAACGCACAAGCCTTCACTGACAGATGGGTGATGGCTGTGCATGTGGTGCGTTGGCCAGGATTTTAATGTAGGTCTCCCGCATGGAAGGCAAGAATTCTACCACTGAAGCACCACTGCACTCACCTTGCGGGTAGGCTGTGATAATGCCGGATTTTACGTAACCCTGTGTTGCTGGAAAACAGTGATGGTCAGAGAAATCTCCCCCACTCTTTGTAATCAGGAAAACTACTTACCGCAATAATATTTACTCCTCCCCTGTGAGTTAGATAAGGGATGCTCCCTTATTTACCTATGACAAGGCCAGGCACAGAGTCTCCAAATTTCCATTCCTTGACCCATAAATGAATAACTGAATTGCTCGTCCCCACCGATCAATCAGAAACAAAGTGCTTGTTAGCTATGGTTTGCAAACTTTGGTTACCTTCTCTCCTTCCCCCAAGCCCCTGAACTTCGGTCCACCCTCAGCCTGAGCCAGCATACTACCCCTTTTTAAGGGCCCCTCTCAGAGAATAGGCTGAGCTCAGCATAAAACATTCTGATTTACTATCCCAAGACATCACCCTTCCATCCCACTTCCCCATACCTGGTTTTTTTCTAACCCCACTTACTCTCAGTCTCTATAAAAGACAATGCTTTTTCCCTAACCCATTGAGACACTTGCTGATCTTATGATTAGCGGGTTCTCCGTATTTCAGAACCCCTCCATTGAAATAAGTAGTCCCTCCCCCCGTTATCTTTCTGAATGAAGCCTCTCCCTGTCGAAGTCTAGATTTGTTCTTTATTTGAAAGCTGTCACAAAGATTAGAGGAGAGACCTTGTGAGCCCTGTGAAGACAGGATCATGTCTTGTTTATAATTGTTGCCCCAGTGCCTAACAAGTGCCTGACTCATAGAAGGCAGGCAACAAATCTCTGGGGATTCAGAAAAACACACAAATGTCCCTAGAGGCGTTGAAGTCCCTGGGTGGTGCAAACGGTTAATGCGCTCAGCTGCTAACCAAAAAGTCGGAGGTTCGAGTCCACCCAGAGACACCTCAGAAGAAAGGCCTGGTGATCTGCTTCTGAAAAATCAGCCGTCGAAAGCCCTGTGGAGCACAGTCCTACTCCGACACACATGGGGTCATCATGAGTTGCAGTCAACTCCATGGTGAGTGGGTTGCTTTTTTTTTAGAACATTGGAAAGTCATGGAAACACTACTTTTGGCAGGAGAAACAAATCAGTGAAATAACACAAAGTTTCATAAAAGCATTTTGCTGTATTTTCAAATGGTACCCAGCAAAAATACTAGGAACATGGGGAATGGGTGAATAAATGAATCGGTTAATAAGACCCTTAGCACAATGCTTGGTATATATAAAGAATTTAATAAATCGGAGCGTTCAAAGTACTCTGTCTAAAGATAAGTCAGTCAGCCAGCAGAGTACGTGCTGGGAAGTGAGTGCTGCACTTTCAGAATATGTCAGCCGACGCCTGCATATGTCGTCTTGGGTAAGGTGAAAGGGCTTGACCTTTAAGTCTATGTGGGCGTGTCTGCGGGATACTTCTTGGTGAGCTTTTACTAAACTTAGCCAGTGTATTTGAAGAGTTCCAAGGATTTTCCTTGTCTCTCTAGAGACCTGAGACAGTCTGAAGATTTTTGAAGTAATTTATACTTAACTCCAAGTTCCAGAGGCCTGTTTTCCAATTTCAATTCATGACCGCCCTAGTATGATCTCCTCTTGAACTGTCCTCTGTCCCTCTTAGCACCTTCCTCCTCCTGAGAGGGAGAGAGAGGGAGTGCGGAGAATACAATGGTAAACATGGCCCAGTTGCTGCCTCAAGCAAGGCGGTGATAATACCTGCTGAAGTAACATTTGGGGAAAGCCAGGGCTGCTAACCGAAAGGTTGGAGGTTGAAGTCCACCCAGACGTGCCTTGGAAGAAAAGCCTGGCTATCTACTTCCAAAAAACCCTATGGAGCACAGTTCTACTCTGACACACATGGGTTCCTCATGAGTCGGAATTGATTCCACAGCAACTGGTAAGGCAGATGTAAGTGGTTAGAGCTGAGATGTCAACTCTATATGCTGCTCCCAAGCTACCCTGCGGGGAATGGATTTTGTAGTCAGTCTTTGGCACTGGCTAAGGGTATAGGGCACTCATCTGCCCCCAGATACCTCCTTCCTGGGCCTTATTTCATTAGAAAAGAGCTGAAAGAAACCCTGAGGTCAGGAAGTATGACCCTCTCTCCTTTAACATAAGTGGCACTAAAGTCCACAGGGATTCAGTGACTTACTCTCTATGAAGCTACTTCAGAGCAACACCAAAACCATCAGGGCAAATCCAAAACCAGACTAAGCTGCCGCTACAAGGAATCACCCCTTTGGACTTGAGCAGTCCCCAAAAGAGAAATAACTGGGGAAGAACCATTCCAACGCTGCGAGCAGACCAATTCAGACGATTCCACAATTAGCCAGTTATCAGGAACACCTTTCTGTCCTCACATGCCTCAGCGCCTACCCACAGCTCCCAGTTGCTTTCCGTTGCAGCTGTCTAACTGAGCTCATTTCACTGGCTTTAGGAACACAGCAGCTAATGCGCGTGCAACGTTTGCTATGTACCAGGTACTACCCTAAGAGGTTTTATACATGCTTACCAATTTAATGCTAACAGCCTGTTAAGTAAATAGGCACTATTATTACTCTCATTTGCTACTAAGGAAACTGAGGCACAGAGAGGTTAAGCGACTTGGCCAAGACCACAGAGCAAGTTTTGACAGGGGTAAGATTCAAACACAGGCAGCGAGGCTCCAGAGTCCGTACTCTGAGCTGCTACACTATACTGCCTCCTGTCTATTATCTACTACTGCTTAAAACCATCTCAAAACTTCACGGACCTCAAAACAATGAAAACTGTATTTGCTCACAATTCTGTGGGTGAGAAATTCGAGCAGGAAACAGTAAAAGGCAGCTCCTCTCTGTTCCACAGTGTCTAGGGCTTCAGCTGGAATGGCTCAAATGACTTGACAGGGGCTATATGTTTGAGGAAGGAGCCCTGGCAGCACAAAGGTTAAGCTATGGGCTGCCAACTAAAAGGTGGCTGGTTCAAACCCACTCAGTGGCTCGGCAGGAGAAAGACCTGGCAATCTGCACCAATAAAGAGTACAGCCTAGAAAACCCTTGGACGGCAGTTCTACTCTGTCACACGGGGTTGCTATGAGTCGAAATTGACTCGACAGCACCTAACAACAACAACGTATGTTTGACGTCTCTCCGTGTGGTTAGCCTGGACTTCCCCATAGCATGATGGTCTCGCAGTTTCAAGAGGGAGTATTCCTGCATGCAAGTGCTTGTCAAGCTTCTGTTTGCATCAAACTATTTGGCCAAAGCAACTCACATGGCCAACCCCAAAGTCAGCAAAGGAGAGGAGTACATTAGGGAATGAACAGCAGGAGCTGGCCTGTCAGGAGCCACCCGTGGAACATCTTACCGCAGCAGTCAAGTGGGAAGTTAACAGTGGGGCCAGAGCCACAGAGACTGGGGCAGAGTTTCTGCTTCTTCATTTTCCTTTGCTCTACCTCCTTTTATAAGGAACAGGCTCCCTACAGAAAAAAAAAAAAAAAAAAAGGAACTTAAAGCCAGTGCATATCAATTTACAAAAACTGGCTTTCCATCCTCAGAGACAATTGTCATTTTTTGATACAAAGGACAGCGTCAATTGATTCACAAACTGAATCTGTTTACCTCATTTGAGGAGACCTGGTTTAGATAAACCACAGGATACTGAATAGGTTAATGGAGAGTTTTCTTGAAAATAATGAATTTCCAGATTTCAAAATGTACTAGATCAGTTACAACAGTTAACGTTAATAAGCTAAAGTAAAACCAAAAAACCCTCTGTCTTTAGCAAGTGTATAGTTTATAGGGTCACTATAGGGTCAGCAAAAAAGAGGAAGACCGTCAACGAGATGGATTGACACAGTGGCTGCAACAATGGGCTCAAACGTAGCAAGGATTGTGAGGATGGAGCAGGACCAGTGTTTCTTTCTGTTGTACATGGGGTCGCTGTGAGTCCGAATCAACTTGACAGAAATGGGTTTTAACAAGTTTGTCACTCAGTAAAGCCTGATTAGAGAACCAGTGTGTAACAAGGAAATGGCAGACACTAAGAAGTATAACAATAGGTAGATAAATGAAATGCCAGTTTGTTGAGACATCATTAAAAAACATGAGCAGATAAAGGATTTTCCAGGATACCAGGTGAGAGGCTTGAAAAAATTACTCAAGTATCCTATCTTGGCTCCGAAAAAATTACAATCACCTAGAAATTTCAGTCCTAGGAGTACTATTCCTACCTCTATTCCCATATGACACTAGATGAATCATTTGTTTCTCTGCTGCTCTGTTTCTTCAGTTTTAATTATCACTGAGCAAAAAAAAAAAAAAAATCTCAGCTTCTAATTCTAAAAGCAGAGTGGCCCAACTGCTCACCTAAAACCAATCAAAGTTAATGATACTGTAGCAGATGATTAAATTATTGTATTATTTTGTTTCCCTTACAAGGATGTATTATAATCACTGCTCGAAGCATCATTTTAGCATATGAACTAATAATATGTATGTCTTTCTATACTTTATGGAGTCCCTGGGTGCTACAAACGGCTAATGTGCTTGGTTGCTAACAGAAAAGTTGGTGGTTCGAGTCTACCCAGAGGTACCTCAGAAGAAAGGACTAGTGATCTACTCCTGAAAGATCAGCCATAGAAAATTCGATGAAACACAGTTTTACTCTGATACACGTGGGGTCGCCATGAGTCAGAGTCAACGGTAACTGGTGATTTATATCGTATACTTATGAGTATGAAGTGCTTAAGTGTAGTTGCATGAAGTAATGAGGGGCAAAGATGTAAACCAGAACACAGAATAGCTGTTTTTATTTAGAATTCACTTGTCCCGATACAATCATGCAGAGATAAAAGTACACGCCCTTCAAATTATGTAAGAGTTGAGCTCAATTGTGTTTACCCTCAGCCAGTTATTAGAAAGGGTTCACCTGATGATGTCATTATGTCACGCTTGGGACTAAATACATCAGAAGGATCAGACAAAATGTGGCAGTCAGAAGTCCGGGAGCCAAAGGGAGATGTGATGATATTTTTCAGAAAGCATTCCCAGATCACTGAGGAGAAACTCTCCAAGTCACTTCCAGCACTAACTCTTCTGATGTGAGAGCCCACTGTCAGCAAGTTCACAGACGGTCATTCTTCATTTTCCCCAACAGAGTTCCCCTCAGAAACTGAGTGATCCGTTATGATTTAAGCCTCTCAAAATACAAAGAAAATGTGCAAGTTTTGTAAGAGCCTTGGTCTCTGTACTTCTAGAAATGGAGGCATGTCTACATTGGCAATCCTAATTTTCTACAGTTCAATTAAGAGGGGCCAAATCTACACACGGAACGAGAGAATTTTTAAAGGCTGTCTACTTTTCTCACATGTGCCCTTCCCCCCACAAAAAAACAACCAGGTGCCTTCGAGTCGACTCCAACTCATGGAGACCCCATGTGTGTCAGAGTAGAACTATGTGCTCCATAGGGTTTGGAAGTAGATATCTAGACCTTTCTTCCCAGGTGCCTCTGGGTGGACTTGAATGTCTAACCTTTCGATTAGCAGCCAAGCACTTAACCATTTGCACCACTCAGGGACCCCACACATACCTAAGCACAGTATTTTGGTAAAGTCTGAACCCATTAGGGAGAGAATCTTGATTCATACCTATTAGGAAATGTAATAACCCTTTCTCTAGTGGAGCAACTCGCCCTTTGCAAAGTGCTTCCATGTACGTGATCTCATCTGATCAAGCTCATGCTTCAAAGAGGCCAAGAGAGCCCCCACTGTTAAGGTGAAGAACACAGGATGGGAGGATTTTGGCAGGGCTACAACTTGATCTCGAGTCACCCTAGATGGTGCTCTTCCTACCAAACACAGCCACCTTTCCTCACCACTTCCTCTGTCTCCCTTTGGTTCTTAAAAGTGTTCTCAAGAAAACTATTTTGTTCTGTAAACCTTCAGCTAAAGTGAGAATAGCAGCACAACTGGAAGAGCATAGTTGATGTCACTGAACTGTGCATGTAGAAATTTTTGAAATGGTGTATCTTTGGCTATGTATATTTTCACCAAAAAAAAAAAAAAAAAGTCAAGAAGGGAGAGGGTTGACATGTTGCGAGGTTGTTAACCAATGTCATAAAACAATATGTGTACTACTGTTTAATGAGAAACTATTTGTCCTGTAAACCTTCACCTGAAGTCCAATTAAAAAAAAAAAAGTGTTCTCAAGAGATTATCCACATTGCTGAAAATCATTTGACTCACTTATTTAGTCAAATCTCCATATCCATGGCAGTGGGGACAAGTATTTTTTTGGAAAGATGAGATCTTCTGAAGTGAGAATTTTATAATGCAGTGCTTCCCTGAGTATGTTCTACAGAGGCCTTGGTACAGTGGAAAAAAACACTGAATGAAGAGTTCAGCATGTTGTGTTTGCATCTCACCTCTGCCTGGAACTAGCTGTGTGACTTGGGGCAAGTTGAATTAGAAAGGAGAGTGGTAGTTCAGTGGTAGGATCCTCACCTTCCAAGCAGGAGACCTGGGTTTGATTCCTGGCCAATATACCTCATGAGAGGCCACTACCTGTCTGTCAGGAGGCTTGTGTGTTACTATGATGCTGAACAGGCTTCAGTGGAGCTTCCAGACTAAAACTGACTAGGAAGAAAGGCCTGGCAATCTACTTCTGAAAATCAGCCAATGAAAACTCTACAGATCACAATGGTCCGATCCCACTGTGCATGGGGTCACCGTGAGTCAGAGACTGACTTGATGGCAGTTAACAACAACAACTCAAATCTCTTATAGTCCTAAGGTTCAGAGACCCTGACCTCTTTGGGTCTAAGTTTTCTGATCGATACAGACAGTTTCAACTAGATATCTATCACTCAGGCTCATTCTAAGCCTAAGATTCTACAATGATAGCTATAATCCCTAAATCTTCTTTAAGTTATAGTAGGTAGAATCCCGCCCCCCACCCCTACTCCTTATCCCAGCCAGAAATAACTGCTATCAAGATGTTTTCCTTCTCTGAGACGCTATCTCAAAGAAAACAAAACCTGTTGCTGTCGAATTGATTCCAAGTCATAGAGATCCTACAGGACAGAGTAGAACTCCATAGCCTGGTGGATTCGAACTGTCGACCTTTTGGTTTGCAGCCGAGCTCTTAACCACTGCACCACAAAGGCTCTTCTATCTTGAAGAGGGATTTATAAACAGGAAAAGGAGGGAGCTAACATTTTTAAGTGCCCACCCTGCTGTTGTGGTTGTTAGCTGTCGTCAAGTGAATTTTGACTCACGCCAATCCCATGTGTGCAGAGGAGAACCGCTCCACAGGGTCTTCACGGCTGTGACCTCTCAGAAGAAGATCACCAGGCCTGTCTTCCGAGGTGCTTCTGGGTAGGTTTGAATCACCAACCTTTTGGCTAGTAGTTGAGCACTTAACCATTTGCACCACACAGGGACTCCCACCAAGCCTGCTAGCTGCCTTATATATGATATCTCACTCAATTTAACCCTCACAACCATCCTGTGGAGCAGGCATTGTTAGTCTTACGTTAGAGAAGAGGCAAAGGAGGCACAGAGAAACTAACTGCTTTGCACAAAGTCCCAAAGCTATTATTGGCAGAGCTAGGATTCATACACAGGTCTGTTTGCCTTCAAAGCCACTGTACCCTTTCCATTGGGAACAGACAATGAATACAGACAAAACGGAACCAGAGCCCTAAATAATGGAAAGAGTGGGACGGAAAGATGAGATATTCAGACAGTGAGCAGGCACGGGATTGAAAGAGTCTAGATTTTATTGTGCAATATTTCCCGAAGTCTGTTATATGGAAGTGCTGTGACAGGGGAAAGAACATTCAGCTGGTAGGCAAGAGACCAGAGTTCTGATTCTTTTGATGTTCAAAGACATACATTTTTAGATGTCATGCTCTAAATAAGCAGTAGTTCTGCCCCAAAACCCAAACTCACTGCCATCGAGTTGATTCTGACTCATAGCAACCCCATAGGGTTTCCAAGGCTGTAAATCTTTACGGAAGCAGACTGCCACATCTTTCTCCCGAGGAGCCGCTGGTGGTTTCTAACGACCCATCCTTTGGTTAGCAGCCGATCCCTTTAGCCACTGCACCACCAGGGCTCTTTAGTTCTCCCCAGGAACTAGGAAATAACAATAACAACAGCAGCTCACTTGCTCCGGGAGCTTATGCTGAGCTGGGTACTCTTCGGAGCACCATCCATGGCCAGAACCAGTTGCCATCAAGTCAACTCTGACTCATGGTTACCCCATGTGTGTCACAGCAGAATTGTGCTCCATAGGGTTTTCAGTGGCTGATTTTTTGGAAGTAGATCTTCAGGCCTTCCTTCCAAGGCATCTTTGGGTGGACTCAAACCTTGAAACTTTCAGCTAGCAGCTGAGTGTGTTAACCATTTGCACTACACGGGGACTTCACTTTCATGCTTTTGATAAGCTGAAGAGGTACTCCCACCAAAATGTTCAGACACTCAAGTGTACCCTCTGGCAGAGCCAATGCTTGAAGAAAGACAAATAATACAATGATGACATTATGTTAGACTTTTCTTAGGTTGAGTATCTGGTATTTCCTTGAAGTATGTCTTCCTCCCTAAAATCTGCCTCTTGGATTTGCATTTCCAAACATCTAGATGCAAGAGTTTTGTTAGCCTGCTGCCCTGCACTAAAGTGGGATCTTGGGTAAGGAAGAGGGAAGAATATATAACTAGCGAGGTAAGTAGCAGTGTTTTGCAGCCCTCAGCACCATGTGTGAGCTGCCCTTTAAATCATGACCGGATTTACCACAAGAGGATGGAGAACTCAGGCAGTAAACATCTGTCTTCACACAGATGTGGGGCCCTGGGCATGCAAAGGCAGAAGTAAATGATTGCTGCCACCTGGTAGTTCCTTTCAGGAGTAAGCAGACATTGAAGCAGGAAGAAAAATGGAGAAAGACATCTGAGTGTCTGGGTTTGCCTGGAAAGCACCCTGGCTCTTGAACCCTGGAGGCCTTAGCTAGTTGGAGTTCCAGGAGCCAGACAACAGACTACAGAGGGCAAAGGGAGTGGTTGTTATGTGGGAAAAGGCTGCCCGTGGTCTGTCTAGCTGAGCTCACAATGGAGGTAGGCTCATCCAGAGGCCGACCTGGCTAATGGCCAAGTGGGCATTGTTCTACTTCTCTAAGGTTGTCACCTGGCCTGACATTGCCTCCCGTAGCCTACCTCCTTATGGGCTTTCTTAAGAAGATGAGTGTTTTAACTGGGCTCTGCCTTCACATGGCATGGGAGAGTTTGTCTAATGGATCCAATAGCAGAGAGAAGGCTGCTGATAGCTTTTAGGTCCCCAGCTGGCAACGCCTAAAACACTAGGGTAATGAATTCAGGTTTTAGTGGCATGAAAATAAGAGGTAACAAATATCTGGCAGCCTGCACAGGCACAAAGGGAGTGTCTTGGAATGACTGCAGGAAGAGGTGCGGGCTGGGATCCGGAGAATACAAATAAACTTTGCATTCAATACTTTGTCTCTGGTTAGTCCTATAAGAAAATGAAAGCTAACTTTACATAAATTTGTAAAGACAAAAGGCAATAAGTTTACTTCTTTCCCCTTATTGCCACTGCCATTTTCTGAGTGTAGGTTTTGACAAAATGCTTGTTTTGCTGTTGATAGAATGAAAGTTGACTTAATTTGAAATGCATCAGGAGACAAGTAATATTCCATGAGGAAAAGTGATGATGACTGTCTTAGTCATCTAGTGCTGCCATAACAGAAATACCACAAGTGGATGGCTTTAACAAACAGAAATTTATTCTGTCACAGTCTAGGAGGCTAGAAGTCCAAATTCAGGGTACCAGCTCCAGGAGAAGGCTTTCTCTCTCTGTCAGCTCTTGGGGCAGGTTCTTGTCATCAATCTTCCCCTGGGTCTAGGAGCTTCTCAGAGCTGGGACCCCAGGCCCAAAGGACACGCTCCACTCCAGTCTCTTCTTCCTTGGTGGTAGGAGTTCCCTTTCCTCTTTGTTTGCTTCTCTCTTTTATATCCCAGAAGAGACTGACTCGAGATACAACTTAATCCTGTAGAGTGTATTCTGCCTCATTAATACAACTGCATCTAATCCTGCCTCATTAACATCATAAAGGTTAGGATTTACAACACACAGGATAATCACATCAGATCACAAAATGGAGGACAACCACACAGTACTGTGAATCAGGGCCTAGCCAAGTTGACACACATTTTGGGGGATATAATTCAATCCATAACAATGACACTTAGTTACTTCATCTCCAACAGATGCAAACCCATCCCCAAAGAGACATCTTTAGCTGGAACACCAAGCTGATATGTGGCATCAATGATCACACTGATGGCTATTTCTAATTGAGAAGATGGCAAAGAGGAGTTTGCGAAAAAAGGATTTGGAAAATAAAATTTACTGATATCTCGATCAATTAGCAATTAAATACCCAGCCCAGAAAATGTGATTAAATGTGAAAGGAGGATGGGGAGAGGAAAAGAAAGAGTTACTGTCTGATAAGTGCTGCAAACCTCTGAAACTTGGAGAACTTGAAACATTTAGCTCTACTTGAAGAGAGAACATAGACCTTAAGTGGCAGCAAAGGAAAAGTACGTTAATGTGGAGTTTGGGTTGAGCGTATGTAACTTCTGGGCCCTCAGTATAAAATCACCTAATTTCTCTTATTGCTTCCCTAAAAAAGCATAGACCCACAGCCAGCTTTATATTTGCTAAAGGTAGAAAACTGATTCAGTTATGTAGACTGTTGTTAGTTTCCACTGAGTTGGCTCTTACTCATGGTGACCCTGTGTCTGGTCCTACACCATCTTCATGATGGTTGGTATGTTTGAGTCCATTGTGTCTAGCCATCTCATTGAGGGTTTCCCTTGCCTTCGCTGGCCCTCCACTTTACCAAACATGATGTTCTTCTCCACGATCGTTGCTTCCTAATGACGTGTCCAAAGTAAGCGAGTCAAAGTCTCAGATAATATTCTGTGATCCACAGGGTTTTCATGGGGTAATTTTCAGAATTACATTGTCAGGGCTTTCTTTCTAGTCTGTTGTAGTCTGGAAGCTCCGCTGAAATCTGTCCACCATGGGTGACCCTGCTGGTATTGGAAATACTGGTGGCATAGCTTCTAGTATCATACCAACATGAAAGGCACCACTGTACAACAAACTGACAGATGGACGGTGGGTTATCTAGGTAACCCTGGCCAACTAATTATTTCAGTTATCTGCTTTGTCTTTATGTAAAAGTAACTTTGATGGTATCACTTCTTTTCCTTGGGAAATTACTGACATAGAAAAACCAACCAAGGCATCTCATCTTCTGGCCATTTGCAAGTTATGATCATTTTCTTTTATAAAGTTCAAAACTTATTGTTCCAATCTAGGACTCTGTATTAGAAATTTCCAACAGCTTTCCCTATGTCTGCATCTTTCAGCCCACTCCAGAGAGTCAAGATCTTGAATTTGGGGTCTATTCCTCAAATGATACTGGTTCAAAAGTTTAGTACCTTCCTTAATCTCACTCAAAAATTGGAAAGTCTGAGTACTCGATTCAAGTCAACCAAGTTTTACCAAGAGATTTCTCTGTGCCAGGTATTGTGCTGGGGATCTAAACACAAGCCCCATGAGTTTGCTGTGTGTGTACTGCTGAAACGAGAGTGCAGAAGGGCTGTCCACTCCTGGTCAGACTGTGCTCAGCTTTCATGAGAGAAATGAGTGGAAGGCAAAGTGGAGAGCTCTGCTTTTAAACAAGTTGCTGCATTTTTTTCAGGAAGCCGTAAGAGAAATTAGGTGATTTTATATGGAGGGCCCAGAAGTTACATATGCTCAACCCAAACTCCACATTAACGTACTTTTCCTTTGCTGCCACTTAAGATCTCTTCCCAAGGTTTCTAGAACACAGACCTGAACTGCCTTCCTTCCACCTCATTCTCTTCACTTCCCACTCTCCCCACCCCCAACATAAATGCATAAATAAGACAAAACTACTCAAAATCACTTTCTGTAAAAAGCCAAGAGACTGTGGGTCAAATGAGTGCTTCAGGAGCTAGTGCTTTTGATTTGCATGTGTGTGTGTTCATAATAACATCTCAGAAAACAGCACTTACAGACTCTACTGAACACTATTCAGTCATTCACCATTATTCTCTTTTCAAAGGTAAATAATCTCAATTTCTTTAACCTTTCCTCCCTGCTCTTATTTTATAACCTCCTGATCATTTGTGTTGCTCTCCTGGACTCTGTGCAAGTTCTTTTAAATCTTAGAGTCAATTGTATGCTGTAATCAGATAAGTGCTGGACATATGTGAATGGTACTGCAAAGAGAAATAACATTGCTGTAGCCTAAGGGAGGTTCTGGGAAGGGGCAGGGAGATGGAGGGAGGGGTGTGTAGAATAAGCACAGAAAACTATTTGCTGTCCAGTCGATTCCAACTCCTGGCAACCCCCTGTGTGTCCGAGTAGAACTGTGTTCCATAAGGTTTTCAATGGCTGATTTTTTGGAAGGAGATTGCCAGACCTGTCTTCCGAGGTGCCTCTGGGTGGACTTGAACCTCCAATCTTTGGTTAACAGTCAAGTGCTTCAACCATTTGCACAACTCAGGGACTCCAGAAGCACAGTAAAGGGAAAATAAAATGTGCACTATAAATGCCAAATAGCACTGGTGCTAATTGGACAGGCATCCCCCCAGAAACACTGGCGTGTGATATAAGGCAAAGGAAATGTTGAGGCTGACATTTTCTCCCTTAGAAATAGCCTTGTATCAGCAGGGTTTGGGCAGCTTACCAGAGGATGTCGGCGGCATGACAGGTGAGCTCACAGGCTGCTCCTTACAACATAATCACGTTCACTATGTGACAGTCACTCCACTCCACGGTTCGTGGGGAGATTTGTCAGTCTTGTCAAGGGCTCTCCAACACGCCACTTGGAAATGAGTAGCAGTGAGGATGTGTCAGCGATGATGCCGTCCTGGGGGAAACTCTTTTGGCTCTGAGACACTATCACAGTCTTAAATTATGTTCATTTTGACAAAAGTTCTATACAGTCTTCTGTGTGCGAGTTACTAGGAAGCTCCCTGCTTCCCCAACTTACCTTTCCTAGTGCACGCTGAGCCTCATGGAGGCTTTTTCTCTTTCAAAAAAGGGACAAATCAGGTGCATTTTTCTGAGCAAGGACACTCACTTGGGGGGCTCTTAGAGGACGTAGTGCTTTCCTTAACTGCAAGTCCTCAACGTGTCATCTCCCATCCTCAAAGCCCCACAGCAAACCCCCACCTCAACCCCAAGCATCTGCTGAAGATACCAATTATTATCTCCACTGTTCCTGGTGTACTTCCTTCCTCATCTGTTTTCCAAAGTGCCTTTTCATTCAGCTACCTTCTGGCGCAGTGGTTAAGAGCCTGGCTGCTAACCAAACGGTTGGCGGTTCGAATCCACCAGCCGCTCCTTGGAAACACTACTGGGCAGTTCTACTCTGTCCTATTATAGGGTCACTATGAGTTGGGATCAAATGGACGGCAATGGGTTTGGTTTCCGTTTTTTGCTTTTCTTCTAATTTCCTGTCATTCTCAATACAAAAAGATTATGGTAAAAATGTCATCTTCAGGTCTACTTTTGTTATTTAAGCTAACCTGTTGCCGTAAAGTCAATTCTGACTGACGGTGACCCCGTGAGTGTCAGAGTAAAACTGAGCTCCACAGAGTTTTCAACAGCTGTAATCTTACAGAAGTCAATTGCCGGGACTTTCTTACCACAGCATCTCTGGGTAGATTCAAACCACCAACATTTTCATTAGTAGCCAAGCGCAAACTGTACCACCCAGAGGCCATTATTTAAGTTGCCTCCAAAGTATTCGTACTTTACCCTCCGCATGCTCTCCTCATCTCCATACATCCCTCCTCTCTTCAGGCAACCATTTCGTTCCCTGATTTGGCCCCAGATAAACAAAATCTAGCTTGTTTTTACCTCCTGTTGCAATCCACTCAGATTTCATCCTTGAACTTCCAGGATTTATGTTGTCGTTGTGATCTATACTGGGAAATAGATTATCCAAACACATGCACACTTCCCTTTCCAGGCTTTCAAATTCGTAAGACTCAGTGAATGGCAGAGAGATGTAATCTTGAGAAACAACAGAAAATTTCATGGAAATCCCCAGGCATTGCAGGGAGCATATACTCAAAATAATCAACTAGAGCAACAAACACAGGGTTTACTGGGAGAACAAAGGTTATGGGAGAGCCTGCACTTCATTTTTCATGATACAAACAATTCTATTGACTCTAAGTTTTCATTCCAAGACCTTCCGGTATCATTCAGTATTTGATGAAGATGAAATGCAACAGGGTCACACGTCATGTCATTTATAATAGCTTAGTATTATGGCTGCTTGGAAAATAAGACCAGGCATATGAGGCTCACAAATTTGCTTGCTGTAAATTCCCAGCACCTGTTTATAATTCATCTTAACTGAGAAAACAGCTCCAATCACGTTATATAGTCTGGTTCATGAATGCGATTAACCACCTCTACTGCATGTTACAAATTTAAAAGGTTTTTAACTTTTCAGACAATCCATAGGTTTCTGAATTGAAAGCTTCTGAAATAAATCATTCTTGGTAATGAAAAAGGAAAAAAAAAAGCATGATGTAATTTCTATTTGTCAAGGTATAATGATGTCACCATCCATTTATCCTCTGCACTTAAAGGTTGAAGCTATTCAACAAATCTCTCCTCAGCCAAATACATCTGGTGCCCTAATGGAGGCCATGGCACAAGTTCCTGATCAGTTCACACGTCACTCACCAATTAGAACAGAAGGTAAAACTTGTTTTTCCTATCCTGAGCAATTCATGAACAATAACCTTTAATGTAATGAAAAATAGGGGGACTTTAAAATAATAACAATAAAAAGAACAGGATTACGGCTTTAAGATTAAGTAATTTGTAGATTAAACAGCTTTGCTTCTGGAGGTGCTACTTTCATCCTAATCCCTGTTTTGATTTATTGTTTTGTCTTTAACCAATAATTTAGTTTATCACCAAAAAGACAGGATGTGGGCTAAGGGGCTGTTGGTCAAGCCTTATCTTAGAGACAATATGCACTTACAGGGCTGCCATGAACAGTTGAGGAGGTTGTTCACTGCTCAAGGAGGCCAAGCTGAGGGGTCAGTACAGGCTGAACAAGCCACCTGCTCTGGAATCAGTTGCATTTGCTGAAAGAATGGGGCACAAAATGTCATATAGACTAGTGGCAGCCTTTGTACATGGGATAGTATATATAGGGTGATCTTGGGAAAAACTGTTTTAATTCTGCCTTCATGACTGATCATTGTCATAGCCGAATGACTGTCCACACGCTGGAGATTATCAGGAAGTAATGATTCCTTACTGGGACTCAATCAGTGCGGACTGAGTTTGAATCAGACGTTCCAACAGGCTCAATGAAAGGCCTGCCCTTCTTCAATTTCTATAAACACTTAACCAACAGTCTGCACCATTACTGTGTGACGTGGGGTAAATCCTATACCCTGTCTTTGAAAAATGGGGATGAAAACCCTTGCCTCACCCGTTTACAGAGTTACAAGCATCAGATGAGAGCGGGCACGTGAAAATGTGTCATTAAGCAAACACGAACAATGTATTGTTTCTACGCTATCTAGTTATTGCAAGAACCTGCCTTTACGCTTTTCAATTAGTGATTTCCTTACTACTACTACTACCCGTAAGGAAATCACCAACGGAAATAACCGGCGAGTGTGTAATAACTAGATAGCGTAGAAACAATATATTGTTCATGTGTCATTGACAATCTACTTTCACATGCACTCGCTCATCTGATGCTTAGAACTCTGTAAATGGGTGAGGCAAGGGTTGTCATTGCCATTTTTCAAAAAGAGGTTACAGGATTTAGCCAAAGTCACACAGTAGTGGAGTACCTGGGTGGCACAAATGGTTGAGCGCTTGACTACCAGCCAAAAAGTTGGCGGTTCAAACCCATTCAGAAGTGCCTTGGAAGACAGGCCTAGTGATCTGCTTCTGAAAGGTCATAGCCTTGAAAATTCTATGGAACAGTTCTACTCTGCACACATGGGTCAAAATCAACTTGACAGCAACTAGCAACAACAACAACATTACCACTACAGAAGGCAGTGGCAACTCAGTGGTAGAATTCTCACCTTCCATGCAAGAGATGCAGATTCCGTTCTTGGCCAAGGCACTTCAGGCACCGCCACCTGTCTGTCAGCGGAGGCTTGCATGTCCCTATGAGGCTGAACATGTTTCAGCAGACCTTCCAGACTAAGACAGACTAGGAGGAAGGTCTGATGATCTACTTTAGAAAACCAGCCAATGAAAATCCTATGGATCGCAATGGTTTGATCCCATTGGGCCAACTCGATGGCAGCTAATTACAACTAATAATAATAATCAATTAATTAAATTTTGAAAATAAAACAATGGTATCTCCTTCTAAACTATGTTTTAGGGCAAAATGTTTATTTCCTTTTTCTCCCGGCTGTAAATATAATTTTAAACGCTAACCTGAGTATGACAAATAATTAAATGAAGACAATGCTTTTTAGGTTTTGGTGTCTTATAAACCTTAAACTAAAAACCACAATTCTCTCTTATCTATAATACTATTTATAGGAAGAGCCCTTCCAATATGGAATTTGTGAATTTAGACAGGCATTGAGAAGAATGTGCTCATTATGGAAACAGAAGCTACCAGGGAGACAGCAGAGATCATGTAGTGGGAAAAAGAAAAACAGCAGAGTAGGGAGGAAGAGGAAATGGAAACAAAACGAGGAGGAAAAAACCTAAGAAGAATTTTTGCACACAACCTACGGGTTTGGTCTTTTTCCATTTTGCTTTCTTTTTGGCTGGTCAGCTAGGAAGTGAGCTGAAAAGAGCTGGAGACTTCTGGTCTGTAGATTCCCTGGAGAGCAGGGAGTGGGGCAGCGTGAGCGAAAGCCCAAAAGGGGCCCAGTAGTGAGAGAGCTGGGTTGAAGGGAACTCCCTGATTGCCACCATTTCAGAAGAGGTCACCCTCACCCAGAGTCAGAAAATGGGGGTGGGAGAAGGAACTGGCCAGCTGACCAGCCACAGGGTTCATGGTAAATGTGGTCTTTCAGTTGATTAAGCTTGCTAGTATGAATGGAATCCTACCAACCAGACTTGCAAGTAGGCAGTGTGTGTGTGTGTGTGCATGAGTGTGTTTGGTAGGAGGAGGAAAGGTACAGAAAGGGGGTGCCAGATTTAATCTGATATTCTCTTGTATAAATCATCCTAAAGAGAATTCATCAAAGTCTTTATCTGGATCCTCGTGGCCTTCACAAGTAAGCCCTGAAGTGATGCTTTTTAACACTCTAAAATTCAGAATGTCTATGCCCTGGTGAATCCAAATGAGTGAAATTTGAATACGCTTTTATCTAAAATGTTAGTATGACCTTGGAGAAAAATTAAAGAATCAGGTTCCCTCATTTCAGGTTGTATAGCACTCCTTCTTGGTCAATAGGACCATCTGTTAACTTCTTGTTTTTCCCTAGAACCATAACCTATTTCTCAAAGCATGCTAATAAACTTCCCAGATTTAGGGAGGGAGGGAAGAAGGGAAGGAGGGAGAAAGGAAGGAAGGAAGGAAAGAAGGAAAGAAAGGAAGGGGAAATATAACTTATTTCCTTCCCCTGAAATACCATCTTCCTTTGTCAGCACCCCCCCCCCCCCGTCCCCCACTACCACCACCATGGGTATGAAGCCACCTCTGTAGTGTCCTTGCCTCTGCCACACTCCAGAGCAGACTTTCAAGAAAGGAATAACCCCCCTAATGGAATCTGGTAGGAAGACTATATATCAGTTGCATTTCTCAAATGAGAATTTAGTAAGATTCACAAGCTCAGACTCCACTAGTTACTTAACAACTGCCCTCAGGTCAATATGTGAGGCTGATACTTTCTTTTGTAAAACACAGCAAGAGACATGTTTGTTCCTTACTTTACGTTATTCCTCAGGCTCATCCTCTCCCAACAAGGTAAACTTAATCCTGTTATACATTATGGAAGCAGGTTTTCAAAAAAGGAATTGGGTTACTATTGATTGCCAGCAATGAAATTCTCCTTGCACACAATGGGTTTGTAAGATGCTTCTTACACTACGGGTCTCGGTGACATCGTTGGCACCTGTATGGTTTCAGGAGAGGGCAGCACATCATGATATAGTGGTTGAGTTTTCTTTTCCTATTAAGCAGGAGTTACCTCAACAAGCTCTCCTTTTAAAGAGAACATGACAAGTTAACTGACAGTCTGTCCTATACCGTTGTGAGCCCCTGGTCACAATGACTAGAGTTCCCTTAAGCACAGGCTTTCCTATAGATTAGCACATATATCTTAAGCACCAATGTTAAAGTTAATGCAAAAGTTCAGAGGTGCAAAATAATTTAAATGTGCCCAAGCAGTCACAATAACATCTCTAAAATCTCGACAGTGAATTATGGATATGTGGAATATTAAAAATGCAAAGCTAACTCAATTTGCATTTGCAATACCCCCTAGCTGTTACTGGGGAGGAAGAAATTGCTTTCTGCTGAATTCAAGGGCACACTATTTAGTGCTGTATTTAAGTCAAGGAGGAAAATCACTCATTTTTATTCTACCACTTAACTTGTGCTTATGTAATCTGTCTGGCACCAGAGTCAGTTGTCTGATATTATTTTCAATCACAGAAAGAGAATATATAATTCAATCATTACACCTTTATTTTCACTTGCTTGGCGATCTCTGGGGACCTTGTTACCGTGGTAAATCCCAGCCTGCCATCAATCAGTGCTCAGCTCAGGGACTGTCTCTGACAGACAGCACCAGCCACATGGATTATTATTTTGATTCTTGAGAGGGGGTGTTGGGGGAAGGCAAGGTTACATTTGCCCTATGAGACGGGCAGAGAAGGGATTTTTCCTCTTTGATTTGCCATGCATAGGCTATTTCCCTCCACAGAAGGTAAATTCTCAAAGGTAGGCTTGTTGCTGTTGCTGTTGTTGTTGCTCTTGTTAGTTGCCATCAAGTTGGCTCTGACTCATGGTGTCCCCATGTATAACAGAAAGAAACATTGCCTGGTAGTCCTGTGCCATTTCCATGTTCTTTGGTATGTTTGAGGTCATTACTGTGGCTATTGTGTTAATCCATCTTATTGAGGGTTTCCCTCATTTTCGTTGACCCTCTGCTTTACCAAACAGAATGTCCTTTTCTAGCGACTGGTCTTTCCTGGTGACGTGTCCAAAGTAACTGAGCAGAAGTCTTGCCATCCTCTCTTCTAAACAGCATTCTGGTTGCATTTCTTCTATGACTGATTTGGGCGTTCTTCTGGCAGGCCACAGTGCGTTCAGTATACTTTGCCAACACCACAATTCGAATGCATCAGTTCTTCTTCTGTCTTCCTTTTTTATTCCAGCCTTCACATGCGTATGAACTGATTGAAAAGACCATGACTTGGTTCAGCAGCACCTTAGTCATCGGAGTGACACCTTTTGCTTTTTAAAACTTTAAAGAGGTACTTTGCAGCATGTTTGCCCAATGCAACACATTTTTCAAAGGTAGGGTAGACAGGCAAATTAGTAGCTAATCTATTGCAAAGCGGGAACCCACTCCCAACTTTGTATCTTCTCCAAACTTGTTCTTGCCTCTTTCTAACTAGTCCCTTCTCTAGTTGCTCCTTTTCTTCTTCCCTGCACGCTCAGCTTAGTTGGGTCTATTTTTCTTTGGTATGCCACTAGGTAAACACAATGGGCCTACCTACCCTGCCCATTGGGCCATGCTAGCATTGCCTGCTATCCCCCTTCAGGCCAGGAAACCTCAAAGAGCAACTCTTCAGGCAGAAGGGGCAGCAGTTAAAGTATCTTAAGATGGAAGCCCAACAAGAAAGACAGTATGAAGGGCTGGGTCTGCTAAGGCGAGAATCTGAGAAAGGCACAAATAATGTGGGGGTGCCCAGTGATGGTGAAAAAGATAAGCAACACAGTTTGGTCAACCAGGTTGGCTACAAATCCAATTTTAGAGACCACCACTTGGTGTGGGTGCATTTCTTACTCGTCTTTTTTTTTTTTTTTTTTTTGGTGTTCTTCATTCTCCTTTACTCCAGGTGGGTTGGGACCAATTGTTGCATCTTAGATGGGCGCTCCTTAGCTTTTAAGACCCCAGATGCCACTCACCAAAGCAGGATGCGGAACATTTTCTTAATAAGCTTTGTTATGCCAGTTGACCTAGCATTTCTCACTGGTCTTTGTGATCATTCTGATGATCATCTTGGTCATAAGTTGCTTGGCTTCTTTTTTCTCCAGGTTTCCTGTGATTTATCATCTCATCAGGATTCAGTGCTGTCTTTTTCACTTGTTCGGATGGATGCGATATAATCCATTGCAGTGCATCTTAAACACCATTATTATAAGAACTGGCCACATATCCAGGAATTCTGACTCGTTAGGTCTGAAGAGAGGCCTAAAGAACTGCATTTTTAATAAAAATTCCAAGTGGTTCTGTGGGTAGTTCAGGACTACTGTTTGTGAAGTGACTTTTTGGAAGACACAGAATGGAGAGGATACTGTTGTGTAGTTTTGTCTGAATGATCTGCTCTTCCCCCATCGCTTTCCTCCTCCTAGACACACACACACACACTTTTTGCTTTGGTCCATATGACTGAAGGGTAAAGGTTGTCTCTTGGTTGCTGAGTTATAAAATCAAGGCTCTTCTTGGCAGACTGTCATAATAGGCTAAAAACATTACCCTTACTTCTACAAAGAGGCAGAAATTACTCTCCAACATCAAAGAAGAGGCACAGAGGATCCCTAGAGGGTGGCATATAAGAAACTGAATTGTAGCTTGAGACCAGCTTCCTAAAACTAATTCTTCTATTTTTCTAGAAATGCAGCATCCTTAAATTTGGTGGCTTGGAATTTGGTAGTTCTATACTGAGCACTCAAAGAAGATGAATAATTGTAATTGGGAAGGGGTTATTTCAAAAGCCATGGAATTTTCTTGTATGTGTATAATGCATGTGTGCTGAAGACCAGGTGAGACAGCCTAATTAGGGATATTTCAGACAACAGAAAGCCCACTGGGTCCTTGGAATTTCAAGCTCAGTCTCTGGCCAGATAATATTTAAAAATCAGAATTCGGGCTAATATTTTTGAAAAACACACCAGATAGAAATGAGAACAGACAAATGAGAGATTTATAATCCCCACAGTACACAGTTCACATATTGACTGCCCTTTTATCTCTGCAGCAGGAGAAAGGGGAAAAATTCTGAAAACCCTGGAAGAAATTGGCAGGATGTCTAAGTTAAGATTGCAAGGGGAAAAGGACTCCCTATTAAAACAAAATACTGCCTCCTTTGCCCTGCACATACCATAACTTACCTGCTTTATTCCGTTCTAACTGGGTTTTGCTAGGTGATTTATTAGTTAGTCTGAATTTAGCACTGGAAGGAAGGGCAACTAGGAAGTGGCTTCCCACAGTGTACTTCATGAATTTCACTATTTTCTTGAAATCCACACACTGTAATTTCCACTATTACCACCATTTTGTTCCCAGATATAAGCAGCTTCCGTTACAATTGCCTGAGCCAAGTGTGGACAAAAACCCCTTATCATTGATTTTAGCTCAATTGAGACCTACAGAAATTTATGAAATGATAAGAGGCTACATTTTGGCAAAGAATGTACCATGGACTGCCAGAAGAATGAACAAATTTGTCTTGGAAGAAGTACAGCCAGAATGCTCCTTAGAAGGGAGGATGGCGAGACTTTGTCTCACATACTTTGGACATGCTATCAGGAGGGACCAGTTCCTGGAGAACAACATCATGCTTGCTAAAGTAGAGGGTCAGCAAAAAAGAGGAAGACCCTCAACGCAATGAATTGACACAGTGGCTGCAACAATGGACTCAAACATAGCAATGACTGTGAGGATGGTGCAGGACCGGGCAGTGTTTCGTTCTGTTGTACACAGGGTCGCTATGAGTCACTATCAACTCACTAGCACCTAACAACAACTTAGTTCAAAACCACAGGCCCCTTTGAGCACTCCTCCTCATTTCCTTCTTCCGGGTCTAATGTACCTATTTCCTAAAACTATTGACTGGGCACAGTGAACAATTTAATTCTTCCAGTGAGAAATTATCCTCTGCTTATAGGAGGGGCTTTGTCCCCATGGGTCTAAAAATAAACCAATACTGTAACAATACAGCAGCATAACATCCGTACAACAGGAATTATATACATACAGTAACCGGATGGTCATTCCATCTCAAAGGAAAAGAAAAGGTTTAGATTCATGACATACCTTGGGATGATAAATCAGAGAAAATTGCTAAAGATAAGGCAGCATAATATAGAAGCTGGTCCGAGGGGAAATTGTTACAACATAGATAATACTGGGTTAAAACTATAGAAAAATGAAAAGGGAAAAAAATCAAGCTGTTTAAACATTAAACATTTGTTTAAATATTAAAGTAAAGTTAGCCTGACAGCAAAATCGATACTAAATCAGGCCTGGAAACTGTTTTATGACCTCAAACACTGGGCTCCCTAACTGCCAGTGTCATAAATGATGTCACTTTTCAGCATGATGGTGGCTGCCAGCAGGCAGGTCAGAAATGCCAACTTTAATTTAAAAATGTTAATTTGTGATGTAATTTAGAGTTTACTCCCAGGGACAAATGTCCTGCCTTGGGCATGAGCCCCTCAAAGTGCTGCTGTGAGCAAAATTTGTTCCCTCTTGATTTTCTACTGCCTTTAACAACACGGTTTCCAAAGGGGCCTGTGAGATCTGCTGGGAGTGAACAAAGTATTTGAAGATAATAATAAAAGGGTAGAGTTTCTTCTTCAGTCAATGAAGACGGAGCTTTTGAGGAAATTCTTCTGGGGTAAAAGGAAAGGAAGCTGTAGAAAGTTGTACCCACTGCAGAACATTCTATGAGACGCTTGGGATTTGAGACCAGCAAAGTAGATACGGTGGGGTTTCAGCAGAGAGGACAGCCTTGAGCTACTAACTGCATGATGAGATTTGCTGGATAAACGGGAAAAGGTTTCCTTTATTCCCAAACCCAGCCCCACCCCAAAACTGTCTTCCCACTCCAAAAACCCTCCCCTACTGACTTGTCACAGAACCAGAAGCGTCGACTAATTATTGACTTCTTTAGTTTGAAGCACTGACAGACCTACTAAAACGCAAATGGTCTCTGGGGCAAGAACCACCGCTTTCACCATGTCTGCCTTGTAGAATTTGCTGGCTTCCCTCAAAGCAGGAAGGCCTGCAGTGGGGATAACTGCCTTCAGTAAGTGGAGATGCACTTGGTTTACACCCCTCAGATACAGGTTCAACAGAACATAGCATGGGATGCAGTCACTTAGGGGAGTCCAGTCACACCTTGGAGAATTGTAGTTTAACTAAGCAGTCACCCAGTAATGGGATACAAATAAGCCAAGGTAGGTGTGTGTGTGCGTGTGTGTGTGTGCGTGCGTGCGTGTGCGTGTGTGTGTGCGCGCGTGTGCACGTGTGCGCGTGCGCGTGTGCGTGTGTGTGTGTGTGTGTGTGTAGGAGTGGTGATGATGAGAGGCAAAGAGAGATAGGAATCAGGAGGGGTCCAGATAATGAAAACTTCAGAGGTGGGCCCTCAGCAAGAAGAAAGCAACAAGAAGTGTTCAAGAAGCAGGGCAATCAAAGACAAGATCTAGTTCAAGAAGGAGTGCTGAGTGCAGCTGAACTCAACTGCCCTTTTCTTGTTCTGAGACACCAGTCAACACTCCTTCTTCTCCAACAATGGAACCTTTTATTTTGTAGTTGCATTTCTACTGAAAATGAAGTACAATTCATCTATCTCTTCTTAAAATCAAAGGACCATTAGAAAGAAAACACCGAAATATTCAGAAAAGAGATCAATGGTCAATTTATATTGTCCTCAGGGACAGAATACAGCACAACCAAACAACACACGCGGAACCAAGAACCACGCAAAATGTAGCATCGCATACAGTCAATCCATAGTACCTCATCCAGCAAGCGCACCATCTTGAGCTGAGGACCCACCTGGGATGGGAATCAAGTCAGTGGGGACTTAGGGACTTCAGAACAACTGCAAAGACCCATGCAGACAAAAGGAGTCCTTATCCACTACAGTTGCAATTACGGAAGTCCAAAGTTGTTATATTCACCAAGATGTTCCAGATTTCCACAAATTGCATAGAGTTGCTACATTATGATTTTTTTTTTTTTTAATCACAAAGGTCACCTCTGTCCAAAAAGATCTAGAATGGAAATTTCAGTTTGCAACTTTGACCCATTTGATTTTTTACACTGCTTAGAATAGAATCCCCCGCCAATAGATTTTCCTACACCTTTGGTCCTCAATAAACTTATAGACATGATCCTTCCTGTAAAAGAGATGTGGTCTTATAAATGTTGGTTGTAATAAACTCCTCTGTTTTCTGTCTGCCCCAGTTCTGTCAAATTTGTTTTCACAAAGACAGGTAGACAAGGAAATTACCCAAGAAAAACACAATTTCTAATTAAAACAGCATAAACCCAATACAGCCGTGGTTTTGCAGGTGGAAAGCAATGTCATCAATTCATGCTCTCTCTAGACATCCCCCTGGAGATAATGTGCTGTTTTGATTTTCTTATCTGTAATATGGAGGACTGATGTTTTGCTTTAGGGGCTGGGTAGGGAGAAGCATTACAGAGAGGTTATGGGAACTGGTAACCTCCAAAGACTTTTGTAAAATGGTTTAAGTTTTTTGTTTTGTTTTAAGTATAAGTTCCTTGGCAGCTTCTAATACAACAAGGAAAATCTGTTATGTAAACAAAAGGAGACTTCGTGTTCAGGCTCACAAAAGCAAGAATGCTTACAAGCAGTCTGAAGAGGTGATAGTGATGGCAACCTGCGACGTCACATCACCAGCAAACTTCCAGGTGACGTCTACGAAGGATTTAGCATCTGCTCTGTGGAAATGTCTCCTTTTATGTGGCGTGTGGCTTAACCACTTTTGTCAACACTTAATAGATCTTATTATTACTTACATAGAAGTTGAAGCAAATAAGCAAATTTATTTCATCTAGAGTTCTAGCATATTAGGCTTTGTCCTGGAGGAGATCTTATACTTTGCCAAGTAAAGGTTACAATATAAATCAGTATAATTTTATTTATCTTCCTGGTGATGCTAAGTGAATTTGTCTGGATTGGTCATTGAGATAAGGGTAATGCCTGGTCTTAAAGGGAGCTGTTCTTGTTGTTGTTGGGTGCTGTTGAGTTGATTCTGACTCATAGTGACCCCATGTGACAGAGTAGAACTGCCCCATAGAGTTTCCTAGGCTGTAATCTTTGTGGAAGCGGATCGCCAGGTCCTTCTAACGCAGAGCCACTGGGGGGGGTTTCAACCACCAGACTTTCAGTTAGCAGTCAAGCACTTAACTATTGTACCACAGGGCTCCTTTTGAGGAAGTTACATGTGCATAAATCAAGAGGAAGCAGCTCACTGCTCATTGGATGGGCACGTTCAGTAATGGCAATGACATACAGAATCCCATGAGCAGGGATGGGATCAAATGTGTTCCAAATGAATTGTGGTAACTTCTCTGGATTAACCTATTTAAGAGAGTACTCACCTGCTAACCACAGGCAAAGGTGTCCTTCCCTGCCTCCTAATCCAAGCAAATAAATTTATCTTATCTGGCTGGGCTTTAGTGTAATTTAACACCAAATGTCCATTTATTAGTTGTAACTGAAAATCCAACCAAACTTGCTCAAAGAACAAAGAAAGTGCCCTGGCCTGGGTAACTGGAAAGTCCAGAGAGAGCGAGTGGCTTCAGGAGTAGTTTCCTTAAATGTGGATTCCTACCAAGTTAAATCACCCCAAGTGAGCTAAAGACAGAGGCAGCATCCTGGAGAGCATGATTATGGGGTGGTTCAGAAATGGCAGTTGTTACCTAGAGACTCTTCATCCGAGGCAGCAGTTTCCTTATGAACCAACACAGAGCAACTTTGCCTCACCAAAACCCTGGGGAATCACTGTATCATTCTAGAACATCTACCTTCAGCAGTCTCCGTTCCCAATTTTCAATTTTAAAGGTAGTGTTTGACATAAAGAAGTAGCACCCACCACGAAAATAATGAACTTGCTTAAATCGTCTTGGGCTTAAGGTTTCCCTTGGACCTCTCAAGGGAATTCACCCAACCTCCATTTAGCCAGAACAGCTTCAGACCCTTCAGAAGGTCCCAAATCACTGCGATTCCCCCATCTTAACTACCCACTAGACTGAACCCAGCCCTGCTGACAATAAATAATCATATTTATCTCAGCTATGATGGGGATGGTTCAATGTCCACCAGGGAAGCCACAGTGGCCTCTTCTTTTATCTCATCTGTGAAGATGCTGGTTTCCAATTTCAGGCATCAAAGGTCTCATGTGATTGGGGATGGGGGTTGAGTGGAAAAGACTTCCAGGAAAGAAGATAAAACCAGCAGCAGGTAGATCTACCTTGGAAGGGCATTGAGAAGAGGAGTCAATGCCCCAGAAAGCTGATCTCTCAGTCTCCTTGATTGCCAAACTAAGAAAGAAAGAAGACGGGGAACACACTTCCTCCTTTTGGCTGAGTGATGGGGCCCAGGGACTTTGCTGGCCAGAAGGTATCTCTCCCCACAGGCCAGCCCACTGCCCAGGTCCCCAGCGAAACCCAAAAGAACCCTGAGTGGCTATAAAAGCCCTCTTCGCCCAGAAGCACCGGGTTTGCGGTGTACCCTCATTAAAGTGAGCTCCAGCAGCCAGACTGTCAGTTTCAAAAGAAAACTCCTTTTAATTTTAACTAGAGCTCTGAGCATGAGCAACCGAAGAGAAAGGGGATTCATTTATAAGCTTCTATGGCAGATTATGGGTTTTATTTGCTCCTTTACACCACTTTTCAGTCTGTCGTTTTGGTAAGGTTAACCCCAGTGTAAAACGTTCCCGTAATTATGCTCGGAAACACTCCCAGCCTGCTGCATGCCAATAAATGCCTGGAATAACTGTCAGGCTAAATGAATCCCATTTGGACAAAATGATTATTGAAAGTTATTTTAGTTCCCTATTAAGCAGTTGCGGAACAGAGCTGTAATCAAAATGTTTATTTCAATTAGAATTATTATAGTCAATAAAAACCTCAAGTAGAAAGTAAACTACATTTTATCAAATAAAGTAAAGGCCACAGCTAGTTAAACTTATTTTTTCGCACAGCCTCTGTCCTGGAGTCTGACAAGAGGCACAGTTATCAGTCTTTTCCACGGTATATTAACGGTGTTTATAGCCCAGCTTCTATCCAGCGGATGCAGAGTCGTTCACCCGGGTGGACAACACCTCAGTTCTTTCTTTACGGTCACCATGGCAAGAAAGCGGGCATGAGCCCCCTGTTTCCGTAGCTACGAAGTCAGGAAGCACCCCGTCGCAATGAACCCCTGAGAAAAGGCTGCGGGGTTTATACGTAACGCCAACGGCCGTATTTATTCATCCTACCGCCCTCCCGTGACTCCTCAGCATTCCCATTACTATAGCAGCGATTTCTTTTCCCGTGGATCCCAAAAGGTGGCCGGGAAAGCCAATGCAGTTATCCTCGCCAGAAAAGAGCTTTTTGTTTTTGTTTTGCTAACGAAAAGAGCCTATTTCTAGCTACCCTTCTGTGATGTGCCCTTGAGATGAAACCTTGGGTACACACCAGCAAATTCCTTCTGCCACCCCGGTCACAACGGTTTTAGCCATAACCCTCTAGGCCTAAAAGTATTGTGTTGCTTTTATCAATCCCAGTGCCCTGGCCACACCCCAGGTCAATTAAGTGAGAATCTCTGGGCGTTGGACCCAGATAACAGGGTTTGTAAAGCTCCCCAGGTGATTCCAATGTGCAATTAATGTTCTGAATCACCGCTATAGGACAAAAAAACAAGAAACCAAACCCATTGTCATCGTCCATTCTGACTCCTAGTGACCCCATGTGTTACAGAGTAGAGCTGCTTCATAGGGTTGTTTTTTTTTTTTTTTGGCTGTAATTTTTATGGAAGCAGATCGCCAGGCCTTTCTTCTGCAGTGCCACTGGGTGTTTTCAGAACCACCAACCTTAAGGTTAATAGTTGAATGCAAACCGCTTGCACCACCCAGGGACCTCACTATAGGGCAGCTGAACTAGCAGCATCAGCACCACCAGGGAGCTTGTTAGACATGCAGCTTCTCAATCCTCACCCTAGACTACATTAATAAGAAACTTGGCCTAGGGCCAGACAATCTGTTTTACCAGGCCTCCGGGAGAGGCTAATGCATGTTCAAGTTCATGAACCACCACTATAGAGAATCTTCCTTAAAGAGAAAGATTGAGTAAAGATGTTTATAACTAATTCACCTGTTAAGAACACCTACTAAACAAGCAAGATTAATAAATCAAAGATGCTCACCGATAGTTTGCCTGGATGTTAATACAAAGGATATAAGAGAAAAGGTGCTAAAGGTACCTTGTAATTCCTACCTAGACAAAGAGAAGGGTCTCCAAGAACCATCATCATAAAAGCCAGGGTAGGTTCAATAATGAGGAAGCAATGAGGAATAATGAGGTAAGAATTTACAAATAGACTGATAAAGAAGCTACAGTGCACAGAATAGTAGGCAGAGCTAGGTCTAAAGCAAAATCTTGAGGCAGACAAACACTTGCTTCACCTTTTCTCACTTACCTGCATCGGCTTCTGGCTCTTATTTCTAAATTCCCAAGGTCCTCATGGTATCTGAGCCCCTCAGAAAGAAGAAAGGAATTAATGAGTTAGAATCAACTTGATGGCAACAGGTTTGGCTTTTTTTGATTTTAAGATCTAAACAATTGACAATAGTTTTGTGTTACCTTTTACTGGGTATTAAACAAAGCTCCCTTAGACATCAATGCTTAACTTGGAGACTTAGACAGCACTTCCTGCATGCCAGTTTCTGTTTTAAGCACTTTACATATACTAACCATTCAACATTCATAAAAGTACAATGATATTGGTAATTACTTTACCCCATTTCACAGATTAGGAAAACTGAGACACAGAGATGTTAACGAGTTCTCCCAAGGTCACACTACTAGAAAGTAGCTTTGAACCCTGGCAGTCTGCCTCTAAAGTGTGTGCTCTTAACTGTTATGCTAAATGTCCTCTCAAAACCAGTGGACTTTTAGATATGGAACACTTGGGATGGGAAGATGTCAGGGGACGGGAGCTCTCAGAGAGCTATTCACATCACACCTTGCAGATAACTGGCAATTCCTTCCATATATAAGGTCGTTCCTGGTAATTGGTTTCCAGCTTGGTGTATTATTCTCTCTTGGAAAATGTATGGTGCTATTGACATGAGTATTTGACTAATAAAAACAAAAATCCTGAACTAATTATTTTTGAAGAATTTTCTTTTCTTATGAAAAATGTGGTCCAATTCACTTTAGTGCTTCCAAGATGCATTTGTTCAAACTTAGAAGCATCTCAGAAGTAGCAGGTAACATAAGCTTCTTTGAGAGATCCAACATTAGGACCAAACTCTAATCTGGAGACAGTGCTGCCTTGGCCCAGGTGGAAGAGAGATAAGAAAAAGGTCTGACATGGTCTCAGGGAACATCTAGCTCAACTGGCATACCATAGTTTATAAAGAAAATGTTCTACTCTCTACTTTGGTGAGTAGCGTCTGGGGTCTTAAAAGCCTGTGAGCAGCCATCTAAGATATTCCACTGGTCTCACCCCTTCGGGAGCAAGGGAGAATGAAGAAAACAAGACACAAGGGAAAGATTAATCCAAAGGACTGATGGACCACAACTGCCACGGCCTCCACCAGACTGAGTCCAACACAACTAGATGGTGTCCGGCTACCACCACTGACTGCTCTGACAGGGATCACAACAGAGGGTCCTGAACAGAGCTGGAGAAAAATGTAGAACAAAACTCAAACTCACACAAAAAAGACCAGATGTACTCATCTGACAGAGGCTGGAGAAACCCCAAGAGTACGGCCCCCAGACACCCTTTTAGCTCAGTAATGATGTCACTCCCGAGGTTCACCTTTCAGCCAAAGATTAGACAGGCCCAAAAAACAAAACGAAACTAATGAGGCACAACAGCCCAGAGACAAGGACTAGAAGGCAGCAGGGGACAGGAAAGCCGGTAATAGGGAACCCAAGGTCAAGAAGGGAGAGTGCTGACATGTCGTGGGGTTGTTAACCAATGTCATAAAACAATCTGTGTACTAACTGTTTAATGAGAAACTAGTTTGTTCTGTAAACCTTCATCTAAGGTACAATAAAAAAAAGAAAAAGGCTTGAACTTATTTCTCCCACATATTTTTCCCCTTAAGCTTTTTGCTACATGAAATAGTCTTGAGTTTGATGAAAACATCATTTGTTGGCATCTGGCAAGTCTGTCAAAAATAAACTACACATTTCAATTTCATCCTGCATCTAAGACCATGGAATAAAGTGGCTCAGTGTTAACCCACAGAGGACTCACTAAGTATTGAACCATCTGAATCTTCTTGGCAAAAGCCTTCTCAGGCTGGCTGGGGCAGGGTTGGGCCAGCTCTGAGTAATCTTCAATTCTCATCCCTTGACACTTTAATTAAGACAATTTAACAGCCTGTTAAGCACAGTATGCAGAATTTCCCCCTAGGAGCCAATGAGGAGAGAGTCTTGGGGACCAGGGAGCTGTGTATGAGGCTGGACGTCCAGGCAGCCTAGAGATGGAAGGAGTCGTGGTTATTATTCAGCCCAATGGCTGTGACTTTCTCAAGGTCACCCAGTTAATTAGTGGCCTCTGGATCCTACACCAGGTGAGGAGCTGTGGGATGTTAAATGGGTCTATCCAGGCATAACAGATTGTGAGCATTTTTCTAGAAAAGCTCATTGTCATGACTTCTTAGAAATTCATGGTCGGCTTAAGAGTAGCCTTGGGGTAGAGTGGGGGAGGCAAGAGCAAATTCCGGTGACTCAAGATCCTATGGTTTTTCAGAGGGAGGGGGTGGCCAAATGCAGTCCGAGATCATTCTTCTCATCTTGTCCCCAGGACACCGTGTCAATGTCGAAGTGGCCGGTACAGGTGTCCTGGGGACGCACTGGGAGCTTCCCACACCTCTACCTAACAGATGAGAAAAGTACATCCTACTCAGGCTTGTGCAACCAGAAATAATACCTGTGATATTAATTATTTTAATCAAGGGCATTGCCAGCGATGACAGTCAAAAGTTCTATTCTTTGACTAGACCTTTTTAAAAGACTCTAAAGAACTTAACTTTTTCTCTATGGTAAACATACATGTAATAAAACATTTGCCGTTCAACAATCTTCACACATACAGTTCACTGATATTACATTCATGTTGTTCACGCTTATCATTCCCAAATTTTTCTATCACACTTTAATCTCACCTTTTGAAACTAAGAGTTTTATTCTGACAAATAATATGCATTTGATTCTAAAAGAAGATGAGATTTACCTATTTCTCCAGAAATTATATGCATTAGTACTTCCATGTATGCTCAGCATCTGTCAGGATTCATTGTGGTTGTTTCCAGCTTGATTGACTAGATGCATATATATATATAAACCATGGCATAGGAAGGATTTCAAATCCACTTGTAATATACTGAGAGTTCCATAAAGCAGACTCTCATTTTTGGGTATCCATAACCACTGCTCTCATATTTAAGAGTCAAGATAAAAGAGAGGGGGCAGTTTTAGGATAAAAAAATAAGTTGGACAAGACCAGCAGCAAGGTGAGCCCAAGGAGGCTAGTACAGAGGATTACACTGGGGAAGGGAGGGTCATGAGTTCTAGCTTATTTTAGGAGCAAATGATCCACTGCTCAAAAAACTTCTTGATTCTACTATAACTGGGAAGAAAGTAAATGTAGGGAAGGAAGAAATGCATGTGTGTGCAAAGGCATGAGATTGCAAAAGGGATTGTGGGCCAGTGAGAAGCTTAGGAAGGCAAGGTTGGGAGATGGATGGTAGGAAGGGGTGATCAGAATGTGTTGGGAAAAGAGGTCAGGTGAGTTGGGATTGGACTGTGAGAGCCGGAAGCCTGCCCTGATCCCACAGGCACAGGACCGCATCTTCCTATGAAACCTCCAGCCTGTATAACTGGAACTTTAAAGTTGAAAGGGACATGAGAGGTCCCTAATAATAATATGTGACAAATTGCATACTGCTACTTTGCATTTTGTTTGTGTTTCTCTCTGTCTGTATTTTGACTATTTAACTGCAGTCTCCACAGTTTCAGGGGAGGGATCTTTCTTCAGACAGTTGCAATGCCAGTAGGAACAAGCACGCTGCCTTAATTAATAATAACAGTAGTCGTTAAGGGATTTCTATAAGCCGAGAGCTTCCTATGTGTTATACTTAATAATCAAAATAATCCTGAAAGGCATATACAATTTTTATTTGTATATGGGTAAACTGAGGTTCAGAGTGGCTAAGTAAAACGCCCAAGATCACAGAGCTCATAAATGGAGGAACCAAAATTTGATACCAGCTTGTCTGATCCTGGAGTTTGTGTTTTGAAACCGTAACACTCTACCTGCTTCTCTAGCAGGTGTTTAAGAAGCCTTTGTTCAATGAATGGGATAGATGGATGTCAGATAAATTGTAAAACAATAGAAATTCAAAATAATACATTAATTCTTCAATAGCTAAGAGATTTCCTTAACCACTGACGTGCTCCATACTCAAAAAAACATAAAGCTCCTCCAGTATTTCTCATTAGAGATCGATGAAGAAATAACTGTTTAATTAGCTTGTCAGTACCAACTCCGTCCAGGCCATTGGGCTCTTTTCGCTAATACGTATGAAAACTCTCTGAATGTTTAAGTTTTCCCCTCCCAGGGTCTTAGGCAATCTGATATTACTCTATGTTTCAGAAGCATCTTAATCATAAAAAACAAGAAATAAATCCTTGCAATATTGTGGGTGGTGGGCCCCCTTGGGAATGCTACACAGCTGATAGTTGATGACAGTGACGAATCAGTCAACTCCCAAATTCAGGGAACAGCCAGAGTGGGACCTTCAACCCTGGCCATCGACCAGAAACCATTAGGATCCAGGAAACTCCAAAGGAAGGACTCAGTTAAGATTTCCATTAGAATCCTAAAAGGGGTTGGGGGGAGTCTCAAGCTGAATGGTTGCCCACTGCTATTTCACTGCCAGATGGGAATTTAAACCTATTACTACTTATCCTTGGCTGGGAAACAAGATGAACAAAAAAACGAAGGTGCTGACAGTTTTGTATTTAGATAAGTGCCAGAGCAAAATCAAAGTCAGGAAAAGAATCAAAGGAATGCAAGTAATCACTTAAGCCTCCAAGGAGAGGGGCAGGCTCCTCTCCTGAGGAAGGAAAAGCCTGTGCTCTTAACAATATTCTGCCAAGATGAGAGGTCTTTCCATGTGATTCCCCTTTCTACAAAGCAGCTGTGAGGGAAAAGCCCCATCCTTTCCCATGATCCTCGTGTGTTTTGACTGATGTTTGCGGAATAGTTTAAACTCAGGGGAGGCTTTCAAGGGTTGGCCAAACAAATCTTAGACAGAAATGTCAGGCTTCAATAAACTATCATGTACAACGTTTCAGTTTCAGGTCAATGTTTAGACTGGAAGAAAAGCAGATGAATAAGGAAATTTATATTGAATTTATATTTACATAGTTTGATCAACATGAAAATGACCCACACCCAGATCACCAGTCAATACAGATTACAACAGAAGTATGTGGATAGTATAACTACAAAGCAATGAGACTTTAAAAAACAATAATAGGTTTGCCATAGTTTATCAGATGAATGAAAAATACTGTCCTTCAAGGTCACCATGGGAACTGGTCACTTATTCTAATAATACTGCCATTGATCAAAAGATAGGGATAGTTTGTGAAACACACACACAAAAGGATGTTCAATGCAATGCTGAAAAGCTCAAACCCTACTTTTGCCACTAACTAGCTATGTGATCTTGGAAAATTTACTTAATCTCCCTGATCTTCCGTATCTTCACTGGTAAAATATGAATATTAATTCCTTTGATGTCTGAGTGAAATATATTTGCATGCAAAAAAACTTAGTATCTTTTGACACCTAGAAGGTACTCAATAAGTGGTGGCTATAATAATTATCATCATCATTAATGATGAGAATAATGAATCAGAGCTCAGCCATTTCGAAGCTATGGAATCTTCAGCAAGTATCTCAACATCTCTGAGTCTCAGTTTGCTCGTTTAAAAAACAGGGCTATTAGGGAGATAAATGAGAATATATGAAAAGCATCTATCATTGTCCGGGGTACATATTTGGGGCCAAATAGATATAAATTCTTCTTTTTGGTGACACTTTATATAGCAATAAGTTTATTTAATGTACAAATGGAAGGAAAGTTAAAATAGATTAAGTATCAAATACAACGAGATTTCTTTTTACCCTGGACCTACTTATCTTTCTTTTTCAAGTCTTATTATAATCTTTTTAAAATGGAAAATAAAAATTAAATCCTAGTATAGATTAAATTTGTAACTAAAACACAAGTAATAAAAAACTTGTCCTGAGTGTTGTAGTTACAATGCAAGTTAAATAAAATGCCTATGAGTAGTAAAATAAAGGCATTAGAACAACATAGAAACTGTTAAAATAAAAATTACCATCATGAGAGTCTATAAAACTGCATAATCCCATTGTTACCTAACTTTCTCTTTTATTTCTGCTATGAGGCTGTAAAAGAAGCAAAAAAATCTAGGCTTTCAGCTGGAGAGCAGAAATGATCAGGAATGCCAGAAAAAGTAAGTCTGGCTTCATTAATTAAGAGTTTAAATAAAATACAGTCCCCTTGTGGTTGTAACAAAGATCTAACTATTTAGAAGTCATCAGCAAAAACGCTATTGACATCAAGTTGTTGTGAAGTTCCAAAGAATTTTTACAGTCCTCCATACTCTGGAACGTTTTAATTTTAAAAATTTGGGAGAGTTCAATCCATTGATGCTTCAACAGACACTAGAGGTAACTACAGCAGTTCTGAGAACGGGTAAAGATTAGGAGTAAGGTATTCACTTGGGCCTATTAATCAGTAATAATTGAAATGATACTTCTTGAAAGTTCTTCTATTTTGTGTATCTAAGTACACACAAATACTATAAAATGTTTAGATATATAATGAAATACAGTTTATTTTAGGAAATCTTGGGAAAGCTACTTTCTCAGTTAGCTAAATTACCTCTTAGTTACTAAGCCTGCCTGTTTGGATGATGTGGCAGCTACTCCAAATTATGAAGAGCTCACGGAAGGAAATAGCCTCTTGACTGTTGACCTGGTAAATTCAAACATATACATTGGCTGCCCTCGACATAAGGGATTAAGTATCAATACTATATGTAAGGCTTTGTCAAACTACCCACACACACACACTACTCAACCCCACCCATTAGAGATTATGGTCACCTATCTAGATAGTGGAGTTCCTGGGTGGTGCAAAATGGTTAACATGCTTGGTTGTTAATGTGCTCGGTTGCTAATTGAAAGGTTGGTGGTTCAAGCCCACCCTAGGCACCTCTGAAGAAAGGTTTGGTGATCTACTTCTGAAAACTCAGCCATGGAAAACCCTAGGGAGCACAGTTCTACTCTAACACATATGGGCTCACCATGAGTCAGAACCAACTCGATGTCAATGGTTTTGGTATCTAGATAGTACGTGTTTTTTCTGGGAAAGGGAATGTGTAGATTGGGAGCAAAAAACATCACACAGGTGATTCTGATGCATTCCCTCAACCCACCACTGAGAACTATTGCTAAAAATGGATGGCACATGTCATAATTATTGTTCATATATTTTCAAAGAATCAACGTATTTGCAGTTATTGTAACAGACTCTCATTCCAGGAAAGGCTGCAGAGATGTGATTGAAATAATAATAATTGACTTAGTCAACTGAACACTCTGTCACTCCCCTAGCAGAAAAAGCCCAAAAGAAGTTTCATGTTTTTAGGCAGAGGCATCTGCAAAGCATGTGTTTGACCAAAAGTAAGTCATTTGAAGAAATGCATGAGCAAGTTAAAAGTGTAATTTATAGCATGCTTCTCACTACACATGTATCTGCTCTATGATTTTTTTTTACCATTACGAAGTTTATAGTCCGTGGGATACCAGACATAGTTTTAAGAGGATGTTGTCATGCCAAAAGCAGCTGGAAAAGTTTTGAATTTCTTTTATGTCAACTATTTCAGTATCAAAAAAAAAAAAAAGTATAAGGGTCTACCAGTGATTTTTCAAGCATAAACCTTTTCTTTCAGTCTTGATGTGCAACCTGTCAACAAACTCTCTGATTTGCTTTATTATGTCCCCTCCTTGCTATCACTTCATTGTCTCATAGCTGTCTGCTCATTTCTGCTTTGATTAATTTCCTCTTGGCTGCCTGTATGCCTGCTTTGGGAAATGATGCTGCTCACTTTGAGCTGTTGGGTTTTGTTTTGTTTTGTTTGTTTGTTACAATAATAAATTTAAATGAAATGCAATATGAAACTACATAGACTGAGAAATAAATAAGTGGTGCTGGGAAGGAGAAAGGCTGGAAAGAGATATTGATGATATGTCTTAATGGAAACCAGTATTTTTTTTTTTTTTAATTAATTTCCCTAAAGAATAGCTATGGTCCACTCCAACTGGCTCCATGGCTAAGACCAAGGCAAAGTTTCTCAACCCATTCAGGTTCCCACATGGTCTTCCTCTGATAATATTCTTGTAGACCATCTTTTGAGTTCATGCATTCTCGTTAGTATATCAATAAGAGTGAAGACTTCCCAAGAAGAAAAATGGATCCACTCTGGAAGATTACTGTAGTAGAACTACTCTGCTTTACTAACTTGGTACCCTGAAGAAAAACTATTGATCAACATTTTAATAATACCTTTGACCAATGGCTTAAGAAGAATAAAAATGTCAGTATCTATAGAACATCAGAACAGCTGGTTGAAGTGATACATTCCTAAAAACCAAAACCAAACCGGTCGCCATCAAGTCAATTCCAACTCATAGCGACCCTATAGGACAGAGTAAAATTGCCCCATAGGGTTTTCAAGGCTGAAATCTTTACAGAAGCAGACTGCTATATCTTTCTCCAGCAGAGCAGCTGGTAGGTTCAAACCGCCAACCTTTGGCAGACGAGTGCTTAACCACTGTGCCACCAGGGCTCTTTGATACATTTTTAGTCATCATTAATTCCTTACCAATCACTCCTTAAGCTCTCAATTTACATGAGTTTCCCATTTGCTGTTCTACCCAATGCTATAAAAAAAATATTATTTTAACAAGATTTGTAGAAATAATTTTCAATTATTGGTAAGTCTCAATAGGCTTCAGGCTAAAAACTGTCAACCAAATTCCCAATCTTACAGAAGGCAAAATTTGTAGTTTTGTATTCTAAAGGCGAGAGTCAGACAGATAACAAAAACAACCATCGAGCACAGAATGTCATACTTCAAAGACATTTCAGGCTCTCCTAACAGCCTCTTCATGTTCATGAATTTTCAAAACCTGAAGGGTTTCTCAAAAATTCAACAGCAGTCTATATGGAGTGTAAAATATTTTTCACATATGCACTTCGAATTTTTTAATGAGCTATTTGCAGTTTGTAGCAAAAGTGCTAAAGTTTTGCTGAAACTTTGGACAAGAAAAATTGATCAGACAGGGTTTATAAATACAAATGTTCTCAGAGCTCAGACAGTCCCATCACCAAAATGTGTCCATTGGAATAGGGCTGTACCTAAAAACAAGTGCTGTCAAGTCGATTCCGATGCATGTCAGAGTAGAACTGTGCTCATAGGGTTTCCAAAGGCTGATTTTTCTGAAGAAGATTGTCAGGACTTTCTCCCAAGAAGCCTGTGGACAGACTCAAACCTCCAACCTTTTTGTTAGTAGCCAAGTGCATTAACCATTTGCACCGCTTAGGGACTCCAAAAAAACACTTAGGGGAACAAATAATGAATTAACTTTTAAGATTGTCCTACGATGCTGTATATTTGCACAGTCCGTTGCAAAGTTTTCATATTTAGAACATTAACTCATTTGGTCTGCACAATAATCCTTTGAGAGTGAGCAGATACAAATAAACAGACTCAGTTCTGCCCCTCTTGACCACACAGCACAACAGTGAACACTTCAGAGTCCTTGATAGTTGAAAACCTCTTTCCCAACCTCTTCCCTTGATTCTCTGAGGTGGTTCTTCCATGGGGACACCATGGTAGGTGAAAATAGGAAGAGGGTTCCCAAATAAATATATTCACTCATTAAGGATAGTTAAGGAAAGTATCCTGCACAGTATTTTTGCTTTTTTATTGTTGCTGATTATGTTTGTTAGAGTCTCTCCTGATTAAAAAATAATTATATGCTCTTTGTGGAAAATGTGAGGCAAGGATTTTTTTTTTTCTCTCTTTTACCCCATGCACTTTAAAAAAACACTTTTAGGTATATTTTTTTTACCCCACTAATTATGCAAAGCTTCAGGAATTGGCCAAGAATGAATTTTCCCAGAATGCATGTCCAGGCTATTCCTGGAGGACTCCTATGCACAATGTTGATTGACATAAATATAAATCTTTTGTCCTCGTGTTTACACTTTCTCTGAACTGCAAATGCTAGCTGAAATGGGTGCCTTAAATCCTTCAGGTAGGATGCCCAATAAATGCTAGGTAAGAAAGAAAACATGAAAAGAAAAAAAGGTTCCATCTGCTCTAAAACCAAAAAACCAAACCTATCACTGTCGAGTCAATTCCGACTCCTAGCGACCCATAGGACAGAGTAGAACTGACCCATAGTTTCCAAAGAGTGGCTGGGGGATTCGAACATGCTGACCCTTTGGTTAGCAGCCAAGCTCTTAACCACTGCACCACCAAGGCGCTAGTCATCATTAATTCCTTACCAGTCATGGTAATAGCTGCCATACCACTGCTAATGGAAAGTTCTAACGATTTATGGCTGTCAGGGACAGCTAGATTTTGGTGCCATTGATTCTTATAGGAAGGTGGACTTGTGCATGAGGTTGAAATCGTCACTATCCTTTTGCGCCCTCCTGCTTTAGCAAATATCAGCATGAGGGAACCTGGGAACAGGACAGAGGAAGAGGTGATGAACGGTTATATTATCTGATACCCAGTGGTAGGGCAGCAATGCCTCCAATATGATCTAAGTAACTGTCAAAGGATAGATCGTTCATCTTAAAACAAAATCTAAAATCTCTGTGACACTGTAAGCATAGAATGAAGACTCCCCTCATAAACAAAACTTCCCTTCTTTGACATTTCTATTATCACTAATTTTCAATAACGTACAGTAGATCTTGCCTTGCAATAATAAAACCACCAGTGTTACAAGTTTAGTTTTATGTAACACTCCATATGGTGGATTCATAATAAATTTCTACTCGGGAGTACAATCATAAACCACTATTTTCTGCTATAAAAAACCATTAAAGCACAGACATGCACAAACAAAGTATCTGCAATAAATTTGGAAATGTTAAAATACTACAAATGTAAATGTATTCAGCTCCATTGCAATGCATGTAATCTCCACAGCTTTATTAGACATCTTGCCTTAGCAGTGGTTTGGCGATGGGTTATAAATATAGTAGGAATGAGTCAGCATGCAAATCCCCTCTGTGAAAAAACAGTTTGAAAGGTTTTATAGTCCAAAGCTGTTTATTATTTTGTAAGAATAGTAACGAAAGTTTGTGTTTGAAACCTGCTGAGAGGGGAATTCTCAAAACATCCTGTTTATAAACCAGCAAGGGGAAAAAAAATCCAGCAAATTAAAAAAGAAAAGAAAAAAAAAACATGATTTATACGTGATCATGAAAGTAATACATTCTCAAATAAAGCATTTAGCTGATGGACTTTATTCTATACACATTAGGGTCACACAAGAGACGATCAGTACATCCTACTGAGAAAAGGACAGCAGCATTCACCGGGCAAATTTGAATCCCAGAGACTAAGAAGTAAATACCCCTGGCGATGGAAGTGAGTGAGGTTACCAAAGCAAAGAGTTGCAAAGAGAAGAGTCTCAAACCTGGGAGAAAACTTGGGAAGGACGAGAATCAAGCACAGACGGCTGGGTTTGTTAGTCAAAACTCACTGTAATCTTTAGGAGTCTAGCTTCTCAGGACATGGTGGGAAGCAGAAGCCAGCCTGCAAGGAGTTGAGTGAGTGGATGGTGAGAGTTAGGCGGAGATGTCAGGCATAGAGGACTTACACAATTAGAGGGGAGCTTGATGGGGGCGTTAGTTGGAGTAAAGGAAAAGCCTCTTGGGTTAGAAGAGGGTCTGGTGATTTTATAGCCAGTGAAGAAGGCAAGATCAAAGATGCGAGAGATAGATGTCATTCCTGATAAATTGAAGTTCAGGCACAGACATCAAGGAAGAGAGCTCAAGGGCACGGGCGAAGGAATGAGCTTAGACAGGATGTGGAGCATTTATGTAGGCAAAAACAAGGTGGGGGGTGTGGAGGATAAAGAGAAAATCTGCAGTGAGTAAGATGACCTTCAGTAACCTCAGAAAACCAAAAGGCAAACTCAGCTTTTGACTTTCTTAAATGTATGAGTTCATTTTTAAAAACCTATTTTCATTTTATTGTGAGTATACAAAGGGTCTGTGTATATGTTGTGAGGGAGCCGAAGACTATGAAAAGATACCAAACCATCTAAGCACGTATGTGTATGTACACACATGCACACACAGGCACACACACACACAGAGCAGAAATGAAAGCCCATTCCAAAACTAGTTACCATTGTTCATTACATTGCTCACAGGATCAACCTATAACTTTTCCCAATTTCTCCTCTCTCTTTCAGTAAAGCTCCTTTCCATCACAAGCAAAGTGGAGGTGAGCACCTGCCACATTGTCCAGAACACGTCCAAGCGAGGGCATCAGCACAAGTGCACAGCTACATAATAAGGGGACATCAGCACAGGGCCAGGAGAGTACCCATTTTGCTCAAATTAAGTCTGGAAGACCAAAAATTTAGAAAGTGCTTGAAAAGATAATGTTAAAAAAAAAAAAGGAGGGGGCAGTTTATTAGTGGTTGGCAGGAGTTAGAAGGAAGAGGAAAGGGAGGTTATTCCTTAAGGGTCATTGAGTTTATGTTCACGGTGATGGAAAAATCTGGAAACATAAAGTAGTGATGGTTGCACATGATGAACGTAACTGATGTCTCCAAATTTTACATGCAAAAAATGTTGAAATGGCAAATGTTTTGTTTTATGTGTGTGTGTGTGCGTATACACACATATATATATGGAGTCCTGGTGGCACAGCGGTTAAGAGCTAGGTTGCTAACCAAAAGGTTAGCAGTTCAAATCCACAAGCTGCTCCTTGGAAACCCTATGAGGTGGTTCTACTCTGTCCTACAGGGTCACTATGAGTCGGAAACGATTTGATGGCAACAGGTTTTATATGCACGTGCACGCGCGCGCGCGCGCGCGTGTGTGTGTGTGTGTGTGTGTGTAGTATATATATATTATGTATATATACAATTTAAAAAATGTTTTAAAGTTAACTGAATAAAATAGAATAGATGGTGAATAGAATAGATGGCACAGTTTTATTTCCCCAAATTCAAGTACTAGTGCATCTTCCTGTCCAATTATGTGGGGAGAGGAAACCACGCGAACATGGCCAGAAGGATATATGGGGATGCTATTTCAGGATTCCAACAAAAAAATCTTGAGGAATTCATTCTCCTTTTATAAGAAGAGGAAACTAGAGAGGCTCATAAGGCAATATTTGAGAATATCAGGTTATCTTAAAAGGAAGAAAAAAATTTAATAAGGAGGAAATAAAGTGGTTACATGGGTGGGCATAGAAAATTATCCAGGGAAGAGAAGAGCCAAAAATGTGAGCAAAAAGGTAACCAGAATTCACAGAGCTATTTTAAGAGTGAAAACCAAGTGAAAAACGTCAAGTATAAGATTATTCTTATTTGACATTTTTATACAGCAGCAACTTATAAAAACATCAAACACTGACATAATCCTTCCTCTAGCATTTTAACACATCATTATATTGTTAACAACGTCAAATGACTGTAGCCATTCATGGGAGTTTTTAATAGATCACTTTTATCATAAACATGTCATTTTTAGGATAATCTGCATTCTCACATTTTTATGTTCAGCTGTGGTCTTAAAATGTCAAGTATAGGGAGTATCTATGTCTGCAATTCTTGGAGTCTTACTAGAGCCCTTAAGAATATCAGTATAAAATAAGCCTTAATCTGATGTGACTACTGTGCTCAATTTATCTTTGCTATAATTTTTCTCCTTTTAAAAATAATTACAAAGTACATGCATTAGGCAAAGATGAGATTGTGAATTAAAGCCACAATAGTCAGGAAATTCAGAAGGAAGCCTGTCTTGACTCGCATGAAAGGCATCTCATAACATGTTCAATCACTCAGGGTCACATTCCCACAGGCATGATTAGCTATGCAATTTCTGGCCCGCCTGTTCAGTTAGCAATGATGGTAACAATATATCATTTCACTTGCAGGGGATAGCATGTGCCAAACATCCAACCAGGTTTCTTTGGCTATTCCTCTTAAATGTGCGGAGAATGAAGCAATTAAATAATGTCTCAAAATCACCCAGCAAATCAGCCACAGAAGGGGAATTAGAACTCAACTGAGTCAGATAGTCCAGTGTAGCGGTTGGCAGACTTTTCTGTTGAAGGGAAAATAGTCAATATTTTAGGCTTTGTGGGTCATATGGTCTGTGCCACAACTACTCAACTCTGATGCTATAGTGTGAAAGCAAGTGTTTGTTGTTGTTGTTAGTTGCCATTGAGTTGGCTCCCACACATGGCAACCTTATGTATAACAGAATGAAATACTGCCCAGTCTTGCACCATCTTCATGAAAACAAGCATAGACAGTACATAAACAAATGGGTGTGACTGTGTTTCAGTAAAACTTTATTTACAAAAAGAGGCAGAGGGCTTGATTTGGCTGTAGTTTGCCAACCCCTGATCTAGTGGATAAACCCACACAATCTGTCAAAGATTTCAGCTCAAAACTAAGTAAACATTAATTTCTTCTAGATTTACTAATAATACCTAATATTTAGTGAGAGCTTACCAGATGCCAAGCTATCTCATTTTGATCCTATTTGGTAAATACTATTATTATCCTTATTTTACAAATGAGAGAACTCAAGCTCAGAGAGTTACGATGTACGGAAAGTTCACTCTGCTTAAGTAATGGAGCTAGAATTTGAAACTAGGCAGCTGGATCAAGGCCTGTGATCTTAACCACTACATTACATTCCCTTATGCTCAATGAATGTAACTTGTGGATGCTAACAAAACATAAAACCATAGAAAATGTGAGCATTTTCCCAAAAAGAGCTTGTGGGGCAATCTGTTCTCTTCAGACCTACAGAACTAGAGAGGGAACATTCCTAGTGGCTAGACATCCTGAGCTGGCCCCACTTTGATCTATCTAATTGTGTCTGTGGTATTGCAAACCCACCATCACCACACTGGAGAGCGAGATCTTCCAGAAACAGAATTCTCCAGCTAGCTGATGCTCAGTTCATTAGATGCTCTCAGCTGTCTAGAAAAATGCCCTGACCTAGGGCAGCAAGAGGAAGCATGGTAGATGAATTTAAATCATAGGCAAACCTGGAAGAGACTCTACCCTGGTATGGCTCTATAGAAGGGCTTGCATCCTGGATTGGATTCCTCAGCTCATCCTCCACCACCGCACAACCCCAAGGAGAATGACTGAAAAACAAACTCATAGTGTAAATGGTAACCAAGATGTGATTCTTCTAGCACCTGTTTGTTTGTATAGCATAATCCCAATTCACAATACCTCCTGAAGAAGGCCAATGTTATTTTATCGTTATTTTACAGACGAAATAAGAGGGGCCATTAAGATTCAGTGAATTGCTAAAGGCCACATAATAAGGAAAAACTCAAATCCCTAGTATTCTGAAGCTGCCTCAGGGCCTTCTTCTTCTCAATCAGGTTGCCTTCCAACCTTCCAAAGCGACCCACAGAGTGACAGACTTTTTGTTAAACTAAGGACACTGAAAATGACAATCAGAGCAACCGAAATCTTAGGTGATTCCCTCAGGGAAATCTTCGGTAAAATTTAGTCCCAGAGGCCCAGGATTTACAAGATCCATTCTCAATACTTCTGCACCCCAAAGTAGTTCCTTGGGGTATTTTGATTGCCTGTGGTCATATTGCGTCGAAGCCAATGCTTGATTTGGAGGTCACCAAAGGAAGAGGGGAGTACTGGGGCTCAGAGTCTCCTGCATTACTTCTCATGATTGTACAATTCTTCCTCTTCACCTACCTTCCCCAGCAACCTCCCTCACTCGCAAACACAAGGAAAAGAATGCAAAATGTCAATGCAAGTCCTAAATTTTGTCAATTAGATTTGACAGTTCATTCAAATGCTGAGACAAACCTCCAGTCTAAACAAAGTTGTTGGGAGCTGGATATAAAAAAAAACTGAGGGCAAAGCTTTCCACCATTTATAAAAAATAAAGTTAAAACTCTTGATCATTTCCCCTCAAAGTAGATGTGGGTGCTGTTTACACATGCATACACACAGGCATTTCTTTTCTTACTTTCCTTGTTGAAGAAGACAATGTCTAATTTACATTTACAGCCCACAAATTATAGCCATGCCAGACAAGGAGGCAGATGAAGATTGTGACTGATATTCCAAAATTTCTGTCCTGATTCCCCCATCCTCAGAATTAGCCACTCTATTAATCAAACCGACATACGAACATCTGATGTCAAAACCAATAGGTCTCATCTGTGAAAGACATCAGAAACATAAAGACTGATTCCTCTGTTTTCTCTGAGTCAAAAAAAGACCCACCTTTATTTCCCATCCCCCACTCATTTCCAGCCTATTTCTTAAAATATCCTGTCTCTTTTCAGAAAATATCACTTTTCATATGTGTGTTGATATAAACAATTGACATTTTTTTCCTTCCATGTGGGCATGCAGGAGATTAGAAACTGGTACTATTTTCCAAAACAAACCTGAATGAAATCTTGGCTATTTCTAGGTAAATATCTAATATTGAAATATACCTGTGTAAATTGTACTAGTAACCCAAAGGAAATGGAAATTTGTAATTTTTAAAGAGCATTTCTGCTGATCTGGGTAGTTATTATACTTGAGAGCTGAAGGCACAAACTACAGATTTAGGAGCTGTAAGAGTTGCCTCCAACTCTTTACCCATGTCGCCTTAGGCAAATCACTGTGTGGCTCTGGGCTTTGTGTCTTCTCTCTCCACAAAGTTCTAAGCATAGATACTCATACGATTGCTCCTGTATGAGGAGAACATATATTCTAAGCTCTTTTCCAATAGTGGTGATGGGTTTACAATCACAAAAGTTTTACAGCTAAAGGAACCTCAGAGACTATCTCAACAAAATTCCCCATTTACAGATAAAGAATCAAAAGAATGAAGAAGGTGACTTCTTCAAGGTCATATCCCTTGTGGATACAGCCACTCAGGTCTTCTAATGTCTAGTCCAATTCTCTCCCTCCTTGCTCCACCTGGCGGTAAGTCATCAATAAGCTCATGAGGCCTCATTGGTGACCTTGGTACACAATTGCCAAGTGGCTGGAGAGGACAGAGTGCAGCCCCTGGCTATGGAAACAAGCTTTAGTCTTCTGAAGCTAGTCAGTCCTTCCAGGGGCTGATCCACGGCTCATCTCATTCTGCTTGAACCAAATGAGTACAGCGTGTCACACGTAGTAAGAAAAACCAAACTCGTTGCCGTCAAGTTGATTGCAACTCATAGCGACCCTATAAGACAGAGTAGACCTGCCCCATAGGTCTTTCAAGGAGCAGCTAATGGACTCGAAGTGCCAACCTTTTGGTTTGCAGCTGTAGCTTTTAACCACTAAGCCACCAGGGCTCCACACACAGTAAGAACTCAGTAAATATTTGTTCAGTGAATAAAATAAACTAATAATTCCAGATGATAGAGACACATAGCTTATTTTGTGGTTAAAAAGAGACAAATGCGTTTGTATGTTTTTGGCTCCTGTTCCTCTCTCCTCTCTCCCGTATCCATCTTAGCTCCACACATAACAATCTCCCCGCTGCATCCTGCCTACCTGCACCGTGTGCTTGACATCACACCACCAAGCAGCACAGGCACGGCCTACTGGAACCTGCCCTGCACTGATTACCGACCTGCTCTGGTGGCTGTAGTAAGTGCCCCAAACAACCCATCCCAGTAACTCCTCTTCAGCTAGACCTGCCCTACCATACCATATCTGAGTGACTGATCCTGCCAATTGGAGGAGGTGAAAAGTATTGTGCCCACAGACGAGCAAACAACAAAGAACACACAGTCCGCCTGCTCAGATATAGTCAAAATTTTTTTTTAAAAAAGGGACGAAACAAACAAATCTACAATCAATAATAGAGAAAAATAACTATTGAATGCCCCGAAGACACCAGACAATATCAAAACATTTATAAAAACAGGACAGGATAGTTCCAGTAGGTGTCCAAAATAAAACACCAGATGACTCCCCTGTGAAAGAAAATGCACTAGAACTACGTGATAGGGAATTCAAATCTCTAATACTAAGAATTCTCCAAGAGGTGAGGCAAAAAGCTGACAAACATGAGGAAAAAATAGACAAATTCATGGAAAATACAGACAAAAAATTGGAAGAACTCAGGAAAATAATGCAGGAACAAAATGCCAAAATACATTCACAACTAGAAATTATACAAAGACAACAATTAGAAATCCAAAAGCTAAACAACAAGATTTCAGAAATGGACAGTGTCATAGAAGGGCTGATAAGCAGATTTGAAACAGTGGAAGACAGGATCAGTGGAATTGAAGACAAACACTTGGATACAACTCTGTTTGAGGAAAACTCAGAAAAAAGAACAAAGAAAAATGAAGAGACCCTGAGAGTTATGTGGGATACAATCAAAAGCAAAAATTTTCAAGTGATTGGAATTCCAGAACAGGGGGAGAAAACAGAAAACAGAAAGAGGATCATTGAAGAACTTCCAACAGAAAACTTCCCCAATATCATGAAAGATGAAAAGCTGGCCATCCAAGAAGCTCAACGAACCCCATATAGGAGAGACCCCAAAAGAAAATCACCAAGGCATATCATAATCACACTCACCAAAACCAAAGACAAACAAAGAATCCTGAGAGCAGCTTGTGAAAAACAAGAAGTCACATACAGAGGAGAAACAATAAGGCTAAGCTCAGATTATTCAGCAGAAACCATGCAGGCAAGAAGGCAGTGGGATGACATATATAAAATCTAGAAAGAAAAAAAATTGCCAGCCAAGAGTAATATATCCTGCAAAACTCTCGTTCAAATTTGATGGTGAAATTAGGTCATTTCCAGATAAACAGAAATTAAAGGAATATGTAAAAGTCAAACCAAACTTACAAGAATTATTAAAGGGAGTTCTTTGATCTGAGGAAAAACAACTTCAATCCACAGGCAGAATCTAGGACACAGGATCATACCAGCCAGATACCAATCTAGGAAATGAACTCTCGAGGACTATCCAAAACCAAAAGAAATACAACAGGGAATCAGAGCAGTTAATCAGTAAACAACAACAACATCAAAACAATAAAAGAGGAAATAAACGGCATAAGTATAGAACCTTCTAATGAAGAGGAAGGCAAGGCGATGCCAAGTAATGGTAGACGGCTTCAAACTTAGAAAGATAAGGGTAAAATTCATGGTAACCACAAAGAAAGTTAACAAACATACTCATAAAAAAAAAAAGAGGAAAAACATAAAGTCTCAGCAAAAAGAAAATCTACAAAAACAAAAGAAATGAAAAAAAAATCCACAAACAAAAGTAACTCAGCACAAGAGAGTAAGAAGAACAAAGAAAACTTCAGCACCACAAAAAAAAAACACTACAAAATGACAGCAACAAACTCACATCTATCAATAATTACACTGAATGTAAATGGCCTCAATGCACCCATAAAGAGATGGAGAGTGACAGAATAGATAAGAAAACAGGATCCATCAATATGCTGTCTACAAGAGACACACCTTAGAAACAAAGACGTGAATTTATTAAAAGTCAAAGGTTGGAAAAAAATATATCAAGCTAACAAATACCAAAAAAGAGCAGGAGTGGCAATTCTAATCTCACATAAAATAGATTTTAAAACAAAATCTACCATAAAAGACAAAGAAGGACACTATATAATCATTAAGGGGACGATCCATCATGAAGACATAACCATAATAAACATCTATGCACCCAATGACAGGGCTCCAAAATATATAAAACAAACTCTAACAACACTGAAAAGAGAAATTGACAGTTCCACAGTAATAGTAGAAGACTTCAACACACCCCTCTCAGTAAAGGGCAGAACAACTAAGAAGAAACTCAGCAAAGATACAGAAGACCTAAAGGGCACAATCAGCCAACTGGACCTCATAGACATCTACAGAACACTCCATCCAACCACTGCAAAGTACACATTCTTTTCCAATGCACATGGAACGTTCTCCAGAATAGACCCCGTCTTAGACCACAGAGCAATCCTCAACAAGATCCAAAACGTTGAGATAATTCAAAGTATCTTCTCTGACCACAATGCCATCAAGGTAGAAATTAACAATAGAAAGAGCAAGGGAAAAAAATCAATTACATGGAAACTGAATAATACCCTGCTTACACATCACTGGGTAATAGAAGAAATCAGAGATGGAATCAAAAAATTCCTAGAATCAAATGAGAATGAAAACACATCATACCAAAACCTTTGGGACACAGCAAAGGCAGTCCTCAGAGGACAATTTATAGCAATAGCTGCACATATCAACAAAGAAGAAAGGGACAAAATCAAAACATTAACTACAGAACTCGAACAAATAGAATGAGAACAGCAAAAAAAGCCCACAAGCACCGGAAGAAAGGAAATAGTAAAGATCAGAGCAGAAATAAATGAAATAGAGAACAGAAAAACAATAGAAAGAATCAACAAAACCAAAAGTTGGTTCTTTGAAAGAATCAACAAAATCGATAAACCACTGGCCAGACTGACAAAAGAAAAACAGCAGAGGGCACAAATAACCCAAATAAGAAATGAAATGGGGGACATTACAACAGACCCAACTGAAATAAAAAGGATTATAACAGAATATTATGAAAAACTATATTCCAACAAATTTGAAAACCTAGAGGAAATGGATAAATTTCTAGAAACATACGGCCTACCCAAACTACAACAAAGTGATATTGAAAATCTGAACAGACCCATAACAAGAGAAGAGATTGAAAAGGTAATAAAAAAACTCCCAACCAAAAAAAGCCCTGGCCCAGATGGCTTCACTGGAGAATTCTACAAAACATTTACAGAAGAGCTCGTACCAGTTCTACTCAAGTTATTTCAGAGCATAGAAGAGGAAGCAACACTTCCAAATTCATTCTATGAAGCCAGCATAACGCTGATACCAAAACCAGGCAAAGACATCACAAAAAAAGAAAATTACAGACCAATATCTCTCATGAATATAGATGCAAAAATTCTGAACAAAATTTTAGCCAATAGAATTCAGTATCATATCAAAAAAATAATACACCACAACCAAGTAGGATTCATACCAGGTATGCAAGGATGGTTTAACATTAGAAAATCCATCAACGTAATCCACCACATAAATAAAAGGAAAGAAAAAAATCACATGATTATCTCAATTGACGCAGAAAAGGCATTTGACAAAGTCCAACACCCATTCCTGATAAAAGCTCTCAATAAAATAGGTATAGAAGGGAAATTTCTCAACATCATAAAGGGCATCTATGCAAAACCAACAGCCAACATCATTCTTAATGGAGAAAGGCTGAAAACATTCCCCCTGAAAACAGGAACAAGACAAGGATGCCCTTTATCACCACTCCTATTTAACATTGTGTTGGAAGTTCTCGCTAGAGCAGTAAGGCAAGAGAAAGAAATAAAGGGCATCCAAATTGGTAATGAAGAAGTTAAACTCTCCCTGTTTGCAGATGATATGATACTATACATAGAAAACCCTAAAGACTCCACGAGAAATTTACTGGAACTAATAGAAAGATTCAGCAGAGTAGCAGGATACAAGATAAACATTCAAAAATCAGTTGGATTCCTATACACCAGTAAAGAGAACGATGAAAAGGAGATCAGGAAATCAATACCATTTTCAATAGCCCCTAAAAAGATAAAATACTTAGGAATAAATCTGACCAGGAATATAAAAGACCTATACAAAGAAAACTACAAAACACTGCTGCATGAAACCCAAAGGGATCTACATAAATGGAAAAACATACCATGCTCATGGATAGGCAGACTCAACATTGTGAAAATGGCAATTCTACCTAAAGCAATTTACAAATACAATGCAATTCCGATACAAATACCAACAACATTCTTCAAAGAGATGGAAAAACTAATTATTAACTTTATATGGAAAGGGAAGAAACCCCGAATAAGTAAAGCACTACTGAAGAAGAAGAATAAAGTTGGAGGACTCACACTACCTGACTTGAGAACCTACTATACAGCTACAGTACTCAAAACAGCCTGGTACTGGTACAACAACAGAGACATTGACCAATGGAACAGAATTGAGAACTCAGATGTAAATCCATCCACCTACGGTCACCTGATTTTTGACAAGGGCCCAAAATACATCAAATGGGGAAAAGACAGTCTTTTTAACAAATGGTGCTGGCAAAACTGGATATCCATTTGTAGAAAAATGAAACAGGACCCATACCTCACACCATATACAAAAACTACTTCAAAATGGATCAAAGACCTGAATATAAAGCCTCAAACTATAAAATTCATAGAAGAAAAAATAGGACCAACACTTCAGACCTTAATACATGGCATTAACAGGATACAAACCATAAACATCAACACAAAAAACCCAACAGATAAACTAGATAATTGGGATCTTCTAAAAATCAAACATCTATGCTCTTCAAAAGATTTCACCAAAAGAGTTAAAAGAGAACCTACAGACTGGGAAAAAATTTTTGGACAGTACAAGTCAGACAAAGGTCTAATCTCCATAATCTACAAGAAAATCCAACACCTCTACAACAAAAAGACAACCAATCCTATCAAAAAATGGGCAAAGGAAATGAACAGACACTTCACCAAGGAAGACATTCAAATGGCCAACAGACACATGAGGAAATGCTCGCCATCACTAGCCATTAGAGAAATGCAAATTAAAACCACAATGAGATACCATCTCACCCCGGCATTACTGGCACGAATCAAAAACACTGGAAATAACAAATGTTGGAGGGGCTGTGGGGAGACGGGAACTCTTATACACTGCTGGTGGGAATGCAAAATGATACAGCCATTTTGGAAAATGATATGGCGTTTCCTCAGAAAGCTAGAAATAGACGTACCATTCGATCCAGCAATCCCACTCCTAGGAATATATCCTAGAGAAATAAGAGTCATCACTCGAATAGACATATGCACACCTATGTTCATGGCAGCATTATTCACAATAGCAAAACGATGGAAACAACCTCGATGTCCATCAACAGACGAATGGATACACAAACTATGGTACATACACACAATGGAGTACTATGCAATGAGAAAGAACAATGAATCGGTGAACCATCTCATAACATGGAGGAAACTGGAGGACATCATGCTGAGTGAAATAAGTCAATCACAAAAGGACAAATATTGTATGAGACCTCTATTGTAAAAACCCATGAAAAAATTCACATGCAAAATGTAACAATCCTTGTTGGTTACCAGGGATGGGGGGGGGGGATATTAAATAGGTAATAGGTAAGTGGTAACTTGGGTGAGAGATGAGATAGTACATAGTACAGGGGAAACTAACACAACCTGCACAAGGAAAGGTCATGGAGGCCCTATAGACACATCCAAACCCCCCGAGGGACTGAGTTGTTGGACGGAGGGCTCTGGGGACCATGATCTCGGGGAACATCTAGCTCAATTGGCATGACACTACTTATAAAGATAATGCTCTACATTCTACCTTGGTGAGTAGTGTCTGGGGTCTTAAAAGCCTATGAGCGGCCATCTAAGATACTCCACTGATCTCATCCCTTCGGGAACAAGGGAGAACGAAGAGAACAGGATACAAGGAAAAGATTAGTCCGAAGGACTAATGGTCCACAGCTACCAAGGCCTCCACGGGACTGAGCCCAGTACAGCTGGATGGTGCCCGGCTACCACCAATGACTCCTCTGACCAGGATCACAACAGAGGGTTCTGGGCAGAGCTGGAGTAGGATGTAGAGTATAATTTTAACTCCCAAAAAAAAAAAAAAAAAGAAGACCAGATATACTGGCCTAAAGAATACTAGAGAAACCTCGAGAGTGTGGCCCCCAGACACCCTTTCAGCTCAGAGGGGAAGTTACCTTCAAGGTTCGATGTTAAGCCTGAGAATGGACACCCCAGTAAAACTAAATGGGACTAACGATGTACAGGAGTCCGGTGACAAGGGCCAGAAGGCAGAGGGAGAGTAGGAAACTGATGATAAGGAACACAAATTGAATAAGGACACTGTCGATGTATTGTGAGATTGTTGACCACTGCTATAGGGCAACATTTGTAGTAACTATTAAATGGGAGGCTGTTTTGTCCTGTAAGCCTTCATCTTGGGCGAGAATGGCAGCACAATTGGAAGAGCATAGTCAATATCACTTAAATGTGTAAGTAAAAAGTTTTGAAATGGTGTTTAAATAAAATAAAAATAAATAAATAAATAAAGAAATAAATAAACAAATGAGACTAAAGAGGTACAATAGTCCACTGACAAGGTCCAGAAGACAGAAGGGGACAAGGACGCCCCCTGGTGATAGGGAATACAAGGTGGAGTAAGGATATTCTTGATGTGCTGTGAGATTGTTAACCATTGTCATAGGGCAACATGTGTAGTAATTGTTAAATGAAAAACTATTTTTTCTGTAAGCCTTCATCTTAAGTGAGAATAACAGCACAGTTGGAAGAGCGTAGTCAATGTCACTGAACTGTGAATGTAGAAATTTTTGAAACGGTGTATCTTTGGCCATCTGTAATTTTCATCAAAAAAAAAGGTTGAGAATTTAGAGGCTTAATACGTTGTGGGGTTGTTAACCAATGTCAAAAAACAACATGTGTACTACTATTTCATGAGAAACTATTTGCTCTGTAAGCTTTCACCTGAAGTACAATAAAATATATATATTAAAAAAAAAAAAAAAAAAAAAAAACAAAAGAAATGAAAAAAAAATCCACAAACAAAAGTAACTCAGCACAAGAGAGTAAGAAGAACAAAGAAAACTTCAGCACCACAAAAAAAAAACACTACAAAATGACAGCAACAAACTCACATCTATCAATAATTACACTGAATGTAAATGGCCTCAATGCACCCATAAAGAGATGGAGAGTGACAGAATAGATAAGAAAACAGGATCCATCAATATGCTGTCTACAAGAGACACACCTTAGAAACAAAGACGTGAATTTATTAAAAGTCAAAGGTTGGAAAAAAATATATCAAGCTAACAAATACCAAAAAAGAGCAGGAGTGGCAATTCTAATCTCACATAAAATAGATTTTAAAACAAAATCTACCATAAAAGACAAAGAAGGACACTATATAATCATTAAGGGGACGATCCATCATGAAGACATAACCATAATAAACATCTATGCACCCAATGACAGGGCTCCAAAATATATAAAACAAACTCTAACAACACTGAAAAGAGAAATTGACAGTTCCACAGTAATAGTAGAAGACTTCAACACACCCCTCTCAGTAAAGGGCAGAACAACTAAGAAGAAACTCAGCAAAGATACAGAAGACCTAAAGGGCACAATCAGCCAACTGGACCTCATAGACATCTACAGAACACTCCATCCAACCACTGCAAAGTACACATTCTTTTCCAATGCACATGGAACGTTCTCCAGAATAGACCCCGTCTTAGACCACAGAGCAATCCTCAACAAGATCCAAAACGTTGAGATAATTCAAAGTATCTTCTCTGACCACAATGCCATCAAGGTAGAAATTAACAATAGAAAGAGCAAGGGAAAAAAATCAATTACATGGAAACTGAATAATACCCTGCTTACACATCACTGGGTAATAGAAGAAATCAGAGATGGAATCAAAAAATTCCTAGAATCAAATGAGAATGAAAACACATCATACCAAAACCTTTGGGACACAGCAAAGGCAGTCCTCAGAGGACAATTTATAGCAATAGCTGCACATATCAACAAAGAAGAAAGGGACAAAATCAAAACATTAACTACAGAACTCGAACAAATAGAATGAGAACAGCAAAAAAAGCCCACAAGCACCGGAAGAAAGGAAATAGTAAAGATCAGAGCAGAAATAAATGAAATAGAGAACAGAAAAACAATAGAAAGAATCAAGAAAACCAAAAGTTGGTTCTTTGAAAGAATCAACAAAATCGACAAACCACTGGCCAGACTGACAAAAGAAAAACAGCAGAGGGCACAAATAACCCAAATAAGAAATGAAATGGGGGACATTACAACAGACCCAACTGAAATAAAAAGGATTATAACAGAATATTATGAAAAACTATACTCCAGCAAATTTGAAAACCTAGAGGAAATGGATAAATTTCTAGAAACATACGGCCTACCCAAACTACAACAAAGTGATGTTGAAAATCTGAACAGACCCATAACAAGAGAAGAGATTGAAAAGGTAATAAAAAAATTCCCAACCGAAGAAAGCCCTGGCCCTGATGGCTTCACTGGAGAATTCTACAAAACATTTACAGAAGAGCTTGTACCAGTACTACTGAAGCTATTTCAGAGCATAGAAGAGGAAGCAACACTTCCAGATTTATTCTATGAAGCCAGCATAATGCTGATACCAAAACCAGGCACAGACGTCACAAAAAAAGAAAATTACAGACCAATATCTCTCATGAATATAGATGCACAAATTTTGAACAAAATTCTAGCCAATAGAATTCAGCATCATGTCAAAAACATAATACATCACGACCAAGTAGGATTCATACCAGGTATGCAAGGATGGTTCAACATTAGAAAATCAATCAATGTAATCCACCACATAAATAAAAGGAAAGAAAAGAATCACATGATCATCTCAATTGACACAGAAAAGGCATTTGACAAAGTCCAACACCCATTCCGGATAAAAACTCTCAATAAAATAGGTATAGAAGGGAAATTTCTCAACATAATAAAGGGCATCTATACAAAACCAATGGCCAACATCATTCTTAATGGAGAGAGGCTGAAAACATTCCCCTTGAAAACAGGAACAAGACAAGGATGCCCTTTATCACCACTCCTATTTAACATTGTGCTGGAAGTTCTAGCTAGAGCAATAAGGTAAGAAAAAGAAAGAAAGGGCATCCAAACTGGTAATGAAGAAGTTAAACTGTCCCTGTTTGCAGATGATATGATACTATACATAGGAAACCCTAAAGACTCCACAAGAAATCTGCTGGAACTAATAGAAAGATTCAGCAGAGTAGCAGGATACAAGATAAATATTCAAAAATCAGTTGGATTCCTATACACCAATAAGGAGAAAGATGAAAAAGAAATCAGGAAAACAATACCATTTTCAATAGCCCCTAAGAAGATAAAATACTTAGGAATAAATCTGACCAGGAATGTAAAAGACCTATACAAAGAAAACTACAAAACACTACTGCATGAAACCCAAAGGGATCTACATAAATGGAGAAACATACCATGCTCATGGATAGGCAGACTCAACATTGTGAAAATGGCAATTCTACCCAAAGCAATTTACAAATACAATGCAATCCCGATCTAAATACCAACAACATTCTTCAAAGAGATGGAAAAACTAATCATTTACTTTATATGGAAAGGGAAGAAGCCCCGAATAAGTAAAGCACTACTGAAGAAGAAGAATAAGTTGGAGGACTCACACTACCTGACTTGAGAACCTACTATACAGCTACAGTAGTCAAAACAGCCTGGTACTGGTACAATGACAGATACGTTAACCAATGGAACAGAATTGAGAACCCAGATGTAAATCCATCCACCTACGGTCACCTGATCTTCGACAAGGGCCCAAAGTCCATCAAATGGGGAAGAGACAGTCTTTTTAACAAATGGTGCTGGCAAAACTGGATATCCATCCGCAAAAAAATGAAACAGGACCCATACCTCACACCGTATACAAAAACTACTTCAGAATGGATCAAAGACCTGAATACAAAGCCTAAAACTATAAAGTTCATAGAAGAAAAAATAGGACCAACACTTCAGGCCTTAACACACAGCATTAACAGGATACAAACCATAACCATCAAAGCACAAACCCCAACAGATAAGCTAGATAACTGGGATCTTCTAAAAATCAAACACCTGTGCTCTTCAAAAGACTTCACCAAAAGAGTAAAAAGAGAACCTACAGACTGGGAAAAAACTTTTGGACAGTAGAAGTCAGACAAAGGTCTAATCTCCATAATCTACAAGAAAATCAAACCCCTCTACAACAAAAAGACAAATAATCCTGTTAAAAAATGGGCAAAGGAAATGAACAGACACTTCACCAAAGAAGACATTCAAATGGCCAACAGACACATGAGGAAATGCTCACGATCACTAGCCATTAGAGAAATGCAAATTAAAACCACAGTGAGATACCATCTCACCCCGGCATTACCTGCACGAATCAAAAACACTGGAAATAACAACTGTTGGAGGGGCTGCGGGGAGATGGGAACTCTTATGCACTGCTGGTGGGAATGCAAAATGACACAACCGTTTTGGAAAATGATATGGCGCTTCCTCAGAAAGCTAGAAACAGACATACCATTTGATCCAGCAATCCCACTCCTAGGAATATATCCTAGAGAAATAAGAGTCGTCACTCAAATAGACATATGTACACCTATGTTCATGGCAGCATTGTTCACAGTCTCAAAACGATGGAAACAACCTAGATGCCCATCAACAGACGAACGGATAAACAAACTATGGTACATACACACAATGGAGTACTATGCAACAAGAAAGAACAACAATGAATCTGTGAACCATCTCATAACATGGATGAAACTGGAGGACATTATGCTGAGTGAAATAAGTCAATCACAAAAGGACAAATATTGTATGAGACCTCTATTGTAAAAACCCACGAAAAAGTTCACACAAAAAATGTAACAATCTTTGTTGGTTACCAGGGATGGGAGGGGTGGGAGGGACGTACTAAACAGGCAATAGATAAGTGGTATCTTGGATGAAGGGTGAGACAGTACACAGTACAGGGTAAACTAGCACAGCTTGTACAAGGAAAGGTCATGGAAGCCCCATAGACACATTCAAACTCCCTGAGGGACTGAATTGCTGGGTGGAGGGCTGTGGGGACCATGGTCTCAGGGAACATCTAGCTCAATTGGCATAACACAGCTCATAAAGACAATGCTCTACATTCTACCTTGGTGAGTAGTGTCCGGGGTCTTAAAAGCCGGTGAGCGACCATCTAAGATACTCCACTGGTCTCATCCCTTCGGGGGCAAGGGAGAATGAAGAGAACAGGATACAAGGAAAAGATTAGTCCCAAGGACTAATTGTCCACAGCTACCAAGGCCTCCACCGGACTGAGTCCAGAACAGCTAGATGGTGCCCAGCTACCACCACTGACTGCTCTGACCAGGATCACAACAGAGGGTTCTGGACAGAGCTGGAGAAGGATGTAGAACATAATTCTAACTCACAAAAAAATGACTATATTTACTGGCCTAAAGGAGACTGAAGAAACCTCAAGAGTATGGCCCCCAGACACCCTTTGAGCTCAGTGGTGAAGTTACCTCCAAGGTTCACTGTTCAGCCTGGGAGTGGACAGCCCCGTAAAACCAAATGAGACTAACGAGGTACAGGAGTCCAGTGACAAGGGCCAGAAGGCAGAAGGGGGCAAGGAAGCTGGTGATAGGGAACCCAAGGTTGAGTAAGGATATTGTTGATGTGTTGTGAGATCATTAACCATTGTCATAGGGCAACATTTGTAGTAACTGTTGAATGAGAAACTGTTTTGTTCTGTAAGTCTTCATCTTAAGTGAGAATAACAGCACAATTGGAAGAGCATAGTCAATGTCACTGAACTGTGCGTGTAGAAATTTTTGAAATGGTGTCTCTTTGGCTATGTGTATTTTCACCAAAAAGAAAGGTTGAGAAGTTAGAAGGTTGACATGTTGTGGGGTTGTTAACCAATGTCATAAAACAATATGTGTACTATTGTTTCATGGGAAACTATTTGTTCTGTAAGCCTTCACCTGAAGTACAATTAAAAAAAAAAAAAGACAAATGTGCTGTATTACCGTACACTATAAAAATTAAGACATCTTTTTGCACATTGTAAGGGTGTGCGCCATCACCATCCTGAGGGCCATGGTGGCCCTTGCTGCTGCATCCCATAGCTAAAGTATTACCTGTGATTCAAGTATTTAATAAGGCATCAGTTGAATGGATTTGGGATTTAGAATAATAAAAGGACTGCTAAAGACATTACAGAATCTCTAAGTAGAGAATGCCCTGAGAAGTAATAGAATTTGCCTAAGGTGCCCCTGACCACAGGTCCAACTGTCTTTCCAGCACTTCAGGCTGCCTCCAAACACTGGAGGATATTCTGGCCATGGACCTGGATCTCTGCAACATGGAACCGGTATCTAGAGTTCAAAGCTCTACATACACATAGTCCTTCAGGCATCTTCTGGCTAATTAATTAAGGTTGGAAAGTCAATCAGTTTAGTTGGCCCTACACTATTGGGCCATGAGATTTCACTCTGTTTTTATGCTGTGGGGGACAGATAAGTAAAACTGAAGCCTCCTTCCATCTGACTTTGATGAGGGATCTGATTCAACACTACCTCAGAGATAAGCTTTGGATTCTATCTCCAGGCAGACTGAATTTTGATGACCTCCTTCTCTCCCTTCTTAAACTTGCCCACCACTTTACGAATGGCACCCACTCTGTGGGCAGTGACAACACCCAGTTCATGATCGCCATGACGCGTCGTTCTAAGTGTGTTGATCAGACCAGCTGTTCTCCTCATACCCTGCACACCTCGTCTCACTCTTCACAAATATAGGATGGATCAAGCCTTCTGCTCAACAGCCCAGGGGAATTGGGATTCTTGACCTCTTAGTTAACAGCTGAGAATACAAGAACTGTTTGTTTGGGAGAGCTCAGAATACATGTAAGTGAAGACATCCTCTATGCCAGCTCCTCTGTTAGCCCTGGGCAGGGCTTAAAGAGTCTGTGCTCACACTTGAGCCCAATTCCAAGGAACGGTAGATCTCTCCCTCCTCCCCAACACTTTGATGCAACCCAAGGCTGGGTTGCTGTGAAATTTAAATGAGATAATAGAGACAAATACAATTATTATACTCTAAAGTGCTTTACAAAAAATCATCAATATTATCCTTATTTTTATGGGGAGTACCTGGATGGTGCAAACGGTTAACATGCTGGCTGCTAACCAAAAGGTTGGTGGTTCAAGTTCACCCAAGAGGCACCTTGAAAGAAAGCCTTGGCGATCTACTTCCAAAAAAATAAGCCATTGAAAATCATATGGAGGACAGTTCCAGTCTGACACACACGGGGTTGCCATGAGTTGGAGTCGACTCGACAGCAACTGGCTTATTATTCTGGAAGTTCAATTCCTTCCAAGAACATTCAAATATAAAAAGTTCCCAACTAGCAACTGAGCTCTGACCAAGCGTAGAGATCTTTGGTTCCAATGTCCTTTGGTAGTGGACTGTGCACCCGCAACAACAAACCAAGGAGGCCAGGTGCCATCTTTGAAAAACCAGCCTTATCTTTAGCAAAATTAGACAGAGGATTCTAAACTAATCACCAAGACATAAAGGTTGGAAAAGTCAATCTCTTCCTTTAGCACGCTGCCACCCACCCCACCCCCCGCAAAAAGCAGTGATGTAGTTAAAATAATCTGCCTTGGTTTTGACCCCTAGTAGATGTTCCCATGGCAACAGAAGGGGCCTTGCTCATTGGAAACTTTCCCAGACAAGAGGCCCCTGGAATCCTGCTCCCTTCCCCAGGCCCCCTCAGGCTGGAAGGACATCTCAAGGGGCTTCAGGCTTACAATGCCTCTCTCCGGGCTGCTTGTTCCAGAAATGAGTATCTTGGTAGGACTAAATAATTTGTTTTTAAAAATGCTTTTAAAGGTTTTTCCTTTCTGCTAGCTAGAGTTTTAAGTGTTTTTCTAGGATTTATTTTTTTAAATAATCCAATGTCCCTTGAACTGAATTGTACTTTTCATATTTTCTACTTCCTTCTCCCAGCACTAGGTGAAATTATGCCCAAAGAACCTTCAGTACTCAAAAGAAGAAACGCTTTTCACATCTCCTACATCTCTGCAATTTAGGAAAATATAGCTCTCCTATTTAAGGTACCTTTTAAGGTAAAATGATTCACTTTGAAACAGCAAGCTCTATGTTCTACTGTGTTGAATTTCCAAGAGGCTCTGTCACCACTGCCTTAAAACACTGGACACTGTCAGCTATAATGGGAAAAAATGGTGCTGGTCCAATGGCCAGTAAAGAAAATACCACACAGTAAGCTCCGTACCCACCAGGTTACTAAGACCTTAGTGGTAAGAAAGTGGGCCCTGGATTTGAATGCCAGTTTCACTACGTCCTAGCTGTGTGACCTTGGGCCAGCTATTTACACTCTCTGAGCCTCAGTTTCCAAACCTGTAAAAGGGGAATAATAATAATACCTACTTCATAAGGTGATCATGAAGAATAAAACAATAAATGTAAAACTTACTTAGGACAGTCAATAACATTAGTCCCACTGTTATATTCTTAGTATCAGTTTCCTAGAGCTGCTGTAACAAATTACTGTAGACTGGGTGACTTAAAACAATGGAAGTTTGCTCTCTCAGTTCTGGAAGCCAGAGTCCACAATCAAGGTGTTAGCAGGGTGGGTTCCTTCGGGAGGGTCTGAGGGGAAACTGTTCCATGCCTGTCTCGTAGCTTCTGGTGGTTGCTGGCAATCCTTGGCATTCCGTGGCTTGTAGATGCATCACTTCACTCTCTGCCCCCATCTTTAGGTGACCTTTTCCCCGCGTGTCTTCTGTCCTTATCATCTCATATCAGGACACCTGTCACTGGATTTAGGGCCCACCCTACTTCATCTCAAGATCATTAACTTAATTACATCTGCAAAGACCCTTTTCCAAATAAGCTCACATTCACAGGTTCCAGGTGGACACATCTTCTTTATTTTATTTTTTTTGGGGGGGGTGGGGGACGGGGTGGGGGAATGGCCACTATTCAACCCACTATACCCACTCTCCTACTAAAAAGTCAGTTCAGGTCGTAAAATCTCCAAAACCTTTCTTCCTGTGGGAAACGTAACAGGGGTCAGTTTTTTCCCATAAATTTCTTCACTCTTCCTGTTAACAGGCCTTTCTGGTCAGACTCTTCAAAACTGTGATGAAATATGCTTTCTTCCTATCATGTGGCTCAATGGCTTTCATAATCCTGAACCAGGACCAAGCATCCAGCAGATGGAACATAGGTGTAAGTGATGGGACTGTGCATTAAGGTCTTACATGGGAGAAACAGGAGATGGCCTAGTTCAACCCCTTCCTTTTCTTGAAGAGATAACAGAGATTTGAAAAGCGATGTGCCTTGTCCACAGAGTAGTACAGGTAAAATGTGGCAGAGCCATCAAAGGGTCGGGCATCTGGCCCAGGGCTCTCCTGACTACCTTGTACTTTCTCTCCTTCCCCGTCACCTCTCACCGTGTCACCCTCCCGCTAGGCCCCACACTTGTAGGTCACCCCCAGCTCTCTGTACAACCACATAGGGGAAGCCAACATGCCTCACAGCTTACTCTTTGCCCCTAGTTAACTGTAAATGTCACACCAATTTGTTCAGTTGGCATTTTAGTCCATTAAATTAAGATGTAAATAAAATTCAAATATAAATAACCAAAGTACTAGCCGGGATGCCAATCAACTTTTGATTTGCTCATCTATATTTTGGGGTACAAGGAGAAAGTTCAGGAAATGTTTCCCATCCTACACAAGGACAGCAGAATCTTGTAACTTCATTTGAATCTTTAGTTGTACAAAAAATCTCACGTATTCTGACGTTACACCTGATATACCAATTGTTTGAAACTCAAACACTTCCTTTTCTAGGATCAATATTAACCATGATGAATAAGTTTCCAGGCTAAAGACCTTACAAAACAATACAATTACAAAATAAAAGAAATCAATATTAGTATTAACAATAGAAGTAATTAAACAAACAAAAAATACTGTAATTTAAATAGAAAATTAATTCTTTTATTAATTTGTCCAGATTTCAGCTTGAGGAAAAATGAGTTTAATAAAAGGAAAATGAGGAAATACCAAGGAGCTTTTAGAAAAGCTGATGGGGGCTTCTATTTTTAAGGGTTTTAAAGGTCAATTATATTTAATTCCACTTCAAATTTATGGATTTTTTTTTTTCCTAAATGGAGAAATATTTTATAGCTCTTTATAACTTTCAAACTGCTTTCAATATAAAGTTTCATCTGTAAGAGCAACCAGATGTGTAGAGATTTTATCAGACAACCACACCAGCCAAATACCAGCAACTGATAAATTAGCCACAGGGAAGATGTAATTACTGGTTGTTCACAAACCCTTCCTACTCAGAGTGTGGTCCAGAATCAGCAGCATCAGCAGCATCTGGGAGCTTGTTAGAAATGCAGAAACTTGGCCCCACCCCACACCTGCTGAATCAGAATCTGCATTTTAACAAGAGACATATTAGAATTTGAGAAGCAGTGCCTCTGCTAGTGAAAAGGGGCATCTTTAACTATGAATTAAATGAAAGTGATTAACCAAGAGAAAATGCTGATAAAGAAAATACATTTGATTTTTAGTTCCAGCAACATAGCAAATGAACTAAGAAGATCCTGTTTCCCATTATAAGCATACAGACATAATAGATAAAATACAATAATTAAAAAAAAAAAAAAAAAAAAAGCCAAACTTAAAAGAAAGAAAAGGAAATTCTCAGGTACCAAAAAAAACAGCAAAGGAACTCATAGCACTTGAGCTGATGTGGTATATCCCAGGCGGATATCACACTTGGTTGCAGGCCCTAACAAAAAGGGACTGGAGTCATAAAATCCTCATAAAAATCAGAGATGAAGCCTTGGACACAAATAAAATGTGAACTAGAACTTAGGTATCTACATAAACCCTGTACCCTCCACATAAAGAGAACAAGACAGCTTCCCACTGGCCCAGGAAGAAGCAAAGAAGCCTCAGGTCTGCTGAGCCCCCAAGCTCTAGTCTGTGCACATGTAGATATGGAGTCTAAATGAATACTAACCACATGGTGCTAGAATCTGAAGCTAGTAAAATTTATCCTAGACAAGTGAAACTCTTGGGGCACCCAGCCAAGGCAAATATAAAATCTCTCTGTAAAGATGCTTCCTCAAATCAAGGCACATAAAACTCACACAGGCCAAAAAAAAAAAAAAAAACCTCAGCTGAACTGGTGGATTAGTATGCCTGCAAACTTGAGAAAACAGAATATTCCAAAAGAGACTATAGTTTTTTGTGGTTGTTGTTGTTGTTTTATATTTTATTGTACTTCAGGTGAAGGCTTACAGAACAAATAGTTTCTCATGAAACAGTAGTACACGTGTTGTTTTATGACATTGGTTAACAACCCCACAACATATTAATCCTCTAACTTCTCAACCTTTGTATTTTGGTGAAAATACACATAGCCAAAGATACACCATTTCAAAAATTTCTACAGACACAATTCAGTGACATTGACTATGCTCTTCCAGTTGTGCTGTTATTCTCACTTAAGATGAAGGCTTACAGAACAAAATAGTTTCTCATTGAACAGTTACTACAAATGTTGCCCTATAACAATGGTTAACAATCTCACAACACATCAACGCTATCCTTACTCAACCTTGGGTTCCCTATCACCAGCTTCCTTGTCCCCTTCTGCCTTCTGGCCCTTGTCACTGGACTCCTGTACCTCTTTAGTCTCATTTGGTTTTACGGGGCTGTCCACTCCCAGGCTGAACAGTGAACCTCGGAGGTAACTTCACCACTGAGCTAAAAAGGTGTCTGGGGGTCATACTCTCGAGGTTTCTCCAGAAGAGACTATAGTTTTATTTAAGCCCTCATAGTAATTTACCAGCAGGGCAACTTACAGATAAGAAAACTGAGGCTAGTGGGTAATTTACAGATGAGGAAACAGAAGTTCAGAGAGGTAAGTGCTAATAAGGATTGAGGACTTAAATCCAGTCCAATTGCTCTTTCTACCACATCACATTGTCTTTTTTTTTAATAAATGTATCACTAACAAATCTCAAGCCGAAAGAATTGAAGAAAAAAATCAAGTGTTGAGTTGCAATATTGAACGATTCCATGGGCAAAGCATTGAATGATGCAGGAAGCATCAAAAAAAGATAGAAGGAATACACAGAGTCACTGTACCAAAAAGAATTGGTCAACGTTCAACCATTTCAGGAGGTAGCATATGATCAAGAACCGATGGTACTGAAGGAAGAAGTCCAAGCTGCACTGAAGCCGTACTCATTGCCATCAAGCCGATTCCAACTCATAGTGGCCTTATAGGACAGAGTAGAACTGCCCCATAGGGTTTCCAAGGAGCGCCTGTTGGATTTGAACTGCCATTCTTTTAATTAGTAGCCGTAGCTCTTAACCACTATGCCACTAGAGTTTCCAGATGCACTGAAGACATTAGTAAAAAACACGGCTCCAGAAATTGATGGAATACCAACTGAGATGTTTCAACAAACAAATGCAGTGCTGGAGGTGCTCACTTGTCTATGCCAAAAAATTTGGAAGACAGCTACCTGGCCAACTGACTGGAAGAGATCCATATTTGTGCCCATTCCAAAGAAAGGTGATTCAACAGAATGCAGAAACTAGCAAACAATATCATTAATATCACACACAAGTAAAATTTTGTTGAAGATAACTCAAAAGCAGCTTCAGAAGTACATCACCAGAAATTCAAACCAGATTCAGAAGAGGACGTGGAACCAGGGATATCATTGCTGAGATCAGATGGATCCTGTCTGAAAGCAGAGAATACCAGAAAGATGTTTACCTGTTTTATTGACTATGCAAAGGCATTTGACTGTGTGGATCATAACCAATTATGGATAACATTGCGAAGAATGGGAATTCCAGAACACTTAATTGTGCTCATGAGGAACCTGTCCACAGATTAAGAGGGAGTTGTTCGAACAGAACAAGGGATACCGCGTGGTTTAAAGTCAAGAAAGGTGTGCATCAGAGTTGTATCCTTTCAGCATTATTATTCAATCTGTATGCTGAGAAATAATCTGAGAAGCTGGACTATATGAAGAAGAACATGGCGTCAGGATTGGAGGAAGACATTAACAACCTGCGTTATGCAGATGACACAACCTTGGTTGTTGAATGTGAAGAGGACTTGAAGCACTTTCTAATGAAGATCAAAGACTACTGCCTTCAGTATGGATTATACCTCAACATTAAAAAAACAAAAAACATCCTCACAACTGGACCAATAAGCAACATCATGATAAATGGAGAAAAGATTGAAATTGTCAAGAATTTCATTTTACTTGGATCCACAATCAATGCCCATGGAAGCAGCAGTCAAGAAATCAAATGACACATTGCATTGGGCAAATCCACTGAAAAGACCTCTTTAAAGTGTTCAAAAGCAAAGATGTCACTTTGAGGACTAAGGTGTGCCTGACCCAAGCCATGGTGTTTTCAATCACTTCATATGCATGTGAAAGCTGGACAAGGAATAAGGAAGACCAAAGAATTGATCGTTTCAAATTATGGTGTTGGCGAAGAGTATTGAATATACCATGGACTGCCAGAGGAATGAACAAATCTGTTTTGGAAGAAGTACAGCCAGAATGCTCCTTAGAAGCGAGGATGATGATACTTCATTTCACCACTTTGGGCATGTTATCAGGAGGGACCAGTCCCTGGAGAAGGAAATCTTGCTTGGTAAAGTAGAGGGTCAGCGCAAAAGAGGAAGACCCTCGAAGAGATGGATTGACACGGTGGCTGCGACGATCGGCTCAAATGTGACAACAATTGTGATGATGGCACAGGACAGGGCAGTGTTTCATTCTGTTGTACATAGGGTCACTACAAGCCAGAATTGACCCGAGGGCACCTAACAACAAACAGCAAATCACTAACGCATACCTACTAGTTGGATCAATTCTTTTTTTTTTTTTTAATTGTTGTAAAAATATAGACAATACAGCATTTGCCAATCCAACATTTTTCACGTGTAGTTAGATCAGTTCTTTGACTCACATAAAACAGAAGAGAGAAAGAGAAGTGATTTTCTTAGATTTGGAAGGGAGAAACTTCATTTAGTTAATCTGGTCTCAAGAAATCCTTCTCCATATATATTCAAAAAGGAAGGAAGTGAGTAGGGGGTTTTGTGTACCCAAGAATTCTCGTTGAGGGGCAAAGGAGGTGGCAAGGTAAGAATTTTGAGGCAGTTGGACAAAATGGGAAGTAATAGGTAAATCATCATCTAATTTCCAGTGTATTTGAAAGACAAGGATTTATTCCTCGGGAGTTGCCTGTATTTTTCCAAGGCAGCACGTCAGGTGATGAGCAGAACGTGAGCCTAAAGGAGCTTTTGCTTTTGCTTCAAGAGCATCATCGTGGTGTCTCTGAAAGGCTATTCAAAGTAGCAGCTCATGCAAGTTGCTAAGGAGTTTCTGCATAGCTCAGACATTTCAGCAAAGCTATAATTTGTCATTTCTTACCCTTTCGCTAAATTACAATTTAAATTCCATCATTCAAAATGGGCTGATCTTGAGCCAGATGCATATATCACAAAAAAGCATTAAAATATGACCTTTTGGATCCCCAATAAGAAATGTCATGAGTCCATCACAGACTCATAACTTCCTCTCGAATTAGAGCTCAGGATGATCTGGTCTTCAAAAGGGAATCCTTCGATTACAGGCAAATCTGAGGACTTTTCTAGTAACCTCTTAAAATTCTGAATTCTAAAGAAAAAAAATGAGACGACTTTTGTGTTTCAGAGTAAAAGCAGTAATGAATGAGCCAATATGAGATGACTTTTGCGTTTCAGAGTAAAAGCAGTAATGAATGAGCCAATAGCAGTGTGTCAGAGGATGCTACACGCAAAAAGGCAAAAAGGAACTCATTGATGAATCAGTTTGAAGTCCTAAGATTACTAGAAATCTAAAAATCAGTAATATTTCAGCAGAGGCCCTAAAAACCCCCGAACAATTATCCGTTGGCTCTCTTGCTGGCTAAGATTCGCACCTAAGTAGCTTCATCAGTACAGAGACCACAGAGACTCCTTGCAGAGTACTGTGGGGCTTGGTGACTTCAGAGTTTGCTCTTGGAATATTTATCATTTCAGCTGAGTAAATAGCTAGCCCCTTGCCACTGGGGAGATAAGCAGGCAGCCTTATCAGTCTTGGTACTTTCAAAAGGTTTTCGTTCCACAACACACTGGAGCTCCATCTTGGCTCTGATGAACATTCCTGCCTGACAGAGAGGAATGTCTGTCTATTGGACCTTTGTAAAGAAGGTTCATCTATATAAGAAACAAAAACTCTTTTCTTAACTAAGCGGTGGGAAGGGAAGAGATCAGGACAGGAGCATCTACAGACAGCACAATGGCAGCTTGGCTTTGCCGTGGTGAGGTTGGGGAGTGACTGGGACGCAGCTGTAGCTGCAGAATCTAGACTGAGGACATACCTAGGCATCTCCACCTCCATCCACACAAAAGGCCATGACAAAGCAGGGATGATTTTCCCAACATCCATTTATTTCTTTGCTCATTTAGCAAATATTAATTGAGCCCCAACTGTGCATACATATATGTCAGAGACGAACCATGACTTCAGGGAGGGGAAAAAGATATAATAAAGTATACAATAGGTAGAAAACACAGGTGAAAATAAACCACTATGAATTCAAAAGAAGAAAATGTGCCCGTTGTGGGACTACATAGCTTCACAAAGAAAATACTATTTGAGCTAGGCCCTAAAGAATCGGTAAGATTTGGACATGCAGATACACTATTGGGAAGTACAATATTCCTCTCTTTGCCACAAAAACCAGTTGTCATCAAGTCGGTTCTGACTCACATCAACCCCATGTGTTTCAGAGTAGAACTGCATTCCACAGGGTTTTGAATTGCTGTGATCTTTCGGAAGTAGATCACCAGGTCTTTCTTCCCAGGCACCTTTGGGTGGATTCAAACCGCCAGCCTTTCAGTTAGTAGTCGAGCACTTAACCATTTTTATGCCACCCAGCAACTCCTCTATATCACAAACAAGGGACTGATTAAATCATTAGCCTGGGCATGCTTCTCAAGCTTTGCTTCATCTATGAATGTTCTGGGGAGAATTTTTAAAATATCAATGCTTGGCCCCCATCCTCACTTATTTTGATTTAATCAATCTGGGGAGGGACCCAAACATCAGTAGTTTTGCCTTTTTTTTTTTTTTTTTTTTTTTTGAAGACTCCCAAGGTGATTCTAATGTGCAACCAGGGTTGAGAATCCTAAGCGGGAACAGAGTAGCCATGCGGACTAGTATTTACCTTTGGAAGTTCTTACCAAAACTTTATAAGATTCCTACCTGCCAATGTATCATGACTCATGAGTCAACAAAATTCCCCTACTGATAATACAGGAAAAGAGACAATAAAATATTAGCTTCAACAAGAAGTGGTAATAACATACAAACTTCATGGACACCATGTGACGCTCAGGTAGACTCTGCCGGATAGCTCCTACCTGGAGGAACTGAACAAGGAATTGGCCACATGGGATCATTAGTATGCAAGCTCACAGAGTGTGCATAATGCTGCTTTTGGATCCGGGTTTAAGAACAACAGAACCAGGAACACACCCAATACTCTCGTCGTTGCAGTGGACTCTGTGACAACTTCACAAAGCAAGAATAGGATTTTCTCAATGAGAAGAAGGCTTTCAAAGTTTAAACTTTGAAAGCTGTGATGTTCCAAGCTTAGGTGGACCAAGTGGTTGCAGTGAGTAGCAAGGAGTCATTGGATTGTGGGGCTTGGGACTATGGCCGAAATAGTGAAAATAGATTCACATAGCTTTAGAGTGACCTCCTCATATAAATAAATAGGGTAGGGTAACTTATGTTCCAGTTATATCTTGCTGCATAAAAAGCCACCCAAAAGCACAGTAGTTTAAGCAATGTATTGTTCCCTCTTACAGTGCTGTGGATTGACCAGGCTCAGCTGGCTGGTTCTCCCCTAGTTCTCTCCTGCAGTTGTGATCAGATAGTGTCTGGGATTGGAGTTATTTGAAGCTCAGCTGAACCGGACGTCGAAGATGGTTCACCCACATGGCTGGTTAATATTATTTGCCAGCAGCTCAGCTGGGACTGCCTCTCTGTGTGGCTTAGGTTTCTCATAGTATGGTGACTAGGTTCCAAGAGACAGGAAGTAGAAGCTGCCAGTCTCTTAAAGCCTGGTTCCAGAAACTGGCAAATATCATTTCCACTATATTCTATTGATAAAAGCAGTCACAAAGCCTACCCAGTTTTAAGGAGAGGGGACATAGACCCATGTCTTGAGGGAGGAACACCAAAGAATTTATAGCCATTTTTAACCCTCCACAACTTGTGAATATATTAGTCCTTCTTATTCTCAACATCGCGTATTTGGACTTTAAATAGATACTTTTCATTGTTCTTTAACAGCAACTCCTACAGTAAATAGAAGAGAGCAATTGTTGTAGTACTCTTCACTGCAGACTCATCACCTATAAGTTTGAGATTTTTTTTCCAGCAATCAAAATGAGTTTACACTAAACTCCTCTTCTCTTTGCCCAGTTCTTCTTTGGTGACCAAAGGCAAATGTCTGTAAAGACAGGTGAGCAGAGTGAGAAGCACAATCAGGGGACCAGAGCACAGGCCAGGGCTACACTCAAGGGTCAAACCCACAGCCTGGGCCTTACAGCCTTTCTAGAATTTTTCCACAAATTGTTACTGTTGGAATTATGCCAACGTCAGCCCCACAGTCCATAATGATCCAGTGCTCCAGAGCTTCTGCAACACTAAATGTTTGCAAGGCTCAGAAATCAGTATCCAATCATACTTAGCCAGGCCCAATACCCTGTGCACTCAGCAGTGTACGTTTTTGGTTGCTGGGTGTATGAAGTTAACAGTACCCGGGTAGCAGAGCATTTGTTGGAATGAACTGCATTAAAAATACTACCACTGGGGTGCAAATCACTGTTAATAACATTTATTGAGTGCTCACTTTGTGAAAGCCCCACTGTGCCAGGAGTTTTAAGATGATACAAAGGAAAGAGAGGACACTTATACTGACCTCAGAAGCTAATAGTAACTCTTTTTTTTAAAAAAAAAAAAAATCCCTTTTCTAGGAACATAACAGCTAAATTACTTTTCAAAATCTCTGTTGAGAGTAATGGGATCTCAGCTACTCCTGGTTTTCCAGTAGGCAATAGCTAATCTCTCTTTTCAAAAAGCAGCATGCTGAAAGACCAGCTAGACAGGATTCTTTTTTTTCATTAATTAATTTTTTTATTGTGGTGAGCATATATACCTATAAAACAAAAAATGCCATTTCAACACTTTTTATGGGGACAAGTCAGTGACATTAATTACTTTTATCATGTTGTACAACCATCATCACCATCCATTTCAAAATTTTTGCATCACCCTCAACAGAAACTATTGCAGGGCCTCAACCGTGGCCAAGTCCCAACTGTTCCTAATCTCTCTCTGAACTGTTTAACTCACATCTAATTCACAGCGAACTCCTGATGAAATGTGTAGTGGCAGCAGGGATGTCCCTTCACTTTCTCATAGGTTGGCTCTCATACCACCAGAGAAAGAGACTGGTGTAGGTCTAGATGAGTCTTCTCAAACATGAGCACACGTGCTAATCACCTGGAAACCTTGTTAAACTACAGATTCCAACCTCGTAAGGCTGGGGTAGGGGCTGAGATATTGCATTTCTAACAAGCTCCCAGGCGATGCAGATGCTTGGCCCTCACTTTGAGTAGTGAGGACAGAAGTCACTATGGAGAGAGCTCTACCTCCTGCAGGCCATGTTCAAGGAAGGAAGACAAAAACAAGATCGCTATTACCTCCTGTCCATGACCCCTTTCTCTTTTTCACTGCTACATTAGACGTACACAGATTAAGCCTCAGGAAAAGCTTTGGGAACCTCAAAATACCCCAGGTTAGATATGCAACTGTGATAGATAGACTCATGGATGGATGGATAGACAGACTGCCATGTAAGCACTGTGACTTCAGGTTTAAAATAACAGCCCAGTTTATAGACATTGTTAAATAGAAAACACTAAAAACTGAGTTTGAAAGCTTTGAATCTGTCGTCATGGCATGAATATGAAAGAATCACTTAAAACTAGTTAGTTTTTTTGACACTATAAAGGAGGTACATGTTTGTTTTCCTTATAGGGATAGATAGATAGTGGCCACTGAGTTGTAATGAGCTCGTGTATAATGGAACGAAAAATTGCCCCGTCCTGTGTCATTCTCAGTCTCTAGCATGTCTGAGTCCATTGTTGCGGCTACTACGCCAATCCACCTCACTGAGAGTCTCCTTCACCCTCATTGACCCTTTACTTCACCAAACACTAGGTCCTTCTCCAGTGATTGATCCCTTCTGATGATGTGCTGTTGTTAGATGCCGTCGAATCGGTTCTGACTCATAGTGGCCCTGTATATGTACAACAGAATGAAACACTGCCCAGTCCTGCGCCATCCCCATAATCATTGTTTTGAGCCCATTGTTGCAGTCACTGTGTCAATGCATTGTGTTGAGGGTCTTCCCTTTTTTTGCTGACTCTCTACTTTACCAAGCATGATGTCTTTCTCCATGGACTGATCCCTCCTGATAACATGTCCAAAGTATATCAGATGTAGTCTTGCCATCCTTGCTTCTAAAGAGCATTCTGGTTGTACTTCCTTCAAGACAGATTTGTTATTTCTTTTGGCAGTCCGTGGTATATTCAATACTCTTCACCAACACCACAATTCAAAGGCATCAATTCTTTTTGGTCTCCCTTATTCATTGTCCAGCTTTCACATGCATATGAGGCAATTGAAAACACCATGGCTTGAGTCAGGCGCACCTTAATCTTCGAGGTGACATCTTTGCTTTTTAACACTTGACAGAGGTCTGTTGCAGCAGATTTGCCCAATGCAATGCGTCTGTTGATTTCTTGACTGCTGCTTCCACGGGCGTTGATTGTGGATCCAAGTAAAATGAAATCCTTGACAATTTCAATCTTTTCTCCATTTATCATGATGTTGCTTATTGGTCCAGTTGTGAGGATTTTTGTTTTCTTTATGTTGAGGTGTAATCCATACTGAAGGCTGTGGTCTTTGATCTTCATCAGTAAGTGCTTCAAGTCCTCTTCACTTTCAGCAAGCAAGGTTATGTCATCTGCATATTGCAGGTTGTTAATGTATCTTCCTCCAATCCTAATGCCCCGTTCTTCTTCACATAGTCCAGCTTCTCAGATTATTTGCTGAGCATACAGATTGAATAAGTATGGTGAAAGGATACAACCCTGACGCACACCTTTCCTGACTAAAACCACGCAGTTTCCCTTGTTCTGTTCGAATGACTGCCTCTTGATCCGTGTACAGGTTCCTCATAAGCACAATTAAGCGTTCTGGAATTCCCATTCTTCACAATGTTATCCACAATTTGTTATGATCCACACAGTCGAATGCCTTTGCATAGTCAATAAAACACAGGCAAACATCTTTCTGGTATTCTCTGCTTTCAGCCAGGATCCATCTGACATCAGCAATGATATCCCTCGTTCCACGTCCTCTTCTGACTCTAGCTTGGATTTCTGGCAGTTCCCTGTTGATACACTGCTGCAGCCGCTTTTGAATGATCTTCAGCAAAATTTTACTTGCATGTGACATTAATGGTTTTGTTTGATAATTTTTGCATTGTTTGATCACCTTTCTTGGGAATAGGCATAAACATGGATCTCTTCCAGTCAGTTGGCCAGGTAGCTGTCTTCCAAATTTGTTGGTATAGACAAGTGAGCACTTCCAACACTGCATCTGTTTGTTGAAACATCTCAATTGATATCCCGTCAATTCCTGGAGCCTTGCTTTTCACCGATGCCTTCAGTGCAGCTTGGACTTCTTCCTTCAGTGCCATCGGTTCTTGATCATATGTTACCTCCTAACATGGTTGAATGTTAACCAATTCTTTTTGGTATAATGACTCTGTATTCCTTTCATCTTCTATTGCTGCTTCTTGCATCATTTAATATTTTCCCCATAGAATCCTTCACTATTGCATTTCCAACCTGGGGGGCTCATCTTGCGGCACTATATCAGACAATGTTCTGCTGCTATTCATAAGGTTTTCATTGGCTAATTCTTTTCGGAAGTAGACCTCCAGGTCCTTCTTCCTAGTCTGTCTTAGTCTGGAAGCTCAGCTGAAACCTGTCCACCATAGGTGACCCTCCTGGTATTTGAATACTGGTGGCATAGCTTCCAGCATCACAGCAACACGCAAACCCCCACAGTGCGACAAACTGACAGACAAGTGGGGGTTATACTTTTTAGCTTTTATTTATTTATTTATTCATCTGAGATTCTTTCCAATTCAACCTATCCCCACCTTCATTTCAAGCAAGATGAACATAAAGCTCCTGTGTTTTGAAAATTTTTCCTGAAGGTCATGATTGGAGGGTTATATTGCTGCACTGCAAACAAACAAATTTAAAGTACATTTACGTGACACTGTTCTTGACAATTCTGCCAGACACCCTCCTCCAGTATATCTCCAGACCTCTTGCCTTCTTGCTGACTAGTCCCTTTTCCCCTTCTCTCCCATTTCTCTCTCTAACCACTTCTCTCCCTGACTCCCCCAACAGTTCAATTTTTTGGTCATACGCACTTTATGCAAAGCAATTTGGCTCTCTACATTCTCTGTTTCCATACTACACTAACTCACTTTTGTATTTCCAAAACCCATCAACGTGCTCTCCTAAAGACCCACTAGCAGACTACCTTCTTTTCTTTAAAGGGATTCACTCTCCTGGAGGCACAGGTGATTTGAAACAGCATTTTCTTTTTTCATGAATAAACATGATCTCACTTGACCTAGTAACTCTGTGAGTATGAATGACCATTTTACAGACAAGGAAACCAAAACCCAGAAAAATGAAGTAACTCACTCACAGTCGCCTAGTTAGAGGCATAGACAGTACTAAAACCCAGGCTTCCTGATATCTGTTCTATTCTCTTTGCTGTTGTTGGGTGCTGTCAAATTGATTTTGACTCACAGTGACTCCATGTGACAGAGTAAAACTGTCCCATAGGGTTTTCTAGGCTGTAATCTTTATAGGGGCAGATCATCAGATCTTGCTCCTGCGGAACCACTGGGTAGGTTCTAAATGCCAAGCTTCCGGTTAGTAGCTTAACTGTTGCACCACCAAGGCTCTTTTTCTTCTCTCTACTCGGTCACTTTTCTGCTTGTAAGACCAAATGTAATGTTTTATAGAGTCAAGGAAGTCATTAATACTCCATGGTCCAAATTGCAGAACCTCAAATTATATGACTTAACACACAATACTTGATGATTTCTTGATGATTAGAAGGCCTTTTGTTTGCAGTGATAATCGACAATTCCACACACAATTCTACACAGGGGCCACAAGTCAACATTTTCATCCCCAAATTATTACAGATGAGTCAGGGACACTGGGAGGCAGTACCTGAGGCAGTGAACAAGAAAAATGGCTTTGTTTTTATTACCTACTGCTTTTCATAATTTCAAGAAAGTCACTATTACCAAGTGCCTTCATGAGATTTGAAAATTAATAATAGAAACTTTAGGCACCACCAGAGCAATATGAAACCGTTAAATTATACTTTAGGATTATTAATTCACCTTCTCAACACTTTGAGGAAGGAGGTAACTACTTGAGAATCACAATTATCTGAGCATGCAGATATTACAGTACAGTCTGGGGCTGGCTAGCACCCTTGGTTCAGGTAACAGCTAATAAGGTAAGTTCAGTCTTCCCGTGGCTAGTTTGTTTATTCTTGTTCTACCACTGCTTTAACCCAAAATTCACATATCACATCCTGTGGTTAAAACAAAAAGGAGGGGAGTCTACGTGAGAAAGTAAGAGTAGTTAGTACAATAGCTCCACTGCTTAGTAATCCTACCCAAAGCACACACCACTTAGTTGGATGTATTGACACGGAGATCAATAGACACACACACATACATACTCAATTCTGGAAATTACATATTGAAACGTTGCCTTTTTCCTCTAAATAAATACATACTGTGAAAGAGAAAAGCAGCCCCTGACATTCAGGAGCTGGCCTGGTACTATCAGCCAGGCCTTGTATTCTACTGTTAAACATAAACAATTTCACAGAACACCAACGTAAGACGAAGCCACTCTGTGGCCATAATGAAACAAGACAAAAACAAGGTCACTTTGTAATCATCTCTGAACTCAGACACATCATGAACGTTGTCCAAATCTCAAAATATCCAAAATTCCATTCTCTCAGTTAATTTGGTGCTTGTTTTCCAATTATTGAGTTAGCTTCATTCTGGTGAAGCCTTCCCTATAGATAAGATGCAGTGAGAGGTCCAGTCACAGAATTGTGCCTGCTTTTAGACAGCACCCAATCCAGTGTGAACCCTCACTTCTTTGTATCCTCCCCAAAGTTCACCCAACTGAAGTTCAAATCCTATGATAAGTCTCTTCTGACACTCTTACTGAGATGTGCCATGATTCCTCAGGGTGTGCATTTTTCCTGTCTGCAATGAGAAATAAACATGATTTGTTCAACTATAGATGTATTCCTGGTGGTCTTTGGCTGCAGGGCACTGACAGTATTTATAAATAGATGTGCAGTGAAGGTTAGGAAAGTAGGACCATGAATATCTTGCCTTTAGCAAATGAAGTACAAATAATGGTGCGGCACAGTTGGGAAGAGGGCCCTGTGATCATCTTCCAGGCTGCCATTTTGCAGCTGCATGGAAAGCTGACTGCTATCATTGACACACAATACGGTATATGAGTCTACATAAAGATCGGCTGTGCAATTGGAATCCACCTCCACTCACCAAAAAGAGGACGTTCTCCTCAGTCCAGATTTGATTTCTTCATATAATTTCCACACCTTACATTCTGTGATATATCTTTGTGCTCAAAGACATCTACATTTTTTTCATTTTGAATAAAAAAAAAAAATGCAGACTCTTATTTGAAGATCCCTGGCAGGGTAAAGCACCACCTGTTCTTGATTTTTTGTTGTTATTGTTTTCCCAGCATATTAAGCGTTTAAATTGTTTCTCATCTAAGTTCAATTTGCCTTCATTATTTTTTTCTTACTCTTTTTCTTTTCCACAGCCATCAGTCGTAGTAAACAATTGTTTACTGTGCTAAGGAAACAAAAGTGTGGTGAGGATGGAGGAAGGAGAACTGTAATCTGCTACGTTTGTTGTTAGCTGCTGTTGAGTCAGCCCTGACTCATGGAAACCTCACGCACAACAGAAGGAAACCTGCCTGGTTCTGTGCCATCCCCATCCCCATGATATGTTGGGGCCCCGTGTAGGGGGTCAGACCATCGTGTTCCATGGGGTTTTTCATTGGTTGATTTTCAGAAGTAGATTGCCAGGTCTTTCTTCCTAGTCCACCTTAGTCTGGAAGCTCCACTGAAACCTGTTCAACACCATAGCAGCACGCAAGCCTCCACTGACAGACGGATGGTGACTGCACATGAGGTGCTTTGGCCAGGACTCAAACCCAGGTCTCCAGCATGGAAGGTGAGAATTCTACCACTAAACCACCAATGCCCCACACAATCTTCTGCTAGACCTGGGATTTACCTGTGACGTTAACTCAGATGAGTTACTTGAGTGCTCTTGGCTTCAGTTTCCTCCTCCATAAAATGAGGTTAGGATGAGATCTCCAAAACTTTTACAAGGTAAAATTGTCACCACACCCTCCTCACCCACCTTTGTTTCCTCATGTCTCAGAGGAAGAGCAGCCCGTTCTTCATTCTGTGACTTTCCCTTCCATTTGAGACCCTGAGTTCAGCCTCCCTAGCTTCCATGAGGATCTTGTTCTTGCTCTTGATTTTTTTTTTTCTCCATTAACTTCTTCCCTTTTTCTACCAAAAGCCCTGCCCCCAACTGACTCTCAAGAACCACTAACTGTTTTCTTTTATGGCTTCTTTCTCCACAACTCAGTGAGTAGATTGTCCATTCATTCCACACTCTTTCCTTGGCAGCTGATCCATTTTAAACCACCTTGATTTTCAAGTGATTTGGAAAGTAGGTATAAGAGATTCTGATGGCTCAACACAGACTCAGGAAACATTTTGTTTTTAAATGGGTATGTGTTGGAAAGGAATTGTTAATAGAGCAGCATTATAAGTTATAGTAATCAATATATAATTATATTTAATAACTTGTTTGAAGCAGACCATATTTCTACTTTTCCGCAAAATTAATCAGACGCTTTAATGGAAAACTTTATGGAATACGTGATTGCACTAATGTAATTTATTTATTTGACATTTAAACAAATGGGTTAAACTTTTTTTTCAGTCGACTACCAATTTATTGTCCTTGGCTCATGGTTTTATTAGTTTACAGTTGATTTTGTTGGACTAGAAAAATACATAAGAAGTCAATTCTCCCTCCTAAAGGGCTACATTGAACTGACAAGGCTGCGTTCTTGAAAGATAACAGAAAACCTGCATGTCAACTTCCTAGGCCACAACGAAGTACCACAAACTGGGTGGCTTAAAGCAGCAGGATTTTATTGTATCACAGTTCCGGAGGCTAGAAGTCCAAAATCAAGGGGTCAGCAGGGCCATGCTCTCTCTGAAGCCTCTGAGGAAGATCCTTCCTTGCCTCATCCTAGCTTCTGGTGGTTCCTGGCAATCCATGGCATTCTTCATCTTGTAGATTACAGCCTTGGAAACCCTATGGGGCAGTTCTACTCTGTCCTATAGGGTCACTGTGGGTATGCAAGAAAGCTGCTTTGAGTCCCAGTCAATGGTCAACACACCTCAGGTGCGGCCACCATCCGTCTGTCAGTGGAGGTTTATGCGTTGCTTGATGTTGAGCAGGTCTCAGGGGAATTTTGAAACTAAGGCAAACTAGAAAGAAAGACCTGGCAGTTTACTTCCAAAAATCAGCCAATGAAAACCATGTGAAAAACCATATGGACTACAATCGTCCTATCCCATTGTGCATGGGATCACCATCAGTTGAAGGCCGACTTAACAGGAGCCAACAACAACCCGGTGATTCTGATGCAGGCCAAACTTGAGTACCACTGTTCTAGGCCATTACCCATTACCATCAAGTCAATTCCAACTCATAGCGACCCTATACGACAGAGTAGAACTGTCGCATAAGATTTCCAAGGCTGTAAATCTTTAGGGGGGCAGACTGCCACATCTTTGTCCAGTGGAGCAGCTGGTGGGTTCAAACTTCAGATCCTTCCGTTAGCAGCCGAGCACTTAATTACTGTGCCACCAGGGCTCCTTTGTTCTAGACCACCAGATGCAAAGAAGAGTAAGACATATGCCTTGGTCTCAAAAGTTTCTCTAGGTCAGTGGAATAGATGGACAAGTAAATAAATCATTACAATATAATGAACTACATCCAGACTGGAATAAGAACACAGAGGGAAAGTAGAGTGAGCCAAGCTAACAGCATTCAGAAAGAGTCTACTGACTCAAAAGCACTGCACTGTGAAGAATTGTGAAGTAAAGGGTAAGACAAATGAACGAAAGCTCTCTAACCAGGTGTGATTCTCATCTAGCCTCTCTGGGCTCCAGTGAGCTCGTCAAGGGAATAATGCATCAAACTGCTGAACCAGGGTCTAGTCCAAATAAATTATCTCTAAGGCTCCTTCTTTGTTCTATGATTCTCTGCCCTCACTCCTCAAGGAGACTACAACCAAATCTAAAGATAAATATTAAGAATACCTGAACGGATCAACTAAGGGGCTGTGGTACTTCATTTTCTTTGAAAAACCGATCAAGTTAAATTTTACCCAAGCCCTATGATCCTGGAGAGCAGCAGAAATTAAAGAAATCCTCCCCTATCCACCTTTTTATGTTCTGGAAAATGACTTATCGCACAGAACTGAACCTCCTGCCACCCCCGCCACCCACCCTGGCAAAAAAAAAAAAGCTAGTTTTCATTAATTCAACTACAATCAAACTACAGTCATGCGCCACACAAAGCCCATTCAAGCAATGTCTGACCACATATATGTCTGTGGTCCCATAAGGTTACACAGGCAGTCCTCAGGTTACGAACATCCAACTTACATACAACCCATAGTTACGAACCAACCCCCATGAAGCCTATTATATTAAAAATTCAAGTTACATACAATGGTTCATAATAATAAACAGGTGCTACTTTGCAACACACATCAAAACATTATTATTATTGTATTATTATGTTAAAGATGTTTTAGTGTATCTGGAAGTGTTTCTTCAATGTTTTTTTATTCATAGAAAAGTATACTATATACTAAGGCTGATGTTAGATACAAACCGTACCTAACCGTTCCAATTTATGCACAAATTCGACTTAAAGATAGACTTAGGAACAGAACTCATCAGTAATCCGGGGACTGCCTGCATATAATAAAGTGTTAGAACAACATCCAAATCACATAACGTCCTATTTCACAGAATGTATCATGGACATTAAGTGATGCATGACTGTACTTGCCATTAAGTCAACTCTGACCCATGGTGACCACATGTGTTTCAGAATAGAACTTCACTCCACAGGGTTTATTTTGTTTTGTTTTTGTTGTTGAGAATATAAACTGCAAAACATACACCAGTTCAACTGTTGCTACATGTACAATTCAGTGACATTGATTATATTCTTCGAGTGGTGCAACCATTCTCACTCTGAGTTGCTCATCCTCCATTAACATAAATTCACTGCCGCCTAAGATTCCTGTCTAATCTTTGAGTTGCTGTTGTCAATTTTATCCCATATAGATCTTGAAGGAGCACAATGCTCAAGGCAGATATTCTTTATGAGTTAGGCTAAACTATTATTTAGTGTTAAGAAGGCTTCAGGGGATATTTTTGGTTGAAGGTTTAAAGATTATCTCAGAGGTTCATCCAGCCTCCATAGCTCCAGAAAGTCTGGAGTCCCTGAGAATTTGAAAATCTGTTCTCCAGTTTCTGCTTTTTGATCAGGATTCTTCTATAGGATCTATGATCAAAATGTTCAGTAATGGTAGCCAGGCACCTTCCAGTTCTTCTGGTCTCATGGCAAAGGGAGCAGCTGTTCATAAAGGTAATTCACCACATATTCCATTTCCTTCTCCTGTTCTTGACTCTCCTTCTTCATCTGTTGCTCCAGGTGAATAGAGACCAATTGCTGTGCCTTGGATGGCTGCTCATGAGCTTTTAAAACCCCAGGTACTATGCAACAAACCAGCAGGTAAAACGGAAGGCACTAAACACATTATTAGGCCAATTAACTGGGATGTACCATGAAACCCTGACCCTAAATCTCCAAACTAAATCCCATGAGGTTTTTGGTTACACATAAGCAGCCTCGACAGCTACTCTTTTTTTCTTTTTTTGTCAATCAACTTTTTACAGGGGTACAACTTATCAACAGCAATTACAATAATTGGTTATGCCACCCTACCCTTAATCAATGTGATTTCTCTATCACTATTAAACCCTCCCCCCTTTCTCCCTTCCTCCTGCCCCTGGTAACCACTAATAAGCTTTCGTCTCTATACATTTGCCTTTTCTTGTCTTTGTGTATAGTGAGGTCATAGAATGTCCTTTTGTGATTGACTTATTTCACTCAGCATGTCTTCAAGCTCCATCCATATTGTAGCATGTATCAAGACTTCATTTCTTCTACCGGCTGAGTAGTATTCCACTGCATGTATGTACCGGGTTTAGTTTATCCATTCATCTGTTGATGGGCATTTAGGTTGTTTCCACCTTTTGGCTATTATGAATAGCACTGCAATCAATGAACATTGTTATACAAGTCTCTGTTTAAGTCTCTGCTTTCAAGTCTTTTAGGTATATACCTAGAAGTGGAATTGCTGGGTCATAATGGTAATTATATTTTTAGTTTTTTAAGGAACCACCACACTGTTTTCCACAGTGGCTGTACCATTTTGCATTCCCATCAGCGATGGATAAGGGTTCCTATTTCCTCACATCCTCGCCAACGTTTGTTACTTTGTTTTGTTTTGTTTTTTTAATCTTAGCCATCCTAACGGGAATGAAGTTGTATCCCATTGTGGTTTTGATTTGCATCTCTCTGATGGCTAATGACGCTGGGCATCTTTTTGTGTGTTTAGTGGCTACTTGAATTTCTCTTTGGTGAAATGTCTATTCAAGTCCTTTCCCATTTTATGATTGGCTTATCTTTTTGTTGTTAAGTTGCTGAAGTTTTGTATCTATATTAGCTTCTGGATTCCTATCGGATAATATGGCATAGGGTTTTCAATGGCTGTGATCTTTAGGGCCAAGGCACCTCTGAGTGGATTTGAACCACCAACCTTTCAGTTAGTAGATGAGCAATTAGTCATTTGCATCACCCAGTAGGTGCTTCACAGGACTGACCAACACCACCTTAATAGTCTGTTTAACTATCTCCAGTCACCTAACAGAAATCCCTTATCTCCCTCTCCCTCCCTACTGACCTCCCAGGATCTAGGTGGCCTTATCATGAGAAAAGAAAACATTCTGAGATAAGTGGCCCTAATTGCAAACTTGGTAAAACACTAGCCCATCCCAGGGATCAACCTTCCTTACCTTTGTTTTGAAACTTCAGGGTTCTTTGACCCAGCAGACTGGGAGCTCAGACTCTTTCCTTCTGCTGTCTCTCCCCACTGCAGTAGGATCACTCCTCCTATTGCGGTATTCCTTCCATCTCTTCCCTTAGTCCTTTCCCTTCTCTTAAAATAATCCGTTTGAATAAAGTCATCCTTGCCTGTTTTAACATTGTCCAGTAGAACTTTTTAACAGAACAATCCTCTGAGTGGATGGAGGATGAGCCCTAGGAATGCCTCTTACTTTCTTCAACACCAACCGCTTTAAAACACTATTACTGGTAACTTTCTATGAGGGGAAAATGCAGTGACCACTCCCATCTTTAACTACAGGAAAAGGGGCTTTGAACACTTTTCTTTAAACATTATTCCTTAACAATAGCTACCATCTGGATAGTGGTTTTCCATTTACAGCGTAATTCAAGTGTGCTAACTTATTTAAGCTCTGGATTCCCTGGGCGATGTAAATAGTTAACACAGTTAACACACCTGACTGCTAACCAAAAGGTTGGAGGTTCGAGTCCACCCAGAGATGTCTCAGAAGAAAGGCCTAGGGATCTACTTCTGAAAAATCAGCCACTGAAAACCCTATGGAACACCGTTGTACTCTGACATATATGGCGTCACCATGAGTTGCGATCGACTCCACTGCTACTGGGTATCTAAAATTTCAGCTCCACAACAATCCCAGCAATTCTGGGACTAAATTATCTCCTTCAATTCTTACTAAGAAAAAATTAAAAAAAAAAAAAAAAAAAACCTGTAGGAACAGTGTCACCAAACCCTCTGAAGAACACTGGGCACAACTGGCACTGGCGCCACTCCAATAGAAAGGACTCAAAAGACAAGAGGTGGTATACCCGCAACTCTGCCACGGAGCAAAGGAAGCTCTGGCATCCCACGGGCTTCCGTTCATCAGCAGTGGTGCCAGGTCATACCCAGAGGAAGCAGCAGAACTGGTCAGCACTTAGGAGAGCTTGGACCTCACAGTGCCCAAGAAGGAGGGCGGCAGAGTAGAAGGGAAAAACAATAGCTGAGGCTGCTACTTGTCTGTCTGTGAAGGCATATGAGGCACCCCTCCCCCGATGGGACTCCCAGAACACCCTGGGAGCATTACTTAGCAGGAGACACAATTTCCCTATCAGCCAGAAGAGCAGAAGTCACTGGAACAACCAGTTTAATCTGATCCACATCTCAATTCCGAAAATGACCCGTAACTTTGAGTTCTCTGCTGGGATTGCTCTGTTCTTGGGGAAACCAGTGTGTTCTCACTTCCCATATCATTAAGGTAGAGTTGTTAACCGGAATCATTGTGCATCTGGAGAACACAGCAGTCTGGCAGGATTGCAGAGAGGGTGGGAGGAAATGGGTTCCGAAAACATTAACAACCTCAGTCAGCTATTTTGACTACCAGTCAAGTACAGCTTACACAACTATTTCAAGATGAAAAATGGGAAATAAAATGAGAAGAGGAAGAAAGAATAAAATAAAACAAAATTGTGACATAAAGCTGTTGAACTGATCACTTCAAAGTTTCTATGCACCCTAAGCAAAATGTATGTTCAATTACAATGTAAGACCTTATTTAATAATGCAAGATCTTGTTGTCTTTTACTGAGTCTCTGAGAGCAGGGCTGTGCAAAGGTGTACCAGGGACATGCTAAGGGAAGCAATGGGTTGGACAATTAATTTTTCAATGAAATGTATATGACTCAGGCTCCCCAAAATGAGTTTTTGATTATAGAGTCTCATGGAGAATCTAAGACTACTAGCTATAACAGGCACAGGGAAACTAGAAAGCCTGGTGGTTTAAAAGATGATAGTCCACACAAACACCTGTAGACGAATGTTTGTAGCAGCTTTATTCATAATTGCCAAAGATTGGATGTGACCAAGATGTCTTTCAAAAGGTTAAAGGATACACAAAGTGTAGTACATCCATACAAAGAAGTATTATCAGCAATGAAATAGAAATGAGCTTTCAAGCTAAAAAAGACATGAGGAACCTTATATGCGTACTACTAAGTGAACAAAGCCAGTCTGAAAAAGCTACATATTAACTGACTCCAGTTATATGACATTCTGGAAAGGCCAAGCTATAGCAACAGTAAAAAGATCACTGGTTGCCAGGGATTCAGTGGAAGGGGGATAGGTATGAACAGGGGAGGTACAGAGGATGTTTAGAGCTGTAAAACCATTCTGTATGATACCCTAATGGTGGATACATGACATTATGCATTTGTGAAAAGCCCAAAGAAATATGCAACTCAAAGCATGAACTCTAATGTGAACTGTGGATTTCAGTTAACAATAATGTGTTAATATTGGTTCTTCACCTATAACAAACGCACCACACTAACGCAAGATGTTAACGTAGGGGAAACCGTGCGCAGGGGAGGAAGGGCGTCTATGGGAACTCTGTACTTTCTACTCAATTTTCTATAAACAAAAAACTTCTCTAAAAAAAATTTTAGAAGTATACACAAATATTATTAAAACTATAACATTTCAGGGAGTATATTAATTATATAATAAAGAAAATTTAAAATTACATATTTATAATTATATAATAACTGCAACTAACTCAGTAGCAATATAAGTAACATAGATGTTTCCACAACCGGAAGTGACAAATAGTAATGAATATTAACCCAAACCCATTGCAGTCAAGTCTATTCCGACTCATAGTAACCGTATAGGACAGAGTAGAAATGCCCCATAGCATTTCCAAGGCTATAAATCTTTACAGAAACAGACTGGCATAGCTTCTTCCCATGGATTGGCTGGTAGGTTGGAATTGGTGACCTTTCAGTTAGCAGCTGAGTACTTAACCACTGTGCAACCTGGGCACCTTTAATAAATACTAGGTGGTAGAAATATCTGTTAAGTACATTATTCTCCGCCCTTTTCTATATGTTTAAAAATTTCTCAGAAAATGAAAAAACGCTTGTCCAACAGCCCATCTGACTACATATCTGATACTTACTCTCTCTGTATTGATTCCTCATCAGTCAAGTGATGTTCATAATGTTCTCGTTGTTATGTGCCGTTGAGTAGTTCCTACTCGTAGCGACCCTATGTACAACAGAAAGAACCACTGCCTTGTCCTGCACCATCCTCGCAAATCATTGCTATATTTGAGCCCGTTGTTGCAGTCATTGCGTCAATCCATCTCTTTGAGAGTTTTTCTCTTTTTTGCTGACCCTCTGCCTTACTAAGCATGATGTCCTTCTCCAGGGACAGGTCCCTCCTGAAAACATGTCCGAAGTACTTAAGACATAGTCTCGCCATCCTTGCTTCTAAGGAGCATTCCGGTAATACTTCTTCCAAGACACATTTGTTCATTCTTCTGACAGTCCACAGTTTATTCAATACGCTTTGCCAACACCATAATTCAAAACCATCAATCCTTCTTTGGTCTTCCTTATTCATTGTCCAGCTTTCACATGTATATGAGGTGAATGAAAATACTGTGGCTTGGGCCAGACACACCTTAGTCCTCAAACTGACATCTTTGCTTTTGGACACATTAAAGAGGTCTTTTGCAGCAGATTTGCCCAGTGCAATGTGTCTACATCTTTTGATTTCCTGACTGCTGCTTCCATGGGTGTTGATTGTGGATCCAAGGAAAATGAAATCCTTGACAATTTCGATCTTTTCTCCATTTGTCATGATGTTGCTTATTGGTCCAGTTATGAGAATTTTTGTTTTCTTTATGTTGATGTGTTATCCATACCGAAGGCTGTAGTCTTTGGTCTACATCAGTAAGTGCTTCAAGTCCTCTTCACTTTCAGCAAGCAAGGTTGTGACATCTGCATACCGCAGGATGTTAAGTAGTCTCCCTCCAATCCTGATGCCTTGTTCTTCTTTATATAGACCAGCTTCTCATATTATTTGCTCAGCATACAGAGTGAATAAGTATGGTGCAAGAATGCAACTCTGATGCACACCTTTCCTGACTGTAAAACACGCAGTATCCCCTTGTTCTGTTTGAACAACTGACTCTTGGTGTATGTACATGTTCCTCAGGAGCACAATTAAGTGTTCTGGAATGCCCATTCTTTGCGATGTTCGTAATACTACAAGGTAATATGTATAGAGGGGTGATGGTAGATAGTAGGCACTCTAAAATGGTGACTACTCTTATTCCTGAATCTACTCTCTAACATTCCTGATGTGTAATGGTCCAGCCTAGCCATGAAGACTTTGAACTATGACAAAGAGCCCCCAACACCTAGTCCAGCTAGTTATATTTTTGAATTCTTCATTGTTAGAAAGTCCATTGAATGGTCTTCCTGTAACTGTCACCCAAGTCCTAGTTGGGGATACAAAGTCCTTCCCCTCAGCACTCTTTCAGTACTTTAATTCAGCTAAGAATCCTCCACTCCCTTCTACCCTTTCTCCACCCACCCTCAGACTTCTCTTCTCCGTGTGAAAATGTCTCAATCTCTTTATTATTCTAGGTGAGACTTAGTTTTGCATTCCTGCACGATGATAGTGAGCCTTCTCTAAGCATGCTTCCATTGATCTTTCTCCTTTAAATTGAGATCCCTGGAGCTTAGATTGGAGCTGGACTCTCCTCCCCATCCCATATCTTTGTTCTAGACCTGTATCAGGAAACATTTGTACAAAATGTCAGATAGTACTTATCTTCAGATTCACCAGCCATGCAGTCTCCATGTAGCTTAGTCTGGGTTCTCTAAAAGAGCAAAACCAGTGACGTATACATATAAATGTATAGAAAGCGATTTACTTCAAGGAAATGGCTCACCTAATTGTGAGGAAACGGTGCACACAATTGTAGGGGCTGGCAAGTCCCAAACCTGTGGGTCAACTGGCAGGGTAAAGACCTCTGCTGGCTCAAGTGGTTGCAGGGCTGATGAGCCCAAAATCTTCAGGCCAGGTGGCAGGCTGGAAGCCTCTGCTGGCTCATGGGGTTGCAGTGGCTGGCAAATCCAAAATCTGCAGGTCAGGTAGCAGGCTGAAGACTTCTACAGGCTTAAGTCCCAAGAACCGGAGGTCAGGTGATGAGAGGAGTACAAGATAGAGAGAGAGAGAGAGAAGAGCTTTGCCAGAGCATCCATTGATATACTGGAGGCAGACCACACACCCAAGGAAATTCCCCTTTCGACTGATTGCTTCTTGTGTCAGATCACAAGATGGAAAGCAATTACATCATGGAAGAGCACATGCCAAACCACAGAGAATCATAGCCTAGCCAAGTTGACACATAACATTAACCATTACACTGTGCAACTACTCAACTCTGGTATTGTCACATGAAAGCAGCCATAGACACTACATCAACAAATTGGAGTAGCAATGCTACAATAATTTTTTCTTTCTTTCTTTCTTCTTTTTTTTACAAAAACAGGAGGAAGGCCATATTTGAACCACAGATCATAGTTTGCTGACCCCTTTTAGATGATATTCTCCTACCTTTTTTCAGTGGCTTCCTCACACTATTGAGCCTATATCATGTTTGTCACTTAATCAATTTAGTATTAATTCAAGTGTCTTTCTGAGTGCAAAGCAGAATATAGAAACAAGAACAGGGGACAGCCAACCTCATTCTTGGTACATGCAGCAGAGAGCAGCATGTTGGAACACTGCAGAACAGACCCTTATTATCAGTTCCTGCACAGATACAGCAGCTACCTGCCTACCACATATCCATCCAGGTGCCGCCATAGCTGGGTTGAGCTCAGGAAGAAGTTGTGATGGAAGTTTTCTACAGATACACAGCAGATTTGGAGATCCCAAGCGGAGAACTTTGCCTTTATCCATGTTAGATATCTTCCTGGTAGATTCAGCTTACCTCTCTAACCTGTTGAGTACTTTCTGGATATTCAATTTATTATATAATGTGTAGAGTGACAACTGCAGAAGAACAAGGAAGAATTGATCCCTTTGAATTACAGTGTTGGCAAAGAATATTGGCTATGCCAGGGACTGCCAGAAGAACAAACAAGTCTGTCTTGGAAGAAGTACAGTCAGAATGCTCCTTAGAAGCAAGGATGGCGAGACGTCGTCTCATGTACTTTGGACATGTTGTCAGGAGGGACCAGTCCCTGGAAAAGGACATCATTCTTGGTAAAGTAGAGGGTCAGCGAGAAAGAGGAAGACCCTCAACAAGATGGATTGACACAATGGCTGCAGCAATGGGCTTAAACATAGCAACGATTATGAGGATGGCGCAAGACCAGGAAACGTTTCGTCCTGTTGTACGTGGGGCTGCTGTGAGTCAGAACTGACTCGACAGCACCTAACAACAATAGAGTCACAACTGTTCTTTCCACTGTTTATAAATTATTTTCTCCTTTATTCATAAGGCATTTGCGACATTAGGGTATTTGCAGATAGCAATTAATTAGCTGCTAATGAGGCACAAAAAGCCATGCAATTCCTTTCAACAGTAGTTCATAATTCAATATTTTTTGTTTATTCAGATCCAGGAATGCCCTTAACTAAGATTTTCTGTAATTTCCCACCTTGATGATTCAACTTCTATATAGTCACCACTCTGTTATGCAGCACAGGGATGGAAGGAACACTAGATTGTGAATCAAAATACAAATATTAGTCCCATTTCCATTACTTTTTAGTTTGAGGGCTTAAACAAATTAAGTTCTCTTTGCCTCTATCTCTTCATACATAAAATGGAGAAAAATAATACTTGCCCTGTCTACCTCACAAGGTTGATTTAATTGTCAAACATGGGCACATATTTATGTTTTCTATGTATATACGTAATGTGTTTTTTATATAGAAAAATGGTCACAACATATGGTAGTCGAAAAAGCAGGTAACAAACCAGTATTATCATATAATTTTAAATTTTTTTAAAGGCACCACACAAAAATGTCAATAACAGTCATCTCTGTGTGGTAGAATTATGAGTAATATTTATTTTGTTCTCTTTTTCTTCTATGTTAATTTCTATGTTTCCTACAACAGGAATAGTACTAATTGTATAATAATAAAAGGTCAAATTTTAAAATAATTGTTTATTGAATTATAAAGTAATACATGTTGATTCTAGAATATTTGAAAAATACAGAAGCATATTTTAAAATCACATATATTAACATGAGCTTACTGGAGTGTTATTATAACCTATAAGAGTTTCCATAAGCCATCTCTAAAATTGAATTTTCATATTCCATGGTTCTCAGTACTCAGTGAGTTATCCTAAAAAGCAGCTTAATGAGAGTGTGCATCAGGCAACCTTTTTGGTATGTAAATTTCCATAGCAATTTAAATACGGAATTAAAATTGCTATGGCCCATAAAATTAGAGGTGAATCATGGCACTGCTAGACCTTCTGCCATGACCTCTTAAAAGGAGTTTTCGTTTTTGTTTCGGAGACCTAAATTTTAAATAAATTGAGTGAGTAAGTTTTCTTCCATAATAGTATTTTTAAAAAACAGAGTGAATGAAGACTTTTAATTCCCCTAAAGGGAAGAAAGTTGGGGTCAACCTTGGAAAGGTGAGACCTTACATTCTGCACTGGAATTCTTTCAAATGCTTTTCAAGTCTAAAGCACAAGTCTCACCATTCCATCAGGCTCATTCTAAATTAGCTCTTGAAGTTTAAATATGGAGAAAAGCAGCAAGGCTAATGTGGAATATTTGGAGCATACATATTACAAACAAATTTCCTCCCCATCTTGTATTACCACCTAATGGGAAACAAAATGAAATTTTGTGACTGACTTTTTTATACAGCAAGTGCATTTTTTATTCTCCCTAAATCTAAAGCCACATACAAAAAGCCCCTGCATGGAAGAACTGCAAAGCAATCTCAAATGCAGGTAATCTTCCAGCATTTTTTTTCCCTTCATTATTTTCAGATGCTTTTTTGCAATGACTGAAACTGTTAACTAAAAATAAACCCAGAGGTTTATTTGAAAATTATATATCTGAGAAGAAACTTGTATCTAGAATATATAAAGAACCCTTACAACTCAATAATAAAGACAACTCAACTTTTTAAATGGGCAAAGGATCTGAATAAACGTTTCTCCAAAGAAAATATACAAGTGGTCGATAAAGACATGAAAAGATGCTCAACGTCATTAGCCTTTCCAAACCAGACCCATTGCCGTCGAGTCAATTCCAAGTCACAGAAACCCTACAGGACAAAGTAGAACTGCCCCCAAGTGGTAGCCAAGGAGTGGCTGGCGGATTCGAACTGCCAACGTTTTGGTTAGCCAAACTCTTAACCACTGCACTACCAGGGCTCTTCATTAGACATTAGGGAAGTGCAAATCAAAAAACCACGAGATACCACACTTCACACCCACTATAATCAAAAAGACAGATAATAACAAGTATTGGTAAGTACAGAAATTGGTACAGCTTCTTTGGAAAAAAGGTCCCTGGGCTCAAATGGTCGCACTCAAAAGGTTAGCGGTTCTAATCCACCCAGCGGTGCCTGGCAATCTACTTCCATAAGATCACAGTCATTGGAAACCGTATAGGGCGCAGTTCGACTCAACAGCAACAGGTTTTGGCTTTGGAAAAAGGTCTAGTAGTTCCTCTAAAGGTTAAATATACAGTTAGCAATTCCACTCCTAGGTATATACCCAAGAGAAATGAAAACATATGTCCGCACAAAAATTTGTAAACAAATGTTCATAGTATTGTTACTCACCATAGCCAAAAAGTAGAAATAACCTAAATGTCCATCAAGTGACGGATGGATAGATAAAATGTGGTATAGCTATACAATGGAATATTATTTGGCCATGAAAAAGGAATGAAGTATTGATACATACTACAACATGGATGAACCTTAGAAACATTACGCTAAGTGAAAAAAGACAGTTACAAAAGACCACATATTATATGATTCCATTTGTATAAAATGTCCAGGAAAAGCAAATCTTTAAAGACAGAAAGTAGAATTAGCGGTTGCCTAGGCCTGGAGTGGCATTAGGAGAAGATGAGTGTGACTGCTGAAGGCACAGGTTTCTTTTCACAGTGATGAAAAGTTTCTAAAATTGATTGCGGAGGCAATTGCATAACTCTAAAAATCACTGACTTGTACGTTTTTATACCCTCTTCCATTCCATACAGCCATTATTCCAAATCTCCAGTACTCTTCTGGGGCTTCTTTCTTCCCTTCCCACCCAACTTTGCGCTAGCAGATGAGCTTGTCTCCCTCTGTGCAGAAGATAGGTGTGTGAAGGCAGGAAGTTGAAGTTTCTGTATCTGAACTAATCCTATTTCCTTCCCTTCGGTTTCATAGAAAAAGACGTTCCTTCTCTTGAAGCCATTAAAGTAGTATCTGTCTTATCTTGTAGTAGGATCTACTTGGGTATTGGTGATGTTGCTAAAAATAGAAGTCCTTGTCTTAGGTATCTTTGATTTGCATTTCTTTTAGAATGGGAGCAGTTGGGCATCTTTTAAAAATGTTTATATGTAGGTTGGATCTTCTTTACCTGTTTTTTCTATATATCATTTACTCTCATTCTTTTCAACAATTCTTAATTTCCTTTTTCATTTTTCTTCTTTTCTTAGTTAATTCTGTATGTCCTTTACTGTGTTTTAGCAGCATGTACTCTCACTTGTGTTTCTTCCAACTTTGTCTTCACTTCTATGATGATTTTACTCCCTTTCTTGAGCCCTTCCAGTTTACACTTTATCTTCTATATGTCTCCATCTTTTCTGTGGAGTCTTGCATCTCCGGTTGAAACTCTTGTTTCACTGAAGCAATTGTTTTATTGACTATTTAATGCATGAAATACATTTGGTCACAATATTCATCTGCTCCAACAAATGCTGGTTTTTTCCCTGATCTTTTCCTATATGCTCATCTTTATGTGAATTCTCACTTTTCTGATTCATCATTATTGAAAGAAATGAGTTTTTCCGGACCAACTATTTGCAGGTGTATGTTTGAAAGGGGCAGGTGCCATGTTCTAAGATGGCTAGAATTTTCTCATTTCCCAGGGTTATATGAGAGTGCTGAGAGGCAACAGTAGTAGCTTTTTCTCACGATAGCATCTTTCTCTTCTGCCTTGATGCCATGGAGACCGTCTCTTCCCTCCACATCCAGCCTTTCAGTGTGACTTCTCACTAGTCTCTGTCTCTTCTGGTTCTTAGAAGCAAGCAGAGTCCAGGAGCCTCCAGCCCACTGTGTATGCATGCTGTTGCCATGAGGGCTTGGGGTTGTGCACCTCAAGGAGACCTGCAATTTCTACATCCTCTCTCCCCATTCTCATAAGCTCTCCCTTTCTCTATTGCTGTTCCTTTACAGTTCCTTAGTTTCATCAAAAGTGGAGACTTTGTTTTTGTTTCTTGTGCTCTCTTTGCTTTTGGATGATTTCTAGGAAGAGCTGGAGGAAATGCCAAATTTATACTGTAATATTCACAGCAGAAGTCTATCTCTTTATACTTCCTCTGAAACTGTGTTTTGTCTGTATTTTCAACATATTCTTCCTTTCTTCCCCCAAGTTTACTTAAGAAAATATAAAGCCTCTTTTATACTTTATGCATCTGGTCTACCATTGTGGCTCTGTCTTCTCATTCACCAAACATTTCTTAAATACCTACTGTGGATGGAGTGCTGGTGGCACTGTAGTTAGGCGTTGAGCTGCTAACTAAAAGGTTGGCAGTTCAAATCCACCAGCTGCTCTTTGGGAACCCTACGGGCAGTTCTACTCCTATAGGGTCACTATGAATCAGAATCAACTCGACGGCAACAGGTTTGATTTTTGGTATGGATGGGACACTACACTCGCTGTTGTTGTTGTTGTTAGTTGCTCTCAAGTCAATTCCAACTCATTTCAATACTAGGGTTATAATGTTGCTCAAGATCAACAGTGACCCTGCTCACCCTGAGTTTACAATCTAGCAGAGAGGATTAAGAATTAAATATGCAATAAAAATAATAGATATTAACTATCCCTGCTTTCCCACCTTCCATGTACTTTTCAGTTCTCTACAATCAAAGCTTCTCCCCCTCAGTTGTGCTGGCAATTGTTAAGGCAAAAATCACCAGAGAAATTCTCACTGAAAAATTCAGTGGTGATCTGTCAGTCTTCATCTTTCTTCTCCTTGGCACAGTTTACCATTCCTTATTAAAACTAGCCCTAATTTCTGTGATACCACATGCTCCTCATTTGCCCTTGACTTCTCTGTCCACTCACAGTTCCTCCTGTTTCTCATTAAGAATTGGTAATCTCCAACTTTCCTTGGCCCAATTCCCTTTTCATTTGCATGTCCTCCCAAAATGACCTCACACACACCCCCACACACAGTTTAGCTGCACTCTCTATCACAAACAACTCTCAGATCTAATATCTTTAGTCTAGACTTCTCTCTTTAGCCCCAGATTCATACATCAGCAATCTACTGGGCACCCATACCTAGACGTTCCTTTGTCAATTCCAACTGCGTATATCTAAAACCTAACTGATAACTTATTCTCCAAAATGATGAATCGGCCTATGTTCTGGTTTAGAGGATTTATCATATACTAAGTCATCCAAAACTAAAGCCAGGGTCTTATCATAAATCCTTGTCATTTTCTGATACTTCTTAATATATTTTAAATCTGCTCCCTTGCCTCCCACACCACCATCACTGCCCTAATTCAAGCCCTCATCATACTAAGCATGGACAACTGCCATAGACTCTTAGCTGGTCTTCCGGCCTCATTGTCTCCTCTCCAGGCACTACTACCACTAATGCCAGAATGATCTTCCTAAAATGCAAATCCAATCACCATAGACTCCTGCTTAAAACACTTTAATTTTTCCCTCCTTCCCCTGGGTAAAATATAAACTCCTTACTATAATTTAAAAAATCTTTTATAATCAGTCTTCTGTCTACCACACCAAGCATATGTCCTGCTGCTTCCCTACCCTCCGTGCCCTATACCCTATGCTCTACTGTACCTAGTTTCTCTCTCCAAAACTCACCACCCTGGCTCAAGCCCTGTGCCATCCAATGTGCTCTTCTTTTCCTGAAATACAACTTCCCATGTCTCCACCGGGTGAATTCTTGCTCATTCTAAAAGATTCGACTCGAGGGTTGCCTTCTCACAGAAACCTTGCCCTTGTTCCATGTGACCCCACAGCATGGCCTTCTCTGAGCTCCTGGTAGATGTCCAAGATGCACCTACAGAGCATTTGCCACAAAGTGTTTGTGATTCTGTTTATTCGTCTGGCCTTTGACTAGACTGAGAGCCCTTTGACGGCAAAGGCAAGGTCTCATTCATTTTTGCATCCCTAGTGCCTTTCAGGGTCCCTGGGTAGCACAAACATTTAACACACTCGGCTACTAACCACAGGTTGTAGGTTCAAGTCCACCCACAGGAGCCTCAGAAGAAAAGCCTGATGATCTACTTCTGAAAAATCAGCCACTGAAATCCTTATGGAGCACAGTTTTACTCTGACACACATGGGGTCACCATGAGTCAAAATCAACTCAACAGCAACTAGGAGTACCTTTCAAAGAGCCTAGCACTCAAATGTTTATGAATGAATGAAGCAGAGAGTAAAATGAATGAACTGTGGTAAGATCACAGTGTGTGGAACAATACACACTAACCAGTGGGCAAAGGTATTTTACAGCCTTGGTGGTGTTGAAAGAATGGAAATAGAGCTCTTCTCTCTGGCTGTTAAGTGTTTTATGTCAGATTCTTTCTGAAGTGTTAAAAGTTAAATCAATTTCCAGGAAAACATGACTGCTGATGTAAAATATGTCATGAGGAGAATGTTTCCCCTCCTAAGACTTTCCATGCACATGAAAGGAAAAAGTGCACCCACCACACGTATAAAATGTTGTCATCTAGAAACCCATGCCCTTACATTTCTCTAGGCCTTTATTTGCAAGCTACTAAATGAGTTTCTTGGCCAGGGATCAGTCCATGTACAAAGTTGGCAGGTTCTTAGCAGTGTAACGAGTGATCTCCCTGTCAGTAAGTACATGGTCAGGCTCACCTGTGAGATAGAGCAGGCCAAGACGGACCAGGCCAATCTGGCTGGACATGGGAAGAGTGTTCCATTCAAGCAAGGGGCCACCACGGGAGCAAAAACAGATATTGGACTCTAGGAGTGCCAATGGTGAAGCCTAAAGGGGTATCATGCCACACTTAAGGAATCCACAGAATGTTGAGAAATCTTGACAAGATGGGCACCATGTCCTCGAATGGAGAACACACATGAGGACAAAGGCAGAAGTCAAAGGCACAGGTCATAGAGGTCAAGGCACAGGTTCAAACTGGACCCCAGGGAGCAGGCAAAGAAGAGGGAGCAGCACCACAGTTTCCTAAAGAGGCCACAGAAAGACAAAGCCCACACTACAAGACAATGGGACTATCTTCGTCTGTATATGTAAGAATTGTGTATTGGATACATGTGTGTGTGTGTGTGTGTGTGTGTATATGTATATATATGTGTGTGTGTGTGTGTGTGTGTGTGTATTTGGCACCAAGAATTACTTCCCCCTTTGCTTCTGGTAATAGAACCAATCTTTCATGTGGCACTAAATTCGTCCATCTCATCCATCCATGACTTCAGGGTGGACACATGTCCAGACCTGACTCCTTTCCTCTCTCCAGGCTACTGGAGTCACTGAGGCGGTTGATTGAAAGTCTCAGGCTTCTGGCAGCCATGTTGCCTACCACGTGGAGAAAACCTGTCTAAACAATGAACAGACAAAGGCAAGTACAAGCGAGAAATGCAGAGATAGTCAGAGACTCAGTAACACATTTCATCCCTAAAGCAAGAGGAAGCCCCTGAATTCCTTTTAAAAGAACCCTGGGGTCTGGGGACCATGCTTTCAGGGGACATCTAGGTCAACTGGCATAACAAAGCTTATTAAGAAAATATTCTGCATCATACTTTGGGAAGTGGCGTCTAGGGTCTTAAAAGCTTGCAAGCGGCCATCTAAGATGCATCAGTTGGTCCCAACCACCTGGAGTAAAGGAGAATGAAGAACACCAAAGACACAAGGAAAGTACTAGCCCAAGAGACAGAAAGCGCCACATAAACCAGAGACTTCATCAGCCTGAGACCAGAAGAACTAGATGGTGCCCGGCTACCACCGATGACCACCCTGACAGGAAACAAAACAGAGAGTCCTGGATGGAGCAGGAGAAAGGTGGGGGGCAGAACTCAAATTCTAGTAAGAAGACAAGACTTAATGGTCTGACTGAGACTGGAGGAACCCTGGAAAGCATGGCCCCTGAATTCTCTGTCGACCCAGAACTAAAACAATTTCCGAGACCAACTCTTCAGACAGGGATTGGACTGGACTGTGAGACATAAAGTGATACTCTTGAGGAGTGTGCCTCTTAGCTCAAGTAGATACAAGAGACTAAACGGGCAGCTTATGTCCGGAGGTGAGATGAGAAGGCAGAGAGGGGTTAGGAGCTGTTTGAATGGACATGGGGAATCAGGGGTAGAAAGGAGGAGTGTGCTGTCACAGTATGGGGAGAGCAATTAGGGTCACATAACAGTGTATGTATAAATTTTTGTATGGGATAAAATAAAAATAAACAAATAAAAGAACCCTGGATGAGTTGGAGTTGGGTCTCTGCCACCTGCAGCTGAAGGAGTCTTCACTCACGGAGGCTGGCCAACACGGCCCACTCCTGAGATCAAGCAAAACTTGGCAAGTGCTTGGGGCTAGATTTGCCATGTGGGAAGAACAATGGATTTTCTGAGAAATCCTCACAATTCTATACTTGGCCACCAAATTTTATGTTGAGATGTTTCTTTTGAGACAGAAGACAAGTCTGTATTTTTGGTCACTGATGTTATCTTTTTTTCTGCTGCTTTGTTTTCTATCCTTTTTGCATCCACACTCAACATCCTGATGAGATGAGTGGAGGGCTTGGTCAAACACCAAAATACCAAAGACCTCTTGAGGATTCCCTGGGTAATTCAAACGGTTAATGTGTTCGGATGCTAAGTGAAAGGTGAGAAGAGAGAGTCCACCCTCGAGATGCCTTAGAAGAAGGGCCTGGTGATCTACTTCTGAAAAGTCAGCCACTGAAAACACTATGAAGCACGGTTCTATTCTGATGCACATCAGGTTGCCCATAAGTTGGAGTCAACTCCCCAGCAACTGATTAAGACCACTTGAAGCCACCAATCTTGATGCTAGAAGCCATCCTGTGGATATCCAGGTCCTCCTGTTTAGTGGAGGGAAAGGGACTCCTAGACCAGACTTAACCTGTGATCTGAGAAGTCAGCGTAGGTCTGAACCTCCCCAGGGTTAACTCAGGCAATTCTCCCTGAAATTAAAGCTGAGGATAGAGCTCTATTTAGTCCTACTCCCTGTGGGATCACGTAATGGTTCTGTACAATGAGCCTGAAGACATTCCCTGCTGTTTGTTTGTCATGAAAACAAATGGAAAAGAACTAGAAAGAAGAGTAGTTATTTAGAGGTGAGTAGCAAGGGAGGGTTGGAAACATTTGATTTCATATACTGATACAGCCTTTGTGTTCCTAGAGTAATTACTTTGCGTTTACTTTTTTATTAAAGCGCTTTGAGATTTTTATTTTTTTATTTTTTTTTGAACTACTTTTTTTTTCCCATACAAAAATTTATACATACATTGTTATGTGACCCTAATTGCTCTTCCCATACTGGGACAGCACACTCTTCCCTTCCACCCCTGATTCCCCATGTCCATTCAACCAGTTTCTAACCCTCTCTGCCTTCCCATCTCACCTCCGGACATAAGCTGTCCGTTTAGTCTCTTGTATCTACTTGAGCTAAGGGGCACAATCCTCACAAGTATCTCTTTATGTCCCACAGTCCAGTCGAATCCCTGTCTGAAGAGTTGGCCTCGGAAATTGTTTTAGTTCTGGGTTGTCAGAGAATTCAGGGGCCATGCTTTCCAGGGTTCCTCCAGTCTCAGTCAGCCCATTAAGTCTGGTCTTCTTACTAGAATTTGAGTTCTGCCCCCCACCTTTCTCCTGCTCCATCCAGGACTCTCTGTTTTGTTCCCTGTCAGGGTGGTCATCGGTGGTAGCCGGGCACCATCTAGTTCTTCTGGTCTCAGGCTGATGAAGTCCCTGGTTTATGTGGCGCTTTCTGTCTCTTGGGCTAATGCTTTCCTTGTGTCTTTGGTGTTCTTCATTCTCCTTTACTCCAGGTGGTTGGGACCAACTGATGCATCTTAGATGGCCGCTTGCAAGCTTTTAAGACCCTAGACGCCACTTCCCAAAGTATGATGCAGAACATTTTCTTAATAAGCTTTGTTACGCCAGTTGACCTAGATGTCCCCTGAAAGCATGGTCCCCAGACCCCTACCCCTGCTACTCTGTCCCTCAAAGTGTCTGATTGTATTCAGGAAACTTCTTAGCTTTCATTTAGTCCAGTTGTGCTGACTTCCCCTGTAGTGTGTGCTGTCCTTCCCCTCACCTAAGATAATTCTTATCTACTATCTAGTTAGTAAATAACCCTCACCCTCCCTCCCCACCCTTGTAACCATCAAAAAATGTTTTCTTCTGTGTTTAAACCTTTTCTTGAGTTCTTTTAATAGTGGTCTCATATAATATTTGTCCTTCTGTGACTGACTAAATTCACTCAGCATAATGACCTCCAGCTTCCTCCATGTGATGTTTCACAGCTTCATTGTTGTTCTTTATCCACTTTGAGATTTTAAGGTTAGTACGAATTAACAATAAAATTAGGTACTAAAACCCAACAAGACTCTCAGGGGATAGAGTCAAACGAGAAAATGCCGAAGTCTCGGCATTATACTGAACTGCAAAAACCAGACCGCACAAGTTTTGTCAGTCCTTCTTGTGTCTGCCAGAACTTCCCTGCTAACACCAATTAATCGAGGGAGAGATTCTCAAAGTTTGAGTCGAAGCCTTTGAGTTTCAGATGAGGGATCACATGAGCCTTCAGAGAAAATTCCAGATGTCCCAATATTTCTTCATCATAAAACTTTCTTCTCAGTCTGTATTCCAGAAAATTTTGAATCACAATTCTGCAAGTTACAAATTAACAGCCCTAATAAACACTGTGTTAGATATTTCATTTAAAAACACCGTTAAATCGAAAGGCAGAGACCAAATTGAAGAGGATGTTCGATCCTCTCCCAATTTTCCACTGCTGCAAAGGCAGAGACAGATATTAAATCATTCTTTATAGTCAGTTCTCCTGTTTTTTAAGAACACGAAATCATTTTTGAAGGCATTGTGGTTTTTTCTCTTCTTGCAAGGGCTTCATAGCATCACCATGCAGCTAGTGAAATACAGGGAGAGAGTGGAAACCACATCCGGAAATAATCATTTCCCAGTCACTGTAATGGATTATAGATGTTAAAGGGGCCGTCGACTAAATTAGTGTGATGGTGTTTCATAAAAAGCTATGTAGATCTTAAATGGAGGTAATGCTCTTTTCACTATACTTAGAGATGCAGAGGGTGGGGAGGAGGGGGGAGGCAACACCTTGCTATAGTACAGTAGCTTCGCTTCTTTTTTTTTTTCTCCTTGTGCCACCAAATTTAACAGACAACTTGAGTAAAGCCATAGCCTCGTACACTCGCATAAACTGAATTTTATTGCTAACTGGGGCACGTTGAAAACCATGAGCTAATGGAGCCAAACTTACTATTGTTCAATCAATCTGTTATTCCTTTATTTAAAAAAAAAAAATTTTTAGAAGAGCCCAGTTGCATTTTCCCCAGCCCTAACCCAACCAGTAAGTAGTAGAAAGTTCTTATTATTCCTTTTAAACTTGCAAATAGGATTCTCTATCTCAGAGGCCCCATCACCATTTCAAAGAGAAGTTTTTATTTTTAAGAGATTCTGTGCTTAATTGGCTACTTAGTCTATTTTAGAAAACGTTCATACTTGCTGGAGTTAGCTTGCTCTATGTAGTTCAAAAGAGGGTAAATTCTACCAGAAGGAAAATGGCAATGAACATTTGAACACCGTTATCTAGGATAACAATGCTTCACAAATTGGGGGGTGGGGAAGTAGTTCCTCTTTAAGATCTCATTTCAGACTTCCCTCCGCTGTGACTATCTTAGCTGCATTATGTTCAGAAGCAGTCAGGGGTACGTGATGATTGCTTTTTAAGCACCTCAGAACAAGCTGCAGTAATTTGGCTGTTTTCAACCATTCTCCAAATAAAAATATTCCTTTAGCACAAAGGTTCAGAGTTTAGAAAGAATTTTTTTTTTATTGTACTTCAGGTGAAGGCTTACAGAACAAATAGTTTCTCATGAAACAGTAGTACATATATTGTTTTATGACATTGGTTGACAAACCCACAACATGTCAACCCTCTAACTTCTCAACCTTTTATTTTTGGTGAAAATACACATAGCCAAAGATACAACATCTCAAAAATTTCTACATGCACAGTTCCATGACATTGACTATGCTTTTTAGAAAGAAAAATTTTTTAAACTGTCATACACACTTCTATTCAGTTTACCACCTTACATTTGAAACACAACAGAAGCCAAGGCTAAGAAGGAGCCAGAAGATATTCGGAGTACTTTTCAATCTTTTGAAATTCCTAGAACATTAATGCACGTATAATGTATACACAAGAAGTCTGCAGTAAAAACAAAAACACACCAGAAAGAAAACTCTACATTAAAGCTTGGGTGTGTCTACATTTTAATTAGTAAGGTGAGATGTCAGTGTATTTCATTATATGTTAAAATCTCTTTAACCGTAATTTTATATACCGGATTATGTGGAAATCTAAGTTTGAGCAAAGTTGGCTTTTTTCTTCTTTAATCCACCCAGAGATTGTACTCGGAGATGGGGCTTTAGCTACTGAGAGATGTGACAAGGCCACAGGGAGTGAGCCATAGGGTCACTATAGAGTCCCCTGAGCAGCAAGCTCTTTTACCCTGTAGCAGTCACAAGCTGTTGCTTTTTCTTAAGTAGAGTCTGCCCCCGCGTGGTGAAAGTGAGACACTGGTCTTCCTTCCCAGAAACTGAATCATCTTCCTCCTGCTTCTAGGTCCTCGGAGGGCCTTTGTGGCTCCCTGGCCTCTGACAGGAATCAGAGGCTTTAACTGGCAACCTTCACCCATCGACCACAATCCTATCTTTGAATGCTTTGCACGGCTTCTCACCCCTCTTTCTCCTTCCTCCTTTTTTTCTTCCTCTTCTCCCTACTGCCTTCTTTCTTTTTCTTCCCGTCTACTCCTTCAGTTCTCATTGCTTCCCAGAGCCACCCACAGTATTATTAAGTAGCCCTGAGGGCTGAACCTGACACAGACAGTCTGTCTGGAGAGGGGATCTAGACTCTGATGTAAGAAATTCAGACAATAGAGTTTCAATACATGATTAGAGAATAAACAGCTGGAGAATAGTGTGACATCAAAAAGAGCCTCGTAGACAGTGAACGCGTAGTCGGGAGGCCTGGGTTTCACTGACGTGTCCTGTCTCTGGAGCCCTGGTGGCACAATGGTTAAGAGCTCGGCTGCTAACCGAAAGGTCAGCAGTTGGAATCCACCAGCCACTCCTTGGAAACCCTATAGGGCAGTTCTACTCTGTCCTACGGGGTCGCTATGAGTCAGCATCGACTCAGCAGCAACAGTTTTGGGTTTGGGTTTTGTCCCATCTCTGGAATATGATATGAATGCAGTTTGTCTGTATGCAAACCAAGAACTACAGATATGAGCACCGCTTCACAGAGAATCGAGAGGCAAGAAGACAAAGCAGATTCTTCTACTTTCTGCAAAGAAAAATAGGAAGAGCACCTACCCATGATCTCTACCAGCTCCTTGCCAGCACACACACACAATCTGCTGTTGTTGTTGTTAGAGTTTCTGTCAAGTTGATTCCAACTCATGGCAACCACATATATGCAGAGTAGAACTGCTCCACAGGGTTTTCAAGGCTTTGATCTTTCAGAAGCAGATCGCCAGGCCTGTCTTCCAAGGCACCACTAGGTGGGTCCGAACCACCAACCTTTCAGCTAGTAGTCGATCACTTAACCATTTGCGTCATCCAGGGATTCCACACACAATCTAAGTAATCCAAAACCAATGCTCAAGATGCAGATGCAGCCTCCAGATAAAGCCTCTCGTCACCCTCATGGCCTCTTTCCAATCAATCCGTCTTGGACATCATTTTCACCATGTCACTCCCTGTGGTTCAGTGAACTGCTTTATATGGCCCTTCTAGCCACGGTCTTTAACTCCCACGTAATTATTTGGTGGAACCATGCAAATAAGGTGCTTGTGGCCCACCAAGGGGATTTGACCATTTTGCCAATGCAAATAAGGTGCATGAAACCATTGTAGGGGATTGGTCAGTTCTGCCATCCTGCAAGACTTAAAGGGAGCCAATCCCAGAGGCTGGAAGGGGACCTCACTACCATCAAGAAGAGTTGGGGGTGGGGTGTACGCTTTGGATCTGGATCCCTGCACTGAGAAACTCCTAGACCTGGGAGACAGAGAGCTGTAATACTGGAAATGGCACAAGACTGCAAAAAGGGATGGAGGAGAAACAGCGGCAACAGAATGGTGTGGTGGACTTTCTGGCCCATGGAACAAAGCAGCTACAGTAGGCGTGCCAACCCATGGAACGAGCGAGTTGTTAGAGTGGGGTGCCTCCAGGCGCTTACCAGTGGAACTAAAGAAGAGCAAACAGGGCAGAGGCCAAGGCCAAGAGGAGCCTGTCATGAGGGGGCTGAGAGGAGACCTGTCCTCAAGGGGCCAAGAGGAGGCCTGCATGGCTGAGAGAGGAAATGCATGGCAGAGAGAAGGGCCAGCTTGCTTGCACAGCTGAGAGGAGCTGAGAGAACTGTCCTGCACTGAAGAAGGGAGGGATGTGCTCTCCACTTCAGGGGAGACTTCCAGACTTTGCCTACATGCTTCCTAATCTTGATGCTAAGTTGTACCTGTTACTTCCCTAATAAACCCCACAATCATGAATATTGTCTGTGAGTTCTGTGTGGCCACTGCAATGAATTATCAAACCCAGCAGAGAAGTAGAGTGCCATGGGAGAGACAGCTGGTGTCAGAAATGGTAAAAAGGTTGGAAAGTGGTAGTATGTCTGACTTCCACCTCATAGGAGTCGGCTTTGGGCTGATGCTGATGGTGATTCTCTCTCTTCCCCATGAAGTTAGACAAAGTCTGACACCACTACACCATTTTTACACTCCCCTACTCAGAAATCTTCCAAGGTATAGGTCCCATTGTCTTCAAAGCCCAAACAGCTCTTGTGCATTCAGGACCCCCATCTCTCTCTCTCTCTCTTTCTCTCTCTCTCACACACACACTCCCACACATACACACACACACAGCAGACACACACACATTCTTTCTTTGTGTCTCTCTCTCTCACACACACCTCGTAGTCTCGATCTATTTAAATTCTCTATTCCAGTCACATTTCTCTTCTGGCTTCCTCCCCATCTTTATCTTGCCTCCAGGCCCACAGCCTTTGTGAAGCTTATGTCAACCTGGAAGTTCCTTTTTATTTTGCAAAACTGAAACTGCATTAGTGCAGAGAGCAAGACATGTCACCCAGGGAGATGTAAGTTGAGGGCATTTTCATACCCATATGAAAGCTTCATATTGAGATATAATACATATATTTTAATGCAACTGTAATTTACAGAGCTATTAATCTCCAAGGCAGAAGGCAGGTGGTGGGGGGGAGGGTAAAGTGTTCATAAACTACGAAGGAAGAATTCAAGTGGCTTATGCTATTGCCAGAACCCTGAGATGAAATTATGGCCCCATAACTCAAAGCAAAGATGTCACCTTGAGGACTAAGGTGCACCTGACCCAAGCCATGATATTTTCAAACTCCTCCTACGCATGTGAAAGCTGGACAATGAATAAGAAAGACCAAAGAAGAATTGATGCATTTGAATTATGGTGTTGGCGAAGAATATTGACTATATATTGACTATACCATGGACTGCCAGAAGAACAAATAAATCTGTCTTGGAAAAAGTACAGCCAGAATGCTCCTTGGTAGTGAAGATGACGAGACTTCGTCCCGTACTTTAGACCTGTTATCAGGAGGGACCAGTCCCTGGAGAAGGACATCATGCTTGCTAAGGTAGAGGGTCAGTGAAAAAGAGGAAGACCCTCAATGAGATGGATTGACACAGTGGCTGCAACAATGGGCTCAAACATAGCAACAATTGTGAGGATGGCGCAGGACCGGGAAGTGTTTCGTTCTGTTGTATATAGGGTCACTCTGAGTCAGAAGCTACTCAGTGGCACCTAACAATGACAACAACAACTCAGATTTGCCTGCTCTTCCCATTCTCTAATGGATGTATTGGAGACTTGGCTTTTTGCTCAATATCCTGTTTACCCTGCAGCTTCCTCTTCCCTTCAGTTGCTCCAACAAGCCCCTAACTACCTCGTGACTGGCCTCATAGGCAGCAAAAAGTGTTTTGTTCACAGTGACAAGTTATTTGAGCTGTATCTTTGTTGGGAAGGTGTAGAAAGCAGCCCCTATAACCCTCTCAATCCCAGGACTCTCCACAGGGTTGTGGTAGGAAAATCTCTCTTCCACAGCAGCAGATAGAAACGCCACAGAGCACCAGCCCATTGCCTCCAGATCTGGTCAGCGTCACTCATTCCCAGGGGCAATAATATAGCATATGATGCACAAAATCCCCACAGGTAAGGGAAGAACTAAATACCAGTCAAATATTGCACCAAATGCCCATTGCTCATCTTTTGGACAAAAATCTAGAACAGTATTACTCTAAGTGTCATCCATGTATCCCCTGCATCAGGATCATCTGGTACAAATGTTTGGAAATGCAGTTTCCTAGGCTGCATCCCAGATCTCCTCAATCAGAATCCTGGGGGAGAAGCCTTGGAATAAGCATGTGTAACAAGCAGTTGAAGCCATTCTTCTCCACACCAACATTTGAGGATCTCTTTTCCAGGTATTCACTGTACTTTCTTTCATTGTACAAAATGCTGTATTCCAGACATGTCCTACCTTAGACAAAATCATGGAGTAGCTAAATGTACCAAAATCTCTGCTTCATGGACCCACCTCTGCCCCTGTCCCTACTATCCCAAATCCCAGCCCTCTCCAACCTGTGGGCCTACAAAGGTATCGGTGCACTCGTACTGCCCCAGGATTCCCCTTGAGACTCCAACCTAGGCTTATCCTACCTGTGTGATCACTTCCCCTCCACCCTTCTGTCCAACAAAATCTATCTGATCTGTGCCTGATTTTCCCATGATTTGGCCATTCATTAGATGACAGTTTACTAATACAATCTGATGGCTAATCCCTGCTAATGGGTTAATAGGTCAGTATTTCTTATGCTTTGTCAGTGTTAAGGGAAATTTCTGGGGCAAATGAGGAGGGCTTTGACCTTCCCAATCACACCACTTAGTCTAGCCTATCTCTACTATTTACCAAAAATCCAGCCCTAGTGGATGTCAACCAAGTTGGGAACAATGAATGGGCCAAGTATAGCTTGTCAGTCATTGGTTTCCCAAAATTTATTTGTCTTGTACTCACCACTATGAGTGCCAGTTGTGGCAATGGTCTAGAGAATGTCCTTGGATGCCACTACACATCCCAGTGGATGCCACTGGCTTGATAACAATGAATGTACCAGTGTAAGATTGCACGTAATTCGTTAACCTCAGAATTACTCGCTCTATGTTTACCCCATGTGGTGAGTTGGAGTCAATGTCCAGCATGTGATGCTGGATGTGAACACAGGACCAACTGAGTGCCCCCTGGCTTAGGATAATAAACTTGCCAAATCATAGAATGCAAAAAACCAAAAATCCAAATCAGTTGCCATCAAGTCAATTCCGACTCATGACAACCCCATGTGTTTCAGAGTAGAACTACACTCCTTAAGGTTTTCAATGGCTATGATCTTTCAGAAGTAGATCACCAGGCCTTCTTCCAAGGCACCTCTGGGTGGACTCAAATCACCAGCCTTTTGGTGAGTAGCCGAGTGCTTAACTGTTTGCATGACCCAAGGACCATTTATTAGCAGGTCTCAAATTCTACACAACTTTATCTCTAAAATGATTGAATAATCCCCACTTACCCCCGAAGAGTAGGACTTAAAAGCACTTTAATAACTGAAAAGTAGTATATAAACAAAAGAATTTATTATCATTTATCTCAAGACCAACCCTCATTCAAAAATACCATGGAAATCCTTTTCCTGGTTTTCACACTCCTGGCAGCATGCATAAAAAAAGAAAAATGTGGTTAAGGTCCTTCTGGCCAAGTGTGTGTCCTTCGATCAGTGAAGGTGGCCATGGCTCCCAGAGATGGCCCTGCCTGCAGAAGTTCATCCTCTGTGTCCTTTTCTACCCACGTGAAGCTTAGGACCTTCCCCATCATGTGGATGTGGCCTATTGGGGATCATCTGGGCGTTCTACCCCTCATTTTACCAAAAGGAAACCACTTCAGAGAAAGACAGGAGGTACTAGTGGAGATAGGACCAGAATCTGGATCTTCTGACTTTCGGCCCAGTACACGACACTGTCTTGAGGTCAGCGTTTCCATGTGTTCCTTAAGATGTCTTTGGGAAATTTTTTGTGGCCCTTGGGGATGTGCCCACCTTGCCTGCCCCAGTGGCTTAATGTCACCTATTTCCCTTATCTCCGTGCCTGTGATAGTTCTTTGCCAGAAGATAGTTCTCTGGATTGCCCTCTGGATAGCTCTTCCCAGAAGGCTATTTCTTAAAGACAACTTGTGGGAGTGACATGACACCTCCAGATTTTGTATGAGCAGAACCCACACCCTATACTTTGTTGGCCCTTATCTGTGTAAAAACTAGTGCTTTCTCTGGAGTTTGATTCTGACATTTGGCTGCCTACTCATGGCCAAAAGCCTTACATATGGAGGAATAAATACTATAGAGATGGTGACATGGATGGGTGATTAGACTCTAATATATTCTGCTCTGAACTAAGCTAGGTTCTCACGTGAACAATGGGAAGACACGGAAAGAATGGAAAAAGACCTTAAAAGTCATGACCAACTCCTCCAGACAGATGGTCAAGTATCCCAACATGGGGTGTTATAACATGTTTGAGGAACTTTTCTAAAAAGCCATATTTCAAAAAGACTGAGCTCAAGTCTTCACCATTTAGGTTAAATGAGAGCACTGAAATGGGCCCCATGAATAGCCTTTGTACATGAATTTCTATGTGCTCTTTTTTTTTTTTTCAGCCTTAGAATTCACTTGAATTTTAGGAAATGCTAATTGAAACACAATGCACATGTCCTCTAGCCTGAGCCAGCCAGAGACACCTAAGGGCTGGACAATGCTGTCAAATAAATATGATGCACAATAACAATAGTGCCCATGTGTTACCAGTAAATTTGAAAACCAAATCTAAGAACATTTGGTGGCTTAATTTGCTTTGCCTATCTTCCATCTGTTGTTGTCACCAGGAGCCCGGGATAGAGATCCTTTCTCAGTTCTGCGAACTCAGGCCAGCTGGAAACTCTCCTTCTATAGGGAGTGGAGGGTGGAGTCTGAAAAAGAACAAAGGGTCCCTGTCCCATCCTCCTCGGCTCCCACCGTGGAGCTGGGAAATCCAAGCTTGGTAAGAGCAGCTCTTCCCGTATGCTTCAAAACTACTTTTACATCTCCTGCCTCTGTTTAAAGCGTGTGTAAACTCACAGATTCACCTGTTTTATATCTTTCCATGCTGATGACTGTGGAGAAAAGTGAGGTCGCCCAGTGACAATCAGGCAACTGTGGTTTTTTAGCTCAACTGCAGAATGTCACATTTGAATTTTGCCTTTTTTTTGTTTCTAACTGAATTAGTTTATTCTTTTCTTGGCAAAGCTTTTCATCAAACACCTTGTACAAACTTGGTGTGCAGTGCCCTAGGTAAGCTCAGCTTTGCTTTCTGAAATAGGCAACGGAAGAATCACTCACCTTTGCCCCTGCCCTGCACCCCTAAGCCCATATATATACTTAACTTGCCTCATTCTTCACAGGAATATCATGAGGTCTTCGTATGTGTGAGGCAATGAGCTAGATACTGGGGATGCAGAAATGAAAGCACAGTCCTCAGTCCTCAAGGAGCTCACAGACTAGTCAGGGAAGATAAATGAAACTAAAAGACCCAGAACTCCCACCGCGGTTGAGTCGATTCCGACTCACAGCGACCCCATTGGGTTTCCAAGGCTGTAAATCTCTGCGGAAGCAGACTGCCACATCTTTTTCCCTCAGAGCTGCCGGTGGTTTAGAACTGCCCACCATTCGATCAGCAGTCAATCGCTTTAAGCACTGTGCCACTAGGTTACAAATATCATGCTAGAGATTTACATAGAGATGATTCTTTCCTGCTGCCACCAAGCCTGCTATTGGTTCAGCTAAAAAGTTCACCTGTGCTAAAGGGATGTAGATTTGATCTCCTCACCAACAGCAGGAGGCACCAGCACATTTTGCTGTGCACCTCCCTGTACAAGTCTTCAAATCTAGAATTATCGGCCCAAACTATACATTTATTAAAGGAGAAGAGAGTTGAATCCTGAGAACGTTTGTTTTAATGCTAAATTTTGTACCACTTTTTCTCGATGCCTGCTTCACTGGGTTATAAATGCGACAAAAGTAGAAACCATGCCTTTTTTCATGCCATCTTCTTCCAATTTAAAACATTTGACACCATGGCAGGCACTCTGCAAACCTTCAATAAATATTAGATGAATCACAAAATTTTAGAACTGTTATGGTCTTTAGAAATAATCCTAACTTGTCCTTGTTTTGCAGATGAATTTCTTCACCCACTCATGCATTCAGTATGTATCTGTCAGGCACTATAATGTACCAATGGACTGAGCTGCACTGGCGACGTGGAAAAGAAGCATCACAATTGATAAAATGACTAGCTCAAAGTGGAGCTATTAGAATTAGGAATAGAGTTGCAGGTCTTCCAACCTCACTGGCTTTCTTGCAGTCTTGAACACACCCAGATCTTGCCCAACATGGACCTCGGCTCTTTTGATTCCCCACTGCCCCCAGGTCTTTGCATGGCTGCCTCCTCATCCTTTGGGGCTCAGATCAAAGAGGCTTTCCTTGACTATCTCAGTTAAAGCCACCAGTATCCTCTTGCCCATGGCTGATGACAAGTCAGCCCTTCCATAATTGAAATAACTAGTCAAGTATTCTAAAAGTTAAAAACTCAACATATAAAAATATCCTTAATGTTTCATTCTCTCAAAGTCTTACTCCCCGAAGGAATACTGTGACTACCTTTCCTTTTAAATTATGTCTAAATTTTCTTTCACATGGATATTCTACCTTGTCTTGTGTGATTTTATATTTCTTTTTAAATTCTGAAATAACTTCAGACTTTTAGAAACATTCCAAGAATAGCACAAATAATTCCCATATAACCTTGGCCCAAATTCACCAAATTTTAATGTTTTATCATGTTTGTTTATCATTCTGTGTATATATGTCTACATATGTGTGTGTGTGTTTATGTACATATATGTATTTCCCCTAAGCTGTTTGTGAGAAAGTTACAGACATAAATACTTGAGTCTGTTTATGGTGACTTAGGTCTTCTGTAAGGTTTTCTCTACCATGCCCCTTATTTCCTTCTGAGCCCTCTCTGGCAGAATCTTTATCATCCACATTTCTACTAACAGTCTGCTCAAGGCAATCTAGGCTTTTTTTTATCATGCTTCTGAAAAATTTTTTAGCCTCTACTCATTACCCAATTCCAAAGTCACCTCCACATTTCTAGGTATTTGTAAGAGTAGTACTCCACTCACGGTACCAAAATCCATATTAGCATCCTATTGCTGTTGTAACACATTACCACAAACTTAGTGGCTTAAAACAACACAGACTTATTATCTTACAGCGCTGGATCTAGTGGACAGGGAAAGCATTCATAGTCCCCTCCACCCGACACTTCCCAGGTCTAAGGTGTGCCTTAGATTACAAGGTGTGCAGGGATTACAAGGAGCAGGAGAGACTAGGCCATGGTGGGGACTCAGGAATGGCAGGAAGGAAACGGAATTGTCAGCCTTTATTTTTTCCTCTTTCAAGCCCTTGCCCCAGGATCAGTGCCTAAGTGCCAGTGCTGCTTCCTTCCTCATATTCCTCCTGGCGTCCAGCAAGCAGCAGGGCCCAGGGCCCCTCCTGTTGGCCCCTGTACTCGCCACTGCTGGGGCTCCTCCTGCTGTTCAAGGTGCCTTTGGAGACCATGTGCCTAGTGCCCCATCATCGTGACCGACCAAGTGCATGAGTGCACTATCAGGTGAGGCTTTGCATCCACTTTTGCTCTTGGGTAGCCTATGTTCATGGTTTAACCAAAGTTTTCCATTCACCCAAACCTCTCTAGCAAAGAGCAAGGTCCTCATTGCTGACACCATTGATTTGGCTTTGGATATTCCCTGATCAGCATTTACTATTACCCTCCTGTTTTCAGAGCACAGCGCTTAAGAGTTACAGTGAGCTACGGCTGCTAACCAAAATGTTGGCAGTTAGAATCCACCAGCTGCTCCTTGAAAACCCTAAGGGGCAGTTCTACTCTGTTCTATAGGGTCACTATGAGTTTGAATTGACTCGACGGCAATGGACTTTCTCCTGTTTTCAAAATGTATCCCTGTGTAACTTTAAAATGCATATTATTAGCCTTTTGTAGTTGTTTTATGTGTGAATAAAACTCCTCTCTGAGAATCTCAAAACAATTTCTGGAAATGGGCATCTATGCAAAACCAATGGCCAGCATCATTCTTAATGGAGAGAGGCTGAAAACATTCCCCTTGAAAACAGGAACAAGACAAGGATGCCTTTTATCACCACTCCTATTTAACACTGTGCTGGAAGTTCTAGCTAGAGCAATAAGGTAAGAAAAAGAAAGAAAGGGCATGCAAATTGGTAATGAAGAAGTTAAACTGTCCCTGTTTGCAGATGATATGATACTATACATAGAAAACCCTAAAGACTCCACAAGAAATCTGCTGGAACTAATAGAAAGATTCAGCAGAGTAGCAGGATACAAGATAAACATTCAAAAATCAGTTGGATTCCTAGACACCAGTAAGGAGAATGATGAAAAGGAAATCAGGAAAACAATACCATTTTCAATAGCCCCTAAGAAGATAAAATACTTAGGAATAAATCTGACCAGGAATGTAAAAGACCTATATAAAGAAAACTACAAAACACTACTGCATGAAACCCAAAGGGATCTACATAAATGGAAAAACATACCATGCTCATGGATAGGCAGACTCAACATTGTGAAAATGGCAATTCTACCCAAAGCAATTTACAAATACAACGCAATCCTGATCCAAATACCAACAACATTCTTCAAAGAGATGGAAAAACTAATCATTCACTTTATATGGAAAGGGAAGAAGCCCCGAATAAGTAAAGCACTACTGAAGAAGAAGAAGAAGTTGGAGGACTCACACTACCTGACTTGAGAACCTACTATACAGCTACAGTAGTCAAAACAGCCTGGTACTGGTACAATGACAGATACGTTGACCAATGGAACAGAATTGAGAACCCAGATGTAAATCCATCCACCTACGGTCACCTGATCTTCGACAAGGGCCCAAAGTCCATCAAATGGGGAAGAGACAGTCTTTTTAACAAATGGTGCTGGCAAAACTGGATATCCATCCGCAAAAAAATGAAACAGGACCCATACCTCACACCGTATACAAAAACTACTTCAGAATGGATCAAAGACCTGAATACAAAGCTTAAAACTATAAAGTTCATAGAAGAAAAAATAGGACCAACACTTCAGGCCTTAACACACAGCATTAACAGGATACAAACCATAACCATCAAAGCACAAACCCCAACAGATAAGCTAGATAACTGGGATCTTCTAAAAATCAAACACCTGTGCTCTTCAAAAGACTTCACCAAAAGAGTAAAAGGAGAACCTACAGACTGGGAAAAAACTTTTGGACAGTAGAAGTCAGACAAAGGTCTAATCTCCATAATCTACAAGAAAATCAAATCCCTCTACAACAAAAAGACAAATAATCCTGTTAAAAAATGGGCAAAGAAAATGAACAGACACTTCACCAAAGAAGACATTCAAATGGCCAACAGACACATGAGGAAATGCTCACGATCACTAGCCATTAGAGAAATGCAAATTAAAACCACAGTGAGATACCATCTCACCCCGGCATTACCTGCACGAATCAAAAACACTGGAAATAACAACTGTTGGAGGGGCTGCGGGGAGATGGGAACTCTTATGCACTGCTGGTGGGAATGCAAAATGACACAACCGTTTTGGAAAATGATATGGCGCTTCCTCAGAAAGCTAGAAACAGACATACCATTTGATCCAGCAATCCCACTCCTAGGAATATATCCTAGAGAAATAAGAGTCGTCACTCAAATAGACATATGTACACCTATGTTCATGGCAGCATTGTTCACAGTAGCAAAACGATGGAAACAACCTAGATGCCCATCAACAGACAAACGGATAAACAAACTATGGTACATACACACAATGGAGTACTATGCAACAAGAAAGAACAACAATGAATCTGTGAAGCATCTCATAACATGGATGAAACTGGAGGACATTATGCTGAGTGAAATAAGTCAATCACAAAAGGACAAATATTGTATGAGACCTCTATTGTAAAAACCCATGAAAAAGTTCACACAAAAAATGTAACAATCTTTGTTGGTTACCAGGGATGGGAGGGGTGGGAGGGACGTACTAAACAGGCAATAGATAAGTGGTATCTTGGATGAAGGGTGAGACAGTACACAGTACAGGGTAAACTAGCACAGCTTGTACAAGGAAAGGTCATGGAAGCCCCATAGACACATTCAAACTCCCTGAGGGACCGAATTGCTGGGTGGAGGGCTGTGGGGACCATGGTCTCAGGGAACATCTAGCTCAATTGGCGTAACACAGCTCATAAAGACAATGCTCTACATTCTACCTTGGTGAGTAGTGTCCGGGGTCTTAAAAGCCGGTGAGCGACCATCTAAGATACTCCACTGGTCTCATCCCTTCGGGGGCAAGGGAGAATGAAGAGAACAGGATACAAGGAAAAGATTAGTCCCAAGGACTAATTGTCCACAGCTACCAAGGCCTCCACCGGACTGAGTCCAGAACAGTTAGATGGTGCCCGGCTACCACCACTGACTGCTCTGACCAGGATCACAGAGCTGGAGAAGGATGTAGAGCATAATTCTAACTCACAAAAAAAAGACCAGATTTACTGACCTAAAGGAGACTGGAGAAACCTCAAGAGTATGGCCCCCAGACACCCTTTGAGCTCAGTGGTGAAGCTACCTCCAAGGTTCACTGTTCATCCTGGGAATGGACAGCCCCGTAAAACCAAATGAGACTAACGAGGTACAGGAGTCCAGTGACAAGGGCCAGAAGGCAGAAGGGGGCAAGGAAGCTGGTGATAGGGAACCCAAGGTTGAGTAAGGATATTGTTGATGTGTGGTGAGATTGTTAACCATTGTCATAGGGCAACATTTGTAGTAACTGTTAAATGAGAAACTATTTTGTTCTGTAAGTCTTCATCTTAAGTGAGAATAACAGCACAATTGGAAGAGTGTAGTCAATGTCACTGAACTGTGCGTGTAGAAATTTTTGAAACAGTGTATCTTTGGCTATGTGTATCTTCACGAAAAAGAAAGATTGAGAAGTTAGAGGGTTAATATGTTGTGGGCTTGTTAACCAGTGTCATAAAACAACATGTGTACTACTGTTTCATGAGAAACTATTTGTTCTGTAAGCCTTCACCTGAAGTACAATAAAATATAAAAAGAAAAAAAGAAAAAAAAATTCTGGAGAAGTTTGGAAGGGAAATCTTGGATTATACTCATGGATAAAAAGAAATCCATAAAATTAAAATGTTAAGAACTGAGGTGTTATAGTCCAACCTCTGTCTGGTAGTCAACCCTCCTCCTTTCTTTCTGCATCTTTTTTTTTTTCCTTGCTATTGAATCCACTCCAACTCATGGCGACTCCATATGTGTCAGAATGAAACTGTACTCCATAGGGTTTTCAATGGCTGATCTTTTGGTAGTAGATCACCAGGCCTTTCTTCTGAGATGCCTGTGGGTGGACTCAAACTTCTAACCTTTTGGTTAGCAACCAAGTGTGTTGTCCATTTGCACCACCCAGGGACTCCTTTGCATCTTTAGGAAACTATTAAATCCATATTTTTTAAATCTCTGAATCTGTGGCTGCTTCCTGCATTACCCAGTTTTAATTTCTTCATAGTGTCTATCAGTATCTTAAATTTCCTGTTATCCTCTTTTTTTATTATTTTTTTAATTTTTTTGGCCTGTTTATTGATTATCTCACTACCTTCAGAATGCAAGGGCAGGAATTTGTCTCTCTCGTTTACCACTTTATCCCCAGCACCTGGAACAGTGCCTGGCATGTGGAAGGTACTCAATAAATACGGAATAAGTAAATAAATGAATTCTGACTCCTGATTTAGTGCCTATCCCACCTCATCATGTTGTATCTGCATTCGGTAGCCATTTGAAAAGGTGAGCATGGCGGATGGCAATGAAAATGGCAAATAGAAGCTCCAAGGTTTTGCCCTTAAAATTAAACCTCGATTGGGTTTCCAGACGATTGATCTCCCTATGCTTCCATTCATACCCTATATAAAGTCAAACGAATCATTAAACCTTTCCATGCCTCTGTTTGCTCATTTAAAGCGCTCAAGGCTCTCTGGAAGAATGGCTTCCGTTTTCATTGTTATCTCTGGGCTTGTGCAGTGCTGGTATACATCAGCAACAGTTGTCTTGTTCTGAGGGTGACAGAGAGGAGAGGAAGAGTAGAGCTGTAATTTTGCTTTCTTATTGCCTGCTTGAGTGATTCAGAAATTCTGAAGATTCTTTGAAGGCAATGTCTCAGCTTCTCTTTAACTGGGATTCAGATCATCACTCTGACAAGTTTCCCATACTCTCCACTCATCAGTTTTCTCACCTATAAAATGGGGCTAGTAACACTTACATCACGGGGCTGTGGTGATAATTAATCAGAGAACCTAAATCAATGGTTCTCAACGTGGAGGAGCAGCATCAGCATCACCTGTAGCTAGTTAGAAATGCAAATTGTCAGTCCCCACCCCAAACCTACTGAAGCAGAAAATCTACATTTTAACAAGTCTTTCCGGTGATTCTGATGAACACTAAAGAACCATTGAAAACCCTATGGAGTACAGTTTCATTCTGACACATATGGGGTCGCCATGAGTTGGAGTGGATTCAATAGCAAGGAAAAAAAAAAAGATGCAGAAAGAAAGGAGGAGGGTTGACTACCAGACAGAGGTTGGACTATAACACCTCAGTTCTTAACATTTTAATTTTATGGATTTCTTTGAGAACCACTGACGGAGTTAAACCACTTGACACTTGGTTGGCCTTCAAATGTTTGTTTTTTACATATTGATTCAGATTCATTAGCCACCCAAACCAACTCCAGCTAAGCTACAGAATTATTTATCCTCACCCCACCTGGCAGATGTGAACAATGGGCAGGAGACTTGGAAGCAGACCCTGCTCTACTAAACCCCAAGCGTAAATGCTTCTTTGGGCTGCTATTCCTCTCCTCTACAAGTATCACAATTTGACCACATGTTACCTCCATGTTTATATTTTTCTTCCTCCTATATATTTTTATATCTCAAAGAGCTGTTTTAAAACATCATTTTATGCATCCACGAGTAGATGGATGGTCACTGGCATGATCAGATTCTAAGGAGGCAGTAACGCTGGGTGTAACACAGAGAGAAAAGCACATACTTGGGAATCAATCAACCCTCAACTCCCCCCATCTGGGTGGCATTGGCCTTGGTGGCCTTGGTGGAGCCTGAGTTTTTCATTTGAAAATGAGGTTAGCAACAATAAAAGCCTCTGTTTATTGTCTCCTATGTGCTAGGCACTATGCTAGGCACTATGCTAGGCTGTTTTCATTTAGTACACATTATCTCATTTAAATCAAACACGATTGTCTTTTTTTTTTTTTTTCCTTTAAACATATTTTATTTAAATGCTTCTAACATTTTCAACATGATTTTGCAACATTTAGGGCCCATCTTTTTTTTTTTTTCAATGTAACCAAATGATAATAAAGACATTTTGTGGGGAAACAGGATTTAATTAATAACTAGCCTTTAAACAAACTCTGTTAGAATGCCTCGATTCCATTAAGTGAGTGATACCAGTTGGAAAAATGAGGCTAATTTTGCTGCAGGTTTAAAGAAATTAGAAATAACATCTAAATAGTGGTGTATCTGTGCTTTGCAGTAGAAGGTTCCTAGTTCATACTTAATTGAAAAGGCAAGTCACTATTGAATTTTGAAAATCCTGGAAGAGTTTTTAAAAGTAATTTAATGCAGCATTTTATGGTTGCTTTTGTAGTTTAGAATTTGCGATGGATATCGAGGGATGTCTACGCCTTCTGATCCCTTAGATTTAATCGGACTTCTCGCTTGCTTGCATGATGGTTTACGGTTCCTTTGATGATTTGCAGCCAACCCAGCACTTTTAATAATTTACTGTAAAAGCATTTAATTTTTAATGGACAAGAATGGGTTAGAGGTAACTTTTGCATTGGTAAGTGCTCTCCTGAAGAGTAGGGAACAAGGAACAGTATATTTAAATCCCACATATTATTGGAAAACATGCATCTTTTATTAACAAAATCAAACGCATAATTCAGAAACATACCTAACCCAAAATTGTTCATGCTTTATTTAACTAGAAGATAGTACTGCTTTTGTGATTTTATCGTAAGAACATTTCTCTCAAATTCTCTCTCACTCTTGTTTTTTTTTTCCTTATCTTCCAAGCTGTTTTCAATATTCTGTCCCACTAGAAAAAGCATACCAGCCACAGGGTGAAATTATACTTCATTTTGTTACATTTTGCTAATCAAGAAAAGCCCAACAAAAGAGTGGTTTTTAATGTCTGGAACATAAAATAATATCATTTTCTATTCATATTTCTGCAAAGTTTTCCTAGGATCTCTATATAATGTGCATACCTAGGAATGATTTCACAGCTAGTCTTAAAAATATCAGAGTTTCCATGTGGAAAGAAAAATGGGAAAACGCCAGGATAAATATTATTTCAAGACTTGACGGAGGACAAATCATATCTTGCCTTCAGAGGCACATAAAACAAAAAATGTTGCAATTGCCAAATAATCCCTTTTTCAGATATGCCATATGTAAAAATAAGAATGGCTTCAGAGAACTGCTTTTTGGGGAATCAACTAACAGCCTGCACTCCTGGAAACGTATTCCACTCATCTAACATTCCACAACTGACTGTCCGCAAGGTTACCCTGTAAAAGACTACAGAGACTCTCCGATGGTCAAGGTCCAAGTCTGCAAGTTCTGTTTCTGGAGCACCACTGGAATTCGGACGTCAGAGCAGCTGCAAGAGAATGTGAAACTCATTCTCTTTGTTTTGGCCCTCAAACAGTCTTAAGTCTAAACACTGCTACATAGGCTTTGTTCCCAATAACCCTTGTTACTAAGCCAAGGAGTTTGTGTCCTATCAAAATTACCCCATCTAAAGATCGCAGGTTGTTAATGAGTCTCCCTCCAATACTGATGCCACATTCTTTTTTATGTAGTCCAGCTTCTCGGATTATTTGCTCAGCATACAGACTGAATAAGTATAGGTGAAAGGATGCAACCCTGACACACACCTTTCCTTATTTTAAACCATGAAGTATTCCTTGTTCTGTTCAAACTATTGCTTCTTAATCTACGTACAGGTTCCTCATGAGCACAAGTGTTCTGGAATTCCCATTGTTCCTAATGTTATCCATAATTTGTTATGATCCACACAGTCGAATGCCTTTACATAGTCAATAAAAACAGGTAAACATCTTGCTGATATTCTCTGCTTTTAACCAGGATCCATCTGACATAAGCAATAATATCCCTCATTCCACGTTCTCTTCTGAATCCAACTTGAATTTCTGGCAGTTCCCTGTCAATGTGCTGCTGCAACCACTTTTGAATGATCTTCAAAAAAATTTTACTTGTGTGTGATATTAATGATATTATTCGACAATTTCTGCATTTGGTTGAATCACCTTTCTTTGGATTAGGCATAAACTTCTTCCAGTTGGTTAGCCACATAGCTGTCTTCCAAATTTCTTGGCATAGATGAGTGAGCACTTCCAGCACTGCATCCGTTTGTTGAAATATCTCAATTGGTATTCTGTTAATTCCTGGAGCCATGTTTTTCACCAATGTCTTCACTGCAACTTGGACCTCTTCCTTCAGTACCATCAGTTCTTGATCATATGCTACCCCCTGAAATGACTGAACATCGACCAATTCTTTTTAGTACAGTGTCATGGTTTGAATTATGCCCCCCAAAAAATGTGTGTATCAATTTGGCTGGGCCATGATTCCCAGAATTGTATGGTTGGTCTCCATTTTGTGATTATAATTTTATGTTAAAGAGGATTAGGGTGGGATTGTAACACCATGTTTACCCAGGTCACATCCCTGATCCAAGGTAAAGGGAGTTGCCCTGGGGTGTGGCCTGCACCACCTTTTATCTCTCAAGAGATGAAAGGAAAGCAAGCAGAGAGTTGGGGACCTCATACCATCAAGAAAGCAGTGCCGGGAGCAGAGCGCATCCTTTGGACCAGGGTCCCTGCACAGAGAAGCTCCTAGTCCAGGGGAACACCAGAGAGAAGGCTGACAGAGAGAAAAAGCCTTTCCCTGGAGCTGATGCCCTGAATTTGGACTTTTAGCCTACTTTAACTGTGAGGAAATAAATTTCTCTTTTTTAAAGCCATCTGCTTGTGGTATTTCTGTTGTAGCAGCACTGGATGACTAAGACATGCAGTGACTCTGTATATTCCTTCCATCTTCTTTTGATGCAATATGCAGATGATACAACCTTGCTTGCTGAAAGTGAAGAGGACTTGAAGCACTTACCGATGAAGATAAAAGACTACAGACTTCAGTATGGATTACACCTCAACATAAAGAAAACAAAAATCCTCACAACTAGACCAATAAGCAACATCGTGATAAACAGAGAAAAGACTGAAGTTGTCAAGGATTTAATTTACCTGGATCCACAATCAACATCCACGGAAGCAGCAGTCAAGTAATCAAACGACACATTGCATTGGGCAAATCTGCTGCAAAAGACCTCTTTAAAGTGTTAAACAGCAAAGATGTCACTTTAAGGATTAAGGTGCGCCTGATCCAAGCCATGGTGTTTTCAATCGCCTCATATGCGTGCAAAAGCTCAGCAATGAATAAGCAAGACAGACGAAGGATTTATGCTTTTGAATTATGGTGTTGGAGAAGAGTATTGAATATACCATGGACTGCCAAAAGAATGAACAAATCTGTCTTGGAAGAAGTATAACCAGAATGGTCCTTGGAAGCAAAGATGGCGAGACTTAGTCTCACATACTTTGGACATGTTATCAGGAGGGATCAGTCCCTGAGAAGGACATCACGCTTGGTAAAGTAGAGGGTCAGTGAAAACGAGGAAGACTCTCAATGAGATGGATTGACACAGTGGCTGCAACAATGGGTTCAAGCATGACAATGATCATGAGGATGGCGCAGGACCGGGCAGTGTTTTATTCTGTTGTACAGTGGGTCACTATGAGTCTGAACTGACTCAATGGCATCTAACAACAACAACAATAAAAGATGAGAGGTTGAGGATCCAATCACCATTTTCAGGCTTGGTTTCCTGGGATGAATCTGTTGTTGTGTGCTGTTGAGTCAATTCCAACTCATAGCAACTCAATAGGACAGACTAGAACTGCTCATAGGGTTACCTAGGCTGTAATCTTTATGGGAGCAGATTGCTAGGTCTTTTCTCCTGCGCAGCAGCCGGTGGGTTCAAACTACCAAACTCTCGGTTAGCAGCTGAGCGCTCAACCATTGCACTACCAGGGCTCCTGGGATGAACCTACAGGTGCAATATTTAGCTGGTTAACAAGGACTCTATTGTTCATCATCCCTTGGCTTCCTGTCAGGGATTCTATAAGGCAGTCTCTTTCTCTATTAGTCAGATTTTATCTCAACCTCAGCTAGTAAACAGAAATTTCTAGATCAAATCAGATGCCCCCTTGATTTGAGAAAGCTAGGAGTCCCTGGGTGGTGAAAATGGTTGAGTACACAGCTACTAACTCAAAGTTTGGCAGTTCGAACCCACCCAGAGGTGCCTTGGAAAAAAAGCCTCGCAATCTGCCGCGGAAAAGTTACAACAATGAAAATCCTATGGAGCGCAGTTCTACTCTGATGTACATGAGGTTGCCATGGAGTCGGAATTGACTTCAAAGCGGCAGGTAACTGGTAAAGGAATTGCTCATGAGCAGACAAGGTCTAGGGCACCTGAGTTTGATGACCTTTACCAATCACATACACTCATAGCTCTTTCTTTTCCCCACTTGTCTCAAATTATTTATGTCACATCACCAACATAGACTTTTGGAGGCAGAGAGTCCTTACTGATCGATCAACCAGCAATCTATAAATGTTTCACAGGAAGGAACTATGAGCTAGATAATGTGCCCAAGTTTACACGGAACTTGGAAACTAGAATGCAGACCGCTGATTTCTAAATGATGTGCTCTTCCCATTGCATCGTATTGTAACCTGACCCTATGAATGCCAGTAAATTTCCATTAGTTAGAAAAGACTGCCTTAAACCAGCTCAAGCCAGATTTGTCCCACCCGGCATGCACAGAAGGGCCAGCTGTGACCATTAGTTGACCTCAACAGAGGACGCGGCAACAGGTAGAATGAATCAGAAGGAAAATCATCACCTGGACCCTACTCCAAAGTGAGAGGTCCAACAAGAACTACGTCACCTCCTGTTTCCTCACTGCCATAATTCCTGCAACATCTTTCTTCCAGAATTTTCCCTCCCCAGTACAACTGCATGGCTGCCATTTTGCTGCCCAAAACATATAAAAGCCCTATTTCCCGGCCATAATCAAGGAGTCGGATATGAGGAACTTCCTACCCGCTCCTTGCTCTGCGCATTGCAGTAAAGTTGCTTTCTCTTTCTCAAAGGCTGGTGTCCAGATTATTGGCAGGTCTGAGTGCACTGGACAGAATCTACCTCCTAGGGCTCGTCAACAGTATGGTCACACTTTCCTCTGTCATAACTCTTTCTTCCTCTCCCACTCCCCTCCCCAGCTACTGTCTTCCCTTTTGCTTTTGTTTTAGACCTCCCATGGTACCCAGGAGGTACCCATGAGTGTCAATTGGCTACAGTGGTAGCATTCATTGCTAAAAAAGTTAAGGGAGTGGCAGAAGGTAGGGAGGTAGCGGGTGTTCTGACCCTTCCTCTTCCTCTTCCAATCTGGTGTGTTACCTCTTTTTTTAACTTTCTAACAACTTCCTGCAGCAAGCGCTGGCTTAACCCAAAGCTACAAATACCAACCTAGTCTCTAAGAACAGAAACATAATTAAGTTCCTCAGACATAGAAATTTCTCTTAATGTCCTTACTGAGTTGGAGGTTTGTGAAATCATCTTCAAAAGAGAACAGAGAAATATAGAAAAGGGTGTTATAAATGTAGCCTTCTAGCCAAGCCTCCATCCTGGTTTGGGTCCTTACATCCCCCAACTTTATGCTAACCAAAAACAAAGTGGTAATATTGGTTACTCCATGAGTATAGAGCTGGAGTGGGATGGAGCTGTGGAGGGAGATTGTTACCTTTGTTCTAGCACATCTTTTGAAAAATAAAAACAAAGGGAGGAAGGGAAAACTACATAACCAAACCAGAATAAAATTTGTAAGCCTAAAGCATGTAGGGGAAAAAAAAAAGTTTTAAGTATTATTAATAAAAAGGATAAAAGCACAATATAGTCAAATCTGTAATTCTATAAATCTATAATGCTAGGTTTTTAATGAAAGGTAAAAAGGTCTATAAATTTCAGTTTTTCCCTTAGCGGTTAAAAAAAAGGAAAATTCTGAGTTATGGACTGATGGTGAGTATAGATAAGAAAAATGTCTCTATTATGAATGGGTGCTAGAATTTTTTATATATACTGCCGATATCTATAACAAGGGGGAAAACAGACTGAATAACAGTTAATCTTGTATTAGACTAAATGATTAACCATTTCACATCAGAGTCAATCTCAAGCCAATCAACTGGATGGAAATTAGTCACTATAATGGAAAAAGTACTTAGCTGAAAAGGGTACATTCATTAATCACATATCAACACACTATAAAGATAATTTTTCTGCTCAAGTTCCCAGGTTCTGCTTATTCATTTATTCCTTCAGCAGATATTTGTTGAACTCTTACAATAAGCCAGTCACTCTGCCGGGCACTAAAATCAAAAACACATTTTTTATAATAAAAACAATTGTAGATTACCCATTGCCAAAAACCCATTGCCATCGAGTTGTTTCTGACTCATAGCGACCCTATAGAACAGAGTAGAACTGCCCCATAGGGTTTCCAAGCTATAAATCTTTATGGAAGCAGAGTGCCACATCTTTCTCCCGTGGAGCGGCTGGTGGGTTGGAACCGATGACCATTAGGTTACCAGCCAAGTGCTTTATCCACTGCACCACCAAGGCTCCTTAGTTTGCAGATCAGAAGGAGGAAAATTAAAAAGAGTAAATTAGCTCATGATCTGAACCTCGACAGATTTGCAACTGGAGTGGGATGAAGCCAATGGACATTATGAATCTACAAAGGAGGGACAGAGCTTACAGTGATTCCCAGGCTTGAGAAGCCCCCCACCCCAACTTTTCTATACAGAACTCAAGAGTTTCCTTTTCTGTGTACACACTTTATACCTGTATTTGTGGTCTGCACTCATGGATTTATTTTCATGCATGTATGTTTGAGACTAAAATAAGAAAAAGTGATTGCATGCTCCCTGTTGAAAAAATTGTGGGCAAGTCTTACATTCATTATTGTTGGTATCAACACTGCAATCATTCTTATTCCAAAAAGGCTTTCACTGTTTTTCACAATCATATACTACTTAGCTAAACCAAAAACCAAACCCGTTGCTGTAGAGTCGGTTCGGACTCATAGGGACCTTATAGGACAGGGTAGAAATGCTCCATTGGATTCCCATGGCTGTAATCTTTACTGAAGCAGGCTGCCACAGCTTTCTCCCAGTGGAGTGGCCAACCACCGACCTTTTGGTTAGCACGCTGGGTAGGTTCCAACTGTTAACCTTTCAGTTAGCAGCCAAGCACTAAACCATTGCATCACCACGACTCCGTCTTCTTTGTATAATGGTCAACAAACACCATGGATTGAAAGCCAGATCTTGCCTTCATGCTTACTGCATGTATGTGAAACAGGATGTGTTGGATTATATTTTTTTCTATTTGTGAAATAAGTACAATTTAATTATGTTTTGTTGTTGTTAGCTGCTGTCAAGTCAGCCCCAGACTCATGGCAACCCTATGCACAATGGAATCGAATGTTTTGATCTATGTGGTTTTCATTGGCTGATTTTTTTAAAGTAGATTGCCAGGCCATTCTTTCTAGTCTGCCTTAGTCTGAAAGCTCTGCTGAAACCTGTTCGGCATCGGAGCAACATGCAAACTTACGCTGTCAGATGGGTGGTGGCTGCATTTAAGGTGCATCGGCTGGGAATTAAACCCAACCCAGGTCTCCCACGTGGAAGACAAGAATTCAACCACTGAATCTCCACTGCCCCCTAAGTATGTTAAGGAGCACTAAATATTAATAAAAAGTAAGGAAACCAAACACAGATGGCCTAGCTAACACAGTGAAAGATGAATCACTGACTCAGTCAGTCACCATTCCTGTGAACTAAACTTCAGAAAGTCGCAGATAAAGAAAGGCTTCGGACCCATTATAAGATGCTATTTAAAACGTGTACTACCTGCATAATAGACTGGAGAAGAACTATTCAATTGATGAAGGAAGATTTAGATCTATGACTTACATTATCATGATGAATCCTCTATTAATATTAAAGTTCTATCCATCATATTGGAAACTTTCCAAAAGAGTTTTTAACATTTCCCTACCGGCTGCTTTAATGCATAAATCACTGCCATTCTGAGAAGCCAGGGCAAAACCTCTACTTCTAACTTTTTCTACTTTACATCTTTTTCCATTTTATTCTGTGCAACTTGAGTCTTTTTTACTTTTAGAAAGTAGAAAATCCTCCTTCGTCAGATTATCTGAGTTCCCACATCTCTCATGAACACTCATGGTCAGCTCTTCAACATTGTTTCCTATTTGCCTTTTGTTTGCTGATAGTAAAATTAGTAGTCATAAGAAGTCTGCTCTGTAGGCTTAGGACGCTTGGCTCAAGCTGTTAGTAGACGCAATAAATGCCAGCCAGCTTATATTTTGTAGACTGTAAAATGCTGGATACCACAGCTCAGATTCTTTGGTCAGTGGCCATAGTTTACACATGTCACATTTCATCAAAATCACTTCAGCAGCTGTTGTTCACACACATGTCAAAAAAAAGAGAGGGTGATGCAATAGGCACTTGTGGGAGAAGAGTTAGCATCTCTAGGTACTAATTTACCACCTATTAAGAGAATTGCTGCTGCAAGTTCTCGAGTGTGACAACAATCCGGGGATCTCCTTGACCCTAATTACAGAATGCTCCAAATTCAACAACTTTTGAAATTTGGGGTAGGGGAAATAGCAGGGCAAGAATCATTCAGTAGGCCTGGCTTTCTCTTCTGCACAAGAAAGGATATCTAGAAAATAACAGTTAATCCTCTACCAGCCTTCCAAATTTTGCTCTCTTCCCTCTCAGTTTGCATACCACCCCACTCCCACTCACGCACATTAAATCTTGAAGGTAGTAAGAACAATAGCAACAGCAGTAGCAGCAATTGCCCAGGGTATATTGAATATACAGTGGACTTCCTGAAGAACAAACAACTCAGTTTTAGAAGAAATATAATCAGAATGCTCATTAGAAGCAAAGATGGTGAGACTTTGGCTCGATTACTTTGGACATGCCATCAGGAAAGACTAATCCCTAGAAAAGGACATCATGTTTGGTAGAGGGTAAGCAAAGATAAAGGAAACTCTCAAAGAGATGGATTTACAATGGCCACAACAACAATGGACTCAAACATACCAACGATCATGACGATGGCATAGAATTGGGCGATGTTTTGTTCTGTTATACATACATAAGGTTGTCATGAGTTGGAGCCAACTCGACAACAGCAGCAACAGTAGCAGCAACCAGTAACTGACACTTACTGGGAGCTTACTGTGATGACTTGGCCAGCCCTACTGAGCCTTTGCTCTATTTTTTCTCCAGATGAACCATTCAGTAACTTCTACTGGGGCCACTAAACAGAGAGCGGTGGACACTCAGTAACTGCTCCTCCACCCTAAATTTTATTTTGTTCCAGAATGTGGCCAACCAGCATCATCCTTCTGACTCCAACTCTATTTTACAATTTACCCCTCTTCTCAGGCTCTCTGGAAATGGGAAGGGGTCAGAATAATCTGGAGCATCTTGTACTTTGATCCTCTATAGTTAGAGGAGTATAGAATCTCCCCCCACAAAACGGCCTCAGCCTTAGAGACGAAGAGCACGTACTGACAGCAATGGGAGGCAGAAATAGACCTGACAGATTTTTCATTCAAAAAAACTTTATAAATTTTTAAATCTTACTCTTTCAAAATGAGCCATAAATGGGTCAAGTGATACAGAATAGTAAAATGGATGTGATATGAATTCTTTATAATTATGGAAATGGTGGCTTCCTTATTGGTCACATGAGTCATGTAACATGTAATTCCCTGCCTTGGGTTATTAATAATGGATATGCAGTTATCAAATTGTTCTAATGAACACTTCTAAAATACTTTCTGTCACTGAAAGCAAATATTTTATTGTAGACAGATATACTTGTCGGACTGAACTAGAATGTTCCATTATTACTATTTCTAATTTAGTGTAAATACTGTCAAAAATTGACAGAGAGCAATGAAGCTAATTACCAAAAGAATATACACTTATACTTGGAATTATCCACAAGAGTCTTATTTTTACCGTCTCCAAAATAAACTCGTGCTGATATCTAACACAGTTCATTATAGAAGGAAATTTTTTATTGTTTCCAAGGAAGACTACCCAGGTATCGGGCAAAAGACAGCAAATCTGCCAACTTAATAGAAAAACATTCTTGCTCCAAAAGCAGTGAACCATTCTACTCTGGGTCATAGAAATTACACACCCTTAGTAAACTGAGGGGGAAGACATGAGGCCAGCCAGGATCACCACAGAAAAATAAAGGATGGGAAACATTTAGGAAAGAGACCCAAGCTGAAAAGAGTTTAGGGTCATTTAGGGATCAAACCATCTGGTCCGGAAATTCTCAGGACAGCGCTTCGTATCTGGTGCTGAGCAAAATGCTGGAAACAGGAGCACCTCCAAATGCCAAAGAGAAACACCTGAGCTGGGGCTTTCACCTTCCAGGGGAGAAGGGGAATCTTACAGGCTCTCAAAGTTGGCACTGCTTTTGATGGGTATAGGGAGAAATATCTGGGAACAGTGCCCTCAGCTGCCCCTGGGGAAGGAAGATCTAGAATTTGTTTTGTTTTCTTTTTTACCATCAAAGCCCCACATGAGCCACAAAAATATCACACAAGAACACCTGCCTGTAAAAACAAAGACCCAAATGGCACAGATGAAAGCCCTGTCTACTGGTATCACTGGCCTAGGACAGAGACCTCCCTGGCATCTTTAGAGGGAAACAGAGAAATACCTGCACCAACTCAGAATGGTTACATCGTCCCCTGACTACAAGCCAGAACTTAGTTTTTCAGCAGCTAGGGAAGTAGTTTCCCTCTGCACTGCGAATTAGGTTCAAGGAGAGGAGCCCAGATTCTCCCTCATACTCCTATCTACCCAGCTGTATTGGATACCTTCTGTATTGTCTTCCCAGCAGCACCACCCACCCCCGACTCTTTTCACAGGTTTACAGTAGGTTCTTCTATGTTAGCACAATGGGACCCACCCTGGCCACAGATGATTGGTTCAGGATAGGAAATTATCTAGGCTGGACCAATCAGAATCAGAGTCTTTTCCTCGTATTCTGAATCTGGAACTGAGAAAGATAAGGCAGTTTCTCCAGGGGTGGCTGAAATTGAGGATATACAAACTCAGAAGGTATTGGCAAATGGCTAGAGAAGCAGAAAAATCTAGACAGCAGTTGGGAGGGCTAATGAAGCAGATGTACAGAGAGAAATAAGAACCCAGGAGAAAGTCCTGATGGTGCTTTGAGTCCTGGGCTCCAGATGTTCTAGAGGCCTCAATCCCATTCAGAAGACATCTTAGTATCCTTATAATAAATTCCTAATTTTTGTTTAAACACATTGGAAATTTCAGCAACATGCAACCAAAAGAGTCCTGAGTAATATATCAGGTAAAGGAGAGCCTGGCTTTGCAGACTTGCCAATAGAAAATCTCAACTACAAAACACAAGCATAGGAAACTGCTCATGAGGCAAGGAAGTCCAAAGGCAGCCCACAGTGCTTTCTCTCCTATCCCATCTCTCACTATCCCCTGCTTAGCCTGTGTATCAGGGCTTCTCCAGGACTCTGGGACTCCTTCTCCCTGGATATTTATCCATGTAAGAGCAGGTTAAGATATACATTAAGGGGAGTTTTGAAGTGGTAAATTTAAACAAATCAGCCTAAAGGATATGAAAACATAGGAAGGGCTGCTCCACTGACCTTAACCTAGACATTGGGGCTGGGGCATGGACAGAGATGGCACTCACTGGAAGATCCACATTGCTCACCAGGTTGGATGCCATCATCACTGTCACCACGTCTATCAATGAATCAGACAGACAACTTTGCAGAGCTCATCAGCCAAGGCACAGTGTTCAAACACTGCTCTGGTCATTCAAGTCTGTGTTTATGATAGGCTATTGCCCCCAGAAGCTGGTATGCCTGCTGGTGCATCTAAATGTGCTCTAAAACTCTTAACAGCATTGCCTATTTTTATTGTGTGTCTTAGTTATCTAGTGCTGCTGTAACAGAAATACCACAAGTGGATGGCTTAAACAAACAGAAGTTTATTCTCTCAGTCTAGTAGGCTAGAAGTCCAAATTAATGGTGTCAGCTCCAGGGGAAGGCTTTCTCTCTCTGTCAGCTCTGGAGGAAGGTCCTTGTCATCAATCTTCCCCTAGACTAGGAGCTTCTTGGCATAGGGACCCTGGGCCCAAAGGACGTGCTATGTTCCTAGTGCTTCTTTCTTGGTGGTATGAGGTCCCTATGTCTCTCTGCTTGCTTCTCTCTTTTGTATCTCAAAATAGATTGGCTAAAGACAACCTAATCGTGTAGATTGTGTCCTGCCTCATTAACATAACTACCGTTAATCCTATCTCATCACATCATAGAGACAGGATTTACAACACATAGGAAAATCACATCAGATGACAAAATGGTGGACAATTCACACAATACTGGAAATCATGGCCTAGCCAAGTTGACACATATTTTTGGGGTACACAATTCAATTCATGACATTACGGGTTCTCAGTGGAGAAATATATGATCTCTTAAATTCAACTGGTATAAAACCCAGTGTAGAATTAAATCCATTAGGTATTTAATGAGAATTACATTAATATTCATTTATCTCATTTAACCTCAATTAATACAGAACGTTTCAGTCCAGTTCTCACCTTTTAGCGTCAGAAGATCACCAGAAAATCTTCTCCTTTAATTAAATTTATATCCAAAATCACCATAGGTTTGAAAGAAGGCTTTTAAGTGCTCCTTCACAGACAGCAGTAGCAACTTGGCTGAGGTTTTTCTGTTTGCTTCCCTGTTTGCTTTAATTGTCAAGGAATTGGTTGAGTTAAACCAGCAGAACTGCCACTTCTATATTTCCTGGCTACATCAGGGGCACATCCCTTTGGCTGTCCAATAAAACTAGTGTTGAAGGAAAATATAACCCCCTCCCTGGTGATGAAGTGCAGCCAATGTGAGCTTTGTGATACAGGGACCCAAAGGGTATGAGGTACCCACATGAGCTCAGATCTGGGGCAAGGGGGCGGGTTGTATTCCAAAGCCAAAGGGCTAGTAACAAAAAAGAATAAAGTCAAAGTCAGGTGTGTTAGTGCAAGGGTGGTCAGAGCTAGGCCAGCTTCTGCTAGGAACCCAGGCAAATATACGGCTGCTGTGAGCCTTTACAGAAGTTCTTACCAACAGCATTTAACCAGCTGCCATTGAATCGATTCCTACTCATGGCAACTCCATGTGTTTCAGAGTAGAACTACGCTCCATAGGTCTTGATCTCAGGCTGCTAACCAAAAGGCCAGTAGTTCAAACCCACCAGCCGCTCCTTGGAAACCCTATGGAGCAGTTCTACTCTGTCCTATATGGTCACTAAGCTGGAATCAACTCAATAGCACTGGGTTTGATTTTGTTTTGGTATGATCTTTTGGAAGTAGATCTCTAGGCCTGTCTTCCAAGGCTCCCCAGGGACTCCTACCAACAGCATTTGACTCTCTTCAACAGCATTTGACCACAGGACTCTCTTTTTAAAAGAAAAAAAAAAAAAAAAAACCCCATTCAAAATGTGCATTTCAGTTAGCAAAGACCCCTTCCCCTTCTCAGAGATGAAAGAGCATCTAAACCAAAACCAAATTAACAATGAAGCCTATTTTTAGTAGTTACACATTTGCCCTTAGTCCTGTGTTTGAGATAGGAAAACAGTTGCCCTTGTAAACATCCTCTGTAACCCACACAGGTGTTAAGTTTAAGCAGCAGATCTTGTCCCCAGTGAAGGTGTGGCCAGGCTAGTGGAAGAGGGTGGCCTAAGGATTGGGCAAGTTCCTTCCTAAATCACTTGATATCTTAAATTTTCTTTTTATTAAAACAACTCATTATTTGAACAGCATTCCACATTTTAGAGGAGAATCCTTCAAAGCAAAGATAAAACAGGACAAAAAACCCAAGATATCGAAAGAGCACACACTTTATAAGAAATTAAATGGTTCTGTTCAAGTTGGAATAACAAGGTGGCTGCTTGCTTATTTTCAAAATATCAAAATCAAGACTGGCCAAAAAAAAAAAAATCAAATCCCAATAAACATCTTGGTTTCCATTACCTGTATATTTGTATAAAAAAAGCTACGCATTGTTTTAACTGAACATCTGGTTTTTGCCCCTCATGTACAGAATTCTGAGTTTTCTCGACGCTTTGGCAAGAAGTACCACAACCTCCTGCCAGGCCAGTAAAAATCACACATTTTTCCTGCAGGGAAAAAAAAAATCAATAAAAATGAAACATTAAAACATTTTAAAGCCCAGCATAAGAAAGCTGTGCTGTAGGGGGGCTACTTCCTAATCAGCCTTTCACAATTCCTTTAAAAAAAAAAAAAATTAGAAAACACTATTACTCCATATCATTTGAAAGATCTAATGTTGACACTGAGGGTTTGTTCAATACACTGTTCTAAAGTATGTCCCTTAGACATAGGGACTTTGCCATTTAATCAACCTTCTAGAATAAATCATGCAAATTAATTTTTATAAATATTTAATGTTTATTATTGTATTGTACCAATTGATTCTTTAAGTTACTTCAACTTGAATTGGATTTCAACTGCCTTTATTACGTGGAGGAATAATCTCCGTCTTGTGTTCATGTCAGCACCTTCCAAGGCCCCGGCACTGTAATCTGTTATAGGAAAAAGCAGAGAAGTAAATATAGTCCTGCTATCAAAATATGACAAGCTCATTAAAACAAACCACCCATAAATCTTGAAACAAAGGCACCACTACACATTTTTAAACTAATAATTTTATCCAATTTGCATAGGGTGCCTTTTTTATTTGGAACAAAGGCAAGTATTTCTTTTTCTTTCCACATACAAATGCTGAAATGAATTATGGAGTAATACCACCACCCACCTCTAAAGAAGGCTTGGAATTGGTCAGCAAATGGTTGCAAAATACTTTGCAAAGATGAAACGCAAAAGCGGACTATTATGCCCATAAATTCTTCTCCAGAGCACAAATGGATTATGCTTAGGTGGAAAGGAAGAAATAAACACTGTGAAAAAGGCCAGTGCCCTGGAAGTGAACTGCCAGGATGAGGGTGAGGAGAAGAGCTCTATAATGAGGTTCCTCTGGGCATTAAAACTCACCACCTGTTTGGTAGATTTCACCATGGTCTCAGGAGGCAAGGAGCAATGTGTGGAGTGAGCTGCCCCTTCTGTCAATACTTAAATAGGAACTTGCAGCCCACAGCACAAAAACAACCTCTTATTTTAAATATTCTACTAGAAGTATCACCTTACTCAATGCCTGCAGCAAAAACATCCACAATGGTGACTTAAAAGGATATTGTTGCTGTTATTAGCTGCCAGTGAGTAGGCCTCCAGCTAACGGGGACTCCATGCACAACAGAAGGAAACGCTGCCAGTCCTGTACCATCTCACGATCAGTGTGGATCAGACTATTGCAACCCACAGCATTTTCAATGGCTGATTTTGGGAAGTAAATCACCAGGCCTTTGTTCCTAGTCCATCTTAGTCTGGAAGCTCCAATGAAACCTGTTCAACATCATAGCAAAATGCAATCCTCCACTGACAGACAGGTGGTGGCTGCACATGAGGTGTATTGGCCAGGAATCAAACCCAGGTCTCCTGCATGGAAGGCAAGAATTCTACCACCGAACCACCCATGTCCCCATACTGAAAGGATGTAGAGATCCTAAAATCAGGTGTCAGGTCAAGAGAAGCGTCAACTGTCAGTGGTGCTTGCTTATTTCTCCAGCTTTTCCAGAATATGAAGTAGCCCAGGGTTCTGATTCAGCCAGAGATCTTCAATCACACGTTCACCTTACTCTTTCTGCCCCAGGAGAACCAAAACCAAAAACCAAACCTGTTGCCGTCGAGTCGATTCTGACTCATAGTGACCCTATAGGACAGAGTAGAACTGTCCCATAGGGTTTCCAAGGAGCAGCTGGTGGGTTCAAACTGCTGACCCTTTGGTTAACAGCCAAGCTCTTAACCACTGCGTCACGGTCCCTTTTTACTCAGAAGGCAGATTATAGGGTGAAAGTGAGTCGATGGGGAGAGAAACTCTCTGGTTCAGGAAAGAAGCAGTGCTTGAGAGCGTGCGTACAGAGTTACTGGAGGCCATGGTCTTTCAGAATGACAGAGGAAGCTGGTGTGAAGGGAAAAGTGAAGATGGAGATGGCAAGAGAACTCCACGCAATTCGTTCACGAAGAGGGGCCAAGGAAAAGATGCAGAGGAAGCCTAAATGTCTGGCCTTGGGAGTGGGAAGGTATAAACATTGCTTTCATTTGGAGCATGGGGGTGGGAAAGTTCTCCTTTTCAATCAAGAGATGGGAAATGGCATTGCGCTTAGAAATTTAACAATTCATTTCAACGAACATTTATTGAACTTTTTGTGAGGGTCCCGGACAGAGATGGACAAAAATGTGGAACAAAATGCTAACTCACAAAAAAAAAAAAGAAGACCAGACTTACTGGTCTAACAGAGCCGGGAGAAACCCCAAGAGTATGGCCCCCGGACACCCTTATAGCTCAGTACTGAAGTCACTCCTGAGGTTCACCCTTCAGCCAAAGATTAGACAGGCCCATAAAACAAAACGAGACTAAATCAGCACACCAGCCCAGGGGCAAGGACGAGAAGGCAAGAGGGGACAGGAAAGCTGGTAATGGGGAACCCAAGATCGAGAAGGGGAACGTGTTCACATGTTGTGGGGTTGGTAACTAATGTCACAAAACAATATGTGTATTAATTGTTTAATGAGAAACTAGTTTGTTCTGTAAACCTTCATCTAAAGTACAATAAAATAAATTAAAAAAAAAAAAACAAAAAAAAAACATTTATTGAACTTTTTGCAAGGTACCGCCCTAGATGCTGGGGGTTATATCTGAGGGAGAGAGCCTAAACACAATATAGTGCATCCCCCAAGTGCTCACAGCATAGCAACAGAGGCAGACAGAACTAAATCTGACTGTGGTAATCTTGCTATAACCACTTGAAATGAGCACCAGGAGAGCTCACTGATGGCCATATCCTACCTCAAGGGAGATACAACTTTGTTCCTCAACATCATTGCTACTCCTCAATACCTACAAACCAAGGGGCTGCAAAAAACATTATGATCTCCCACTGTGTAGAACATGTATCTGCAGGGCTGACTCCATCACAGGCTAGAAATACCTTCAGTATATTCCAGACTTGCCAGTGAGACCCTAATCTGACTTCTTTGAAATACTGTTGCCTTTACAGTCCAAATCACATCATTCCCAAGTTGATTCATTTGCATTAATCTTTAATTTGTTCAGGACTCCTGGATGATGCAAATGGATCAGAGCTTGGCTACTAACCAAAAGATTGGTGGATATGAGGTACCTTGGAAGAAAGGCCTGGCAATATACTTCCAAAGATCACAGCCATTGAAAACCCATGGAGCTCAGTTCTACTCTGAAACACATGGGTCCCCATGAGATGAGGTCATGTTTGTTTGTTTAGTTTGTTCAGTTTGTTCCTGCCCAACTAGATCATAAAGTCTTCGCACAGGATATTAGGGTAATTCTCAGTCCCACCAAAATTCCTCCAGTAGCCATGTTGTTGCTATTGTCCCTTTTCTCTTGGGGGATCTTCTGCAAAAAATATAAAAATCATCTGTTTGAAGACACTAGAGAGTTTCCAAGGCAGCCAGGGTTTAAAAGGGGAGGCTCACAGAGAGAAGGAAAGCTCATGTGGATGAGCCCAACTTGAATAAGCTACTTTCCCTGCGGGGCTGGGGGGGGGGGGGGGGGCGGGGGCGGTGCTACTTCTTAAGCTTTATGGCTGAAAAGCTGAACAGAGGTGTGCAACTAAGACGCATAGAAGCCAGCAGGGCCTTTGTCACTCCTGTGGAGTTGGGGAGGCAAAATTTGGATTTTTTGGCAGCTGAGACAGCCAGGATTTGGAGGGCTAGGATATTGGACCGAATGAGGATTCAAAGAAGTGAGCCCAAAAGTCTATGCTGGTTTCCCTCCAGGTATTTGCTGACTCTTAAGCTACACAGGGCATGAGGTCAAGAAGCCAAGTGAAAAACAGATCAAAAACTGAGCAAGACTTTTAGTAGTCTCACCATTCTTGAAGACAAAAATTAAAGTCCAGAACCAGGGAGGAGGGGCCTTGGTAGAAAACCCCAGGCTCTCACACCCTAGTGGTGCAGATAAAACAGAGCCTCACAAGAGGCTCCTAAGAGTCCCTGGGTGGTGCAAATGTCTAACACACTCAGCTGCTAACTGAAAGGCTGGAAGTTCAAGTATACCCAGAGGTACCGCGTAAGAAAGGCCTAGTGATCTACTTCCGAAAAATCAGCCATTGAAAACCCTATGGATCACAGTTCTATTCTGACACACATGGGGTGGCCATGAGTAAGAATTGACTTGACAGCAACTGGTTCATTACAAAGTCTTAAACACATCCTCAAGTCAGCTCAGCCCAATTGATTGAAGTGATTTGCCCCCCATTGTAGCTGCTGGCCAGAGGCTAGGGTGCATGGAAAGGTAATAACCAGTCAGAGGACACTTTTTTCCCTCCCCTCAACCTGAGGAGCCAGCAGGCCTATGAAGTCTGCCTGGTTAAAGACCCTAAAGCATTGTCAGCAAGCCCTCCTGGAACTGGAAGTCCCTTTTCACACCCTTCCTGGTGTTTGAGGCACAACTGATGCCCATCAACACAGCAAGATCCATCAGAACATATTGAACTCATCAAACTGCATGTTCAGCTCTAACCAATACACTTAAACTCACACTCAACTCTCTTATAACTGAGTGGCCAGGCATGGGTCTCTGTCTAGGGAAGCCTTGAATGTGAATCCCAAACAGGAGGCTGTTAAGATACTATGATTTCAGGATAAACCACAAGCGTAAGCTCTAATCATGTGTAAGTCATAGTAAAGAGAAACTCTACTTAACGACCAGAACTGAGAAAAACAATTTGCAAACAACTTCAGTTTTAGCTTCTATTCCCAATGCTAGTGAAACATTTACTCATTTATTTGAAAGTAAAATGTCTAGCATCTGTGATATAGACTATGATCTACACAAGCAAGGTCTTTCCCTCAGAGAGTTTACAGCCCAGTTGAGGGTGTAGTCAAGAAACTGGGCAAGAAAGAGTGATAAGAGCAGTGATCTGGGAAGAACTAAGCTATTGGAACATGCAGACAGGAAAGACCCAACAATGAACAAGTGTAAGAAGGAGACAGGAAAGTGGATGGATCAATTCCATGCACAGGAAATCCATGTGCAGAGGCAAAGCTCACCCATTTGGAAGAACAGAAAGAAGTCTGTCACAAATAAAGCTGAAGTTTGTCATAAATAAAGCTGAGAGTAGATGGCCGGTGGTGAGAGATGACACTGGAGAAACGGAGTACAGATTATGAAGAATCAGCTAGCTAAGTAATCCTGGGGGAAATGGGAAGTCATTGAAAGGTTTTAAGAAGGAAAATCATAAATATATAAAAATTCTCCTGGCTGCATTGTGAAGAATGAATTGGAAAAGACCAAGAAAATGGTCTGGGCAAGAGATAATGGAGAAAGGGCAACAGAAATGGAGAGAAGTGAACAGATTTAAGAGCAATTTAGACGAGTCTAGACTTGATTGGGCACACTAGTGCCATGATGAAGTTTTTGGACTGCTTGGGTTCAAGTCCTGGCTCTGTCATTTACGGGGAAAATGACTTAGTCCTTCTGCACCTTACTTTCTTTTTCTGTAGAGTATGGATAATAAAAGTACATGCTCATGAGATTATGAGGAAAGATAAATGAGATCATTTACAGAGTACTTAGAACAGTTCCTGGCATCTTAGAACAGTTCCTGAATCCCATTCAACTCACTGTGTGTTGACATTTTTTAGGGCAGGGAAACTATTCCATTAGGTACTGTAATGGTGGACACGTGACATTATGCATTTGTCAAAACTCATAGGACTGTACAACACAAAGTGAACCCTAAGGTAAACTTGGGGCTTTAGTTAATAAAAATGTATCAATATTGGTCCATCAATTGTAACAAATGTACCACATGAATGCAAGATATTTATAATAAGAGAAACTGTGTAGAGGGAAGAGGGGGATATATGAGAACTCTTTGTACTTTCTGCAGGATTTTTCTGTAAACAAACTGCTCTAAAGAGTAGTCTATTTTTAAAAAAATAGTGTGTGTTTTCAGTCTCCTGACTGAACCCTGACTGATAATCGTCACTGAAATGGGAAACATAGGAGAAAAAATAGGTATTGAAAAGGTAAATTCCGTTTGGGGCATTCTGGGCTTGAGATGCTTGTGGGACATCCAAAAAGAACTGTCTGGTAGGAAGCTGAGCACTGAGGTCTGAAGCTCAATACTCAATATGGGAGCTAAAGAGAGAGACTTAGAAGATGAAGTACCATGGCCTCTAAAATCCTAGTAGATGAAAACATGTATTTAAATGTCACAAGTCAGTGAGATACTGGCTCTATCTTCACTTTTGCGTAAGCTCGTATGTCTCATCAAGAGGTGCTAAACAAATTACTCTCTATTCATGTAAATAGCAGCGCATCTCACCAGAAGATTCATGGTGATTTCATTCTGTGTATATTAGGTAATGTTCTATATCTGTTAACATTTTCAAAGCTAAACGAGGGTATGGTTGAAAAGAGCGAAGCCCTACACATATTAATAAGATGGCTCTGATTACACTCCACACTCGGAAGTCTAACCTGGTGGAAGCAAGGGAGTAATCAGTCATACCAGCTCCTCTGGATGCTGCCCAGAATCAGAAAAACCCTAACGGATGTGCCAAAATCCCAAATAGTAGCACTGACAACTGGTGAATTGCTGAAGTGTCAATATTATTTGAAAACAACAACTAGATACAAACTAATTTTGAAAGAGACCCATGCTGACCTCTCTGCCTTTTTCTAGGACATGAACTTGGTAAAGATAACTTGCCCCTTGGTTCACACTTTTCTCAAAAGTTTGGATCTCCTGACCACAAGAAAAGGAAGTTCCATCAGCAGTTTGCAAAGGAACAATTTGGAAGAACATATATTAAATATATTAAATCCTCAGGGAAATTAAACCCAAATAATCCAATAATAGCTTTACAAAATTAACACTAGACCAAGAATGGAATTAATTGCCTCCTACTGTGGGGATTTGTTGGCTATCAAAGACTGAAACAAATGAGACCAACGATATAAGCTGCCATAAAAGAGGCTGGGAAAAGGCAGCGGCAAATGTGATGTCGAGGCACCACCAGAGTTGACCCACTGTTTCTTTTAAACTTTTCTGATTTATTCTGGAGATCTGTAGCACAGAGAAAGGTGTTCACAGCCCATCTCATACCTCACATTATAGTAGGCTGCTGAGAGAGGCGAGAGGTGACACAATGCTTGGCGCAAAAGGTAACTTTATGAACTGCTCATTTGTTAACTCTTCTCTAGAAGCAGCTGTGGTGTTGGAAATCAATGTAAGGTCTTTTTCTCCTGAGAAGGTTGAATGGCAGGTGTCTGTGGGAGCAAGACATGATTTCTGTAGAATGTTTAGCAGTCCAGTGATAAGGCAGGTCTTTCACAATACCAGTAAGCTGCTCTGAAAGACATTGGTCTTGGCATTTCAGTAATCATTTATTTCTGCAAATTCCCTTCTTATGTCACAAAGTCAGTACGCCTGTGGCAATGAAAGATTACCTAAATAATATGGGCCAAGGGAGCAACAAAATCAGCATGTGTGTGACTTACCAAACCTCTGCTAGGGCTTTTAAGGGCTTTCAGGAAGAAGGTAGGATGCAGCATCTAGAAAGAAAATCCCGGTGATTTATACAGATTCACCAAATAAGGCCCACAGGGCAAATTTAAAAGGCCTTGAACTACCTCCTGCTTCTCCGGAGTTGGCCAAACCCATTGTTGTGGAGTAGATTCTGGCTCATAAGTCAGACTCATATGACTTACAGCAACCCTATAGGAGAGAGTAGAACTGCCCCCATAGAGTTTCCAAGGAGCGCCTAGGTGGATTTGAAATGCCGACCTTTTGGTTAGCAGCCATAGAGCTTAACCACTACACCGCCAGGGTCCGGTTTGTCAAAATGCCTATCTAATGGGCTTACACACATCCTTCATGTTACAGCTGACATTTACTCCTAAATCTTTTTAATAACCAAACAGCATATTACAAAAAGTTAATTAATGGCATTTTATTTTGCTAGTATGTGACTTAGGATTCTTTTCACGTTCTTAACTTTGTTTAACGTTTTGAAAATGCTCTCTTTTGTGTGAATTAAAAAAAAAAAAACTAGTACGTACTGAATATTCTTTTTTCCTTCCTCATGAATTGACGCAAACACCAGAAACAAAATAGTATTTGGTTAAGCTCAGAGAAATGAAGCATTCTGTTGGTTTGGAATCTTAATTACTATCACCTCAGACTTGCCTAATTAGAATCTCTTTCATAACGAGGAAAATTATTTTCAAAGTTAATGAATTTGCAAGCAGAAGCACTGCTGTCTTCCCAGAATAAATTACCCACATTCCTTACATGCATGTTTTCATTATCCACTCTAATTAATATGCGTACTTAAAACACGTGGGCTTGATTTCACTGTTAAAGGAAACTTTCCTTTGTTTTTGGGCAGTATAAAAGACCACAGTTTCCCCTCCTGTGGACACTGAACTGAGCATATAAACTTAATTTTGGTTTTTTGGCAAAATGGAAATTATTTCGTCCAAACGATTCATTTTATTGACTTTAGCCACTTCAAGCTTGTTAACATCAAACATCTTTTGTGCAGATAATTTAATGATGTCCAATCTTAACAGCAAAGAAAATTATGACAAATTTTCTGAGGTAAGTTTTTTAAAAATCTAATGTGACTAGTATTAATGATATAATGTTTGTACTGAGTTTTACAATCTTCTAAAATGTAAGGAATAAGTTAGTTTGTACTTTGCTTTTTGGTTAAATTTCAGCCTTGCTATGACAGTGTATTGATGTAATTTGTATTATTTAGCACAACAACAACAGCCTGGCCTCTCTAACGACAATTTAAGTACAGGACTAACAACAACAACAAGTTTGTGGTAAATCTGTATCTAAGTAAAATGTTTATCTCTAGATGGTGGAATTACAAGTTATTTTTATTTTCTTCTTTATGCTTTTCTATATTTTCCAAATTTTTTTCAATGAGTATGTATTACATTTTACAATCAGGAAGTATCATTTAAAAATCTGCATATGTCATGGTAAAACCAAAAAAACAACAAACTCATTGCTGTTGAGTCATAGTGACCCTATAGGACAGAGTAGAACTGCCCCCATAGGGTTTCCAAGCATGTAATCTTTACAGAAGCAGACTGCCATGTCTTTCTCCCATGGTGTGGCTAGTGGGTTCAAACCACCAATCTTTGCTGTTAGCAGCCCAGAGCTTAACCACTGTGCCACTAGGGCTCCTTCATGGTGAAAGTAAATCTAATTAAAGATTCAATGTATTTTAAATGATTCCTATAGAGTTTGTATATCAGTGGTGTGGTAATCCACAAACCAATGGATTCTTTACTAAAGAAGTAATGTATATTCTAATAAAAATACAACTAGTTTCTGGGGAACCAACACAACTTGTTCAGGGTAAGGTCATGGAAGCTCCATGGACAAATCCAAACTCCCTGAGGGACTGATTTACTGGGCTGAGGGCTGTGAGGACCATGGTCTCAGGGAACATCTAGCTTAATCGGCATAACATAGTTTATAAAGAAAATGTTCTACATTTTACTTTGGTGAGTAGCGTCTGGGGTCTTAAAAGCCTGTGAAAAGCCATCTAAGATGCTCCACTGGTCTCACCCCTTCGGCAGCAAGGGAAAATGAAGAAAACTAAAGACACAAGGGAAAGATTAGTCCAAAGGACTAATAGATCACAACTACCACAGCCTCCACCAGACTAAGACCAGTACAACTAGATGGTGCCCGGCTACCACCACTGACTGCTCCGACAGGGAACCCAATAGAGGGTCCCGGACAGAGCTGGATAAAAATGTAGAACAAAATTCTAATTCAAAAACAGACCAGACTTACTGGCCTGACAGAGACTGGAGAAACCCTGAGAGTATGACCCCCAGACACCCTTTTAGCTCAGTAATGAAATCACTCCTGAGGTTCAACCTTCATCCAAAGATTAGACATGCCCATTAAACAAAACAAGACTAAAGGGGCAATGACTAGAAGGCAGGAGGGGACAGCAAAGCTGGTAATAGGGAACCCAAGGTGGAGAAGGGGGAGTGTTGACATGTCACGGGGTTGTTAACCAATGTCATAAAACAATATATGCACTGACTGTTTCATGAGAAATTAGTTTGTTCTGTAAACTTCCATCTAAAGTACAATAAAAAAAAAATGTTTTTAAATATACAACCAGTTTCTTGAAAAATGCTTTAGGAGTAGAGTTCAGAGTATGAAGGGGTAGAAAAAAAAAAATTCAACTTGGACTCCTACAACTATATCCCAAAACCTAGCTAGCATCTCTGTTTCTATGCGTCCACCAGTTTGGTCTTTAAAGAGGGAAAAAATAAGAGACATGGAGAGGGAGTGGTGAGGTTTCTCTAAAATCAAAATGTAAAATATTTCATAAACAAGATCAATCAAAAAACTGAAAGAGAATAGCTGCAGTAAAATGTTTGCCTCATTTCAATACTTCATTATGTTCCTGCTGCTTGAACACATTGCTACAGTCACTATATATATTTTATTAATATTTTATAGCTGTCTTACAATAGTCTAGGGACTGAGAAACTAGATTGCTTTAAGAAGCTTAATACAAATTATTTATTAAAAAATTCTGCTCATGAGAAAACAAACTCTGTTTATGGCCTTAACTATTCTGCAGATTAAAGTCTGAATTTAAGTTAATTTGGAGTCGAAGTCTGCTGCTTGTAACAATAAGAAATTATTACAATGGTCATTTCTAATTATAGCCTAGAGGAGACTCCAAAGGGGAAAAGGAAAGAAGCCTCAATTTTGAAGAATTAAAAGATTGGGGACCAAAAAATGTCATTAAGATGAGTACACCCACAGTCTACAAAATGCCACCCTCAGTCACCAACTTGCCATTGAGATTTGGGAGAACCATGGAAGAACGAAGTCCTGGACCGATGGCCAACTTGCCTCCGAGATTTGGAAGAAATATGAGTGGAAGCATCTTGAGACGTGTTCCTAATCTGCCCCAAAGGTTTGGGAGAACGACAGCAGCCAAAAGCATCACTAAGACACTGAGTGATTTAATCCAACAATCCATGGATTCACCATCTGCCAATGACTTACTTTACTCCATGACCTGCCAGCTCCAAGAAATCCAGAATCCTGACCAAAAACATCCAAGGTAAATATGTAAAAACCAGTTTAAATACATGGCAAGTTATAGAGAGCTGGTGCAGTAGCTCACAAAGCATTACATCTTTTCAGAGTAAGTGTCTAAGAAGGAGAACGGCAAGGATACAGGGGAATAAATAACCTATATGTTGAGACCTGTAGAAGGCCAGGTATAATCACGGTTATAGGTATAAAGTAATGAGATGGTTTCTCCTAAACCACACATGAGCATTGTCTTAGTCATCTAGTGCTGCTGTAACAGAAATACCACAAGCGGGTGGCTTTAACAAACAGAAGTTTATTTTCTTGCAGTTTAGGAGGCTAAAAGTCCAAATTCAGGGTGCCGGCCCTAGGGGAAGGCTTTCTCTCTCTGTCAGCTCTGGAGGAATGTCCTTGTCCCTTCAGCTTCTGGTTCCTTGTTCCTTGGAGATCTCCATGTGTCTTGGCATCTATCTTACCCCATCTCTCCTCTGCTCACTTGTGTACCTCAAGATTGTATATAAAATCTCTTTTATATCTCAAAAGAGATTGACTCAAAATACACCCTACACTAATCCTGCCTTATTAACATAATAAAGACAACTCATTCCCAAATGGATTATAACCACAGGCAGGATTTACAACACATATTTTGGGGGGACATAATTCAATCCATAACAGGCATCAATCTCATTACTCTATAGCCACATATGGTAAGTCCATGCGATGACAGGATTGGGAATTGAACTCTGTAATATATTGTCTGGCATTTGACCTCTCTAACATAGAAGGCCCCACGTAAGGGAGTTGTTCACAAGTACCAAGGATGCCATCTCAGTAACTCAGGTCTCAAATTCAGAAGGTTTTATTCCCCAAATTTTAACCCAGCCTTTTTCTTTTTCCTGGATCTTGTTGTACAAATCAATTCTGATATCATTCTTTGCATCCATTAATGAGTATTTATATTAAGTATAGGAGCCCTGGTGGCGCAATGGTTAAGCACTTGGCTGCTAACCAAAAGGTTGGCGGTTCAAACCCACCAGCAGCTCCATGGGAGAAAAGACCAGACCATCTGCTCCCATAAAGATTACTGCCTAGGAAACCCCATGGGGCAGTTCTACTCTATCCCATCAGGTTGCTATGAGTCAAAATCGACCTGACAGCACAGAACAACAATGATATATACAAACCAGAGTGCCAGGTACTATGAGAGATTCAAAATAAATTATAAGCCACCTACCTATTATTACCTAGTAGAGAATACATGTAAAAGAACATTTTTAAATACAAAGTGGAAAGTGACAGTTTAGTTAAGACCTGAAGGAAGTAAAGCGGCAAGCTGTGCCACCTTATCAATGAGACCTTCTCAGAAGACCCCAAAAACAAAACTCAAATCTGTTGCCATCAAGTCGATTCCAACTCATAGCGACCCGATAGGACAGAGTAGAACTGCCCCATAAGATTTCCAAGGAGCAGCTGGTGGATTTGAACTGTTGATCTTTTGGTTAACAGCCAAACCCCTAACCACTACACCACCAGGGCCCTCCCTTAAACTGCTTTATTTTTCTCAGTGGTATTTTTCCCCATCTAGCATGTTATATATTTGGTGTTCACCCCCTTTACTAGAATTTCAGTTCAATAAGTCCCATAACTTCTGTTCATTGTCATATCCCCAGTGCCTAGAACTGTGCCTGATACATAGCAGGCACTCAGGATTTGGTAGAATGAAAAAAATGATATAAGTATGGCACTAATAAAGTCCCATAGAGGTTCAGAAAAAAGGTCCTTTTTCTGCCTGTGGGAATCTGGGGGTGTTTCATGAGCTGGGCTTTGAAGAATGACTCTTCCTTGAATATTCAAAGACTGGAGGGAGGAGACAGCACATTTTCAGGCAAACAAAAGAGTATAAGCAAAGGCACTAAAGCAAGGTGAGCCAAGAACAGCTGGGGTTGAGTTTGGCGAGAGCAAAGGGTTTGCAAAGAGGAGATGAATGAAGTCTAGAAGGACAGAGTAAGGGCAGAGTACGAACCTTTGGACATTATTCCCAGGAACGGGAGAACTGCTGAAGTTTCTGCTGAGGTCCTGAGATATTACATTGAGGGAGAATTTGGCAACTAATTAGATGTTGGGAGTGGGGCGGTGGTGAGAGAAAGATGAGTCAACAGTAAGTTTTTGACTCTGACTGGCCATTACAGTTGCAGGAGCCCATCAATATCTCACTCATTTCAAGTGCAACGTGATTCAGCTCAAGTATAATTAGGCAATTAGGAGCATGGCCTGTATTTTGATATACTTTCACATGCTATTCTCATGGATGAGAACGTTTTGTACTGCTTACATTTTAGGAGACTGGGATTCAGGAAAATAGATGACGCAGAATTGAAACAAGAAAAATAAGAAATCTGGAGGCTGCCTCTGAAGATGACATAAAGCTGTGGCCTGTAATCTGCCAACAGCTCTACACTGAGACAATGAATGAAGAGTCACAGCACTCGTTTGCATTGCACTGGGACGTATCATTCACTGCAGTTTTTCCTTCTCAGTACAGCTAGTCATTTAAGGAATAATTGTAATGTTATCTGGAAATAACTGTTGTCTAAATAAAAAAAGCATTGCAAATACTTAAGAAGCCTCTGGTAATGGTGAGAGACAGAGAGAGAGAGAGAGAGACTGAAGTCACATTACTAACTAGTTGCCATTGAGTCGATTCAGACTCAGGGCAACCCTATGTGTGTCAGAGTGGAACTGTGCTCCATAGGGTTTTCAATGGCTGATTTTTCAGAAGTAGATCCTCAGGCCTTTCTTCTAAGGTGCTTCTGGGTAGACTCGAACCTCCAACCTTTTGGATAGCAGCCAAGCACATTAACCATTTGCACCAACCAAGGATGTGAAAACCATGACACCTATACTTAAGAAAAAAATTAAGTAGAACAGTAGGCTGACAAATATTTTGATGAAAATTAAACAATTTAACTGAATGGCATGGCTGGCAGAGAAGTGAACATGTATAACAAATCACTTATAAACACGTTTTCATGCACCCATTTTTTTTCCACTGCATCAACTCTTATGGAATCTTTGATAGATTGAAATTTAAAACCTGTCATCTCTCTGTGTAAATTTATAAGATACAGAAAACTCTTAGATTTGGGGAGATAAAAGAAAAAAGGCAATTATTACCTCTTTGTCTTCGCCCTAGAGATTTCCCTGGAAATTTGCCTTCTGGTGTGATTCTCTTCTCTGCATTTAATATTTCAAGTTTTGAATTCATAGAAAAAAAAATCTAGTCACTCTTAAACTAACAATTTATTAACACAGTACATCACATCACAAACACACAGTGATTTGACTTTACTCATAAGACTATGAAGCCCTGAATCAGATATAACTGGTTTACCGAACAGTCTCTACTCTGTAGGGTGCAAAGAGGAAATGGTTTTATTTCTCTCCCATCCTGCCCTCAGCTGTGCTGTGTTGAATCTCCTTCCCCTGCTGGGTAGAGATCCCTTAATGATACCCTGGATAGATTCCATAACTTCCTCGGTCACTTTTTGATATTAAAAAACTCAGTCAAGTCCAGTTGAAGCCGCCAGCCAATGCAGTTTCCCCTCCCCCATTGCTAACTGGGCTGGTGGCTGGAGGGACCTATGGAGGGCACGGGGCAAGGTCTGCCCTTTCTCTCTTCCTCCCAATGGTTAAGCACTCAGCTGCTAACTGAAAAGGTTAGTGGTTAAAATCCCCTAGCCATTCTGCAGGAGAAAGACCTGACAATCAGCTTCCCTAAAGATTACAGACAAAAAAACCATATCAGGCAGTTCTACTCTGTCACATGAGGTCGCTAAGAGTCAGAATCGACTCCACAGCACCCAACAACAACCCCTTCCTCACCTCAAAGGTGGGACGGTGGGAGGGGAGATGGTAGCCCTCTGGGAAACAATCTCCCCTCCTGTCTTCTCCAGGGCGTTGTAGTAGGTGGAATGAGGATCCAGGGTCATCGTTTATTCTTTTCCATATAATGTTGCTGCCTCTACAGGTGCATTCTCGGGGAAGCCCTGCAGGGACCCGTGCACTGCCCAGGTCGCTGACCTAGGAGATCTGCATGCTGCTGCTCTCTTCCAACCACCTCATCTGTACTCCCCATCACCAGCTACTGCCAGAAAGACAGGCTCAAGCTGGCTCCCTTCCCAGGGTCCACTTGATCTATCGAAAATGCAGACATCCTCGCCCTGCCAAGACCGGGACTACAGGCTGCCCTTGGCTGCCCCACCACTACCCCACCTGTCTCCAACACTCTTTTCCCTTGCTTGGGAGGGCCAGCAGCACACCAGTAAATCCACTGCCTAAGCGAACAGCCAGTTTGGAGATGAAATGCCAGTCCCCTCTTCACAAAGACACCGCCACTCTCTCTGAGTGATTTTCTGGCTTCGGGGGGAGAGGCAGCTGCAGCAGGCCCTTCCAAGCCAAAAACCCACAACTACACATCCCCAGATGATGCAAACAGCTAAGTGCTTGACTACTAACTGAAAAGTTGGTGGTTTGAATGTGCCAGCGGTACTTCTGCTTCTGAAAGCTCACAGTCATGAAAATCCTATGGAGCACAGTTCTACTCTTTAACACACGGGATCGCCACGAGTCAGAATCCGACTCAATGGCAACTGTTTGGTTTTTGTTTGGTTGTTTACATGGCTGGGAGGGGCACAGGCTAAGTAGAAGCTGGGGTGGCTCTGCCATCTCTTCCTAAATCCTTATTAGGGTGTCTGACCCCTGCCATTCATGGTTTCCATTATAATATCAGGTATTTAGCCTTTCTGTGTCTCCACTTTGGTCCACAGTTGCCAATCTTGGGAAACAGAGAAAATACCATACAATATTCTGCTACACTAATAAATAAAGATTTGGACACTTGAGACTCTCTTTCTTCTCATTTTGAGTCCTGCCACATCAGCAAATGAAGGTCCCAACAGCTTGACTCCATCCACGTCGCTAAGGTTGACGCTACTTTGAGGAGGCAGCTCTTCCCCAGTCGTATTTTGAGTGTCTTCCAGCCTGAGGGGCTCATCTTCTGCCACTATATCAGTGGCACTATATCCGCTGCTATTCATAGGGTTTTCACTGGCTAATTTTTTCAGCAGTAAACCACCAGGTCCTTCTTCCTAGTCTGTCTTAGTCTGGAAGCTCAGCTGAAACCTGTCCACCATGGGTGACCATTCTGGTATTTGAAATACTGGTGGCATAGCTTCCAGCATCACAGCAACATGCAAGCCACCACAGTGTGACAAACTGATAGGTGTGTGGAACAATTCTACTCTGTTACAGATGGGGTCGCCATGAGTTGGAATCAACTCTATGACAACAGGTTACCTCTTTAAAATGTAAGGGATGGGGAAGGGGGTGTGCAGAAACCTTCCCCACACCTTAGGTAGAAACTTGGCCAGATGCCATGAACCCGATTGCTGCTCTTAAGTAATAGCCTTTTGGCCTTTCTAAGTGAAAAACACACAGTCTCAATTCCATTGTACTCAGTGTTTCAGTCTGCATTCAGCCACTCATTGATTCATTCCCCACTTTTCCCATGCTGAGGTAGGTCTATAGTTGGGGTAAAGGAGTGTGGTTGACTTCTGCTCTTTCTTCCAGTCTCACCTCCTTCCTCACTCTCTGATTGCTTTATTGAACTCCACCGGGTAGAAGGAGTTGGGGAGGAGAGGCAAGGGGATAGGATAGTTCTTACCAGGCTGGATGGATTGACTCTCAGGACTCAGCAGATGGGAACATCTGCCATTGCTGGGGTCCTCTCCCTGTAACCTCCTGCCCCCCGTGATGCCTTCCACTCCCCAGGCTGGCCTTGATCCTCAGTCCTGGGACCCAGCACCCACTCCATACATGCTCATTTCTAACCTGGGGTCCTCTCGAGTAGGACTCGAAACAGCTCCAGCAAAGCTCCTTTCCGCAGCCTATACCTGGCCATCTGTGGCTAGCTCCTCCATAGCTAGGCATGTGAGCTGATCCCAGCACAGCTCCTCATTCCTGTTGCCCCCCAGCCTCTAGCTGTTTTGACATGGTGTCAGGCACCAATCCTGTTTGTCTCAGCCACATGGGACACATTTCTTCATCATATGGAAGCCCCGTCTGGCATACTGGTGAAGGGGTAAGGGACACAGTAACCTCCAACATCTGGGCATGGCGTAGGGGGTATTCACAGCAAGGTTACAACTCTCTCCAAAAAAATCTCTTCACAAACCCAAATCCTATCCTTTTACAGTATCCAAGTGGGTAAATGTCATAGTTATCTAGTGCTGCTATAACTGATATACCACAAGTGGATGGTGTTTTGCAAAGAGAAATTTATTTTCTCACAGTCTAGTAGGTTAGAAATCCAAATTCAGGGCATTAGCTCCAGGGAAAGGCTTTCTCTCCGTCAGCTCTGGAGGAAGTTCCTTCTCATCTATCTTCCCCTGGACTAGGAGCTTCTCCGTGCAGGAATCATGGGTCCAAAGGAAGCACTCTGCTCCCAGCACTGCTTTCTTGGTGGTATGAGGTCCCCAAATTTCTGCTTGCTTCTCTTTCCTTTTATCTCTTGTAAGATAAAAGGTGGTACAGGCCACAACCCAGAGAAACTCCCTTTAGTTGGATCAGGGATGTGACCTTAGTAAGGGTGTTACAATCCCACCCTAATCCTCTTTAACATAAAATTACAATCACAAAATGGAGGACAACTGCACAATACTGGGAATCATGGCCTAACCAAGTTGACAGATATTTGGGGGGGACACAATTCAATCCATGACAGTGAGGAAATTGAGGAATAGTCGAACTTATTTTCAGCCACTTTCTTCAAAAGCTCTGCAAATACTGATATGGCTTTGGAACTTTGTATCTATTAGATTTTGGTGTTTTGGTTAAAACTTCACTTTTGACATCCTTTGCCACAACAAGGAGTCCTGGTGGCGCAGTGGTTAAGAGCTCAGCTTCTAACCAAAAGGTTGGCAGTTCGAATCTACCGGCTGCTCCTTGGAAACCCTATGAGGCAGTTCTACTCTGCCCTATAGAGTCACTGTGAGTCGGAATCGACTTGATGGCAATGGGTTTGGTGTTTTTGGTTTTGGGACAATGATAGATCTCTTTTCAGAAGGGATTTTCACAGCTGCTAAAGATGACACTTCATCTGAATCATGACACATCCTCGTGCATTTTTCTCGGGTGAGCGTTCATAGTTCCTGTGCAGACTCTCAGAGTGGTCTGTGATCCCATAAAGTTTAAGACTCACTGCAACAGAGGATTCTTATTTCTAGAATTATTTTAAATTAATACCTAATTCAGTTTGTAAATGAATATCATTATCTGATTGGCCATATAAGTGCTGAGAACATAATGCCAAAACACTAATTATCAGAATCACTCAAGCGATTTAGCTCAATCTTCCTCCAAATACCACATTAGAGTATCACAAAATGAAAGTCAGCTGATAATAATGCTTTTCTACCTAATAATATTCCATTCTATACCCCTCCTCCTCTCCCTCAGCAGTTCCTTTCCCCACAGAAATCCCACGTGGATTGGTCCTAACCTAAACCTCAGCCGGCCTGTGCAAGCAAGCAGAGCGTGAGGGCTTTGGAGGAAAGCTGGTGATGGGACACTCATTACCAATACAGCAACAACTTTCATGGACGGCGATATCCATGTGATCTCAGGTCCACATTTCATACATCATACTATGACAATGACCTTGAGAAAGAGAAAAGAAAAAAAAAAAGTAATGACTCTGAGACAAATTTCCCACTGAGAAAAATGAAAGGTCAGTGTTCACCTAACTGTGACCGACGAAATGAAATAAGCAAGAATGGTGAGAGTGCTGGCATCTGCTTATTTGATGTGTTTTTCTTTTCTTTTGTTTGTTTCTAAAGATCTTGCTGGGGACATTATGTGACACTCTCGCTTTGGAACTTATATTTCATGAACATGCCAAACTACATGTTATTTCCTGAAAACATACACTTTCACATTTCTGTGCCTTTGCCTATGCTAATTCCTTTGGCTCAAAGTTCTGTTTTCTACTTATCAAAATCATTCAAGGACCAGGTCAAATTTAGATGCAGCTGCATGTAACAGAAAACCTGTATAACATTGTTTTTGTCAAGAGCGAAGTTGGGTTTTTATTTGTTTTTCTCACATAGAAATGTCTGGAAGGAGGCAGTCCTGGGCTGGCGTGGAAACTCACAGTCATTAGGGATCCAGACACCTTCTATCTTTGTGCTCCACCATCCTTAGCACATGGCTCCCAACAGGCCATCACATTCCCTATCAGGCAGCAAAAACAAAGAAGAAGCAAGGCAAAGAGGTATTCTTCCAATATGAGCTGGCCCCTTTAAAGACCACCACCCCAACAACTTCCTGTTTCATGTTATTGGTCACTTTGATCTGCAAATGAAGCTGGGAAATGTAGTTTCTTCACTGGATACATTGTGCCACCTGCTATTGCTCTGGCAGAAGAGAACATGAATCAAGCAGTTAGCTAGGTCTGCCCAGCCTCCTCAAGGTCACTTCCCACTTCCTTGTACTATTTCTCTATTTAACAGTTATTTTATATATATATACACACACACATGTATCTCCAGTGAAGAAAAAAAATGATGTAAATATATGTATATATTTACATACACACACATTTATATACACACATATTTATATACATACAAATGTCTGTGTATATATTTTATATACATATGTCCTAGTTATCTAGTGCTGCTATAACAGAAATACCATAAGGGGATGGCTTTAACAAACAGAAATTTATTTTCTCACAGTTTAGGAGGCTAAAAGTCCAGATTCAGGGCACCAGATCCAGAGGAAGGCTGTCCCTCTCTGTCGGCTCTGGAGGAAGGTCCTTGTCATCAATCTTCCCCTGGTCTAGGAGGTTGTCAGCACAGGGACCCAGGGTCCAAAGGATGTACTCTGCTTCTGGCACTATTTTCTTGGTGGTAGGAGATCCCAATGTCTCTCTGCTCACTTCTCTTTTTTATATCTCAAAAGAAATTGACTTAAGACACAACCTAATTTTGTAGATTGAGTCCTGCCTCATTAACATAACTGCCACTAATCCCACTTCATCAACATCACAAAGGTAGGATTTACAACATGTAGGAAAATCACATGGATGACAAAATGGTAGACAATCACACATTACTGGGAATCATGGACTAGCCAAGTTGACACACATTTTTTTGAGGGGGGACACAATTTAATCCATAACAACATACATATAATTTTTTCCTTCACTGGACCAGGATTTCTCAACAGTAGCACTACTGACATTTTGGACCACATAATTCTTTGTTGTGGGGGGATGTTCTGTGCATTATAGGATTTTTAGCAGCATTCCCCGCCTCTACCCATTAGATGCCAATAGCACCCTACCCCCGAAAGTAATAACAACCAAACACATCTCCAAACATTGCCAAATGTCCACTGGGGGGCAAAATCTTCCCCATCTGAGAACCACTGCACTAGACTGTCCTAATCATCTTCATATTCCCTCTCCAGTTTAATAATAATGATGACTATTTATTGTTATGATAACTTATCTGTTTTAACCATTTCTGTAATACTCATATATTATGTGTTACATCCATTTTTACACGCAAGAAAGAATCTTTCAAAGGTACCAGAACTAGCAGGTGAGCTCAACCGAGGTCTGTCTGACATCAGAGTTTATGCTCTTCCTCCTCCATTCCCCGCTCTGCCCACCACCACTTCCCATCTGGCCCTCAAACATGGTAAGCATTCAGGAAACATTTGCTGAATTAAGGCTTATGATTAAAAAAGAGAAAGACAGAGAGTGCCCTGGAGACCAGAAATAAACCCTCAGTGCTTTAAAATACCATACAAAGATTTTGGGGGGGTGGGGAAGGAAGGAAGGAAAGACTGGGACAACAAAGGTTTCGGTTAGCTGTCAGATATGGGGAGACATTTGTCTCGAACTGTAATGAAAATGAGGAGTTTGATTAGTTCACTTTTCCTGAGAAATGACCAGTCAATAATGACTCACAGACTATTTTATAGCACTTTTCTTTGAACTTTAGTGCTCCATCACATTCTTCTGAATAGCCCATTTTTACTTTGCTTCTTGTCTGTTTCCCTAGTCTTTTTATATTGCAATTAATACAATTTAGAACCCTTGCACTTAACTTCTTAGAATATGTAATAATAATAATTAGACAAACAGATGCTGAAAGATAAATAATGAAAATATATTGCTCTTCAGATATATTGTGACATTTTCCCCTCATAATATAACACTAATGTAATACATACAATCCGATGTGTAGATCAGGAAATGGGAACTATTACCACCCATTGCTCTCATTCTAAATATAGGAACTAAAGTATGAAAGGAGTCAAACAAGAAAATTACTATTAGAAACAGGAGTGGAACTAAATTATAACTACATTACTGTCTGTATTAATACTCTCTATGTAGGGGTAGAGAAATATTATTTTAATCCTGAAAATAAACGATCCCAAAATTTATTTTACTTCTTGCCAGATTTCCAGGCATTTGCATATTGTGGTTAATCAAACATAGAACTATTGTTTTTCTTCTTAAAATATGCAACACTACTACTTAGCCACAACAATGTACCAACATAATTTTCAAACAGGTTTTAAAATAGTATATAGCTTTTCCCTTGTAAATAAAATTAAAGCACTGACATATAATCAATATTGCAAAATTATTCTTAACCACTAGAGGGCATAAAACGCACCACTTTTATACATAATTTTAAATTCTTAGAACAAAACAATAACTACCACCACCAAAACAACAACAAAAATAACAATAGATGTCTTTAAGATCGTCTTGTTTTATACTATGCAATATGCTGTACACTTAACATGGCTCATTAACAACCTTTAATTTTTAAACTAAAGTACAATCACTCAAATTTCACAGGAGGCAAAAGAATCTTTTTTAGCATCCCGACCTGAGTTTAGTAACACTTATTAGCATAAGGTTGTTGCTAGTTGCTGTAGAGTCAATTCTGACTCTTGATGACTCCATGTATGCAGAGTAGAACTGCTCCATTTTTCAAGGTTGTGACCTCTCTGAAGATGGCCAGGCCTGTCTTTCGAGGCACCTCTTGGGTGGGATCAAACCATCAACCTTTCTGTGAGTAGTTGAGCTCTTAACTGTTTGCACCACCCAGAGACTCCTTTAGCATCAGGGAATCTGTACATATTCAAGGAAAGGCAAGGTACCGGAACCAAACTAAGCCAAACAAAAAAGCACCCACAGAGAATCAGTAAGATTCTTTTCACCTTAAAACATCTGCAATGGAATTTATTATAAAATTGATATAGTCACCAAAGTTACAAAGCTATCAAATGCTCAAATATTTACATTTGGATCTTTAATTTCTGCATGTACTTTCTTTTCTCAAACACCAAGGTTAGGTCTGGTTGTGGTAGAGATGTTTTTAGTTTCCTCTTAATTGATCTTTTTGACCCAATTAACTTTTGCTTCCCTCCCAATTAATCCATTTACATTTCAGTAACTAAAGCATTACTTTGATTAGAAACACAACCTCTTCACTTTTCACTCTCATTAATGAAAAGGCACCATGGTAAATTAAGCCTTCTGGATTTCAGCCTGGGTGAGTGACATTTTAACTACAGCCCCTTTAACCTCCTCCCTCTGTGGATCTCAGCCATGTCCTACATCACAGAGCAGTGAGAGGGCAATGGAGGCAGCCTGAGAGAGGAGCAGGCACGGAGCCCAGGGTTATACATCATAGAGTCGGTGACTTCCTCTGATGCACGAGTCTTTCACTTGCCAATCAAACCTGCCAGGTCTTTTACATTATGGGGTTATGCATGACCTTACCCAAGATGCTAAATCATTTCTGAAGTCTTGTTTCTTAACTTAAGTAAACTCCGTCTCCCCACTTTTCAGGTCTGTGCGCACTATTCACTCTCACACTAATAAACATGGCAAATTGGCATAGAAAAGCCGGGGGTGGGAGGTAGGGCAGGCTAGAAGGTGTCACTTCTTTTGGACTAATGGAAGCAATGCACTTCTAAAATCAGGGCTAGCCACAGAAGAGAAAGGCTTTTCTGTATTATTACCTATTACGGGAAGTTACAAAGTAGTAAATTTGAAAGAAGCGTCTAACAATTATAAAACCAGTTTCATCCAGTCAAGTCTGACTTACGTCGACCCCATATGTGTCAGAGGAGAACTGTGCTCCACAGGGTTTTCAATGGCTGATTTTTCAGAAGTAGATCTCCAGGAATTTCTTCTGAGGCATTTTTTGGGTAGACTGAAACCTCCAACCTTTCGGTTAGCAGCTGAGCACATTAACTGTTTGCACCACCCAAGGACTCCAAATTTCTGTTCAGGGGGACAAAAAAAATTTGGAAATGGGTAGTGGTGATGGTTGCACAACATGGTGAATGTAATTAATGTCACTGAATTGTACACTTAAACCTAGTTAAAATGTTTGGTTATGTTAGAGCAGAGGGGTCAAAAAGGAAGAGGTGGGGCTTCCAGAATCTAAGAGCTTGGGAAAGTCATCCCATGTGGGTTGGGGGGCAGACTTCGGAGGGCAGAGAGGCTCCTCAGCTAGTCTGAGGACCTCTGAGAAGGGGACACTACATAGCTGGTGCTTGGACCTCTGTAAGGTGGGTGTGTATAGGTGACCCAGGGACTAGGCGCAGCAAAGGAGTGGAGGGGGCATAACTGGTGCCCCTGCTGTCAGTGGAGCACACTCTGGCTGCTGCTGGTACCACTGAGGGCACAGACAAGCTGGTGCAGGGGAGTGCCCATAGGAGCTGGAGGCTGCAGCTACAGCTACCTGCTACTACTGGAAAGAGCAGCTGAAAACAGCAAGGAATCCGTTCTCCCCTTCCTCTTGCCTCCCGATGTGTATCCAGTGCCTCCTATTGGTCGAATCTAGCAGAAGGTCAGCCCACAAGGGTCTGGAAAATGTAATTTACAGAATCCCTGCCCCAGAATTTCAGAGAGAATATAGAAGGGTGGGCTTGGAACTGAAGGCAATAACTAAACAACCAGCAAAGTCCACTCCTTTAACTAGTCGGTACCCACACACTCCTATCTACCCATACTTAACCTTCAATCCAACAATAATACAGCATGCTTCCACCTAAGAAGATGCATTATTCTTCCTACAGATGAAGATCCTATCACCCCTTCCCAGAAAGTCTTAATAGTCACATATCCAATTTATTTCCTCTTCTAGTTTAGTTCACAATCCCACCAAAATATTTTGTACCCTAAATACTAAATTGTAAAGTCAACCACCAACCACCATCCTAAGATAAAAATAGAGGAAAGGGAAGCAAGAGAACAAATTATGTCATATATATATACATGTATATGTACACACACACACACACACACACACGTATATGTAACAGGAGCCCTGGTGGCACACTGGTTAAGAGCTTAGCTTCTAAGCAAAACGTTGGCAGTTCAAAGCTACCAGCCATTCCTGGGAAACCCTATGGGGCACTTCTGCTCTGTCCTATGGGTCGCTATGAGTCAGAATCAACTCAGTGGCAATGAGTATATGTAACAAGTGTGTCAATTATCTATTGCTGCATAATAAATCATCCCAAAACTTAGTTGTTTTAAAGAACATCTATTTTATTATCTCTCATGATCCTGTAAGTTGGCTGCGATCAGTGGGGCAGCTCTGCTGGTTTCATTTGGGGTCTTTCATGTGGCTGCAATCAGATGGCAGCTGAGGCTGCAGTCATCTGAAAGCTTGACTGGGACACAGATCTCTCCAGCAAGATAGATTTGTTTCACGGTGGCTCAAGGTTTCCAAAAGAGAGCGTTCCAGAAATTGGAACCCTCATCCGCTGATGATGGGAATGTGAAATGATACAGCCACTGTGAAAAATAGTGTGGCGGTTCCCCAAAAAGTTAAAAATAGAATTATATAACCCAGCAATTCCACTCCTAAGTATACACCCAAAAGACTTGAAAGCAAGGACTCAAACAGGTATTTGTATACCAGTGTTCACTGCAGCATTATTCACAATAGCTAAAAGGTGGAAACAACCCAAGTGTCCATCAACAGATTTGTGGATAAGCAAAAATATGGTATATACATAAAATGGAATATTATTCAGTCACAGAAAGAAATATAGTTCTGATACATGAAAAAACAATGCTAAGTGAAATAAGCCAGACACAAAAGGCCAGATATTGTATGATCCCATTAATATGAAATATCTAGAATAGACAAATGGGAATGGAGAGTTACCGCTTAATGGGTACAGAGTTTCTGTTTGGGGTGATGAAAAATTTTGGAAACAAATAATGGTGATGGTTGCACAAAACTGTGTGATTAGTACCACTGGACTGTACACTTGAAAATGGTTTAAATTGCAAATTTTATGTTGTGTATATTTTACCACAATAAATAAGTAAATAAAAATTTTAAAAGGCAAGTATCCCAAGAGGGAGAAAGCAAAAGCTGCCAGCCCTCTTAAAGGCTAGGTCTTGAACTGGCACAGCATCACTTCCATTGAATTCCAGTGGCTAACGTGAGTCACAGATACACACAAGTACAAACAGTGGGAGGTGTGGTTCGCTGGCTGTCATCTTTGCAGACTAGCTACCACCAGAAGCTAGAAAAAAATACACAGCATTTCTACAGTCCTTGTTTCTATAATCCATAAGGCTGCAATGTATATCTATAGCTCCCTTATTCTACTTCCTATTTACTACTTAAAGAGCCCTGGTGGTACAGTGGTTAAAGAGCTCGGCTGCTAACCTAAAGGTTGGCGGTTTAAACCCACCTGCCGCTCCATAGGAGTAAAATGTGGTAATCTACTTCTGAAAAGATTACAGCCTTGGAAACCCTATGGAGCAGTCCTACTCTGTCCTATACGGTCATTGTGAGTTGGAATCAACTCGACAGCAATGGAGTTTTTTTTGTTTGTTTGTTTGGTTTTTTTTTTGTATTTACCACTTTCTATTTTCTTATTCCTGATTCTACTATTTATTCCCATGTTCCCTTTGCCCTCAGACAGCACCTCAGCCACAGTCAGGGTTCTTCACCTGGAGAGTAGCCTTTATTCCAGAAAGACCAAATCTCAGTAACACTGTCTTTATTGGACTGCTATATTGTTGTTAGGTGTCAAGCTGGTTCCAACTCATAGCTACCCTATATACAACAGAATGAAACACTGCCCAGTCCTGCATCATCTTCACAATCATTGTTACGCTTGAGCCCATTGCTGCAGCCACTGTGTCAGTCCATCTCATTGAGGCCCTTCCTCTTTTTCAATGACCCTCTACTTTACCAAGTATGATGTCCTTCTCCAGGGATTTGTCCCTCCTGATAACATGTCCAAAGTATGTGAGACAAAGTCTCATCATCCTTGCTTCTAAGGAGCATTCTGACTGTACTTCTTCCAAGACAAATTTGTTTATTTTTCGGCAATCCATGGTATATTCAATACTCTTCACCAACACCATAATTCAAAGGCATCAATTCTTCCGTCTTCCTTATTCATTGTCCAGCTTTCACATGCATATGAGGTGATTGAAAACACCATGGCTTAGGTCAGGTGCACCTTAGTCTTCAAGGTGACATCTTTGCTTTTCAACACTTTAAAGAGGTCTTTTGCAGCAGATTTGCCCAACCAATGTGTTGTTTGATTTCCTGACTACTGCTATAGATTTCCATTAATTCTTATCACTGAATATGGAAGTAACCAAAGGCACCCAGGAAATCCCAGAGAATCCTCAGAATCCTGCCTGCCCCTACTCTACAGCAGCAACCCACTTCCCCTTTGTAATTGAAGTCAATTATTCCAGTCAGTACAGTAAAATCCTTCTTTACCTATTGGTTCAGTGCCTTGAGGAGCCCCAAGTTAACCTGCAACTCTCCTACATTACACCACCTTCACCTATCTAACAAAGCTATTAGCTCAAATGAGGTAACCATGAAAAGTGTAAAGTTGACAGGGAGGGGCAAGATGGCGCTCTAGGCAGAAACACCACGCCGTCCCTCCACAGCAAAGATCCGAAAAACTAAGCCTAACAGAGAATCAACAATCCTGAAACCCTAGAACACCAAATGAAGAGATAAAGAACTCAGCCAAACACCAAACGGAGTGAGAATACTAAAAGAGAACGGAGAGCGAGGAGAGACTCAGGCAGAGATTCCTTACCAGCTAACGCAGCGCGGATCCACCATCTTGGATTCCTATCGGAGACCAGCAAACGGGAGAGCAGCCTTGCAGAGCATCTGGTCGGAGACAGAACGACCGGTAAACTGCGGTGCGCGCTCTCCCACCACCCTCTCCGCCTCAGATGGGGATCCCCTGCTTTCCGTGGCCAGGGTCCCTGGGCTGGGGGGTGCTGGTGCTTGGATTCCGCGCGCCTGGGCTGGCGGCTTTCTGGGAGCCGTTTGCTGGCAGCTAGCGAACCTTTCTCTGCCGCCTCCCCCTCCTTTTGCCCGGGTGCCTGGTTCCGAGTGCCGTCTCTGCTCTCTCCTGCGGGGCTGTAGGGCTGCGTGCGGGCGTGTGGCTGTTTCTAGGTCTGGGCTCCCGCGTGGGTGGGATCCCGGGGCCTTTGTTCATTCGCCCCTCTGCTTTCCGTGGCCGGAGTCCCTGAGCAGGGGGGCGCCAGTGCTTGGATTCCGCGCGCCCGGGCTGGAGGTTTTCTGGGAGCCATTTGCTGGCACCTAGCGAACCTTTTTCTGCCGCCTCCCCCTCCTTTTGCCTGGGTGCCTGGTTCCGAGTGCCGTCTCTGCTCTCTCCTGCGGGGCTGTAGGGCTGCGTTCGGGCGTGTGGCTGTTTCCAGGTCTGGGCTCCCGCGCGGGTGGGATCCTGGGGCCTTTGTTCGTTGGCCCCTCTGCTTCCCGTGGCCACGGTCACTTAATCCCGAGACTACCGGCTTCTTGGAATTCGCGCCCCTGAGTGGGGGCTCTCTCCCATTTGTAGGCACTGACTGCTGGTGTTGCCCTTTTTTTTTTTTCTCTCAATTTTATTTTTCTTCCTTTTTTGATTAGTTTTGTCATCTTTTACCTCTTTTTCTCTTTTGTCTTTCTTCATTGCTTAATTTCTTGTCTCTCTATCTCTTCCTTCTCTTTCTGATCCCTGAATTCCAGGCGATGTATGCCTCTGTACCTCTGGCCAGGCTGAGCTGTGAAAATTGAGACCGACTCCCCCAGACCTCATAGCTGCATCGGTGGGATCCCTGGGAACTTTGCAGTTCTTTAACTTTTCTGATTTTTATTTGGTCATTCTTTCCTTTTCTTTCTCTTCCCCCTTCTGGTTTCCTCCATCCCATAGTCTCTCATCTGTACATTCCAACGACAAGCTCCCCTAGCATTCTTTTATGTTTGTACGCTTTTTGCTCCTCCTCCTCTCTCCTCTCTCCCATATCCAGCTTAGCTTCACACATAACCATCTTCCCGCTGCACCCTACCTACCTGCACCGTGCACTAGACATCACATCACCAAGCGGTGCAGGCACGCGCTATTGGAACCTGCCCAGCACTGACTACCGACCGTCCTGGTGGCTGCGGTGAGTGCCACAAGCAACCCATCCCAGTGGCTCCTCCTCAACTAGATCTGCCCAGCTGTACCACAAGAACGAAAAAAAAAAAAAAAATCTACACTCAATAAACGAGAGAAATATCTACTGAATGCCCCGAAAACAGCAAACAATATCAAAACATTTACAAAAACAAGACAAGATGGCTCCAATAGGCGTCCAAATTAAAACACCAGATAACTCTCCTGTGGAAGAAAATGCACTAGAAGTACCTGATACGGAACTCAAATCACTAATACTCGGAATTTTCCAAGAACTGAGGCAAAAAGCTGACAAACATGAGGAAAAAATAGACAAATTTATGGAAAATACAGACAAAAAATTGGAAGAATTCAGGAAGATGATGCAAGAACAAAATGCCAAAATAAATTCACAACTCGAAATTATACAAAAACAACAATTATAAATCCAAAAGATAAACAACAAGATTTCAGAAATGGACGGTGTCATAGAAGGGCTGAGAAGTAGATTTGAAACCATGGAAGACAGGATCAGTGGAACTGAAGACAAACACTTGGATACAACTCTGTTTCAGGAAAACTCAGAAAAAAGAACAAAGAAAAATGAAGAGACCCTGAGAGTTATGTGGGACACAATTAAAAGCAAAAACTTACGAGTGATTGGCATACCAGAACAGGGGGAGAAAACAGAAAACACAGAGAGGATCATTGAGGAACTGCTGACAGAAAACTTTCCCAATATCATGAAAGATGAAAAGCTGGTCATCCAAGAAGCTCAACGAACCCCATAAAGAAGAGACCCCAAAAGAAAATCACCAAGACATATCATATTCACACTCACTAAAACTAAAGACAAACAAAGAATCCTGAGAGCAGCTCGTAAAAAACAAGAAGTCACATACAGAGGAGAAACAATAAGACTAAGCTCAGATTATTCAGCAGAAACCATGCAGGCAAGAAGGCAATGGGATGACATATATAAAATCTTGAAAGAAAAAAATTGTCAGCCAAGAATAATATATCCTGCAAAACTCTCATTCAGATTTGATGGTGAAATTAGGTCATTTCCAGATAAACAGAAACTAAAGGAATATGCAAAAGTCAAACCAAACTTACAAGAATTATTAAAGGGAGTTCTTCGATCTGAGGACAAACACAGCTTAAGCCCTCAGGCAGGACCTAGGACCTAGGACGCAGGTTAACATGAACCAGATACCATTCTAGGAACTGAACTACAGACGACTTTCCAAAAACAAAAGATATACAACAGGGAATCAGAGAAATCAATCAAAGGATGACAACAACATCAAAACAATGAAAGAGGGAACAAACAGCATAGGTATAGAACCTTCTAAAGGAGAAGAAGGCAAGGCGATACCAAGTAACGGTAGACTGCTTCAAAATTATAAAGATAAGGGTAAAATTCATGGTAACCACAAAAAAAGTTAACAAACCAACTCATAAAAATAAAGACGAAAAACATAAAGTCTCAACAAAAACAAAACCTACAAAAACAAAAGAAATGAACACAAAATCCACAAACAAAAGGAGCTCAGCACAAGAGAGTAAGAAGAACAAAGAAAACTTCAGCATCACAAAAAAAAGCACTACAAAATGACAGCAACAAATTCACATCTATCAATAATTACACTGAACGTAAATGGACTCAATGCACCCATAAAGCGATGGAGAGTGGCAGAATGGATAAGAAAACAGGATCCATCTATTTGCTGTCTACAAGAGACACATCTTAGAAACAAAGATGTGAATTTATTAAAAATCAAAGGAAAAAAATATATCAAGCTAACAACTATCAAAAAAGAGCAGGAGTGGCAATTCTAATCTCAGATAAAATAGACTTTAAAACAAAATCTACCATAAAAGACAAAGAAGGACACTATATAATGATTAAGGGGATGATCCATCATGAAGACATAACCATAATAAATATCTATGCACCCAATGACAGGGCTCCAAAATACATAAAAAAAACTCTAACAGCACTGAAAAGAGAAATTGACAGTTCCACAATAATAGTAGGAGACTTCAACACACCACTCTCAGTAAAGGACAGAACAACTAAAAAGAAACTCAGCAAAGATACAGAAGACCTAAAGGACACAATCAGCCAACTGGACCTCATAGACATATATAGAACAATCTATCCAACCGCTGCAAAGTACACATTCTTTTCCAATGCACATGGAACGTTCTCCAGAATAGACCATATCTTAGGCCACAGAGCAATCCTCAACAAGATCCAAAATGCTGAGATAATTCACAGTATCTTCTCTGACCACAATGCCATCAAGATAGAAATTAACACTAGAAAGAGCAGGGAAAAAAAATCAAACACATGGAAACTGAATAATAATCTGCTTACACATCAATGGGTAATAGAAGAAATCAGAGATGGAATTAAAAAATTCCTAGAATCAAATGAAAATGAAAACACATCATACCAAAACCTTTGGGACACAGCAAAGGCAGTCCTCAGAGGACAATTTATGAGCGGCCATCTAAGATACTCCACTGATCTCATCCCTTCGGGAACAAGGGAGAACGAAGAGAACAGGATACAAGGAAAAGATTAGTCTGAAGGACTAATGGTCCACAGCTACCAAGGCCTCCACGGGACTGAGCCCAGTACAGCTGGATGGTGCCCGGCTACCACCAATGACTCCTCTGACCAGGATCACAACAGAGGGTTCTGGGCAGAGCTGGAGTAGGATGTAGAGCATAATTTTAACTCCCAAAAAAAAAAAAAAAAAAAAAGAAGACCAGATATACTGGCCTAAAGAATACTAGAGAAACCTCAAGAGTGTGGCCCCCAGACACCCTTTCAGCTCAGAGGGGAAGTTACCTTCAAGGTTCGATGTTAAGCCTGGGAATGGACACCCCAGTAAAACTAAATGGGACTAACGATGTACAGGAGTCCGGTGACAAGGGCCAGAAGGCAGAGGGAGAGTAGGAAACTGATGATAAGGAACACAAATTGAATAAGGACACTGTCGATGTATTGTGAGATTGTTGACCACTGCTATAGGGCAACATTTGTAGTAACTATTAAATGGGAGGCTGTTTTGTCCTATAAGCCTTCATCTTGGGCGAGAATGGCAGCACAATTGGAAAAGCATAGTCAATATCACTTAAATGTGTAAGTAAAAAGTTTTGAAATGGTGTTTAAATAAAATAAAAATAAATAAATAAATAAACAAACAAATGAGACTAAAGAGGTACAATAGTCCACTGACAAGGTCCAGAAGACAGAAGGGGACAAGGAAGCCCCCTGGTGATAGGGAACACAAGGTGGAGTAAGGATATTCTTGATGTGCTGTGAGATTGTTAACCATTGTCATAGGGCAACATGTGTAGTAACTGTTAAATGAAAAACTATTTTGTTCTGTAAGCCTTCATCTTAAGTGAGAATAACAGCACAGTTGGAAGAGCGTAGTCAATGTCACTGAACTGTGAACGTAGAAAATTTTGAAACGGTGTATCTTTGGCCATCTGTAATTTTCATCAAAAAAAAAGGTTGAGAATTTAGAGGCTTAATACGTTGTGGGGTTGTTAACCAATGTCAAAAAAAACAACGTGTACTACTATTTCATGAGAAACTATTTGCTCTGTAAGCTTTCACCTGAAGTACAATAAAATATATATTAAAAAAAAAAAAAAAAAAAAGAAAAGTGTAAAGTTAAGCAATACTATGTAAATGACAGAGCCCTGGTGGCGAAGTGGTTAAGTGCTCAGGCTGCTAACCAGAAAGGTTGGCAGTTCGAATCCACCAGGTGCTCCTTGGAGACCATATGGGACAGTTTTACTCTGTCCTATAGGATCGCTATGAGTCAGAATCAACTCAACAGCAACGGGTTTGGTTTTGGATGTATACGGTATTTATTATTTTCTTTTAAAAGCACTCTCCTTCCCCACAGCAACGATTTCAAATCTCCTCCACTATGCATGCCTTCTACCCCAACAACTCTTTCCTCACTCCCAACAAAGGATCTGAATTCTACTTTACCTTTTTCAAATTCCTGAGCCAGCCCCCTCCCCAATTTAGAAGTTAACCTGCAAGCCCACCCATCCTTGTCTTTTTTTCTCCTGTCACAATGGAAGAGGCTTACTGAGGTATCTATGGCTCCCAAAGCAACTGTGCTTGTCCCTCAGTGTAGCACTTAGCTCACTGGATTATGACTGCTCACTACCCCACATCCCCATAGACTGTAAGTGCCCCGTGTCTTCTTCCTTCTGGAATAATCACTGACACTTTTTAGGCAACTAGCGACAATGTACTAAATAAGTAAGTTTTATAAATGTATGTACCTATGTCATTTCAATGTTCATTGCTAAATGACAACATAGCCCCTTAAGCTATTCAAGTCAAAATTTTAACACTAAAATGTCATTTAACTCATTTGTAGTTTAATTTTAAAGCCAGTAGAATATATTCTGGAGCCCTGGTGGCACATTGGTAAAGAGCTCAGCTGCTAACCAAAAGGTCAGCAGTTTGAACCCACCAGCTGCTCCTTGGAGACCCTATGGGGCAGTTCTACCCTGTCCTATAGGGTCACTATGAGTCAGAATCGACTCACAGCAACAGGTTTAGAATATATTTTAATTTTCATCCTAGTAAGTAAATACAAACACTAGAATCAATGAGGTTTTAAGTTTTGCTGTTTAAAAAAAAAATGCATACTTTAAAGTCACTGAAAGTGGTTTGCCACTTCATCTTCTATACAAGGAATCAGGCCCCAAATACTTTCATTAAGAAAATACTGGTATCTGCCAAGAAGAACTGAGTGGCTCAAAAACTCATTTTATTTATTTTCAGAGACCATTTGGTTAAAGGTCACTATACACAAACTTAGAAGAAAAATTATAGCATATCATTCATGCTTTACATTTTTTATAGATTTCCTACATATTCTTCACTTGAAGGTTAAAGGCCTAGCTGTGGTTTAGAATTTTTGTCAATCCAGACACAGTAAATATCCCATGCATACATTTTTTTCATGCCCAAATTTCATCTTCCCTGCTTGAAGGATTACTAGTGATGCAAAAAGTAAATGAGGTAGTAAAAAAGAGGTCAATGGTCAGGAGAAGTAGAAAGAAGGTGTTCTGCAGCAGCTGACCCCACTGGCTGGGATATGCCTAAGAAGTCCATCATTTTGAACATCCTTGGATAGGAGACTACTTTGTGTTGTTAGGGTCACATACACATAACCTGCTGGTGGAGCAAAAAAGCTAAGGATAAGGAATGTTGGTCAAACAAATAGACCCAATCCTGACATCCCAGAGAACCTTTCCGACGGGGAGGCATTTTGCAAATAGAGCAATTGTTTTACAAAGATGTGGCAATGATTTTTCTCTTGTCTGTAAATTTTATTTGAAAAATGACAAAAATAAAATTAATTAATTTCCCTACCCTTTATATTCATTTGACCTAAAATAAAATTTCAAACCCACTAGGACCTGGAAGCTATAATCACACACCATGCTCAATTAAGCGTGGGTTGCCACAACTTCCCCTGGTGTCGCTACCATTCAGGGACATACTAACATATGGCTATAAGGGCATCACCAGGTGCCTCTGATTAAATCTATTACATTCATGGCTAGTGGTTAAGTGCCCGGCTGCTAACCGAAAGGTCGGCTGGAACCCATCAGCCGCTCCACGGGAGAAAGATGTGGCACTCCGCTTCCATAAAGATTACGGCCTTGGAAACCCTATGGGGCAGTCCTACTCTGTCCTACAGGGCTCCCCCTGTGGGGAAGTTTTACTCTGTCCCACAGGGTCCCTGAGTCGGAATAGACTAGAGGGCAGTGGGTTTTGGGGTTTTTTTTTTGTTTTTTAGTTATTACCTCCCAAACGGAATTAAACCATGAGGAAATGCGACTAAAGTTGAGCATGGGGAAAGGTGGAGTATGGAAGTACTGAAAGGCTGGGGACATGAAATGGGCTAGGCTGACAGCGAATTTAATGGGAGATCCTGAACACCCAGGAGCAAATAGGCTAGGGTGGACTTATAAGGGAAAACTGGGGGGGGGGGGGGGGGATGTTTAAAGGTGTCAGAGATAAAGGCAAATATCACCGAATTCACAAGTCTGTCTCCAGTAGGTTCTTCCTCCACTCAGTCCAGAGGAGAGAAGCCCACCATACTCCCACACAGCTAGCCCCGGCACCTGGAAGGAGAAAATGAGGCAGCCGCGACCGCCAGAGAGCGCCCGGGAGCGCGGAGAGGGGCCGGGGGCGGGGCGAAGGGCCGGGTAGAGATGGAAGAGCACGTTTCGCCTCTGGACGGCGCGTTTCACACTCTCTGCTCACTTCCGCTTCCGGTTTTGATACTGCCTCTCGCAGAGCTCCAGGGCTGCGCCCCTTCGAGGCCCGTAAGGGTCGCCCGCCATCCCGAAGCCTGTCGCCCCTGCGCAGCGATGCATTGTGCCACGGTCACGGTCGCCGTCACAGGCATCCTGAGCCCCACCCCCGGCCCGCCCGCGCTTCCTATCTCTTTCTCACCCGCACCTGCCCGCAAGCTCCCCGGGGCCGCAGGTGCGGTCGTCCGCCGAATTCCACGCCCCGCGGAGGCCCATCATCTCTGGGGAGGGGAAAGAGAGGCGAGGTCACTTGCCGCTTCCAGACAGATGTTCCAGGTGCATCCGAATCTCTGTGGCACCGCCCGCCAGGGCGATGATGGCCCGGGAGGCTCGGCCCCACCTCCTGGGGCCTGCGGTCCTCGCCGCGGCACCTCTTGGTCTTTCCCACCCAGTCCAAGGGAGGGGTGGGATTCTCACCCAAGTAGTCAGGACCCAGGAACTCCGTTTGGGCCCCAATGTTTGAGGCCTGCCTCTGTGTCGTGGAATTCTTGTTCACAATCCCCCAAAGCCTTTTAGAAGCACAGCTCTTGATCTTGCTTGTTGGAAAGGCCACGGGGGGGGGGGGGGGGCGGGGGCAGGGGAGATCAGCTGAGTTTTCTTAAATAGTTGACTGTTAAATTTGAGGCAAGAATTGAATTTCAGTCGATGCCCGCTAAATAGCGGCCTTGTATGGACCTACAGGTTGTCCATGTAGAGGTGAGAGTCCATTTAAAAACATGTAACATTTTGTAGAGTTTTTTCAGTTGAAATTCATTTCCATAGAAATTGGTTAAATTGCTCTTTATTCCTGCAGTGACATCTGAGAGTCCAGTCCATCCATAGACAGGCTTCCGGTGAGGAAGAAAGCCCCTGATTTCCATGCTGCATTGGGTTGAACAGTTTAGCAATACAAAGCCTCTCTCCTGCCTGCCCTGAGAGTTGTGACCAAGTCGGTTGACTCCCGAATCAAGTGTTCCCTCCTTTTCTTTTACAGGTCAGTGCCTTTTTGGTCAAGAAACATGGAAGTAATTCACGGCAGGTCCTGCTGTTGCAGGGAGCTTGAAGGAAATGACCTGCTATCAGACAACTTTTGCTCTAATGAAATACACACTCCACTACAAACACCTGCTCGCCCAACTGCCTCAGAGGACAGGTAAAAACTAGAGAAGCAAACAAGAAAAAAGGATTTTAATATATCAGTGTATTTTTTGTACGTGAGAAAACCCATTTATCGTTATGGGGCTCTTCTGTTTATCATATTATGAAACATAACAATGAGCTAAATCCTAAAGTGTCCACAGCTGTTAGGAACTTGGGTAGGAACTTAAAAGTAAGTTGGTGCATACTATAAAAAGGCAGATATCAAATTCTAGAACTTTACAATGGTCAGCTCCTTCCTTTGAAAATAAATGATTTACAAAACGGGACTAATGAGGCACAGCAGTACAGGGACAAGGACTAGAAGGCAGGAGGGGACAGGAAAGCTGGTGACAGGGAACCCAAGGTTGAGTAAGGACAGTGTTGACATGTCGTGGGGTTCTTAACCATTGTCATAGGGCAATATGTGTACTAACTGTTTAATGAGAAACTATTTTATTCTATAAACCTTCATCTAAAGTGAGAATAGCAGCACAACTGGAAGAACGTAATCAATGTCACTGAATTGTACATGTAGAAATTTTTTGAAATGGTGTAACTTTGGCTATGTATAGTTTCACCAAAAAAAAAAGGTCCTCCAAGGCCGAGACGGGAACATGTTGACATGTCATAGGGTTGTTAACCAATGTCATAAAACAACACGTGTACTGACTGTTCAATGAGAAAATATTTGTTCTGTAAACCTACACCTGAAGTACAATAAAAAAAGATTAATTAAAAAAAGAAAATCAATGTTTTAATCAAAGATTTTTTTGATAGAGGAAATCAGTGTAGTGGCTCCCCGTCATCTCCTAACACCATCTGCTCAAAAATTCTCACTCCCAGAATCTTGCTCATAGCTGCTTTCTAAATTTTTGCTCTACCAAATTCCCTGTAATACACTGATTATAGATCATAACTGCACCTAACATATATCATATAATCACTATGCGTCAGCATTGTACCAAACTCTTTGTATGTAGTAATTATTTTAATCCTTACAACAACCCTATGAGAGAAGTACTATTATTATCCCCTTTTTACATATGAAGTAACAGATATAGATAAGAAATTTGCCAAGATCTTAGTGCCAGCTTCTCTGTATTTACTTGAATCATTTTGCGGGAGGGGGATCTCAAAACACCTGGACAGTGAAAAAAACAACCATGGTGGTTTTCTTTTGTTTTTTAATTTCACTTGGTCATATCTCTCATTTAAGAATTATTTCTTTAAAGAATCAGACAGGAAATCACCTAGCTTCAGTGTAAACACTTCCAAAATGGGCATCACTGCCACACAGGCAGTTCATTTCATTTTTGAATGCTCCTGATTGTTAGATAATTTTCTTTCTGGTGGGAACATTTTTCTTTCTCATAATTTTGACCTTCAAATCCTAATTCTTCTCTCTGAAGCCATGCAAATTAACAGTAATTTTCACCCCTGTGATAGCAGCCCTTCAAGTATCTGAAGATTCTTTTGGCCTCTCTAAGAGTTCTCTTTGCCAGATGAAACATCACTGGTTCTCACAAACTTTGTTTTCTTTTTCCATCTAGGGTTTTACCATCTTGATCAGACTTCAGTGGGTCTGCTTTAGTTTGTAAACATGCTTCTTATATTAGAAAAGGAAAAGGAAGGGTTTTTTCCCTAATTATAAAGCTAACACGTGTTCCTTAAAAATTATTTTCAAAACCACAGAAATCCATAACGAAAACAAACTCCCCATTCTTCCAACAGAAAAAAAGAAAAACTGAAATTAAAGCACGAGGAAGAAAACCTCTGGTGGCGAAGTGGTTAAGTACTTGGCTGCTAACCAAAAGGTTAGCAGTTCGAACCCACTAGCTGCTCGGAGTGAGAAAGATGGGGCAGTCTGCTCCTGTAAAGATTTACAGCCTTGGAAACCCTATCAGGGAAGTTCTGCTCTGTCCTGTAGGGTTGCTATGAGTCAAAATCAACTCAATGGGTTTTGGTTGGTTTTTGTTAACATTTCAATATGCGTCCTCTCTGGTGTGTGTTTGTTTTAATTTAAAGATCATATTATACATTTTCTTGTAAACTTCTGTTTTCATTTAATTAAAAGGAATGTTTTTATACTGGGGAGGAAAAGGGCTCAGCTCACTTCTACTCCTGGAGTCAGTCCTTGCTGCAATTGCTCCTCTGCTGTTAACCTGAGTCCCAAAAGTGGCACAGCCCAGAATTCCTGCCCAGATCAAAGGTTGTCACATTAGGCAGGGTTTCCCTGGATTCAGAAGAAACCCTTAGGAGGCCACATGTGGTTTGCAGATAGGCAGTTGTCCTGACTCAAAACCAGCACCATGAGGGTTTATATTTGGCCAAAAGCATGGGCTGAACTCGCAGTTGGAGCCTCTGCTGGCCTTTTCTTCACCTCTAGGGTCAGAGCGCACTCCTATGTGACTCAGTATGACACTTTCATACCCCGACTACCTGGAGATGGATCTAGCCATTCTCTCCCACTCCCTGCAAGATCTGAACTGGACTGGGTCAACTGAGCCTGCTGGTTCACAGCATCAGGGCATCTCGTGTCAGTTAAGGACATGTGAGGCCTGAGACAGTACTCCTTTATTCTGCACAGTAATAACAATCCAGCCGCAGTTGATGTTAAGTGTTTGTCAGTTATGTTACACTGAGTTCAGAGTAAGCAAGCTTGAGGTCAACTACAATCTAAAAGTCTTTTTCTTAAAGAGCTATTAAACTATTTCCCCCTGTCCTTTAATCCGCTATTGATTTTCTTACTTACATTTGTCAACATTAAGTTTTGGGTCTTGATTTGCGTCTTATGGCTCAAGAGCTGATCTTATATTTTAATGTCTTAAGATTTTGATCTCTGAAGTAAATAATGATGAAATTTAAAAGAATGTTATTACAACATTTCAGCCCCTTTTTGAACATAAATTCCATGGAAAATAGAGAAGTATTTTTTTATGTACTTGTATAATAAACACCTGATTCCCAAATAATTTTCTAAATTGATGTACCATTTTACACACCCACTACTGATGGTTGAGAGTTCCAGTTAGCACAAAACCTTGCTGACACTGGTATTACCTTTTCTTTAATTTTAGCCTTAGGTGTGAAATGATATCTCCTTGAGCACCTTCTCATGTACTTATTTGGTTATTTGTATTTCCTCTTTTGTGACATATCTGTTTTTCTATTTATTAACTTGTCTTTTTATTGTTAATTTGTGGGAGTTCTTTGTCTCTTCTGGCTGCAAGTCCTATGTCTGTTTTCGAGGTACTTATTCTTATGTAACAAATTACTCCAGAATGTAACAGGTATAAAACAACAACCATTTTATTTTGCTCACGATTTTATGGGTCAGGTTTGGGGAGGGTTTGATTAGGCAGTACTTGGCTGCGGTCGCAGTCATTTGAGGCTGCCATTAACTGCAGGCTTGACTTAACCACTTGTCTAAGATGACTTATTTACCTGGCTGATAGTTGATGTTGCATATCAGCTGGGAACACAGCTGGACTGTCAACCAGAGTGCCTACACGTGTCTTCTCCAGCATGGTGGTGTCAGGATGGTCAGACTTCTTACAGGATGGTTCCCAGCTCCAAGGCTAAGTGTTCCAGTGAAGACATTGTCGTGGCCATTTTTGAAAAGTACCCTCAGCCACATTCAGATATATATAGTGGATGTTTTCTCCCAGTATGTGGTTTGCCTTTTTATTTTCATAATAATATCTTTTGATGAAGTACATCTTTATGAATTTTGTATTTTATGGTTAATGCATTTTGTGTCCTGTAAGAAATCTTTGCCTACTTCAAAGTTCTGTCAGCAGGCTGAACCTACCGGCCTCTCCTTGGAAACCCTGTGAGGCAGTTCTGTTCTTTCCTATAAGTCGGAATCAACTCAACGGCAATGGATTAGTCTCTGTCTCTAGACATTCAGGCTCAGTAGGTCTGAGGTGGAGCGAGGGAATATGTATTTCCTAAAGGTTTTTCAGCTTATTTTGGGGCTGAGAGGCTCAGTAGGGGTAGCAGAAGGCACTGAAAACAGTAAGAAAACCAGGATTATGGTTAACTTACCCACTGACCAAGGGCAAGTTAATTTTGACAATTCAGTTACTTTATTCACATGTATGTTTTGGAACAATTACAGTATTTACAATTGTATATATTCTGACTTGATCTTCTTTAAAAATACTAAGTAAATAAATAGGTGGTATTCTTTTGTATTTCTCGCATGGGCAGCTATTCAGAATCATCACAGATCCCTATCCATTGTCCATTCGGCTGACATCTCTATCTCTAGCAAGTTCTCTAGCTCCTTAGGCAAACAAACATCAATTTAGGAAGTGCTTCATTATAGGTTCCCATTCTGTTTCTGGAGTCACTCCACTGCTTTCTGACTTCTGAACACTTAATCCTTGAGTATTAATTCTCTACCAACTAAAAAATTAGGGTTATGTTTTTTCTGAGTTTTCCCTTAATCATGTCTTCTAATAATTACTGGCTAAATTCAGCCCCTGAGTTTGTGATTTGATGCTCAAAATTCTGTAAAGTGACTTCAAAACAAGATACTGGTTTATCTATAAGGAGTGGTATTTTTCTCATAAATAGGTAAATAATTTTCTTTGGCTACGGATTGCAGCACTGATAATTTGATTATTATTCTCTTTGTTATAAAGATGAGTTTTATTTAAGCTTTAAAAATATTTAATAATATTTATTTTAATTGGTTCCTTCTATAAAATGCTATTAGCATTAAGGCTAAGGGGGAAAATGTGAGACTCTAAAGTAAAAGAGGAATATGACTTGTTTACGCTTTGCCTTTTATTTTAGATGGTTTCCTACATCTTACTAGCTTCAGATGGATGCCAACCTAAATGACTGATTAACATTTTCTACTGGCTCATCTTCCTGGGACAATGTAATATACAGGGGGCAGATGTTGAGAAATTGACTCATTTACGATTTAAATTTAACTTTTACAGACTTACATATTAAAGCTTAGGTTGTCATTAATCAAATGTGTTTAAATACTTTTCACTTGTCATGTCCTCCAAACCATGCCTGTAAGTCATATAGTCATAGAGCTTCTGGGGGCCTTAGATGTCTGCGAGCTGAGTGTCACTTCTGTAGCACCTCATATCAATGGTCACCCAGATGCCCCTTGACTAGCTGGTGCAGGGGCTGGCAAACTTTTTATGCAAAGGGCCAGATAGTAAATATTTTAGGGTTTATGGTCTCTGTCACAAATACTCAACGCTACCATTGTGGGGTGAAAGCAGCCATAGACAATAAAAAAGTGAATGGTTTTGTCTGCATTCCAGTAATGTTTTATTTATGAAAACAGGCAGTGGGTTGGATTTGGCCATAGTTTGGGTAGGGACTGTAGTTTGCCAACCCCTAATCTATCGACTTTATGAGATAATGAATTTAATTTATAAGATAGTCACATTTCCTGAATGGAAATATTTCCATTCAGCAAATATTTACAGGGGATTCCATTAAGCAAAGCTGTATAGTGGTACAAAGAAGAAGAAGCTCCACAGTCCATACCTCTATCTGTCTCTGAGCTCCTCTCCCATGTTTCTGACTGACACCCTGTTACTCCCAAGGTATACTCCAAAGGGCTGATACAGCCTTTCAGGATATTATTTTCCTCTCTTACTTCACCTCTTACCACAGCTCTTCTCTACTGTGCCCCAAATTCCTGAATTATATATCAACTCTAATGCAACAGTTTTCTCAGCCTTTAAGTTCCACTCAAATCTTTATTCCATGACTTGTGGAAATCCAAAGCCTTCCCCAAAATTTATCTAAATTCCCAGGATAGAGGTGGAGGTGAGGCTTTAAAGTCTCCTGGTCATTTCTGACTATGAGTTCCTGGTTCTGTTGAATACCACATTGACCCAGAAGTGAAACCCAGTATTTCCTCAATTTCCTCTAGAGATCTTGTCCACCCAGAGCATTTGTGAGCATGGTAAACTTCACTGAACAGTTGGGGGTCAGGAGGAGAAGTCATGTCACACTATACTACATATAACTTAAAATGTCTGATAAGCCCTAACTTCTGTGTTCATCAGTTCTTTAACCCACCTGTCACCAGGGGCCTCTGGCTGGCTTTTCACCTAATGTAGTCCCCAGCCTCCTACCATCTTGCTGGCTCCTTTCTTCTCCCTCTCACTTTACTCTCCTTCCTTCTCCTCTTTCTATCTCAGGAGTGAAAACACAAATCACTTCCACTGCAGAGCAGCTTAATCCATCTTTTAGGTTGCTTGGATTCTACCAACACCTATACTTTTTTTTTTTTTTTTAAATATATTTTATTGTACTTCAGGTGAAAGCTTACAGAGCAAATAGTTTCTCATGAAATAGTAGTACACATGTTGTTCTATGACATTGGTTAACAACCCCACAACGTATTAAGGCTCTAAATTCTCAACCTTTTTTTTTTTGATGAAAATTACAGATGGCCAAAGATACACCGTTTCAAAAATTTCTACATTCACAGTTCAGTGACATTGAGTACGCTCTTCCAACTGTGCTGTTATTCTCACTTAAGATGAAGGCTTACAGAACAAAATAGTTTTTCATTTAACAGTTACTACACATGTTGCCCTATGACAATGGTTAACAATCTCACAGCACATCAAGAATATCCTTACTCCACCCTGTGTTCCCTATCACCAGGGGGCTTCCTTGTCCCCTTCTGTCTTCTGGACCTTGTCAGTGGACTATTGTACCTCTTTAGTCTCATTTGTTTTTTTATTTTATTTTATTTTATTTAAACACCATTTCAAAACTTTTTACTTACACATTTAAGTGATATTGACTATGCTCTTCCAATTGTGCTGCCATTCTCGCCCAAGATGAAGGCTTACAGGACAAAACAGCCTCCCATTTAATAGTTACTACAAATGTTGCCCTATAGCAGTGGTCAACAATCTCACAATACATCGACAGTGTCCTTATTCAATTTGTGTTCCTTATCATCAGTTTCCTACTCTCCCTCTGCCTTCTGGCCCTTGTCACCGGACTCCTGTACCTCGTTAGTCCCATTTAGTTTTACTGGGCTGTCCATTCCCAAGCTTAACATCGAACCTTGAAGGTAACTTCACCTCTGAGCTGAAAGTGTGTCTGGGGGCCACACTCTTGAGGTTTCTCTAGTATTCTTTAGGCCAGTAAATCTGGTCTTCTTCTTTTTTTTTGGGGGGGGGGGTGGGGAGTTAAAATTATGCTCTACATCCTTCTCCAGCTCTGCCCAGAACCCTCTGTTGTGATCCTGGTCAGAGGAGTCATTGGTGGTAGCCGGGCACCATCCAGCTGTACTGGACTCAGTCCCGTGGAGGCCTTGGTAGCTGTGGACCATTACTCCTTCGGACTAATCTTTTCCTTGTATCCTGTTCTCTTCGTTCTCCCTTGTTCCTGAAGGGGTGAGATCGGTGGAGTATCTTAGATGGCCGCTCATAGGCTTTTAAGACCCCATACACTACTCACCAAGGTAGAATGTAGAGCATTATCTTTATAAGTAGTGTCATGCCAATTGAGCTAGATGTTCCCCGAGATCATGGTCCCCAGAGCCCTCCGTCCAACAACTCAGTCCCTCGGGGGATTTGGATGTGTCTATAGGGCCTCCATGACCTTTCCTTGTGCAGGTTGTGTTAGTTCAACACCTATACTTTTAAGATCTCTGTCTCTACACCAAATGGCTTAGCAAAATACTTTATCAAACAAAAATAGTTCCCTCTGTAAGAGGGATTCTGGAGTCAGCATTGTCAAGATTTTTCAATTCCATAATCTTTGCTGTCTTTAGGCCTTTTTGATGCTACTCCCCTTGCCTAGAATATTCTTCCCTCTCTTCCACCTAGATAACTCCTCATTCATTAGAACTCATCTTCAACAGGGATTCCTCTAAGAACCCCTCCTCCAGAGAGGATTCTGTTTGTCCTGCGAGGTGCCTAGGGGATGACGTAAATCCAAGGTCAAGTCTTGGGCATGTGCAAACTTGAACAAAAGACCATTCTTCTGACTCAGCTTTAATGTGAGAGTGTAGATTCCTGTCTGGCCCTAAACTTTGATGTCTGTATCTTTCACTCTGTAAGCCCCTTGAAACAAAAGGGCAAAGGTGGCTTGGGTGCTTCTTTACCTCTCTGGGTTCCTATTTTTCCTCTTATGTAAGCCTAGTATCCCTTTCTAGAGTTAATAACAATTAGTTGCTTTTAAGAAGATGTTTTCTTTTCCTTGTCAGCATTTTTAGTAGTTTTCAATGGGAAGATTGATGCAAATAACTTGGCCTTCCATTATTGGAAACTGAAAGTCATTAAATCCTTCCTAATTAGGAAGCAGATCTTTTGCGAGATACAGTCTTCCGTGTTTTGTGAGACCCTCTCCCTAGCCAGGGGTTTTCATTCCAGTGTCTTGGGCTTCAGTCCAGGACACAAATCCTTGCTCATTCACTCATGCACGTGGACATTCAGCAGACTCTATCGAGCACCTTCTGTATGTCAGGCACTGGGGTAAAGCACTGTTACAACTGTAAACAAGATAGGGCCCTGTCCTTCACGCTCTTGTTAAGAAAGGGCAGAGAAAATCATCTGAACTATTCATTTTCAATATCAGGCTAAGCCCTAACAGCCAACTGAGGAAATTTCCATGTCTCCAACCCACTGAATAGTACTATTGTAAGGGATGGGACTATTGGAGACCTGGTTTCTATAGAAGGTAACTTGAACAGGACAATGCTTCTAAAATTTTAGCATGCATAAGAATCACCTGGAGGGGTAGTTAAAACAGATTACAGGGGCCCACCCCCAGAGATTCTGATTCCTAGGTCTTGGGGGGAGCCTAACAATTTTAATATCTAACAAGCTCTCAAGAGATGCTGCTGGTCCAGGGACAGAAGCTCTAGATAGAACATAGGATCAAAGATCTTCTGCTCCTTCACAATATACTCCCCATTTAGGAAAAAAAAAATCTATAGGCCTTCGAGAATTTCATCTCATTCCTTCAGGGGTCCCATGATGCCTAAATAACCAGCATGTATCATAATCTAACCTACACTGAGAATTCTGTCTGTGCGCTGACAATGATATAAAAATAATTATGAAACTACAAGAATTTGAGTTATTTCTGAAGCTATTTCGAAAGTCTCTCTTTTTTCACAGGTATCAGGAATTGAGGGACTCACTCCAACAATGCAGGCTTCCCTGGGGTGCTGATAGGGAGTATGGTAGGATAATACCAATTTCACGCCCTGAGGAACACAGGCCAAAGTGTGAACCTCCTCGTGTCATGGGTAACGGACATCAGCATTATGGATTTGGTGGAGAAACCTGGCACAGGTAAATAAGCTTTCTGTCATTTACATAAAGGTCTTTATTATCCATTTTTCTTTATTTCTATTGTGGGTCCTTTGTTAACTTAAATAGGCCTCCAAACTTATTTCTTTTAATGTTTATGAAAAGAGATCGATGGTATCAAAACCCATAGGACTGTACAACAGAAAGAATAAAACTTAATGTAAACTATGGATTTTAGTTAATAATAATGTATCAGTATTCGTTCATCAGTTGTAAAAAATGTGCTACCCTAATGCAAGATGTTAACAACAGAAACAGTGCCAGGGAGAGAGGGTGTATACGGGAGTTCTGTGTACTTTCTGCCCAATTTTTCTGTAAATCTGAAACTGCTCTAAACAAATAAAATCTATCGTAAAAAAAGACACAGATGGGAAAACCAATTATGATTTCTAATTGTGAAATCAGTTAAAAAGAAATCTGTGTATGAAGCTTTTTGCTGTCCTTAGAGATGTTAAAGTATTGTGATCAGAAATTTTGATTAATTTAATTTCCTTGCTTACCCCATCTTATCTAAAACTAAATGGAAATATTCCTGAGAGAGAGAAAGATATTAAATTAAAAATATTTTTCTTTGAGCAAATAATTGTACAGATGTTCTTGGTTATTGAAACTTTTGCTTTATAATGTACTCATCAATCTTTATTATAATAATTAGACTCTACCAAGCATTATTTTCAAGTATTAAAATATTTCAGTAATAATTTATAAATCTTAAAGTGACTCTTTCAGAAATTCTGTTCAAAACACAGGTTAAAACTGAAGAGAAAGAAAAAATATCTGAGCAGCAAATTAAATGTCACATTAACTATTTACTAAAGATTATGAAGGAGCAGTAGTGGTTCAGTGGTAGAATTCTCACCTTCCATGCAAGTCAGGAGACTCAAGTTCAATTCCTGCCCAATTCACCTCATGCATAGCCACAACCCATATGTCAGGGAAGGCTTGTGTGTTGCTATGATGCTGAACAGGTTTCAGCAGAGCTTCTAGACTAAGAGGGACTAGGAATCAGTTGGTGAAAACTCTGTGGATCACAATGGTCTGATGCCCAACCAATCATGGGGATGGTGTAGGACTGGGCAGCATTTCATTAAGTTGTGCATGGGGTCATCATGAGTCAGAGCTGACTCATCAGCAGCTAACAACAACAGTAAGGATTACGAAATTACTCAGAGCAGAATCCATTTATTAAACCTTTGAACACAGCCTACTTATTCCTGCTTTATCTAACAATCCTGGCTACCTGGTTTACTAAAAATGCAGTTACCCAGTTTTTTTGTTCTAAAGCAGTTAAAAGAAAGAAATTAGGAAAGGCGAGCACAGCTAGAGACAGACACATTAACGGTAGGTACACTGAGCAGCTGACGACTGACCTTACTGGAGGCCTCAGCAAGGTAATAAAGAAGCAGACAAATGAAAAGAGTTAACAGTCTGAGTCCAGTTAGAAAAATTCATACATCTGATACACATTATAGATAGGACCTCAAATTCATTCATTCATTCAAAGTATTTTTTTAACACTAACTAGACAATAAAGTGGTAACTTTGGTGAAGGGTGAGACAGTACACAATACTGGGGAAGTCAGCACAGCTTGACCAAGGCAAAGTCATAGAGGCTTCACAGACACATCCAGACTCCCTGAGGGACCAAATTACTGGGCTGAGGGCTGGAAACCATGGTCTCGGGGGACATGTAGCTCAATTGGCATTAACAAAGTTTATAAAGAAAATGTTCTACATCCTACTTTGGTGAATAGCGTCTGGGGTCTTAAAAGCTTGTGAGCAGCCATCTAAGATACATCCATTGGTCCCACTCTATCTGGAGTAAAGGAGAATGAAGAAAACCAAAGACACGAGGGAAAGATTCGTCCAAAGGACTATGGACCACAATTACCACAGCCTTCACCAGACTGAGTCCAGCACACCTAGACGGTGCCCGGCTACCACCACCGACTGCGCTGACAGGGATCACAATAGAGGGTCCTGGACAGAGCTGGAGAAAAATGTAGAACAAAATTGTAACTCACAAAAAAAGACCAGACTTACTGGTCTGGCAGAGACTGGAGAAACCCTGAGAGTGTGGCCCCCAGACACCTTTTTAACTCAGTACTGAAGTCATTCCTGAGGTTCACCCTTCAGTCAAGGATTAGCAGGCCCATAAAACAAACAGTAACACATGTAGCAGAACCACGTATAGGAGACTAAATGGACACACCAGCCCAGAGCAAGGATAAGAAGGCAGAAGGGGACAGGAAAGCTGAACGAATGGAAATGGGGAAACCAAGATCAAGAAGAGGAGACTGTTGACAAGTCATGGGGTTGGCAACCAATGTCACAAAACAGTATGTGTATTAATTGTTTAATGTGAAACTAATTTGCTCTGTAAACCTTCATCTAAAGCACAATCAAAAAAAAAAAGAAAAAGCATTTCTGCCAAAAGAAAAAAAAAGATTTTAAGTTCCCACTTTCATGGAACTTACTTTCTAATATAATATACCAATAGATTCGTAGTACCTTTGTAAAGTGGACTCAGTACCTTACTTTGAGTTAGATAGTTAGAAAGTTGTGGGACAGAGATTTGAGTCCAGGCCTGTTTGACTCCACAGCTCAAGTTCTTTTCATCTACTCATTCAATCATTTACTTATCCACCCATCCAGCAATTTAAGTATAGCGAGCATTGTTCTAGAGACAGGGAGTATAGCTCCTAATGGAGTTTACAGCTGTTGTCCCCTGAAATTTGTACATTAAAAAAAATGCATAATATTTTAAAAGAATTAGAAGTAGACTAGCAGAATTACCACATGTGAAAAGAAAGCCAGGACTAGTTTCTTAAGGGATATCGAACTTGAAATGAGAGGTTTGTGTTTGGTCCCTTATTGAATGCAGCCCTAGGACGCTGGGAGAGGAAATACTTGTACCAATTAGAATGCCAGCCAGCCTTGTTTCAGAAGTGTAGGCTAATGCTAATAAAGTTAATTTTTTAAATTTTATTTTAAAAACAGCATGAACTTTGATCCTGTTCTTGAAACTTTAGTCCTGACTATAAATGTACATCTTTCCATTCTTTCTTCCTTTTTATTAGAGCTATCTAGAATCATGTTTTACATAGAGGTATTTGTGTGTACTTTTCTATAGTTAGTTAAATTTTTATAAGGACAATGTATCATTTCCATAAAAATAACAAAACAATCCCCTTTAAAAACGACCACATGTATCAAGTATTTCTCTATGCCACACATTGTGCTAAATATTTTATAGACGTTAACTAAATTACACTTGCTTTTTTAAGTTCACTTTGCCAATAAAACTACTTTTGCTCTTTTTTAAATTAAATATTAATTACATAGGTTATTCATTTGTATGGGTTAGGATTTTTAGTTGCAAACAACAGAACACACTCTGGCTAGTTGAAGAATAGGATTTACTAAAGGATGTTAGGTTAGTTCACCGAACTGTTGGGAGGGCTAGAGAAAGACACTAATTGCTAAGCTTCCCGGAACAACAGCCAGACTCACTCCCAGGACTGGCCTCATCAGAGAACGTACCCCTCCTAAAACTGGCACCTCTGCTGCCACCTAATTAATAATATGGATGTCCCATGCAAAGGCCACTCACATCCAAATCAGAGTCTAGTAAATACATGGATGATTGGCAGAGCTTAGGGCACCCATTTGCACCCTGGCTGGGAAGTAAGTTTTCTAGATTCTACCTAGGAAAGTAGCAGTCAGTGTAGGGAGGGTATTGTAAAGATGATAGACAGTCAGGAATGACAGTTGAGTGTCACTCTGAACAACAGCAGCAGCAGTAACATGCTTTTTTATTCATCATGTGGTCCATGGACCAGCAGCATCAGCATCACCTGGGAAATGATGAATGCAGAAATTTGGGCTCAGCCCCAGATTTACAGAAATGTTTTAATAAGATGCTCTAGGCAAGTCTAACAAGGTGCTCTAGGCAATTCTAACAAGATTCTCTAGGCAATTCTAACAGGCAGCAAAGTTTGAGAACTGCCACTCTAACATAATAAAATGTAACAATTTTTCATACAAATAAAAATGCACTCACCTTCATAAAAGGGGAGACCCAAAGTCTAATCAGTTCCTGCATCCAGCTCCCAGTCCAGGATCTCTGAGTGACGTCCACTCCTCTAGTTCAGTCATAATCTCATCCCGATAGTCTAAACCTTTGCACTTGAATAAAATTAATTATCAGCAACACATCCTATATGAAATAATAAAGAACAGGAAGAGGAAAAAAAGAATATTAGTGTGTATATATATATATATATATATATATATGAATATACATATAAAACCCAACCCATTGCTGTCAAATTGATTCCGATTCATAGTGATCCTACAAGAGACAGTAGAACTGCCCTGTAGGGTTCAGGCTATACCCTGTACAGAAGCAGACTGCCACATCTTTCTCCCACAGAATGGCTGGTGGATTTGAACCACCAACCTTTTGGTAAGCAGTCAAGCACTTTTACCACTGTGCCACCAGGGCTCCTTGAATATACACATACATGCACGTGCATAATACATATGTGTGTGTGTATACCTACGTATACATACATAGACATACACATATATATAAACATATACAACACAACACATATATCACCAAGGAGGAAAATACAGGAAGCAGTTACTGTCCACATTTCTGCAACTGGTCAACAGGCTATTGTTAGTATTATATTTTCCTTCCTCTATCATTCCAAGTTCCTTTGACCTCAGCCAGCACCTCAGCTGGTAAAGTTCATTATCTGATGGCATGATCTAAAGTTTTGTTCCTGAAAGATCTGAGTCCTTGGTGGCTCTGTCTGTCTTAGTTATCTAGTGCTGCTATAACAGAAATACAAGTGGATGACTTTAACAAACAGAAATTTATTTTCTTACAGTTTAGGAGGCTAGCAGTTCGAATTCAGGGCACTGGCTCTAGAGGAAGCTTTCTCTTTCTGTTGGCTCTGGGGGAAAGTCCTTGTTCCTTGGTTCCTTAGTGATCTTCTTGTGGCTTAGCATTATCTTCCCCATCTTTGCTCTCTTGCTTGCTTGTTTAATCTCTTTTATATCTCAAAAGAGACTGACTTAAGATACACCTACACTAATACTGTCTCATTAACATCACAAAGAAAACCTATTCCCAAATGGGATTATAACCAGGAGTCAGGATTTATAACACATATTTTTGGTGAACACAATTCAATCCGTAACAGTCTGTGTGAGGCTTCTATAGTATTTCATTAACTTTGTGCCACTGGAGGTAATATACTAGGAGGTATCCAAAAGATCCCTCAGGTTCCAATAATACTCCTTTTCCCCATCATTGTGTAGCAGCAACCTTCTTGCCCCTTGATAATCAGGATGAGTCATCCTACCCTATCCTCTCTTGCCTGTTTTATCCAGAGTTATAAGGAGTCCAGAATTAACACATCAGTTCAACTTCCAATTCAAGGGGATTGTTTTTTCATCCCCTAATGGAAGTATTTCTCCCCTTGACCTCTAAACCAGCATAGCCCAAGGTGACTAGGGAGGAAACAAAAATGTCTCAAGTGTAACAGTAATTATACAGTGCTTAGGGCCGTTTCCACTTCTGTGGCAAATTAAGTTCCTTTGTCAACAGTAATATAGTTTAAGATAGCAAGACAGTGAATAAGATATTGAGGAAATCTGCTGATGATGTTACTGTCAGAAGAATGGTGAGAAGGGAAGGAAATCCATATTTAGAAATGTCTGTGTAATCAACCTACCACCAGACGGCTGATAACACACTCAAGAATGTGTTATCCTAGTAAATGCTTAGGGTAGAGCGCTTCTGCTGGCAAACTCAAATGTGACAATAGCCAGGTCAGTTTTGGTGAGGGGAAGTTCATGTTGCTGAGTCTATGCATAATTTCTCTCCCTGTCCCTGTGATAACTTTGTTTGTGAAGCCATTGAGCAAGCACTGGGGTGACTGGAGAAAGCCTGATTGAAATACAAAGAATTGGTCATTTCATCTGCCTAATTATTATGAAGGAGCCCTGGTGGCACAGTGATTAAAGTGCTCAGCTTATAACTGAAAGGTCAGCGGTTTGAACCCACTAGCTGCTTTAAGGGAGAGAGATGTGACAGTCTGCTTCTGTAAAGATTACAGCCTTGGAAACCCTATGGAGCAGTTCTACTCTGTCCTATAGGGTCGCTCTGATTCAGAATCGACTCAACGGCAACGGGTTTAATTATTATGAACATCCTCATAGTGGGGTTCTTTTGGTAAGCATTCTTGTGAGGTACAAATAACCCTCACACTCCTGGACCAATCTCAGAGGCTGGAAAGCAAAATTTCATTCAGTCAACATTGGGTAGATGAAATTCACAGTACAGACTCACTATAAAAATATAGGATAACTGTTCAAAAGATATTGGGCAGCCACAAGTGACAGTTAACCACTATGACATTAAACATTACAGATAAGGTCCAGTTCTGTTTGACTTCTACCCACCCCCACCCCCCATCCCAGTTTCCTTCCTAGAGGTAATCACTGTTGCCACTCTGGTGTGTCTCCTTCAACACCTTTAGTTATACATTTACATAATCATAAAGGACCCATTGAAAATGGTCTCATTTTATGATAGTATTAGGCAACTTGGGTTTTCTTTTCTCTCTATGGTCTGCATAGTCCCATGTCAGTAAATACAGATCTACCTCATTCTTTTTAATTTCTCATTGTGTTCTACAGTGTAGATGCATCATAGATTATATAAGGAGACCTGGCAGTGCGATGGTTAAGTGCTCAGCTGCTAACGGAAAGGTTAGCAATTCTACCCACCCAACCTGGAGATCTGCTCCCATAAAGATTACAGCCTAGAAAACCCTGTGGGGCAGGTCTACTCTGTCACATGGGTCTTCACTATGAGTCAAAATTGACTTGATGACACTCAACAACATAGACTATATAGCCATTCTTGTAGTGTTTCCTTTTTGTTCTTGTTGTTGCATTAATTATACTGTAATGAACAACCTGTACAAGCCACCTTGAACTTGCTGGGTCACAACATATGAGTATTTTTAACTTTAGTAGATGCCCAAATGCTTTGTATTCTTATGTCAGAGTCTAAAAGTATGTATTGCCCCACACTCAGCCAACTGCATTATATTATCCAACTGTATAATTTTTGCTGATCTAATGAGTATAAAAGGATAGTTTATCAGAGTGCATTTCTCTGGATTTAGTTAGGTTGAACTTCTTTTCTTATGTTTACAGGCCATTTATATTTCCTTTTCTGTTCTTATTCTTTGCCACTTTTTTACTGTTTGTCTTTTTCTTACAGATGTTATTCCTTCTCTATATTGTTGTTGTTAGGTGCCATTGAGTCGGTTCCGACTCATAGTGACCCTGTGTACAACAGAAGGAAACACTGCCCAGTCCTGTACCATCCACACAATCATTGTTATGTTTGAGCCCATTGTTGAAGCCACCGTGTCAGTCTGTCTCGTCGAGGGTCTTGCTCTTTTTTGCTGACCCTCTATTTTACCAAGCATGATGTCCTCCATGGAATGGTCCCTGCTGATAACATGTCCCAAGTATGTGATACAAAGTCTCACTATCCTCTCTTCCACGGAGCACTCTGGCTGTACTTCTTCATTTGTTTGTTCTTTTGGCAGTCCACGGTGTATTCAATATTCTTCGACAACACCATAATTCAAAGGCATCAGTTCTTCTTTGGTCTTCCTTAAACATTGTCCAGCTTTCTCTTGCATAAAAGGCAGTTGAAAACACCATGGCTTGGATCAGGCACACCTTAGTCCTTAAAGTCACATCTTTGCTTTTCAGCACTTCAAAGAGGTCTCTTGCAGCACATTTGCCCAATGCAATATGTTGTTTGATTTCTTGACTGCTGCTTCCATGGGTGTTGATTGTGGACCCAAGTAAAATGAAATCCTTGACAACTTCAATATTTTCTTTGTTTATCATGATGTTGTTTATTGGTCCAGTTGTGAGGATTTTTGTTTTCTTTAGGTTGAGGTGTAATCCATAGTGAAGGCTGTAAGTGCTTCAAGTCCTCTTCATTTTGAGCAAGGAAGGTTGTGTCATCTGCATATCAAAGGTTGTTAATGAGTCTTCCTCCAATCCACATGCCACGTTCTTCTTCATATAGTCCAGCTTCTCAGATTATATGCTCAGCATACAGATTGAATAAGTATGGTGAAAGGATACAACCCTGATGCTACACCTTTGCTGATTTTAAATCACACAATGTCCCCTTGTTCTGTTCAAATGACTGCCTCTTGGTCTATGTACAGGTTCCTCATGAGCACAATTAAGTGTTCCAAAATTCCCATTCTTCACTATGTTATGCATAATTTGTTATGATCCACATAGTCGAATGCCTTTGCATAGTCAATAAAACACAGGTAAGCATCTTTCTGGTATTCTCTGCTTTCAGCCAGGATCCATCTGACATCAGCAAGGATATCCCACATTCCACGTCCTCTTCTGAATCCAGCCTTAACTTCTGGCAGCTCCCTGCCGATATACTGCTGCAACCGCTTTTGAATGATCTTCAGCAAAATTTTACTTATGTGTGATATTAATAATATTGTTTGACAGTTTCCACATTCTACTGGATCAGCTTTCTTTGGAATGAGCACAAGTATGGATCTCTTCCTGTCAGTTGGCAAGGTAGCTGTCTTCCAAATTTCTTGGCATAGACAAGTGAGCATCTCCAGTGCTGCATCTGTTTGTTGAAAGATCTCAGTTGGTATTCCATCAATTCCTGGGGCCTTGTTTTTAGCCAATGCCTTCAGTGCAGCTTGGACTTCTTCCTTCAATACCATCAGTTCTGGATCATATACTACCTCCTGAAATGGGCCAATTCTTTTTGGTACAGTGACCGTATATCCCTTCCATCTTCTTTTGATGCTTCCTGCATCGTTCAATATTTTGTCTATAGAATCCTTCAATATTGCAACTCAAGGCTTGAATTGTTTTCTTCAGTTCTTCCAGCTTGTGAAATGTCAAGCATGTTCTTCCCTTTGCACATTTTATTATAATACTTTACTTTGTCTTCTTGAGCTGCCCTTTGAAATCTTCTGTTCAATTCTTTTACTACTTCATCATTTCTTCCATTCGCGTTAGCTACTCTACATTGAAGAGCAAATTTCAGAGTCTCTTCTGACATCCATTTTGGTCTTTTCTTTCTTTCATGTCTTTTTAATGTCCTTTTGCTTTTTTCATGAATGATGTCCTTGATGTCATCCCAGAACTTGTCTGGTTTTCAGTTATTAATGTTCAGTGCATCAAATCTATTCTTGAGATGGTCTCCAAATTCAGGTGGGATATGCCTGAGGTCATATTTTGTTTCTCATGGACTTGTTTTACTTTTCTTCAGCTTCACCGTAAATTTGTATATGAGCAACTGATGATCTGTTCCACAGTCAGCCCCTGGCCTTGTTCTGACAGATGATATTGAACTTTTCCATCATCTCTTTCCACAGATTTAATCGATTTGATTCCTGTGTATTCCATTTGAAGAGGTCCATGTGTATAGTATCTGTGTATGTTATTGAAAAAAGATTTTACAATGAATAAGTTGTTGGTCTTCCAAAATTCTGTTACGTGATCTCCAGTATCATTTCTATCACCAAAGCCATATTTTCTAACTATTGACCCTTCCTCTTTGTTTCCAACTTTAGCACCTGTCTTAGTCATCTAGTGCTGCTCTAACAGAAATACCACGAGTGGATGATTTTAATAAGGAGAAATTTATTTTCTCACAGTCTAGCAGGCTAGAAGTCCAAATTCAGGGCGTCAGCTCCAGGGGAAGGCTTTCTCTCTCTGTCGGTTCTGGAGGAAGGTCCTAGTCATCATCAGTCTTCCCCCGGACTAGGAGCTTCTCTGCACAAGAACCTCCGGTCCAAAGGACGCACTCTGCTCCCAGTACTTCTTTCTTGGTGGTATGAGGTCCCCAATTCTCTGCTTGCTTCCCTTTCCTTTTATCTCTTGTAAGGTAAAATGTAGTGCAGGCCACACCCTAGGGAAACTCTGTTTATCAGGGATGTGACCTGGGAAGGGTGGTGTTACAATCCCACCCTAATCCTCTTTAACATAAAATTACAATCACAAAATGGAGGCCAACCACACAATTCTGGGAATCATGGCCCAGCCAAATTGATACACACATTTTTGGGAGGACATGATTCAAACCATAACAGTGTTCAATCACCAGTAATTATCAGTGCATCCTGATTGCATGTTTGATCAACTTCAGACTGCAGAAATTGGTAAAAATATTCAATTTCCTCATCTTTGGCATTAATGTTTGCTGCATAAATTTGAATAATAATCATATTACCTGGTTTTCCTTGTAGTCATATGGCTATTACCTTATCACTTGACAGTGTCGTACTTCAGGATAGATCTTGAAATGTTCTTTTTGACAATGAATGCGACACCATTCCTCTTCAATTTGTCATTCCTGGCATAGTAGACCACATGACTGTCTGATTCAAAATGGCCAATACCATCCATTTCAGCTTTCTAATGCCTAGTCCATTTCATTTTCGAGGACTTCCAATTTTTCTAGATTCATACTTCGTACATTCAACGTTCTGATTACTAATAGATGTTTGCAGCTGTTTCTTCTCATTTTGAGTCATGCCACATCAGCAAATGAAGGTCCCGAAAGCTTGACTCCATCCATTCATTAAGGTTGACTCTACTTTGAGAAGGCAGCTCTTCCCCAGTCGTATTTTGAGTGCCTTCCAACCTAAGGGGCTCATCTTCTGTCATTATATCAGACAATGTTCTGCTGGCCAATTTTGCAGAAGTAGACCACAGGTCCTTCTTCCTAGTCTGTCTTAGTCTGGAAGCTCCACTGAAACCTGTCCACAATGGGTGACCTTGTTGGTATTTGAAATACCAGAGGCATAGCTTCCAGCATCCCAGCAACACACAAGCCACCACAGTATGATAAACTGACGGACTAGTGGTGTTAGTTCTCTGAATGTTCTATATATCCTTTATCTGTTATCTCTATTGCAAATATTTCTTCCAATCTGGTTTTATTTTAACTTTGTTTATGGTGTCCTTCGTCTTATAAAGGAGCCATGGTGGCATATTGGTTAAGCGTTCAGCTGCTAACCAAAAGGTCGCAGTTTGAATCCACTAGCTGCTCCTTGGAAACCCTGTGGGGCAGTTCTGTTCTGTCCTACAGGGTTGCTATGAGTTGGAATTGACTTGGCAGCAATGGGTTTGGTTTTGGTTTTCTCTTATAAAGTTTTTTTTTTTTTTTTTTTTTTTTTTTTTTTTTAATGTGATGCTATCAAATTTCCTTTTGGCTTTTGACTTTTAAAAGAAAAATCTTATTTAAAATGTCTTCTTACGGGACTGTGGGACATAAAATGATAACTCGTGAGGAGTGGGCCTCTTAGCTGAAGTAGATACAAGAGACTAAACGGGCAGCTTCTGTCTGGAGGTGAGATGGGAAGGCAGAGAGGGTTAGGAGCTGGTTGAATGGACATGGGGAATCAGGGGTGGAAAGGAGGAGTGTGCTGTCTCAGTATGGGGAGAGCAATTAGAGTCACGTAACAATGTATGTATAAATTTTTGTATGGCAAAAAATAAAAAAAATTTTTAAAAAGATAAAATGTCTTCTTAACCACCAAGAAAACACTGTATTCTTATACATTGTCTTTTAATATTTTATAGGTTTTTTCTAGCTCTTTAGAATTTTAATCCATCTGAAATTATCTTTGTGAATAGTGTGAAATAGAGAACTAACTTTTTTTTTTCCAGATGGATAGTGGATTTTTCCTGCATTATTTATTGTATAGTACATCCTTTTCTATTGATTTAAAATGCTACCTTTTTGCATACTGAATTTCCATATATACATAGTTATATTAACCTATTTGTCTTTTACTGTCTGTCTCATTACTACACTGTGTTAATTTTTAAAATGTATAATTTAATCTTTCCTTTCCTTTCAGAAAGCTTCCTATTGAACAATTCTATTATTTGACGCAGAACAAAAAAAGTGACATCTATGAAAATGATTCTTTGTAAGTTTGGGTTTTTCCCCCCCATATGAGATCAAATAACATTTTTATGTGGAAATGAGTTATGTGATAAATAAAATGCCTTAAAATGAGGACTTTTAGAGAAACAAAATTGTTCTTTTTTAAATAGAAATCATTAATATCAGAATCCAAGATCAAACGAAATAAAACCAACCAAAAAACCCACTGATAGTTTGTGGTATTTAAATAAGTTAAGAAAAAATATAAAATATGAAAGAGTAATGTTGGAAGGGATTTGTACAGGTCATCTTAGTCCATTTCCCTGCCTTTGACCTACTTACTCTACCCTAGTAGACAATAATCCATTACATTTGTTTAAAGATTCATTGAAGATTTCACAGTGGCCCTCAAGAAAATTTTGCATCAGACTTTTATGCAAGCAGTTTGTATGACCATCTACAAATAACTCTCAATAAAATTGCTCCCTAAGTCTTCTTTTTTAATTAGGGTGGCATATTTTTTAATAAGGAATAAAACCAAAACCAAACCCATTGCCATCAAGTCGATTCCAACTCATAGCAACCCTGTAGGACAGAGTAGAATTGCCCCTCAGGGTTTCCAAGGAGTGGCTGATGGATTCGAACTGCTGACCTTTTTTGGTTAGCAGCCAAGCTCTTAACCACTGCAGCACCAGAATTAATTTATCCTTTGCTTATAGAGGTGTTATTTTCCAATATATTAATTTTTTACCCATTGAAATAGTTTGTCATATTTATTAAAAATAAAATCATACTTTTAATTTTCAGATAAAGATAAAACACTGACAATATTGAAGTAACAATGAAAATATCACTTCTTACCTTTAACTATTAGAATTGTTAGGAATCTGTTAATAGGTAAGAAGTTATATAGATTTGAGCCACTAGAGAGAGCCAAAAAGACATGAAATAAGTCATTGCTAGGCCACATGCCTGTAAAAAATAAATAAATAAATAAACCAAACCCATGCCATCCAGTGGATTCTGACTCAGCCACCCTACAGGAAAGAGTAGAACTGCCACATAGGGCTTCCCAGGAGCAACTAGTGGATTAAAACTGCTGACCTTTTGGTTAGCAGCTGAGCTCTTAACCACTGCACCATCAGTGCTTCACATACCTTTGGAATTAGTGAATTTTGTAAAACAGATACAGACCATGGCAGTAAATTGATGGACTGGTTCAGATTAAAGAAGTGCTGTCTCTGAGCATCTTGTTATTTTCATTTCATCTTTTCAAATTTTGAAGTTTTTTTGAAAGTTTTCTTTTTCTTTTTTTTTCATTTTGGATCAAATCAAGTTTGGGCATATCGTCAATATCGTAGCTAAATTTGTCACTTGAGAACAATTTTAGATGCCAATTTAATGCTTTATATATAGTAGCCAATCTAGTAACTCTAGATCTCTTGGACTGCTATATTCATCAACTCCCCAACCCCCAACTAAACCAGAAATATAGCTAGAAGACAAGACATGCTTTTTTTAATTCCAAGCCCACAAACTCAGAGCCCAATAAAGATGTAAAACTTTAATGGTTCATGTGAATTCTGTGTTTATAGGATAGTAAAATTACATAGCTTATATACCACTTTCTAGTGAATTTCTTCTACCTAGAAGGAACTTAAAATAAACTTAATAAAATTAAACAGTATATTTAATGTTAACTGATCTTTACTATCAAAATGATAGCATTCTGTTCTTCTTTCATGTCTGAAATCTCAATCTTATTTCATAGGCTGAAATTAATCATTAAATTCAAATGTAAGTGGATGACTGTTCCTCTGCAGTATAGTATGGACTTTGTTCCAGGGTTGCAGTATAATTTCTTGGCATGCAAGTCTCAGAGTAATTAGTAAACACAACCTTAGAATGAACTGGTTCATAAAAGGCATGCCTCCAGGGATTTGCACAGTTTTATTCCAGCCTGTCGACTGGCAACGTTTATTATCACGGGTAATTAGCAGCTTGGGAAAAGGGAGAAAGCACATGCAGTACTTGAGTATTCTCTCCAGCCAGCTCCCACTAAGGTCACTTTAGATCATGTAATTGCATCACATGCCCAATGCTAGGCTCCCTCAGAGCACTCCAGCCACTACCTGGTTATAAAAGTGAATGTCTGTGAGAACTGGAGCTTTGTCATGGTTAGAAGTAGTCAGCCCCTGTACCTTCACTGCCAATAAGAAATGCAAAAAAGTGTAGTGAATGGGACTGAGTTAGAATAAATGGAATGGAAAAAAAAATTGATAAACAACTTAGATATGTAAACATCATCATATTTTTCTGTCTTGTCAATATTCAGTGTTCCAGAAAGTCAACCAAGAATATTATCTTAATGATACTAACTTTGAAAATGGGATACATCCTTGTTTTTAAGTAAATTTATTAGTATTTTTAAGTAAATAAATAGGAATATAAACTTTAAAAAATCCTTAATATAAATTATAATTTGCTTCCTGTTTTATTCTAGGATTCCCAAACCACCTAATGCTATGGTACAGTAAGTGTACAACTTATATTTTCTTTCCATATTATAATCAAGAAAAAAATATTGTTATTCTCTATGTCTTAGATAAATATGAGGACTAATGAGACTTTTCATGAAAGCTTTTTTTTTTTTTTTTTTTAAACAATTGGGAGGGGAGGCTAGTGCAGGTCTGTCTTAGTTATCTAGTGCTGCTCTAACAGAAGTACCATAAGTGGGTGGCTTTAACAAACAGAAATTTATTCTCTCAGTCTAGGAGGCTAGAAGTCCAAATTCGGGGCACCAGCTCCAGGGGAAGGGTTTCTCTCTCTGTCGGTTCTAGGGGAAGGTCCTTGTCATCAATCTTCCCCTGGTCTAGGAACTTCTCAGTGCTTGGACCTGGGGTCCAAAGGACACACTGTGCTCCTGGCTCTTCTTGTTTGGTGGTGATGAGGTCCCTCTCTTCTCTGCTTCGTTCTCTTTTATATTTCAAAAGAGATTGACTTAAGATACACCCTAATCCTATAGATTGAGTCCTGCCTCATTAACATAACTATCTCTAATCCTGCCTCATTAACGTCGTAGAAGTTATGATTTACAACACATAGGATAATCACATCAGATCACAAAATGGTGGACAACCACACAATACTGGGAATCATGGCCTAGCCAAGTTGATACTCATTTTTGGGGGACACAGTTTAATGCATAACAAGGTCCAAGGTAACAGTATTATTAATTTCCTCCAATTATATCTCCTGCCAATCTTTTTTTCTCAGTTAAGGCAAAAGACCTACTTAAAAGGCTATTAAAGTTAAGACCTAGTTTTATGTTGTTGTTTGTTTTTAAAAACAACTATGTGAAGAATCCTTGTTCTGGATTTTTCAAATTATCTTCTTAGCAAGATGAAAAGTAAAGCCCCTTTTGCTGGGCTTTTTACTTTAGAACAGTTTTAGATTTATAGAATTATTGGGAAGAGGGTACAGAAAATTCCCGTATACCCCACACCATTTCCCCTATTGACATCTTATATTAGCATCGTTCATTTGTCCCAATTAATGAACCAATATTAGTATATTATTACTAATTTAAATCTACACTTTATTCATATTTCCTCAGTTTTTCCTTAATGTTCTTTTTTCTGTTCCAGTGCCCCATCTAGAATACTATATAATATCTAATATAATATTTAAGGAATCCTTAGATTTCTCTTGGTTGTGATAGTTTCTCAGACTTTCCTTGTTTTTGATGACCTTGGCAATTTTTAGAATTACTGGTCAGGTATTTGTAGAATATCCTTCAACTGAGATTTGTCTGATGTATTTCTCATGATTAGATTGGAGTAATGTTGTGGGAAGGAACACCACAGAGGTCAAGTGTGATTTTTGTCACATCATATCAAGGTTACGTACTATCAAACATATCACTGTTGGTGTTGACCTTGATCATCTGACTGAGGTAGTGCTTGATAGGTTTCTCCACTATAAAATTATCCTTTTGTTTCCCACTTTCTATAGTGTACTCTTTGGAAGAAAGTCACTATGGGCAGCCACTCTTAAGGAGTCTGGAGTTATGCTCCACCTCCTTGAGGTGGAATATCTACATAAATTATTTGGAATTCTTCTGCATGGGAGATTTGTCTGCTCTCCATTTATTTATTTATTCAATCATTTACTCATATCACTATGGGCTCATGAATATTTACTTATACTTTGGTTTACAATCCAATACTACTATACTTTGTTGCTCATGGGTAGTCACTGGGAGCTCTTTCAGTTGGCTCCTAAATCCCTTTGTCATATCCCATCATTGTGAGGATTTTTTTTTTTTTTTTTTTTTTTTGGCATTTACTAACTTTTTAGTACTACAAAATGCTCCAGGCTCATCTAGTATATTTCTTGTCCTAGTGTTAGAATCAACCATTTCTCCAAAGAGCCCTGATTCCTGGAAGAATGATACTAGAAACCAATGTCTGAACACTAGATGTGCTCAGTGCTAGTGGAATCTCACCAATCTTAACTGAAAATATTAAGCTGAATATTAAAAACTGTGTCTCAGTTAAAGTAAAAGACCTGCTCAGAAGGCTATTAAAGTTAAGACCTAGTTTTTTTGTTTGTTTGTTTTAAAATAACTATGTGAAGAACCCTTATTTGGGACTTTTCAAATTATCTTCTTAACGAGATGAAAAGTAAAGCTCTTTTTGTAGGGTTGTTTTCTCGGATGCATGTTTCTGCTTGTAGCCCATTAAGACCCCTAGTCTCTTCCTTTGACCTGAACTCCTCAAACACCCCTTTCAAGGAGCTGTGTAACATCTTGGTGAAGAATAGAGTGCAGATTGAGTCCAGAGATAGCCCATAACTCTAACTGAATGATTCATTAAAAAAAAAAACCCAATTCCTATGTTTAAGTATGTATATGGTTAAATGAGTGCTTAATATCCTGCCGTTCTCTTATTATTTCCTTTCTGTTTAAGAGCTCAAAACACGAGGTGAAAAGTAATCTTTAGGAATCATTTAATAAGAACATAATTATTTTCTATATAGTCCTAATTTAAAGGAAGAAAATATATTTTGGTCACTTAATACAGTTGTACCCACAACTTGAATGGGAATGGAAACTTTATTTCAGTTTTGAAGGTAGAATTTTGCAATTTTTTTAACAAACAAAAATAACCTTTGTAGTACATATAAGAAATTGAATAAAATCTCATACATTTCCCAAGACACACACAGTCCATAGCTTTCAGGTGTTAGAGTAAAATATATTTTCCTCAATTGTTACCATATGTGTTTTTTATACTATTTGCTAGGAAGTATATATTTCTAGAATCCAATGGGAATAGAATCTTTGCCTCAATGATCCCAAATGATCAGAATTAATAAAGGCCTCACCCTGCCTTCCTACCTCCCCCACTTTTTACCTCTTCTTCAGGAAGCCAAAATCCTGGCTGCAAACTGGAGCCAGAAGATTTCAAGGCCTACATATACACATTAGGCACATTTATTTTCTATCAAGGGGTCCAGTCATCAGAAGGAAATGGCTCGTGGAATTATTGTGGTTCATGTGTGTGTGCGCGTGCACGTGTGTGTGTGAGAAAGAGATTTAATATGCTTTTTACCTTTAGAACTTGTTTTCTAAATTAACAAGTTAAACTACCTTCTGGCCATGTCTCTGTAATAAAAACGAGATATAGTGAAAACAAAATTTAATGGCATTTGATCAGGAAATTCTATCAACCATCAGATTAGTAGGAAATCAGGCCACCTTGCCCTGGCCTCTGGCCTGGTGCATATTAGTGTTCACCTTGTTGAAAGATTCTGATAAAGAATGCAGATAAAGCACTTAGCACAGTGCCTGGCATATAAGTGTTTTATTATTGTTGTAGTTGTTGTTAACAATTAAAGGCAGTACCTGCTCACTCAGCACTTACAGTGTCTAATGACCTCCCAGAGTACCTACTGAGATATTTTCTATAGACAGTGGATTTGTAAAACATTCATACCACATTTTCTTAAACTATATTCAAGTCCATGGGAAATGGTATCAGAGAATCAGAAATCAGTCCCACTGATCCCACATCTTACCAGCTCAGTCTGGCACATTCTGAGAGGAACCCAAGAGAATCAGAATGAATTTTCACATGGATAAGTTTATTAGCACATATTAAAACAATCATTAGATTTCAAATTCCTCCAAAGCAATTATATTTCAACTTACTCCACTAGCAACTCTTTCTAGTATGCTTTGTAACTAAATATATACCAATTATTGAACAGTATTTGAACCCTAGCCTTTCTATTTCACTCCTCACTGTCCTCAGAATCTCTTTTCTCCTTGTCAAGGTCCCCTGCTTCTGACTACTCTTCCTTAAATAAGGCAAGCCCACACGGCTTTGACTGTGCAAGACTCTCCCTTAGAAAACAGACTGATATTTATACATCGAGTTGATTTTCGACTCATAGCAAGCCTGTGTGACAGAATAGAATCGCCCCGTAGGGTGTTAGACTGAAGCAGATCAGATAGCCAGGTCCTTCTGCGACAGAATAGCTGGGTAGGTTCAGACTGCTAATCTTTCGGCTAACAATGGAGCACTTAACTGTTTACCACCAGGGCTCCTGGCTTTAAACTAGACCACAGCAAACCCCATCTTTTTCTGACTCAAATAAACTGAGCACTCTCTCTATTGCATACAAATATGTCCTGGCTTTATTCACACAGATGCAGCTTACTTAAACTGTAAATGCCCACTTATTTTTCAAGCAGATTTGTAAGGGCAAATTAATTTGAAGGGTTCAGTTTACTATAGAATTCACCAAGTTGGAGATTAGAAAACATTTAGAACAAATGAATGTCATTTTGTAGTATATAAAATGAAGTTCATCCAGTATTAGTTCATTGAAAGAGTAGTTACTACACAGTGCTTTTGGCCAGGGCACCACTGGACCCCAGGGAAGTCCGTTGGAGTTCAGGAGCGCCTTATCCTGTGTTCTCATGGAATCACAGTTGTGACTGTACCAGCTATCAGACCTTACACCATGCAGTGTCATAGTTGATAAGGCACTTTTTAAGCAAAGTAAATAAATCAAAAAAGTATTATAGTGACTAGCAATGAAAAAATTCTATAACCAATTCAGAATTGTCTTCAAGTGAGAGAGTTTATGACATGGACAAGAAAACTGAATCAGTTTACACAAAAACGAAAGAAGTTAACTGGCCTCGTGGATAACTTTTGCCCAGAGCCCAGACCTCTTGTATCCATAAGAGACCAGGAACTTTGCTAAGAATCTTGAATGGGTAGGTATTTCAGAGACCCCACTAAGATGCCAAGTGAATTCAATTCAGTACAGATTTGTACGCATCATGCTGAGTAGGCAGGAGACACCTGGATCTGGGGCTGGGCCACCGCAGCTTGTTATCTGCCAGTCAGAGGATCTGGGCTTGAAAGCGAAGCTTTCATGATACTACTTAAGATACCTTAGTGAATTTGCCATTTTTGCAGTTGGTCCATGAAGTTGTTTCTTCCTGATACTTTGATTTGCATGCCATTAAGAATATATGGCAAAAACCAATGAAAAATACTTCGGATTGAAAAATATTGTACGATGGAAAAGCAGTGAGATATTTTAAAGTAAGTTTCTTATAGAAGCTATTCTCAGTATTTCACAGTCACACCGTATACAGTCATTTGTGAAAGGGAAAATTCTGTATATAACTTATATGTTTATTTTGGCCTGGTGAACATTGACATTAAACAGCCTTCCCATTGCTTCTCTGGATTATGATTATAAAGGGTTTATAATCTTTTAAACTCCTCCTTTAGCTCTCCTCCTGTAAACGTACCCAGTGCCTACACCTCTGTCACATGCAGACTTGTCACTGCGTGCCTGTGCTCTTTGGAGGTCAGAGGCCAACCTGGTCTTGCTTTTTCCTACTTTAATTTCCAGTTCTATCCTGTGCACTTAGTTTAGACAGCGCCCGCAAGGATTTCTTTAACTTCTGCCACGTCTCCATATGATAATAAAATTATATCCCTATGGTCTTTTTAACTTTGTTTCCTTCCATGTACTATTTTTGGCTTTTTTATTATTTATTTATTTATTTCAACAGACTGTTTATTTTGTTAGTTGATTGCTTAAAGAAATAAATAGCCTGAGCTGAAAGTTCAGTGCAACTTTGTACTACTGAAGCTGAATGCCCAAAACTGTTCCACAAATAATTGGAGTATCCTCTAATTCCCTTAAAGCAAGAAGCAGGAGTTGAAAGCAACTAGAAATTCTTCCTGTAGCATTCTAAATACTACAAAATTCAGCTGTCTTTGCTTGATACTTTTTGTTGTTGTTGGATTTTTTTTTTCTTTTTATTGTGGTAAATATATGTATATATAGGGAGCAGTGGCAGTTCAGTGGCAGAATATTTGCCTTCCATGCGGGAGACCTGGATTCAGTTCCTGGCCAATGCACCTTATGCACAACCATCACCTATGCAGTGGAGACTTGCATGTTGCTCTGATACTGAACAAGTTTCAGGAGAGCTTCCAGACTAAGATGGACTAGGAAGAAAGGCCTCTCAATGTATTTCTGAAAATTAGCCAGTGGAAACCCCACGGATCACAATGGTCCCATCCACAACCAATCATTGGAATGGCACAGGACTAGGCAGCATTCTGTTCATTTCTGCATGAGGTCACCATGAGCCGAGAGTGAGTCGACAGCAACTAACAACAACACATGTATATGTAACAAAACATTTGTCATTTCAACATTTTTACATGTACAATTCAGTGACGTTAATTATGTTCATCATCTTGTTCAACCGTCACCATGTTTCCAAATTTTTCCATCACTCTTAATGCTTCATATTTTTTATGCGAATTATGAAAGCATTATTTATTCCCTGATAAAGAATTCAAGTATGATTTATTTAAAAAGTAAAATTTATTTCTTATTTGTCTAGGAAAATTCCACATGTTTAATGGTATGCATGGCACTTACGTTCTACCAGAATGCCAATTCCATGAGCAGAGGGACTGTCTGGTTCACTGTCATATCCCAGGGACTAGGAGGGTACCTGGTGCAAAGAAGAGTCCCAGTACATAGCTGATGATTAATTTTTTTGACTGTACTTTTTCCATTCTGTTTTGATTTGTTTTGTTTTGCCTTGTCTTGTTTGCTCCATGAAATCTTAGAGAAGTCTGCTGCCCGTATCCAGTTGAACACCCCTACAACACCCATATCTCTCGCTGTGCCATGTTCCCGACCTTCACATCACCCAAGGAGCTCTACACTGGCATCAAAGCACGCAGCCAACAGCCATTTCCCCCAACTGTTCCAACGAAGGCTTACGATACAACAGTTTTGAAGACAAGAGGTAAAATGTGATTTGGAATCAGAACAATATTAATTTTTTTATTATTGGAGTTTATTCAAGAATAAAATTAAAGAAAGCAAGTAGCACAAAGGATTCAACTCATCAGTCAAGTGACTTATGTGACTCATGTGTAGATGAGTCAAGACATGTGATTCATCAGTAGATGAGGAAAGTGGTTCTCAACCATGGCTGCACTTTAGAATCAGCCCCATCGCAGCCAATTTCAATCAGATTCTCTGCAGAGGCTCCTAACCTTTCTACTTTCTACACAACCTCCCATGGGAAAATCAGAAACCAGGACTTTGTGGAACTGATTATTCTACTTATATTTTCTATTTTTATTTCCTTCCTGCTCTCTCATTTCGTTTAGCTCTTTAAAACTCCATCCTAGCTCAGATGATCAGCACAAGGGACAGTGTTCAATTCAGCTCATTAGAGTCTGTACATGGGGATAACAGTGGAGATTAGGCTGGAAGATTCTTGTTAAAAGGAGACTCAAAGTAATGGGAGCAGTTTGTTCAGTTCCTCTTGACATGTGACCCTCTTCTCCCAGATGCAAACTTTGGAGTCTCCTGGGATGTGTTATATTAGAGAGGATGGTAATCACATACATCAGTCATAACGTTTCTCCCACACTAGACACTTCAGCTTTTGTCAAGGAGGCCTACACATGTATGAAAACAGGAGAAACCTCTGGAGAAAGATTGAGGATACTAGAGAAGGGGGTAACTGAAGGTGACAGAAAAGGTACATGCTAGGCAGAGATAAGTATCTGTTGAATGAGTTTAGGCTACGAGGCGGTAAGACCCAAGAATGGCCTATGATGCGGTTCCTCTGTACATCAATATTTGGACAAAAAATATAAGAACCAAATACTACTATCATCAATATCAACTTCAGTACCTGACTAGGAAACAGTAACATTTTGAGAGAGAGTATAGAGGAGTGTTAAGAGCATAGACTCTGGAGTTTAGACTGCACAGGTAGAATTTTGGCTCTGCCACTTACTCACTGTGGACCACGGGAAAGTTTCTTTGCCTCTCTGCCTTGACTTCCAAATCTGTAAAATAGGAATATTATATCTACTTCATAGATAAGTGTTTGCAGTTATTATTTTTATTACTGTACTATCATGATTCCAGTATGTGTACACCACCGAACTTTTCTGTTTAGTCCATTACCTGTCGATCCAGTTGGCATTAGTAAAAGATGTGAAAGCTGTATGAAGTATATTGACCATTTTGTATTGAGTGTCATACCTGGTTATATTGTGGGGGGGTGGTTATGGAAGCAGGTGTGTGCCAAAGAACTAAGACATATGATTCCTAAACAACTGAAATTTTTGTAGCTTGTTCAGTTCACTGTCAAACTAGATTTCTTTTTCCAATATCTGAATTAGAGAATTTCCAAAATTATATAAAGTATATACTGTTAGCAAGAAATCATAGAAATAGATGTTAAATTTATTTTTAAAAAAACAAACACTTTTTTCAGTGCATGTATAGATAATGGACTGAAGAAACAAGTTACCTGCTTGACTGATCTACCACTCTCTGATCAGTCACTCTTAGATTTTAAAAAGACAAGTACATTTTAATAATCCTTGTAAAAGATCTTTCCAAGTACAAGTACTGTGTTAGGTTTCCTACTCTTCTACTTATTTTAACTCTTCTTGTTAGAAATAGGAGCCCTGGTGGCACAGTGGTTAATAGTTCAGCCGCTAACCAAGAGGTCAGCGGTTCAAATCCACCAGCCGCTCCTTGGAAACCCTCTGGAGCAGTTCTACTCTGTCATATAGGGTCTCTATGAGTCAGAATCGACTTGATGGCAATGGGTTTTTTTTGGGGGGGTGGGTATTAGAAATAAGTTGCATATAGGTTAAGAGTGCATGTTCTAAAATTAGATTGCTTAAATTTACCTATTTTTTGGTAAACAAGCACTAACTACATTTGGAAAACTCTCAATATTAAAGTGGGGAAAAGCCAAAACAGGTAGTACAGAAATGTATTTGCTGAGTCTTTAGAGACCAGCAAGAAGATCCAGAAGATTTTCCGTAAGGATATCCCTCTCATTAACAAGAAAGGTGAAGTTATCGTGCCCCCTAGAAATGCTGGGGTGGCACAAATGGTTAAGTGCTGGATACTAACTGAAAGGGTGGTGGTTCAGACCCACCCAGACACACCTTGAAAGTAAGGCCTGGTGATCTATTTCCCGAAGATCACACCCTTGAAAACCCTATGGAGTAGTTCTATTCTGTACATGAGTCAGAACTGACTCAACAACACCTAATAAAACAATAACAGTATTGCTGAGAGCACAAGGGTCAGAGACCGTGTGTGGCCCACACTCTGCTCATTAAGAGGACAAGAATTCTAAAGCAGGTTGCAACTCAAAAGGTACAACTGTACATCTATAATATGCACTAGCATTCCTCTCTACCTGATACTTGTTTCTATTTATTGTATCCATAAATCCCATTGGTTAGAAGCCTGTTCTTATTTATTCAGCATAATAATACTTTTCCTGAAATTTTCAGGTAATCCTTATAGATACGAACTGGTTGATTTTCCCTCGGATTCAAAGAAGAAAGCCTTGACTTGGCCTGGTCAGGGTGTATATTATGATGTAAGTACCTTTTTAAATGTGTGTTTAAAGCAAAGTAAAAAATATTTCTACCCAATAATTTTATAAACACCCAAAATATAGATTGTTTTTATTTTCTATCCAGATGAAAAATTTGAGATTTTAACAGTGATTTGGGTTTTTTATTTTTTTTATTTTCTTAGCTGATTCATGTACTTTTGACAGTTATATAAGTTCCACAGTTACCTAAAAAAAAAAGGTTCCCCCAGAAAGATGATGGAGGAGGACTGTGTTTCCCCTGTGTGTTCCCCCAAACTTATTCTTGTGATTCATACTATATCAAATAACTCTAAAGATGCATACAGTAAATGGGAGATTTTCAGAAAGATTTACAAACTATTGCACATTGTTGTGATTGTCCCAACCATTATTAATATATTTGTGTTAAGTCAAAAATAAAAGAAAATAAAACAATAGCCACCATTTATTGATAAATTGCTACATGCTAACCACTTTAGATATACTGTGTCATTTAGCCTTTAAAACAACCACATATGGTTAACGTATCAACATTCGCATTGTATAGATAAGTAAACTGAGGCTCAGAGAGTTGGTGAGTACCTCATGAACACAGAACTCAGGTTTGTGAGACTCCACTCTCTACTCTTAACCTCTGTTCTGCAACTCCACATGAATAAAAAGATAAAGTTTTAAATCACGAAGGAAAATAGTTACTAACATTTATTGACCAGTTACTTTATGAGAGGCAGTGCCAAGTGTTTCCCTCTTAGTATCTCCTTGCATTCAACAACCTATATAGTAAGCAAACAATAATTGTGGAAGGTTGGAAACATGTCAGTTTTACCTAGAAAGACCATTGTGGCATGCCAGCGTGTGGTCACTGCAGTGTCACATAATTACCTATACAGTAGGCAATTTCCTGTTTCTTTAAAAAAAAAAAAAAAGTTATACATCAAGAAGAATCCTCACTGGACCAGATGGCTTCACTGGGGAATTCTATCAAACATTTAGAGAAGAATTGACACCAATACTGTTTAAACTCCTTCAAAAGATAGAGAAGGAAGGAATACTCCCTAATTCATTCAATGAAGCAAATATAACCCTGATACCCAAACCAGACGTAGACACCACAAGAAAAGAAAACTATAGGCCAATATCTCTTATGAATACAGATGCAAATCCTCAACAAAATACGAGTGAACAGAATCCAACAGCATATTTAAAAAGTCATACACCATGACAAGTGGGATTTATTCCAGGAATGCAGGGATAGTACAACATTAGAAAATCAGTGTAATACACATCAATAGAACAAAGGAAAAGAACCACATGATCATCATGGATGCAGAAAAAGCATTTGATAAAATCCAACACCCTTTCTTGATGAAAACCCTAAAGAAGATTGGAATAGAAGGGAAATTCCTCAATATTATTCAGGGCATACATGAAAAGCCAACAGCCAACATTATAGGTAATGGAGAAAGACTGAGAGCTTTCCCCTTGAAATTAGGAACAAGACAAGGGTACCCGCTCTCACCACTTATATTCAATATTGTATTAGAAGTCCTAGCCAGAGCAATAAGACAATAAAAAGAAACAAAAGGTGCCCATATTGGAAAAGAAAGTAAAATTATCTCTATTCACAGATGATATGAGCCTATATATAGAAAATTCCCAAGAGTTCACAAGAAAACTTCTAGAGCTAATAGAGAAATTTAGCAAAGTTGCAAGGTACAAGGTCAACAAATAAAAATCAGTTGGGTATCTATACACCAGCAAAGGGGAATCTAAAAGGGAAATTAGGGAAACAGTTCCATTTACAGTACCACCTAAGAGAATACAATACCTAGGAATAAATTTAACCAGGGATGTGAAGGACTTATACAATGAAAACTATAAAATACTGCTGAAACAGATTAAAGAAGACTTAAATAAATGGAAAGATGTTACATGTTCATGGATTGGAAGACTTAATATTGTTAAGATGTCTGTACTACCCAAAGTGATCTATAGATTCAACACAATTCCAACAGCCTTCTTTACATAAATAGAAAAACCGATCCTCAACTTTATATGGAATGGCAAGAGGCCCCAAATAGCTAAAACAGTGTTGAAAGAGAGAACAAAGTAGGGGGACTCATACTTCCTGATTTGAAAACATACTATTCAACTACAGTAATCATAACAGCCTGGTTCTGGTATAATAATAGACATATGGACCAATGGAATAGAATTGAGAGCTAAGAAATAAACCCATGTATCTGTGGTCAACTGATTTTTGACAGGGGTGCTAAGTCCATTCAATGGGGAAAGACAAATTTGTTCAATAAATGGTGCTGGGAAGATTGAATCTCCACCTGCAGAAAAATTAAATAGGATCTATGCCTCACACCATACACAAAAATTCAAAATGTATTAAGGACCTAAGTATGCAAACTAAAACCATAAAATTTCTAAAAGAATAAGCAGGGGCAACGCTGTCAGGCCTAGCTTTCAGCAATGGATTATCTAATATAATAACAAAAGCACAGATGGCAAAAGACAAAATAAATAAATGGGGCCTCATAAAAATTTAAAACTTTTGTTTGTCAAAAGACTTTACCAAAAAAAGTGAAAAAACGAGCTACTGACTGGGATAGTATCTTCAGAAACCACATATCCGAGAAGAATCTAATAACCAATATATATATAAAACTTTGACAACTTAACAACAAAAAGACAAATAACCCAATCATAAAATGGGCAGAAGACTTACTTGAATAGACATTTCACCAAAGAGGACATTCCATTGGCCACCAAACACAGGAAAAGATGCTCAACGTCATTAGCCACCAAAGAGATGCGCATCAAAACCACAATGAGATACCATTTCACTCCCACTAGGATAGCTAAGATTAAAAAAAAAAAAAACCAAACCACAGAAAATAACAGATGTTGATCAGGATGTGGAGAAATTGGAAAACTTATCCATTGCTGGTGGAAATGCAAAATGGTACAGCTGTTGTGGAAAACAGTCTGGTGGTTCCTCAGAAAACTACCATATGACTCAGCAATTCCACTCCTAAGGATATACTCAGAAGACTTGAAAGCAGAGACTTTAAAAGAGGCTTGTTGGTGGGAATGTAAAATTTCCAACCACTTTGGAAATCGATTTGGCACTTCCTCAAAAAGCTAGAAATAGAAGTACCATACGATCCAGCAATCCCACTCCTTGGAATACATCCTGGAGAAATAAGAGCCGTCACACAAGTAGATATATGCACACCCATGTTCACTGCAGCACTGTTCACGATAGCAAAAAAATGGAAACAACCTAGGTGCCATCAACGGATGAATGGATAAACAAATTATGGTATATTCACACAATGGAATACTACGCAACGGTAAAGAACAACGATGAAGCTGTGAAACATAACATGGAGGAATCTGGAGGGCATTATGCTGAGTGAATTTAGTCAGTCACAGAAGGACAAATATTGTATAAGACCACTATTATAAGAACTCAAGAAAAGGTTTAAGCACAGAAGAAAACATTCTTCGATGGTTACGAGGGGGGGGGAAGGAGGGTGAGGGTTATTCACTAACTAGATAGCAGATAAGAATTAGGTGAAGGGAAGGACAGCACACACTACAGGGGAAATCAGCACAACTGGACGAAACCAAAGCTAAGAAATTTCCTGAATACAATCAAACACTTCGAGGGGCAAAGTAGCAGGGGCAGGGGTCTGGGGACCATGCTTTCAGGGGACATCTGGGTCAGTTGGCATAACAAAGTTTATCAAGAAAATGTTCTGCATCCTACTTTGGTGAGTGGCGTCTGGGGTCTTAAAAGCTTGCAAGCAGCCATCTAAGATGCATCAATTGGTCCCAACCACCTGGAGTAAAGGAGAATGAAGAGAACACCAAAGACACAAGGAAAGATTAGCCTGAGACAGAAAGGGCCACATAAACCAGAGACTTCATCAGTCTGACACCAGAAGAACTAGATGGTGTCCGGCTACCACCAACGACCTCCCTGTCAGGGAACACAAAAGAGAGTCCCTGATGGAGCAGGAGAAAGGTGGGATGCAGAACTCAAATTCTAGTGAAAAGACCAGACTTAATGGTTGAATGAGACTGGAGGAACACCGGAAAGCATGGCCCCTGGACTCTCTGTCAGTCCAGAACTAAATCAGTTTCCGAGGCCAACTCTTCAGACAAAGATTGGCCTGGACTGTGGGACGTAAAATGATACTCGTGAAGCGGGTGCTTTTTAGCTCAAGTAAATGCGTGAGACCAAATGGGCAGCTTCTGTCTGGAGGTGACATGAGAAGGCAGAGAGGGTTAGGAGCTGGTTGAGTAGACATGGGAGATCATGGGTGGAAAGGAGGAGTGTGCTGTCGCAGTATGGGGAGAGCAATTAGGGTCACACAACAATGTATGTATAAATTTTTGTATAAGAGACTAACTTGAAATGTAAACTTCCACTTAAACTACAACAATAAAAAAAAAGAAAAATATCATTGTATGAATGACTGAATAAATAAAAGGTGAATGAATACCAAAAAAAAAAAAAAAGACTTCTACACCAGTGTTCATTGAAGAACTATTCACAACAGCCAAAAGGTGGAAACAACCTAAATGCCCATCAGCAGATGAATGGATAATCAAAATGTGGTACATGCATACAATGAAATACTACTCAGCCAGTTGGAGAAATGAAATCTTGGTACATGCTACAGTATGAGTGGAGCTTGAAGACATTATTATGCTGAGCAAAATAAGCCAATCACAAAAGGACAAATGTTGTTATGACCTCACTTATATAAAAAGACAAGAAAAGGCAAATGTGTAGAGACCAAAGTTTATCAGTGGTTACCAGGGGCGGGAGGGTGAGGGAAAAGGAGGGTTAACAGTGATGGAAAAATTGCATTATGGGTAGGGTTGCACAGCCGATTATTGTAATTGCTGTCAATAAATTCTACACCTGTAAAAGTTGAACTGGCAAAAGTTGTGTGATAGATATATTTACAACAACAAAAAAGAGTAGCTGCTGAGGCCGCTTATGTATAATCAAACACCTTATAGAATTTTGTTCCTTCGTTTGGAGGTTTAGGATCATGGTTTCATGGGACATCCCAGGTAATGTGCTAGGTGCTTCTGTTCTACCTCCTAGTTCATTGTGTAGTGCCTGGGATCTTAAAAGCTTGCAAGCTACCATCCAAGGCACAACTGATCTCTATTCACCTGCAGCAACAGAGGAAGAAGGAGAGTCAGGAATAGCAGGAGCATATGGAATGTGTGACTGTTTGCCTCCATGAACAACTGCCTCCTTTGCCATGAGAACAGAAGAACTGGATGGTGCCTGGCTACCATTACTGAACATTTTTAATTGAAGATTCCATAGAAGAATCCTGATCAAAAGGGAGAAAATACAGAACAAAATTTAAAATTCCCATGGAATCCGTACTTTCCAGAACCATGGAGGCTGGATGAACCCCTGAAACCATTGCCCTGAGATAATCTTTAAACCTTAAACCAAAAGTATTCCCTGAAGTCATCTTAAAACCGAACAATAGTTTAGCTTAACTAGTAAAAAAGGTCTTCCTTGAGCATTATGTTCTTCTAAGAACTATCTATATGGAATCAAATTGACAACAGCAACTCAAAAGATTAGATGGGAACACTAGGGGGCAGTCATTTTATGTTAATGAGGAACAACTCAGAAAAAGAGGATGAGAATGGTTGTACAACTCAAAGAATATAATCAATGTCACTATATTGTATATGTGGAAACTGTTGAATTGGTATATGGTTTGCTGTGTATATTCTCAACAAAACACAATTTTTTTTTTTTTAATCCTTAAAGAATCATCTGCTTCACTGGATTTTTCATTCCTTCAAGCAAAATCTATATCTAGGCAACCCAGAAATACCATAAAACCTGTGAAAGCCAGAACCTGTGTTAAGGCAGAAACCTGTCAGAGAAGGAACATTCAAGTATTTTCCACTAAGAGAGAGCTGTAGAAAAGTGATAAGACTGTAGCTATCACGGGCAGAAAACTTATAAGACCCAGAAAAACAAGGCTTTCACAGGTTTCACTGTCTAAGAAGTTATTCTAGAGACCACTCCATCGTTGAACATGTTTTTATAGCCAAAATCTCCAGCTTTGTAGTTTCTTCTTTCAATTTCTCTCATTTCTACCTACTCATTAAAATTCTGCTTTCTTCATTCCACACCCTTCTTAACAATCTTGAAAGTTCCCCTTTGCCTAAATGTAAACCCAGATGCTCTAACTGAGCTACGAGGACCCTTCACCATCTGGCCATCCTCTCCCGGAGCCTGGCTCTACTCACGGGTCCTTGAACACAGGTCCACCCTTTTTCAACTCTTCTTCCCAACTGGGGTTCAGGCTATTTTCCAGTCCTGGAATGCCCTCCCCTCAGGGCCTCTCTGCTTATCTAAAGCTTACTAATTTTTTCAAGGCTCAGCTCAACTCTCATTGTTTCTGTGTATAGTAGTAAGAGAATCAAGTCAGGAGCCCTAAATTCTAGTTTGTTCCCTATCTGCCATTTACTCTAAGTGATATTAGGCATACTGCTTTCTTCTCTGAGCTTCAATCATAAAAATTTATCTTTATAATTTCAGTAAAATCTGTCTACAAACTTCACAGGGTATGAGGATTAACTGAGATATAAAAGCACTGTGAAAACTAGAAAATGGTATAATTTATAAGGCATTGTTACACCAGCAGAAGTGATTTTTCCCTCTTCTGACTTTCTACAACACTTACCGATTATAACCAATAATTTCCACAGGTATTCTATATCTCCTCAACTAAATTACAAGCTCTTTGAGACCACTATATTTTATAATGTGTATATCCCCTACAGTGCTTTTGTATATACATATTTTTGACTGATGTATTCTTCTTCTCTCTAATGATTAATCTCACTTTCTTAATATTCTAATTTGGTCTTAATTTCCAACCTTCAGTCATTCTTACAGCTCATCCCTAACCTTAATCAAGTTTTCCACTTTCCTGGATGAAAAACTAAAAATAAAATAGATACTGATGGGAGCTTGATGGGAACACCTCATGACTCGGGTAGTGTCATTTCAGGCAGGGAAGGAGAAGTAGGAGGCACAAAATTTTGGCTAAACTTACCCCAAAGAGTACCTAGGAGTCCTCTGAATCCCTAATAAAACATCACAGAAGGTAATATGTTTCCAGGGACATTTCTTGAATGTACATTATCAGAGTCTCTGGTAAGGCAAAAGACTTATAGAAAGAACCTCATTGTTTCATTGATTAAAATATTGCATTTAACTCTAAATATGGCTACAGTTGGCAGAATGTTAGTAATTAATGAAGAAACAGTATCTGACTTCAGCCTAGAATTCCTTTGCCCCTTTCCTGCTGAGATAACGTAACAGATAGACCTTTATTCTACTAGATGACATTAATAGCAATAATCTTTATGTTCATATTCTAGTTTCCTAAATGTGTTGAGAAAAATAAGCCAGTGTTCTACCCAAAACCTCCTAAAACCTTCGCTCCTAACACTTCTTTAAATTCGTGGGATCCTATTAACTCTCTAAAAGAAGCCAACATACAAAGAAATCTTGAGAGGTCCCACTGGATCACTTCATACACTCATGATTTTACAGGTATGACTTCACTTTAAAATAAGTAAAAAGAACAAAACAGGAATATTTAACAAATGCTGTTACAAGCTTTCATCCTCTGATATTGTTTCCTGTTTCTCAGTCTATGCACTAATAAGAATTAAGGTGGATAGTAAGCTTCTCTTAGTGGGTAGCTGGGGGTAGGATAGGTTTTCACTTCATTGGTTCTCATTATACTGCAAAGGGTATGGGTATGTTTTCCTATAAAAGGTAATTTAAATGCCATTCTTCATTTACTGTAACAGAATAATAAGACATAATGTTTCCATTAAGGTCTAGGGTCCATGAATCCCCTTGAACTGGATGATTACCATGAAAAGGAGGTAGCCGACTTAACTGGACAGATAGGATTTGACCCAGAGCCTGTAAGTAATTGCAGTCAACTCTCAGTTATTTATAGGGGGCAAGTATCCAGGTGCTGAGCTCCTTTTTGCTTTGCCCACTTTTTATTTGATTCATGATATAATAGGGACATTTTTACTCATTTTAAAAGTTAATCCTGAACTGATGTGAACTGGTTTGAATACCCTTGCCCACTATTTGGAAGAACAAGAAAGGTGTCTTTTCCTCCTCACAGTGCTGCTTTTACAGATTTTCTACTATGCTACTGTTACTTAAATAACTTACAAAGGAATTGTTTTACAAAAATAGAGCTTAATTATTAATTTAATGAGATTCTTAATATAGTCTGTGACTCTTTGCATATTTATGTCTTGTACATTACCATTGCTTTTGAAGAGATAAAGGCTTCCTCCTGATCTCCACAATAATTGAGAGTTGGCTGAATTACAATGAAAAGCCAATAAATTCTCTGCAAATAGCAATAGGTATTTCTTAACTGATTATCTGAAATAGCCTGAACAAAATTATCAAGCCCTTTAGTGGAAGAAGTGATAATCTGGTTGCTTAATTATGTAAATGAAATGAAATTACCTATTAGTACGCGAATATGTTGTTTTATTTGGGGCCTAAACTTCATCCTCTAAAACTACAAAATTATCAAAACAAAATTAATATTTTCAAAGATGTAAATTGTGCAAAGACATAAAAAACAACTAAGATTGCTTCAGTATCAGGTTTTTTTTTAGATTGAGCTGAACACATTCATTTTACATTAGCATCAGTATTTCCTAAGGTGATATAAAATCATAGAACCAGAAGTAGTTCCATAGACCATGCGTTATCATTCACTGAAGAGTTTTTAATTTTCTTTATCTTTCACTTGCAACAAGAACTCTCTAAGGCTATAAAATATTATATGTACACTCTGACATTGTCAGGTATGTTCAGTAAACTGTCCAGATTTCCAGATTTGACCCTGTAGGGTCTAGCTACTCAGGAAGTAGCTTTATTATTTTTTTTACAAAGAAATACATGTACAGTTATAAAAAGTATGCTTCCCAAGTATATGCAACATTATTGTGTAAGTAAATCAACATATAAATATTGACAAATAACAAGATAAAATACACCTAAAAGAGTTTGAGTAGATAAAATACACCTAAAAGAGTTTGATACTCAAAAGAAAGTTTCAGTAAATCTTGTGGGTCTCTAACTGAAACATAAATAATGGACTCTGGGAAGCTAATGAAAATTTCTTTTGTAGTAAAATAAAATGAAGTTCCTAAAAACTGCTTCTTGCACAAAGGGATATCATCAAAGTAGGATATATGCTAAGCCCTATCCTTTTTTACGATAAACTTAACCCAGCATTTCAAAGAGCTAGGTGGTTTTATTTTTCCATCATAGTATCTACCCAAACCTGATTAGCCAAAGGTTAGAGCAGATTCCTTAGTAATTCAGTATGGAAACTCATCTAACTACAAACAGATTAGTCTCTAAAACGGTGTTCCTAAATCCATTTTTTTTGTACGTCCAAGCTCTGGTTATTATTTTCTCATCACTTTCATTTCTGTTATCTCTGCTGTCAATTCCATCATCATCATACATTCATTCTTTCTTAGGTTTTTTAATTATTATTTTTATTAACGTTATTATAAAAATTTCAAACATATACAAAAGTGGAAATAATTTTACAGTTTACACCCATTTACTCACCACTTAGATTCTACCATTTGACTCTGGTTTAAGGATCCCTGGTGGTGCAGTAATTAAGCATTCGGCTGCTAACTGAAAGGTCAGTGGTTCGGACCCAACAGCCACTCCGTGGGAGAAAGATGTGGCAGTCTGCTTCCACAAAGATTACAGCTTTGGAAACCCTGTGGGGCAGTTCTACTCTCCTACAGGGTTGCTACGAGTCAGAATCGACTCCGTGGCAGTGGGTTTTTGTTATATTTGTTTCATCACATGATCCGTCCATCTTTCCATTGTTCTGTCCATCCATCAATCCACTCTATTTTTTTATGCATTTCAGAGTAAATTGCAGATATTAGTATACTTCACCCCTAAACATTTCAGCACGCATATCATTAACCAGAGTTCAAGATTTGTTTGTGGTTTTTTCTTTGAAGGTAAAATTTACATTCAATGGAATTGTACATATCTGAAGTGTACATTCACATAGTTTTGACAAATGCATACACCTCTGTAACCTAAACCCCTATCAAGACAAAGAACCATCATCCCAGCACGTTCCCTTGTGCCCCTCCCCAGTCATCTCCTTCTCTCTTCCCCCTGCCAGACATATGTCTGTTAATAGCACTTTGAATACATTCACTGCTTTTGCGGTCACCAGACATGATTAATAATATTTATAAAATACCTCAAAAAGAAGCACAGACAGGACAAACTGCCCTCAGACCAATGTTTCTCAAAACATAATGAGCACATCACCTGCCTCAGCACCACCCGAGGTACTTCTTAAAAATGCAGATTTCTGAGCACCACTGCAAGCCTTCTGAATCATAATCTTAGAAAGTCAGGCCTAGGAATCTCATTTTCTGCCAACTTCAAAGGTGATTCTGATTCAACCAAGGTTGAAGAACCCTCTGCCTTGGCCTAATAAAGGCGGCTTTGGCTGAGATTTAAATAACTGCACATTACTTTTAACATCATGAGTTGGTGATGGGTAGAAGTTTTGTTCCAGTGATTATATCTTTGGGAGTTTGAAAGCAATGAGTTCCTACATAAAGGAGCTTCTCTATAGATAAATAAGAAATGTGCTTTTTCCATCTGAGCACAAACCAGTAGAGGAGATAAACATATGTTTATTACCACCCAAATTTCAATAGTCTTTAAATAAATATCGAAGAACATCACAATGTGCTCTCCTACACCATCCCTTGTTTACTCAGTGAAAATGGGTATGACTTTTGATCTGTCATTTGTAGCAACATCCTCAAAATGCCAGATTTATTCATTGATTTTCTTCTTCTTATCCCACCACCACAGCAAGAAAAATTCCATCCTGTTTTAAAACCCGTCAGACCCTTGGAAGGACGAATTGCCAGACTAATTCATGACCAACGTCCTCTGGAGGCTACTGTCCAAGAAAAACCACCTTCCTGTCCAGATTGTACCCCTACGATTTTGTGTACTTTTCACAGCTTTATACCCAGTTCTGAAGAAATGAGGGCACTTACTGGTAACACACGGGCCAGCATGACCCACAAAAACCAGGACGCTGAAGAGAAGATTAAGGAAGAACAAAGCTTGCTGTCTGTCTATGCACTTCCATCTTGTTACCCAACAAAAGAGCTGACTGACATTTATGACATAAAACCATTTCCAAAAGTCACAGATACTAAAAAGACAGAAGATTTGTACTGGAGACAGCTGGCATTAAAACCCCAACCTATACCTTACGCTAAAGCAAACAATTACATTCACTATGAACATTTTAAATCTGACCAGTATACTATGTGTCAAGATCCTGCTAGCGTTAGTAAGCCTAGTATTTTACAGAATAAACAAGGCACAGAAGCCTTCACCTTAGAACAGGTTTTCGGTAAGCCAGAAGAACATCAGTTGGCTTTGAACATGGAAAACAGCGAAGAAACAAGACCTATTCTGGGTTGGATTCCTAGAGTTGGAGTGGCCAAGCCTCAGACCAATCTGCTGGACCTTAAGAACTCTTTTTCAAAATCCGGTGTACGAAAACGTTTCCATAAATCAATTCTAGATGACCATAAAGACCTCAGGGATAAGGAGCATTCAGGGATGCAACACCAATTCTATGGCCATAATTCCTATTATTTCTACAATTGAGATTTTCATGCATTCCTTCAAAATCCATCCTCTTGCAAGAAAAGAAAACAATATAACAGAATTGCCTTCTTATTGCTGGATTCTGTTTTCAAGATAAGCCATAATGCCCTGGTTAATGAAGTTTATGTTTTCAGGAATTTAAGTTAGGATCCGGTCAGAGGAACCCAGAAGAGGTGATGTTCTGACTTCTTGAAAAGTTTAACAATCTGGCAATAAAATATTAGAACTAAAAAATTTATAGTCTTCAATCTCATTTTCAAATTATACTCCAAGAAAATTTTCCAGAATCATGAAAAGCAATGTGTACAACAAAGCCTACATCATCATTTTACAAAAATGAAAATTTGAGAAAACTCAAATACCCAATAATTGTCAGATGCCTATACAAACTACAGTACTTTAATAAAATAAATATGTGAACACTATCCCTTTATGTAAATGATTATACGAAATAACTTAGGTGGAATAGACAAAACTCAAGTGCCCAGTTAACTGAAGGATGGGCAACTATACAAACTATATTATAAAATAAATATGTGGACCATGTCCATTTATGTAAATGGGTAGACAAAATAATAGTTAGTGGAAAAGAAGAAACCCAGAATGCTCTGTATGCACACATTACAACTGGAATAAGTTGGGTATGTTTCCTTCCCTTTAACCTGATAGAGAAGAGAAACAACCATTTCTTTAATGAATGTAAAATTATTTTATTGTGAAGATCTAGCAATGGCTTTAATTAGTAACCGGTGAGTTCTAATTGTTGCAGGAAAGAATAGTTTAATATCAATTATTCTAAAGCCTAAATCATTATTTTTGGAAGGTGTCCACCAAGAGTTTAGCTAACCACCAGATACAAATCAACTCATTTTACTGAGCTGGGAGGTACATTTCACACATAGTTTATCATGGAAAGTTCATGAAGAATTCTATGAGGATCTTATTGAGATTTCTTTTTCTTGTTTTATGACCAACATGTCGTTTGATTACATCCTCTTTAAAACTATTCTTGGCTAAAGTTATGGAATTTTTCCCAAACTGCATTCTGTGCAGCACTAGTTCCAAGAAATTTATGTGTTATGGGAGGTAAAAAGTTACATAGTAAAATAACAGTGGGGAAAACTGGGGGCAACAAAGTCAATTATGTGACTTGATCACACGATTCTTCATAGCCTTTAATATGTAATGTACATTGGAAATGTCCAAGGTAACAAAGATACAGTATACACATTTCTCAAACTAATTTGACCCTTTTATCATACAGCATATTATTGGAGTAGAATTCCAAAGAACAGACTAGAAGATGCAGCTCTGCAGTGTAGGAGGAGTTTGGGGTTTTAACTGCACATTTTTCCCTGGGTTGCAGGGATGAAGAATTATATTCAGATTTATGGGTATTCACTCTGCCCACCTCCATGCAGAGGTGGCCCAGCCTTCTCTTCAGACATCCTGGTTGTCATCCTCAACTTTCCTAAGAGGATGTCAGCCCTATTCCTAATTCTGCTGATTGATAAGGCTAATGGGTCTAGTCTATTTGATGACAGAGAATACCTACACTACGTTTCTTGTCAGAGACATTAATTCTCTGTCATTCAGTGCTCATCCAAAGCTTAGTTTTGAAAAACATTTATGGAGTATTGCAGGTTAAGATAGACTGAACCGTTTTGGTTTATGGTGATAGAAAAATTGCACTAGGGTGGGGTCTCACAGCTGATTATTATAATTGCTTTCAATAAGTTGTACACCTGTAAAAAGTTGAATTGGCAAAAGTTGGGTGATACATATACTTACAACAACAACCAAAAAAAAAAAGTAGCTGCTGAGGCTCCTTACGTACAACCAAACACCTTATGGAATTTGGTTCCTTGGTTTGGAAGTTTAGGGTCATGGTTTCAGGGGACATTCCAATTAATTGGCCTAATAACGTATTAGGTGCTTCTGTTCTACCTCCTAGTTGGTTGCGTAGTGCCTGGGGTCTTAAAAGCTTGAAAGTGGCCATCCAAGGAACAACAGTTGATCTCTATTCACCTGGAGCAACAGAGGAAGAAGGAAAGTCAGGAATAGGAGGAGGATATAGAATGTGTGACTAATTGCTTCCATGAACAACTGCCTCCTTTGCCATGAGACCAGAACTAGATAGTGCCTAGCTACCATTACTGAACATTTTGATCAAAGATTCTATAGAAGAATCCATATCAAAAAGGAGAAAATGGGATTTCCGGGCAACATAGCGCTATAGGCAGAAGCACCATGCCGTCCCCCCACAGCAAAGATCCGAAAAACTAAGCCAAACAGAGAAAATGGCAATCCTGAAACCCTAAGCATCAAATGAAGAGATAAAGAACTCAGCCAAGCACTGAATGGAATAAAAAACTGAGAAAACAGAGAGCGAGGAGAGATACATGCAGAGGTCTCCTATTAGCTAACGCAGCATGGATCCACCATCTTGGACTCTTCTCAGAGATCAGTGAACAGGGGTACAAGAAAGCAGCTTCACAGAGCTTCCAGCAAGAGACAGAACAACCAGTAACCAGCGATACACATTTTCCCACTCCCCACCCTTCTTCACCCCCACTCGGCCTCTTCTGCTTCCTGCAACCAGTGTCTTGGCTGGGAAGCCCCACCTTCACCCCAATGTTGCTTGGGTTCCACCTGCCCACACTGGCCAGCTCCCTAAGTGCCATTTGTTCGCTGCTGCTGTTGCTTTTTTCCGCTTGTTTAGATTTCTTCCTTACTTCTCACCACCTCCCCCTCCTTTCTCTCAAATACCTGGCTCTGCGCACCAACTTTGCTTCTTCCTGAAAGTCTGTGAAACGCCGCTTGAACGTGAAACTGCTTCCCAGCCCGTGCTGCCACACTGCTGGGATCCCGGAGCTTTTTGTTTGTTTGTTTTGAATTGTTTGTTTTGTTTTCTTTTTCTTTTCTCAAATTGGGAGCCCATTCTAGCCAGGCAGTATTGTGCAGCTTGGGACCTACCTGCTCAGTTTGCGCAGATGCGCACAGGGATCCCTGAGAACATTTCTCTTTTCTTGTTTTTTTGGGGCTTTTTTTTTTTTTTCTGTTTTTCTTTGGGAGGGTTTCTTGTTCTATTTTATTATTATTTGTTTTGTTTTGTTTTCCCTCTTTTTCCCTTCTTGTCTTTCTTCATTACTCAGTTTCTTGTCTCTCTATACTTTCCTTCTCTTCCTGCCCCCTGAATACCTGGTGCGGAGTGACACCTCTACCCCTCCTAGCGAGGCTATATTTCACAGCCTGGAAGCAACTTCCCCAGACCTCACAGCTGCACCAGAGGGATCCCTGGGAGCTTTGCTTTTCCTCTTTCTTTCTAATTTTTATTCATTTTTTTTCTTCTCCTTTTTGTTTTTCTCCATTTCATAGTCTCTCATCTCTCCACTCCAACGGCAAGTTCCCCTAGCACTCTTTTTTGTTTGTATGTTCTTGGGTCCCATTCCTCTTTCCTCTCTCCCATACCCGTCTTCGTTCCACACACCACAATCTCCCCCCTCCATCCTACCTACCTGCACCATGCGCTGAACATCATACCACCAATCAGCCCGGGCATGGCCTACCAGAACCTACCCTGCACTGATTACCAGCTCGCCCTGGTGGCCATAGTAAGTGCCACAGACAAACCAACCCAGCAACTCCTCTTCAGCGAGACCTGCCCTGCTATACCATATCTGAGCGACTGACCCTGCCCAATTGGAGAAGGAGGTGAAAAGTATCATGCCCAAAGACAAGCAAACAACAACACACAGCACGCCTGCTCAGACATAGCCAAATAAAACAAAAAAGCAGGACAAAACAAACAAATCTACAATAAACAAATGAGGAAAATAACTACCAAATGCCCCGAAGACAGTAGATAATATCAAAACATTTACAAAAACAGGACAGGATGGTGCCAGTAGGCATCCAAAATAAAACACCAGATGACTTTCCAGTAGAATAAAAGGCACTAGAACAACCTGATAGGGAATTCAAATCTCTAATATTCAAAGCTATCCAAGAGTTGAATCAAAAAGCAGACAAAAATGAGGAAAAAATAGACAAATTCACAGAAAAGGCAGACAAATTCATGGACAATACAGACAAAAAAAAATGGAATAATTCAGGAAAATAATACAGGAACAAAATGCCAAAATGAATTTACAACTAGAAGTCATACAAAAACAACAATTAGAAATCCAAAACATACACAACAAGATTTTAGAAATGGACAGTGTCATAGAAGGGCTGAGGAGCAGGTCTGAAACGGTGGAAGACAGGATCAGCAAAACTGAAGACAAATACTTGGATACAACTCTGAGGAAAAATCAGAAAAAAAGAATGAGGAAAAATGAAGAGACCCTGAGAATTATGTGGGATACAATCAAAAGCAAAAATTTGTGAGTGATCAGCATTCCAGAACAAGGAGAAAACAGAAAACACAGGATCACTGAAGAACTCCTGACAGAAAACTTCCCCAATATCAGGAAAGATGAAAAGCTGGCCATTCAGGAAGCTCAACAAACCCCATATAGGATAGACCCCAAAAGAAAATCACCAAGGCATATCATAAGCACATTTGCCAAAACCAAAGACAAACAAAGAATCCTGAGGGCAGCTCAAAAAAAAAAGTCACATACAGAGGCGAAACAATAAGGCTAAGCTCAGATTATTTGGCAGAAGCCATGCAGGCAAGAAGGCAATGGGATGACATATATAACACCTTGAAAGAAAAAAATTGCCAGCCAAAAATAATATATCCTGTAAAACTCTCATTCAAACATGATGGTGAAATTAGGTCATTTCCAGATAAACAAAAATTAAGGGACTATGTAAAAACCAAACCAAACTTACAGAATTATTCAAGGGAGTCCTTTGATCTGAGAGCAAACAACATCAGCTCACAGGCTGAATCTAGGATGCAGGATTGTACCAGCCAGATACTAATCTAGGAAAAGAACTCTCAAGGACTATCCAAAACCAAAAGAAATACAACAGGGAATCAGAGCAATTAACCTGTAAATGACAACAACATCAGAACTATAAAAGAGGGAATAAACAGTGTAGAGTGTAGGTATAGAACCTTCTTATGGAGAGGAAGGCAAGGCGATACCACTAATAGACTGCTTCAAACTTAGAAAAATAAGGGTAAATTTCAGGGTAACCACAAAGAAAGTTAACAAACCTACTCATCAAAATAAAGAGGAAAAACATAAAGTCTCAGCAAAAACAAAACCTACAAAAACAAAAGAAATGGAAAAAAAATCCACAAACAAAAGGAATTCAGCACAGGAGAGTAAGAGAAACAAAGAAAAAGTCAACACCACAAAAAAACACGAATCAGAAACACTGGAAATGACAAATGTTGGAGAGGCTGTGGGGAGATCAGAACTCTTATGCACTGCTGGTGGGAATGCAAAATGATACAACCATTTTGGAAAATGATATGGTGCTTCCTTGGAAAGCTAGAAATAGAAATATACAACCCAGCAATCCCATTGCTAGGAATATATCCTAGAGAAATAAGAGCCGTCACACGAATAGACATATGCACACCCATGTTCATTGCAGCATTGTTCGCAATAGCAAATGGAAACAACCTAGATGTCCATCAACAGATGAATGGATAAACAAACTATGGTACATAGACACAATGGAGTATTATGCAATGATAAAGAACAATGATGAATCTGTGAAGCATCTCATGGATGAAACTGGAGGACATTATGCTGAGTGAAATAAGTCAATCACAAAAGGACAAATATTGTATGAGACCTCTATTGTAAAACTCATGAAAAAGTTTACACACAAAAAGTAACAATCTTTGCTGGTCACAAAGGATGGGAGGGGTGGGGGGGAAATACTAAATAGACGATAGATAAGTGGTAACTTTGGTGAAGGGTAGGATAGTACACAATACTGGGGAAGCCAGTACAACTTGTACAAGGAAAGGTCATGGAAACTTCATAGACATATCCAAATTCCCTAAGGGACTGAATTGCTGGGTGGAGGGCTGTGGGGACCATGGTTTCGGGGAACATCTAGCTCAACTGGCATAACAGTTTATAAAGACAATGTTCTGCATTCTACCTTCATGGGTAGCGTCTGGGGTCTTAAAAGCCTGTGAGCTGCCATCTAAGATATTCCACTGGTCTCACTGCTTCAGGAGCAAGGGAGAATGAAGAGAACAGGATACAAGGAAAAGATTAGTCCAATGGACCACAGCTACCACGGCCTTCACCAGACTGAGTCCAGTACAGCTAGATGGTGCCTGGCTACCACCACTGACTGCTCTGACCGGGATCACAACAGATGGTCCTGGACAGAGCTGGAGAAGAATGTAGAACAAAATTCTAACAAACGGGGGACCTCATACCATCAAGAAAGCAGTGTCATGAGCAGAGCGTGTCCTTTGGACTGGGGTCCCTGCGCCGAGAAGCTCCTAGTTCAGGAGAACATTGATGAGAAGGCCGACAGAGAAAGTCTTCCCCTGGAGCTGACGCCCTGAATTTGGACTTTTAGCCTACTTTGACTGTGAGGAAATAAACTTCTCTTTGTTAAAACCATCCACTTGTGGTACTTCTGTTATGGCAGCACTAGATGACTAAGACACTGAGCAAATAATCAGAGAAGCCGGACTGCGTAAAGAAGAACGAGGCATCAGGATTGGAGGAAGACCCATTAACGACCTGCGATATGCAGATGACACAACCTTGCTGAAAGTGAAGAGGACTTGAAGCACTTACTGATGAAGATCAAAGAGTACATTACACCTCAACATAAAGAAGACAAAAATCCTCACAACTGGAACAATAAGGAATATCATGATAAAAGATTGAAGTTGTCAAGGATTTCATTTTACTTGGATCCACAATCCATGCCCATGGAAGCAGCAGTCAAGCAATCCAACAATGTATTGCATTGGGTAAATTTGCTGCCAAAGACCTCCTTAAAATGTTAAAAAGCAAAAATGTCAGTTTGAGGACTAAAGTGCACCTGACCCAAGCCATGGTATTTTTAATCTCCTCACATGCATGTGAAAGCTAGACAATGAATAGAAAGACCAGAGAAGAATTGATGCCTTTGTATTATGGTGTTGACGAAGAATATTGAATATACTATGGACTGCCAGAAGAATGAACAAATGTGTCTTGGAAGAAGTACAGCCAGAATGCTCCTTAGAAGCAAAGATGGCGAGACTTTGTCTCATGTACTTTGGACATGTTATCAGGAGGGCCAGTCCCTGGAGAAGGTTCTTGTGCTTTGTAAAGTAGAGGGTCAGCGAAAAAGTGGAAGAACCTCAATGAGATGGACTGACGCAGTGGTTGTAATAATAGGCTCAAACATAGCAATGATTGTGAGGATGGCACAGGACCAGGCAATGTTTCGCTCCATTGTACGTAGGGTAGCTGTGAGTCAGAACTGACTCAATGGAACCTAACAAGAACACAGCATACGTATCTACACATGAGAAACATATTCTAAATCATCATTTTTAGTTTTCTGGCTGTAGGCAAGTAGCTGAGAAACTGACATACCATTTCTGGTTTGCTGAGCAGCAGAATCAGCAGAGCCCTCTGGTGTCTTTGGAGCATTGAGGAAAGAATCTGGAGACATGGCAATGTGAGTCAGGAGGAGGCAAAGATCACCTCTGCCTGATCTGCTTCTGAAAGCCTTAAAAATCTTGTGGAACACTTCTACTCTGCACACATAGGGTCTCCATGAGTTGGAATTGACTCACAGCAACTGGTTTGGGATTATTATTATTTTTGCCTTGACCACAAACCATGAACTTCATCACCTTCCTGGCTGGGGAAATTCCTAGCCTTCCTGTTGGCCTGAGTCAGCTGGGGCCAGCCACAGTGAGGAAAAGGCTTGTACACTAAAGCCTGGGAGCAGACCACTTGCTAAAGTTCATCTTATAGGATTACCCAGGATTACCAGGAAGATACCCCAGGGCCTTTCTAGGATACTGTAGACCATCTAATGGATGTTGTGTAGGATTTTATCTTAGAAAATTAACAGACGCTCAGGTTTGTCATGCATATATTCATTTATTTTATTGCAAAGTAGTCATGGGAAGGCATTCAAGGAAGACCTCATAACATTCATTTAGAACAGGAGAATTGGAATTAACAATTACAATGTTAGTTCAATGGTTAGACACCAAATCTTTAGACTTCAGGAGTTTCCCTTTAATGAGAGGTTTTGGGAGGACGGCTTGACTGTGGCTCAAACTCGACGGACATCCCTCGGAGCTAAGGTCCAAGGTCAGCTGTGGTGGACAGAATCTCAGTTCCATCTCTGCCTTCTCTCCATGAATGAGTAGAAATTCAGGGCTTATATGTGAATTTGTCACCTTGGCCTAATACAATAATGGCCAGTGTGACGTCAAGACTAGTATATTCTATCTTTTCTCCAGGTTTAGAGATCAGCCAAATGGTGAATTTTTCTTCAAGGTTAGAGATTAGGGAGGTTGTTTAGACTTCTGTCTCAAGGATAGTTTACAAAGATTAACTATGCTATGTCTTCTTTTATCACAGCATGTCCGGTCAAAGTCAACTTAAAGATTGTTCACCACATTCTTCACATGCTTCTATGTCTAAGTTCACAAATTTTCTAAATAACTTTCTCATGGCTTATAGCTAATGATTAAAAGGACCCTGATGGTGCAATGGTTAAAGCACTCAGCTGCTAACTGAAAGGTTGGCGTTGGAACCCATCAGCTGCTTCATGGGAGAAGGATATGGCAGTCTGCTTCCATAAAGATCACAGCCTTGGAAACCCTATGGGGCACTTCTATTCTGTCCTATACAGTTCCTATGAGCCTAAAGCAATGGGTTTGGTTTTGGTTATAGTTAATGTTAGAAAGCCTCACAAAGGCAGGCATATTTCTAAGTTCATATTATGAGTGCTTATACATATATTTTTTGAAAGCATAATAGTGACATATCTTATGAAATTTGAGAGCATTATAGAAACATACAGAACAATGGACCACTCTAAAGAGCTGACAGTGATAAAATAACACTGCCAGAGACCAGTCTCTAGCAGCCAGATCTAGCTGAAGAAACATCCTACACCCAACATGCAGGCAAACATGTAACTGAAATCCCCATTACCTTCCCTGGTGCTGTTGCTGGGCAAAGGAGCAGAGGGATTCCAAGGCCTTCTGAGAGCTAGATGGGAATAGGGGAGGATTGCTGGCAAAGAAGAGAGGGCACTTGTTATGGATTGAATTGTGTCCCCCAAAAATATATGTTGTAAATCCTAACCCCTGTACCTGTGGTTAGAGCCCTGGTGGTGCAGTGGTTAAGAGCTCAGCTGCTACCCAAAAGGTTGGCAGTTCAAATCCACCAGCCGCTCCTTGGAAACACTATCAGGCAGTTCTATTCTGTCCTATAGGGTCACTATGAATTGGAATTTACTTGACAGCAACGGGTTTGGTATTTTTTTTCAGGGAAAAAGATGTGGCAGTCTGCTTCTGCAAAGATTACAGCCTTGGAAACCCTATGGGGTAGTTCTACTCTGACTTATAGGGTCACTATGAGTTGCAATCAACTCAAAGGCAATGAAGTTGTTTTTTTGGTTTTACACATGTGGTTATAATCCCTTTTGGGAATGGATTTTCCTTGTTACGTTAATGAGGCAGCATTGGTGTAGGGTGTGTCTTGAGTCGATCTCTTTTGAGATATAAAAGAGCAGACTGAGCAAGCGGAGGTGGGGGAAGAGAGATGCCGTGCCTCATGAAGATCACCAAGGAGCCAAAGAACAGAAGCTGAAGAGACAAGGACCTTCCCCGAGAGCCCACAGAGAGAGAAAGCCTTCCCTTGGAACCAGTGCCCTGAATTTGAACTTCTAGCCTCCTAAACTATGAGGAAATAAATTTCTGTTTCCTAAAGCAAAAAAAAATTCTAACAAACAAAAAAAGACCAGATTTACTGGCCTGACAGAGACTGTAGAAACCCCAAGAGTATCGCCCTCACCCTTTTAGCTCAGTGGTGAAGTCACTCCTGAGGTTCACCGTTCAGCTGGGGATTGGACAGCCCCATAAAACAAAATGGGATTAATGAGGCACAGCAGTCCGGGGACAAGGACTAGAAGGCAGGAGGGGACAGGAAAGCTGGTGATAGGGAACCCAAGGTTGAGAAGGGACAGTGTTGACCTGTCGTGGGGTTGTTAACCATTGTCATAAGGCAATATGTATACTAACTGTTTAATGAGAAACTCTTCTGTAAACATTCATCTAAAGTACAAAAAAAAAAAAAAAGAATTATGTGAGATCAAATTGACAACTCAAAAGATTTGATGGGAAGCCTAGGGGGCAGTAAGTTGAAGATAATGGTGATGGAAAAATTTGGAAAAGGATAGTGAGAATAGCAGCACAACTGGAAGAATGTAATCAATGTCACTGAATTGTACATGTATATATTTTTGAAATGGTGTATCTCTGGCTATGTATATTTTCATCAAAAAAGAAAAAAGTTCCTCCAAGGTCGAGAAGGGAGAGTGTTGACACGTTATGGGGTTCTTCACCAATGTCATAAAACAATATGCTACTGACTGTGTAATGAGAAACTTCTGTAAACCTTCACCTAAAGTACAATAAAAAAAACAAAAATAAAAAAAGGGGAAAATGCAGAACAAACTTCCAAATTCTCATGGAATCCATACTTTCTGGAGCCATGGAGTCTGGATGAACCCCTGAAACTATTGCCCTGAGGTAGTCTTTAAACCTTAAACCAAAAATATCTCCTGAAATATTCTTAAAACCAAACAATAATTTTAGTTTAACTAGTAAAGAATATCTGCTTTGAGCACTGTGTTCTTTTAAGATCCATCTCTATGGGATCAAATTCACAACAGCAATTCGAAAGATTAGACAGGAACCTTAGCGGGCAGTGAGTTTATGTTAATGAGGGAGGAACAACTCAGAAAAGGAGGGTGAGAATGATTGCATGACTCAAAGTTTGTAATCAATGTCTCTGAATTATACATGTAGAAATTGTTGAATTGATGTATGCTCTGTTGTGTATATTCTGAACAACAAATTATTTTAAAAAAACGCAATGAGAGATACTACACACCTATTGTTATTGTTCTACCGTCAAGTCAATTCCAACTCAAAGCAACCCTATATGACAAACTAGAACTACCCCATAGGGTTTCCTAGGCTTTAATTTTTATGGGAGCAGATTGCCAGGGCTTTTCTCCCATGGAGCAGCTGGTGGGTTCGAACATCTGACCTTTTGGTTAGTAGTTGAATGCTTAACCATTGTACCACCAGGGCTCCACACAGCTATTAGAATGTTAAATAAATAGTGACAATACCAAATGCTGGCAAAGATGCAGAGAAACGGGATCATTCTTGAAATGACAAAAGTATAGAAAGGGAGAACAGATTTGTGGTTACCAGGAGTTAGGGAGGGGGTCAGGGCAGGAGGGACATTGGTGTGGCTATAAAGTGCAACATGAGGGATCCTTGTGGTGAAGGAAATGTTCTGTATCTTGGCTCATATCAAGGTCAATATCCTGGTTGTCATATTGTACCGTTGTTTTGCAAGATGTTAATCTAAACAATTAACGCAAAGACTATCATGTAAGCAATCTAGTAGGGAAAATTCTGACTCAGCATGTTTAATGCAACATTTTCACATCCATTAAATTGGTATCAACAGTAAATCACACAAATGAAAGTTGCAAAATCTAACCTATATGGAATCAGTGCTTGTCAGGTAGCTGGTGCTGGAGCAATTGTATATTCATAGGACTTCTCTTGGACTTCTGTTGCTACCCGTACACAAAAAATCACATACAAAAAAACTAAACTAGAACTGAGTTCAGCAAGATTGAAGAATATGATATAAACATACAACAATCAATTGTCCACACCAGTCTTTCACACCATGGAAGATGCCAGGAAGAGAAAAAAACGAGTAAAGAATTTTGTATTGTTTTATTTCCTTCCTGTACTGAAATTATTTTGATAGTTCAGCAAAGACAATAACCGTAGGGGTTATAAATTCAGGCTTAGTTTAGAGCCAAACTTGGGTAGGACCCTGATTTTGACATTTACCTGTGTGACTCAGGCAAGTTACTTCAGTTATGTAAAATGGCAGTTATGATAGTATTTGCTTCATAGCATTGCTGTGAGGATGAAACGAGGTTAAGTATGTAAAGCACTTAGTACAATATGAAGAATAAAGCAAGTGCTCAATAAACATTTAGTTATTCATATACACTATCTCTTCAAGAAGAGTTTAATTATTTCACTAAGTATGATCCCTGTGGTGGATACTGTTAAGCTCTTTGGCCACCCAGCCCCTTGAACACCTTACAATATTTGAGGAATTCCTCACCTTATGAACTCATGCCTTCCATATATAAAGGCCAGAAGCTCATGTTTGCAGCCTCCTTTGCAGCTAGGTCACAGAGATATCAGACATGAATATGAAAACTGGGAGTTGTGAAGAAGGCGTTGGGTAAAATCCATTATGGCAATGTTTCATTCTGTTATACATAAGGTCACCATGAGTCAGAATTGACCCGACAGCAACGGGTTTGGGTTTTTTGGGTTTAGCTGGGGAAGTAAAAATCCTAACAAGAAAAAAAGACCTCATCATCAATATTAAATAAAAGTAAACACATTTATTATTGAAAAGGCACAACAGAGTACTTGCAGATAGGTAGTCCAAAAGAGACTTACAAAGTGAGAATAAAATCTCTCACAATTTATACAACTAAATTATAATTTTATACCATATATTTTTAGCTATCAAATAACATGTGACTTTAAAACTACTAGTACCCTATTTCCCATTGACAGCACAATTATCACTTGTCATTTGGGTTTACGGTATCCTGTTTTCCACAGGAAGATGTAATAGCCCAATTTGTGACCAGGTCCCTCTTGGTTGAGTCTTTATTTTTCACATTCCTTTACCCTAAATTCATTTGGTAACTAGGGGAGGCATTTTTTAAATTAACTGTCATCATCTGAAAGAATAGAACTTGTCTCCCTGAGAAACAAATGGTTACACCTATGATAAGCTCCTAAAGTGACAGGGAAACTTGAGCTCTATCTTTCTAGGTGTTTACATTTCAAGAAGGATGAAGCAATTCAAAAGGCGACATGAGTAAGGAGTCAGGCCCTTTATATCTTCCAACGAAACACTCTTAGAAGGAGAGAAGAAGGGTAATGGTCTCTTTGCCACTTATAAACAGAGAAAATAATTTTTTTAAATAATATTTTAGTACTTAGATTGGATTGTAGATTAATTGATTTTTATTATACGTAAAATAAATAAATAAAATATAGCCAGCCATCCTGCATTAAGAACTCAAAGGACAGGCTACAAAGTAAATTTTAAATCAGGTTTTAAAAAGACACAGCTGAGTACTGGTACAAGGACAGATACATTGACCAACGGAACAGAATTGAGAACCCAGATATAAATCCATCCACCTACAGTCATCTGATCTTCATCAAGGGCCCAAAGTCCATCAAATGGGGAAAAGACAGTCTTTTTAACAAATGGTGCTGGCAAAACTGGATATCCATCTGCAAAAAAATGAAACAGGACCCATACCTCACACTGTGTACAAAAACAACTTCAAAATGGATCAAAGATCTGAATATAAAGCCTAAAACTATAAAGTTCATAGAAGAAAAAACAGGACCAACACTACAGGCCTTAATACACGGCATTAACAGGATACAAACCATAACCATCAACGCACAAACCCCAACAGATAAGCTAGATAACTGGGATCTTCTAAAAATCAAACACCTGTGCTCTTCAAAAGACTTCACCAAAAGAGTAAAAGGAGAACCTACAGACTGGGAAAAAACTTTTGGACAGTAGAAGTCAGACAAAGGTCTAATCTCCATAATCTACAAGAAAATCAAACCCCTCTACAACAAAAAGACAAATAATCCTGTTAAAAAATGGGCAAAGGAAATGAACAGACACTTCACCAAAGAAGACATTCAAATGGCCAACAGACACATGAGGAAATGCTCACGATCACTAGCCATTAGAGAAATGCAAATTAAAACCACAGTGAGATACCATCTCACCCCGGCATTACCTGCACGAATCAAAAACACTGGAAATAACAACTGTTGGAGGGGCTGCGGGGAGATGGGAACTCTTATGCACTGCTGGTGGGAATGCAAAATGATACAACCATTTTGGAAAACGATATGGCAATTCCTCAGAAAGCTAGAAATAGACATACCATTCGATCCAGCAATCCCACTCCTAGGAATATATCCTACAGAAATAAGAGTCGTCACTCGAATAGACATATGGACACCTATGTTCATGGCAGCATTGTTCACAATAGCAAAACGATGGAAACAACCTAGATGCCCATCAACAGATGAATGGATAAACAAACTATGGAACATATACACAATGGAGTACTATGCAATGAGAAAGAACAACAATGAATCTGTGAAGCATCTCATAACATGGATGAAACTGGAGGACATTATACTGAGTGAAATAAGTCAATCACAAAAAGACAAATATTGTATGAGACCTCTATTGTAAAAACCCATGAAAAAGTTCACACACAAAATGTAACAATCTTTGTTGGTTACCAGGGATGGGAGGGGTGGGGGGGGGAATACTAAATAGGCAATAGATAAGTGGTATCTTGGGTGAAGAGTGAGACAGTACACAGTACAGGGGAAACTAGCACAACTTGTACAAGGAAAGGTCATGGAAGCCCCATAGATACATCCAAACTCCCTGAGGGACTGAATTGCTGGGTGGAGGGCTGTGGGGACCATGGTCTCCAGGAACATCTAGCTCAACTGGCATAACACAGTTTATAAAGACAATGTTCTACATTCTACCTTGGTGGGTAGTGTCTGGGGTCTTAAAAGCCTGTGAGCGGCCATCTAAGATACTCCACTGGTCTCATCCCTTCGGGAACACGGGAGAATGAAGAGAACAGGATACAAGGAAAAGATTAGTCCAAAGGACTAATGGTCCACAGCTACCAAGGCCTCCACCGGACTGAGTCCAGTACAGCTCGATGGTACCTGGCTACCACCATTGACTCCTCTGACCAGGATCTCAACCGAGGGTTCTGGACAGAGCTAGAAAAGGATGTAGAACATAATTCTAACTCACAAAAAAAAGACCAGATTTACTGGCCTAAAGGAGACTGGAGAAACCCTGAGAGTATGGCCCCCAGACACCCTTTTAGCTCAGTGGTGAAGTCATTTCCAAGGTTCATCATTCAGCCTGGGAATGGACAGCCCCATAAAACCAAATGGGACTAATGAGGTACAGCAGTTGAGTGACAAGGGCCAGAAGGCAGAAGGGGACAAGCAAGCTGGTGATAGGGAACCCAAGGTTGAGTAAGGATATTGTTGATGTGTTGTGAGATTGTTAACCATTGTCATAGGGCAACATGTGTACTAACTGTCAAATGAGAAACTATTTTGTTCTGTAAGCCTTCATCTAAAGTGAGAACAGAAGCACAATTGGAAGAGCGTAGTCAATGTCACTGAACTGTGCCTGTAGAAATTTTTGAAATGGTGTATCTTTGGCTATGTGTATTTTCACCAAAAAAAAAAGGTTGAGAAGTTAGAGGGTTGACATGTTGTGGGGTTATTAACCAATGTCATAAAACAATATGTGTACTACTGTTTCATGAGAAACTATTTGTTCTGTAAGCCTTCACCTGAAGTACAATAACAAAAGAAAAAAAAAGAGCAGAGGTGGCAATATTAATCTCTGACAAAGCAGACTTTAAAGTAAAATCCACCACAAAGGATAAGGAAGGACACCATATAATGATTAAAGGATCAATACACCAGGAGGACATAACTATGATAAATATTTACTCACCCAATGACAGGGCTCCAAAATACATAAAAAAAAATCTAACAGCACTGAAAAGAGAGATAGACAGCTCCACAATAGTAGTAGCAGACTTCAACACACCACTTTCACTGAAGGACAGAATATCCAGAAAGAAGCTCAACAAAGACATGCAAGAGTTAAATGCTACAATCAACCAACTTGATCTCACAGACATATACCGAACAATCCACCCAACAGCAGCCAAGTATACTTTCCTTTCCAACACACACGGAACATTCTCCAGAACAGACCACATATAAGGCAAGCCTTAACAAAATCCAAAGCATCAAAATATTACAAAACATCTTTTCTGACCATACACCCATAAAACTAGAAATCAACAACAGAAAAAGCAAGGGAAAAAAATCAAACACGTGGAAACTGAACAACACCTTGATTAAAAACTGGGTTATAGAAGAAATTAAGGATGGAATAAAAAAATTCATAGAATCAAATGAGAATGAAAATACATCCTACCAGAACCTTTGGGACACAGCAAAAGCAGTGCTCAGAGGTCAGTTTACAGCAATAAATGCACACATCCAAAAAGAAGAAAGGGGCATAATCAAAACATTAACACTACAACTGGAACAAGTAGAAAGAGAGCAGCAAAAGAAGCCCTCAGGCGCCAGAAGAAAGGAAATAATAAGAATTAAGAGTAGAATTAAATGAAATAGAGAATAGAAAAACAATTGAAAGAGTTAACAAGACCAAAAGCTGGTTCTTTGAAAAGAGCAACCAAATTGATAAACCATTGGCCAAACTGACAAAAGAAAAACAGAAGAGAAAGCAGATAACCTGTATAAGAAATGAGATGAGTGATATCACAACAGACCCAACTGAAACTAAAAGAATCATAACAGAATACTATGAAAAACTGTAACAAATTTGAAAACCTAGAGGAAATGGACAAATTTCTAGAAACTCAGTACCTACTTAAACTAACACAAACAGAGGTACAACAACTAAATAAACCCATAACAAAAGAAGAGATTGAAAATGTAATTTTAAAACTCCCAACAAAAAAAAGTCCTGGCCCAGATGGCTTCACTGGAGAATTCTACCAAACTTTCAGAGAAGAGTTAACACCACTACTACTACAGGTATTTCAGAGCACAGAAAAGGATGGAATGCTCCCAAACTCATTCCATGAAGCCAGCATAACCCTGATACCAAAACCAGGTAAAGACACAACAAAAAAAAAATTACAGACCAATATCCCTCATGAACATTGACACAAAAATCCTCAACAAAATTCTAGCCAATAGAATTCAGCAACATATCAAAAAAATAATTCACCATGATGAAGTGGGATTTATACCAAGTATGCAGGGATGGTTCAACATCAGAAAAATAATCAATGTAATCCATCACATAAATAAAACAAAAGACAAGAACTACATGATCTTATCAATCAATGCAGAAAAGGCACTTGACAAAGTCCAACACCCATTCATGATAAATACTCTCAGCAAAATAGGAATAGAATGGAAATTCCTGAATATAATTAAGGGCATTTATACAAAGCCAACCGCCAACATCATCCTAAATGGAGAGACTTTGAAAGCATTCCCCTTGATAACAGGAACCAGACAAGGATGCCCTTTATCACCACTATTATTCAACATTGTCCTGGAGGTCCTAGCTAGAGCAAGTAGGCTAGAAAAAGAAATAAAGGGCATCCAGACTGGTAGGGAAGAAGTCAAAGTATCTCTATTTGCAGATGATATGATCTTATACACAGAAAACCCCAAAGAATCCACTAGGAAACTACTGGAACTAATGGAAGATTTCAGCAAAGTTTCAGGATACAAGATAAACATACAAAAATCAGTTGGATTCCTTTATACCAACAAAGAGAACCTCGAAGAGGAAATCACCAATTCTATACCATTTACAAGCCCCCAAGAAGATAAAATACTTAGGAATAAATCTAACCAGAGATGTAAAAGATCTATACAATGAAAACTACAAGACACTACTGCAAGAAACTAAAAGAGACCTGCATAAGTGGAAAAACATACCTTGCTCATGGATAGGTAGGCTCAACATCATTAAAATGTCAATTCTACCCAAGCAATCTACAGATATAATGCAATCTGATCCAAATTCCACTCGGCATTTTTTAATGAGATGTAGAAACAAATCATCAACTTCATATGTAAAGGGAAGAGGCCCCGAATAAGTAAAGCATTACTCAAGAAGAAGTACAAAGTCGGAGGCCTCATACTACCAAAACAGCCTGGTACTGGTACAACAGATACATAGACCAATGGAACAGAGTTGAGAATCTAGACATAAATTCATCCACCTATGAGCACCTGATATTTGACAAAGGCCCAATGTCCGTTAATTGGGGAAAAGACAGTCTCTTTAACAAATGGTGCTGGCATAACTGGATATCCATCTGCAAAAAACTGAAATAAGACCCATACCTCACACCATGCACAAAAACTAACTCAAAATGGATCAAAGACTTAAATATAAAATCGAAAACAATGAAGATCATGGAAGAAAAAATAGGGACAATGCTAGGAGCCCTAATACATGGCATAAACACAATACAAACCATAAGTAACAATGCAGAAGCACCAGAGAAAACTAGATAAATGGGAACACCTAAAAATCAAACACTTATGCTCATCAAAAGACTTCACCAAAAGAGTAGAAAGACAACCTACAGACTGGGAAAAACTTTTTGGCTATGACAAATCCGATCAGTGTCTAATCTCTAAAATCTACAAGATACTGCAAAACCTCAACAACAAAAAGACAAATAACCCAATTAAAAAATGGGCAAAGGATATGAGCAGGCACTTTGCCAAAGAAGATATTCAGGCAGCTAACAGACACATGAAGAAATGCTCACGATCATTACCCATTAGAGAAATGCAGATCAAAACTACAATGAGATATCATCTCACCCCAACAAGGCTAGCATTAATCCAAAAAAACACAAAATAATAAATGCTGGAGAGGTGGTGGAGAGACTGGAACACTTATACACTGTTGGTGGGAATGTAAAATGGTACAACCACTTTGGAAATTGATTGGCGCTTCCTTAAAAAGCTAGAAATAGAAGTACCATATGATCCAGCAATCCCGCTCCGTGGAATATATCTTAGAGAAATAAGAGCTGTCACATAAATAGATATATGCACACCCACGATCACTGCAGCATTGTTCACAATAGCTAAAAGATGGAAACAACCTAGGTGCCCATCAATGGACGAATGGATAAACAAATTATGGTATAGCCACACAATGCAATACTACGCAAAAATAAAGAACAACGATAAAGCTGTGAAACATAACATGAAGGAATCTGGAGGTCATTACGCTGAGTGAATTTAGTCTGTCACAGAAGAGCAAATATTGTATAAGACCGCTATTATAACAACTCAAGAAAAGATTTAAACACAGAAGAAGGGAAGGACAACACACACTACAGGGGAAGTCAGCACAACTAGACTAAACCAAAGCTAAGAGTTTCCTGAATACAATCAAACACTTTGAGGGACAGAGTAGCAGGGGTAGGGGTCTGGGACCATGCTTTCAGGGGACATCTAGGTCAACTGGCATAACAAAGCTTTTTAAGAAAATGTCCTGCATCCTACTTTGGTGAGTGGTGTCTGGGGTCTTAAAAGCTTGCAAGTGGCCATCTAAGATGCATCAATTGGTCCCAACCACGTGGAGTAAAGGAGAATGAAGAACACCAAAAACACACTGAAAGTTGTAGCCCAAGAGACAGAATGGGCCACATAAACCAGAGACTCCATCAGCCTGAGACCAGAAGAACTAGACGGTGCCCAACTACCACCAATGACTGCCCTGGACTGGACTGTGAGACATAAAGTGATACTTGTGAGGAGTGTGCCTCTTAGCTCAAGTAGATACAAGAGACTAAACGGGCAGCTTCTTGCCGGAGGTGAGATGGGAAGGCAGAGAGGGCTAGGAGCTGGTTGAATGGACATGGGGAATCAGGGGTGGAAAGGAGGAGTGTGCTGTCACAGTATGGGGAGAGCAATTAGAGTCACATAACTATGTATAAATTTTTGTATAGGAAAAAAAAAAAGAATGAGGGGAAAAAATATTTACAGAAAAACCAAAGATGATAGAGTTCATAACAAAAAGATCTTTACTAGAGAAACTTCTAGAGACTGTATGTCAGAAAGATGGAAAATTATCCTAGAAGGAACATCTTAAATGCAAGAAAGAAGGGTCAAAAACGTGGTAAATATGTGGCTAAATCTAATGAAACATTAATTGTGAAATGGAAGAAAACCAGATCTCACAAGGTCTTCAGCCTGACTTCTTTTCTGGGTGGCCAAGAAAAACTTCAAGTTTTGAACTTGGAATAAGGAGTTCTGTTGCCTTCAATTAGCTGGCAGAACCAAATGAAAATTCTCTCTGGAAGAAGGTAATAGCCTAGGCCTCAAATTGTCTCTACAAACAAGTTTTTCAAATAAAATGTTCAACAAACAAAGATAATTAGACACACAATGTAAGTGAGAACCAGCAGAAGCAAGAAAGGCATCACAGTGACTCCAGATTTTGAATTATCAGGCATCTGTAAAACATCTATGCTTACTGTGTTCTAGAGATAAAAGCCAACCTTGAAAATTTTAGAATGAAACTGGAAACTACAAAAAGAAAAAAGACATAGCAGCTTTGAAAAAAGAAATAGAAATTCTAGAATAATAATAAAAAATTTAATAACTCAGTGGATAGTTTTAGCAGCATATTAGATACAGCTGAAGAAAGAATTGGTAACTGAAAGACTGGTTAGAAGAAACTAGATGGAAGTACAGAGAGACCAAATGCTGGAAAATAGATAGTAAGATACATAGAACATACAGTGATACTGTATAATGTACATTTAAGTGTAGTCCCAGAAAGAGAGGAGAAAGAATAGAGTAGAAGCAATATTTGAAGAGTTGATGGCTGAGAATTTTCCAAAAGTGATGAAAGATAATGCAGTGTAGTGAATTACTTAATATGACCCTTCTAGCCATGCATGGTCTTATAACTCTCACACAATGATTGGGTGGAACTATGCAAATAAGGTGCTTGTGGCCCACCAAGCGGACTGGACAGCCTGCTAATAATGCAGATAAGGTACATGGAGCCCTTGCGAAGGTTGGACCATGCAAATAAGATGTATGGAAACCTGACAAGGGAATTGGTTAGTTCTGCCATCCTGCTAGGCTTAAAATGAGCCAATCCCAGGAGCTGGAGGAGGGGGAACTCACTACCTGAAAAGAAAGGAGTGGGGTATGTCCTTTGGACCCAGCGTCCTTGCACTGAGAACCTCCTAGACCCAGGAGACATTAAAAAAAAAGAGAGTGCTATAGCACCAGAGACAGCTCTAGACATCGAGCAGCAGCAGCAGAGAAATGGCAGCTGCAGAACCAAGACTGGAGTGTGACAGAGCGGTTGGCTTCCCAGCCTACAAAGCAAAGCAGCTACAATGGGTGAGCTGACCCACTGAGCAAGAGAGCTGAAAGCTTTAGGGCAGGAGGTTTCCTGGAGAAGTAGGGTACCTCCAGGCACTTGTCAGCAGAGCTATGATTGCCAGCCGACAGAGCGAGTCCATTCCACTCACAGCGACACTACAGGACAGAGCATAACTGCCCCCATTAGGGTTTCCAAGGCTGCAAATCTTCATGGAAGCAGACTGCCCCATCTTTCACCCACAGATAGGCTGGTAAGATGAAACTGCCAACCTTCTGGTTAGTCAGCAGCCGAGCACTTTAACCACTATGCCACCAGGACGCCTCAAAAATCCTCTAATGATCTAAAATTAATGTTTCTTCCTAGATGCTGCCTCCACCCTCCACGTTCTTTCCACACACACACTGGGAGGAGGGCGGCTGGCAGAAAAGAAGCCTGCAGGTGAGGGTTCAGAGCTATAAACTTGTCTCTTCCGCAGTTACAGCACCTTCCCCAGTCTTGGGGCGACCATCAAAGGGAGATTTGGAAGAAGATGACTTAAAGTAACAGCGTGGTGGTGGAACAAAAACAAGGGCACAGGCTTTTGTCCAAATCTTTTAACTCCTGGTTCTAGGTTCCACCAACTGCGGAAGTACAACCCATTCTGGCTAAAGGTCGCCAGCTGAAAGGATAGTAGTCAAGACACATGTAGATGTGTCAAAGTTTGGGCGGCTTCCTCTAAGAGGGCAAAACACCGTTCTCAAAGCGCATTACGTCACGGCTCAAGAGGTGTTACCTCAGCCCCAGACCCCCCTCAGCGCCTCACCTCCAAGAGGCCCACCAATATCCGCATGCGCACAAAAGCCGGCGTTGGGGTTGTCAGCCCCGCCCGGCACAACCTCGACGTCGTACTTCCAATGGCCTGTCGTAAAGGCCGGGCAAGCGAGGCCTCGAGAGATAGGGCACCAAACGGTACAGCCTACCCTGCTAGCCAGCAGGCGCGCGCAAATCGCTGACGCAAGCCCGGTAGACTGGAGCCAATGAGGTGCGGCCGACGTCTCCCCGGAGCCGACGGCCAGGCCACGCGCCAGGCCGCAGGAGGGCGGAGCGAGTTTGGTTGCACCGACACCGGTTCATAGGCCTGCACCGGCGTGTCCTTGGACTTAGAGAGCGGGACACTGGGCTTCTGAGCGGTGACCTTCGAATCGCGCGCGACGAGACAGTGGTGAGCACCGGGCCCCGGAAACCTCAGTGGGTTGGGAGGCTGAGCTGTGAGGGGCGCACACCCACGTGGCGGGCGCCCGGGCGGTTACAGGCCTGCGCCCGGGGACCTCCGGGTGGAGCCCGCGTAGGGCAGGCAGGGCCTGGAGTGATGACCCCAGGCTGTGGTCAGGCAGAACCCAGTGGGCCAGGTTTGATGGCAGCGGAACCCCATCAAGGTAGAAACAGGGACTCAGCCAAAGCCTTGAAGGTCTGAAGACGGTTTGGTCCTGCGGATCCGACGAAGACGCGGGCCCTCCACTTGTCGGTGCTGAGGTGCGGTGAAAGTGATGGAGACAAGACTTGCTCCCCGAACAGGGGGAGTAGGGAGACAGTGAGCGGCACTTCTCGCCCTCCTTTAAAGAGAGAAAAAGCTGCCGTTTCTCTAATAAGGGGTCATTTCTTCAGACCACCAGTCATTCCTCCCGTTAATCTGCTGAGGCGTCCCAGAAAGGCGGTTTTTATCCTTGAAGCCGGCCTGCATGGTTGATCTCGTGATGACTCCGGGGGAGACCTCGTAGAGTCCTCACCTACCCTTTCACTTAATCATAATTGTGACACTTTGTGACCTTGACCTGCTCTTTTGAAACTGAGATTTGAACTAGGTTCCCATTTTGCTTATTTGGGCTTTAACCTTCAGTCCCTTACACATACACAGACAGGAGGGTGTGTATTTAAGGAGATTCTCCTTCTTAATACTGTTTTGATATTAAAGAGTTTGTTGGAAATGTACTAAGTAAAACAAGACTTAATTTGGTACTTAATGTCGTAGTGTAGTAATGATTCGTAATTAAGTGGCTGGAGTGATCAGTGGTTTCTACTGTATTTGTTTCTTGGGGGGAAAATTACTTATTTGGAGCTTTCATTTTTAGAATTCAAAATGGGTGATGTTGAGAAGGGCAAGAAGATTTTTGTTCAGAAATGTGCCCAGTGCCACACTGTGGAAAAGGGAGGCAAGCACAAGACTGGGCCAAATCTACATGGTTTGTTTGGGAGGAAGACGGGTCAGTCCCCTGGATTCACTTACACGGATGCCAATAAGACCAAAGGTATGAGGGGTACAATTGTTAAATAACTGATTGTACAAATTGCATGAATTTAGTCTATGGTAAACCCTTTATCAAGAGTGTGAAATACTTAACTAGTGCATCTCTCCTTGCCTAGGTATCACTTGGGGAGAGGACACACTGATGGAGTATTTGGAGAATCCCAAGAAGTACATCCCTGGAACAAAAATGATCTTCGCTGGCATTAAGAAGAAGGCAGAAAGGGCAGACTTGATAGCTTATCTCAAGAAAGCTACTAATGAGTAATAGTTGGCCACTGCCTTATTTATTACAAAATAGTAATGCCCTGTGACTTTTTTTTATATGTACCTTATTTAAATTGATCACATACACCAGAATTCATATCATGAGTGTCTGATAGAGTGTTTTTGTCGGACAGTCCTGAATTAAATAAGATTGGCTGCAGTTAAATCAGTATGATCAAACTTTTTAAATTTTGATAGTAATTTCAGTTCAACAAGTGTTATCACTCCTTTTTGCTTCTAAAGATACATTTGGAGTTGAGGCTAGGTTGGATTAGTAATGTTCAATTTTTCACAAAGATGGTAAATGCCATCTCACAACCTATAGTAAATTGATTTTATATTTAGAAGTATGTAACTGGTTATATAAATATATTTAAATATTGGGGAAACCTCTTCACTGTCTCATGGAACAGAGAAGACTTCTCTGTGTTTCAGTTTATATTCATCAGCCTGTTTAAATGCAAGGGCTGGAGATAAGGTAGGGATGGCCACTTTATCTTAGCTCTTAACTATGTCATTCTAATTAAAATTCCCTGTGTCTAAGATGTTGCCTTTTAGTTAACAAAAGCCATTTCAGTGTGGTTTGTTTATGATACCAAATAAAGAATATTTAACACTTCTCACATTTTATAGATGCTCTGTAAGTTCAGATACTTTTAAAAGTCAGCATGAGGAGATAGTAGTAGCAAGTTGAATTTTGCTTTTAAATTCTTTACTAAGTTGTAATTCAGAATTGTCTTTAAGCAGCTATTCAAAAACATAAAACTGTTGAACTACTGTATATATATGATTGGTTATGGTGCTTTTACCAACTCATTAGAAGGATTAAGATAGAGGAGATATATTATTGGCACAGATTTGTAAATTAATATGATCATAAGTCTTAAGATAATTAAAAAATAACATGATTTTTTGAATGTGCTTGATTTAATGACTCATGTCAAAGTCATAATTGTTGAAAAAGTATAATAGCCCTGAAAACCCACAAAGCAACATCAGTAATTCAGCCTTAGAGTTAACTTGGCCAGAAAAAGAACTGCAGCACTTATACCAAATATGGGTAGAAGAATGTGCTTCTGGTCAAGGTTTTGTGATATGTAACAGTATATAATTATATCCTAAATTATGTCTTACACCACAGTCTTTGTCATACACATTGACAGTAGTCCTTGGAAATTTTATAGAGAAGGTGAAGTAAACTAAGCCATAAAGAATGGTAAGAATTTCTCAGTGAGGATAACGAATCTGTGCTGGTGGAAATGGGAGTCATTGTCTTTGTGGGACTGGTCAGTCATTTCAAAAGTGATGGAAATTATTAGATAGATCTTAAACGTCTGACAAAATAATTTGTAACCAGCGAGTCTTATTTTCAGTCAAAGGGAAAATGTGAGAAAAGTAAGGAAATTAGTTTGGAGACACATGCAGAAACAATTTGGAAGGCAAAGGAAAGCCTTCTGTAACTCAGCTATGAAGTCCTAGCGTGAGTGCTAATGGTGGGGAATTAAAAAATGCACCCAGTAAATCCTTCAGAGGTAAAGCCTTTGTAGGAGATCTTGGTAACTGCATAAGTTAGTGGTATTCAAACAGTGTAGCAATTACCTTCTAAGGGATAATTCTAGACCACTGTTAAGTCTTCTAGGCTGGAGAGTTGATTTTCATTTTTATGTATCCTGGGAATAATACAGAAAATGAGCATTATTAAGATGGGTACAAAAACTTGACTTTAGAGTTAGTGGACCTTCATCTTGGTCTACAAATTTAGAAACTTGATCTTTATCACTTAACCCCAAAGTGATCAAGCCTTTGTAAATTAGCTATCATTAAACTGACCGTACCATCTTAATAAAGATGGCTGGCTAATTCACGATAAAAGGCATACCTTGCTTGAGAGCCTGGATCGATCATATATACAGAGAATACCTATTAATGGTAAATAACTTAAAATTTAATTTTTTACAGATGTAAAGGTTCTCATACTTATGTGTCTCCTACGTCAGCTAAGGCCTCTACTGGCAGATAATTATGGAGTACCTGCTGTGTTCTAGGACAAAAATACCCCTGGTGATTTATAACATAGGTGGTCCTGCAGTTAATTCTAGAGCAGGGCTTTGAACTGGGTTGAACCCCTGCTGAGAATTTGCATTTCCACCCCAGATATACTGAATCAGTCTACATTTTAACAAGATCCCCGGGTGATTCTTATGTATAATAGATTTTGAGAACTACTGCTGTGCTAGTGGTTCTCAGAATTGGTCCTTAACCAGCAGCATTAGCATTGCCTGGGAACCTGTTAGAAATGCACCACTTGTTGAAGGCACCACAGGAAACAGAAGGGACATTCCTAGTTTTAAGGGGTACATGCCCTCTTAGAAATAAAGAAAAAGACAAAAAGCTAGCACTATATTCATTCCTAGTGGTTCATGTGGGTGGCTTGGTGAATGGTATCAAAATTGAGAGTCAAATATTTAAGGGGTTCCAGGTTTCTTCCAAGTGCCACCTACACTCAGTTTTATCTAGAACATCACTGTCCAATAGAACTTCCTGTTATAGTATCTTCTAGATCTGTGCTGTCCAATATATGGTAGCTATTAACCACATGTGGTTCCTAAGCCCTTGAAATGTGGGTAGCATGACTGAGGGACTGAAGTTTTTATTCAACTGTAATGAATTTATGTAGCCACACATGCTAGTGGCCACTGTATTACAGCCCAGATCTAGAACTGGAAGCAGTGTAACAAAAATGCCTCTAGGATTCTTGCAAGTACACCATAATCCCTTTTGGAACACGGATCTGAAGTCCTGTTCCTAAATCTGATGTGCTCATCTCTATAATTTTCACATATTTTCAGCCTTTTCTACTTGCAAATTTATAGTTTATTTTAGGTAGATGGCATTCTGGTAGTAGCTAGGAATGTAGCTTCTGATCACTGTTTTCCTGCACTTTTCTGTACTTTATATTGTACATTTTAGCTTTGACCATTGAAAGTTGTAAATTGAACAGGCTGTGACAGAATTCACATGGCTGTCAAGGAAGAGGCCTTACCAGGCCGTGTGGCCTTGGTGGACTTACTAGTCCAGGGCCTGGCTCTCTGCAGTTGACTAAAGGCGGGCAAGCTATTTCACATCAGTCAAACTCAGATAAGAAGAATAAACCAGAAATCAATTTGCTTGGAATGGGAAACATTCATTTCTAGTGCTGGGCTCTTTTGACTCCACTTCTCATATCAGAATACCTTGAAAGCCAAGTAAGGCTATTGCTGAGCACAAAATAAGAGCCTTAATTCATACAGGCCAGGCTGATGCCCAACGGAGCATCAAATTCACTGCTACAGTGACCAGAAAGTCTCCCAGGTAAATCTCTAGGCAGTACTGTGGATGTATACCGAGCCGGTGCTTTGGCTGTGCTTCCCACAGCCCCTACATCCAATGCCCCAGACTGATCATATTCCTGGTGTTCACTTACATAGTATAATACAAGGTACTCGTTTAGTAACAGTTGGACTGTAGATTACATAAATTGGAACTTGGAGCATTTTACTATGTTTATTTATTGAAGGGCAATATTTTCCAGGTTCTTAGGGGAATTCACTGGCAGTCTCCCTGTGTATCACTAACAAAGGTATAACTCTCCATACATAGAAATACTCAATGAGAGAACCAATGTATTGTGATTGATAGATTATTGACAGTTTTTGGAAATGGCCTGGCAAAAATGGCAAGAGGTGGACTGACACTTGCTAGAACTTTGGTAAGATGAGATACTTTAATCATTTTAGTGAAGTCTCAGATTTCTTCTCAGCTGGAAGGAACCTTAGAGATTTCTTAAACAATTCAACTGTGCTATTTAACAAATGGGAGGTGAAAATTAACCTGGTCTAGATTTGCATAGCTGATGAGCAATAGCTGAGACCAGGACCAGGATACCTTGACTCCAGTTCTATCTTAGTCTAAACTCCCTTTTCCCAGACATACTGAGTTGCTTTCTTTGTCTTCATCTGTTCATTAGAAATGTGACTGTGGTCCACATTGGGGCCATTAAATGGTGTCTGTAGCTTGAACAGAGCCCTGGTGGTGCAGCAGTTAAGAGCTTGGCTACTAACCAAAAGGTCGGCAGTTTGAATCCACCAGCTGCTCCTTGGAAACCCTATGGGGCAGTTCTACTCTGTCCTGTAGGGTCACTATGAGTCGGAATCAACTCAACAGCAATGGGTTTGGCTATTTTTGATTATAGCTTAAACAGTATGCTTTGAAAAAGGATCACTGGGCTAGTTATATTATCTATGATATAATGGGGAGAATGCTGGATTTGGGATTAGAAAAGTTTAGGGGTCAGCAAGCTAAAGCCTGTGGGCCAAATCTGGCCAGACACTGCTTTTGTAAATAAAAATTTATTTGAACACAGCTACACTCATTCATTAATGGCTGCTTTCATGCTACCACATCAGAGTTCAATAGTTGTGACAGAGACTACATGGCCAGAGAGAGACCTACCAGCAGACACGGCTGAGAAGAGGCCGTCCTGATCGAAGAACTGTATCCTGAGCATTGCTGAACCTGAATTGTAACCTGTTACTTCCCTAAGAAACCCCATAACTATGAGTATGATCTGTGAGTTCTCTGTGGCCATTGCAACGAATTATCAAGCCCAGTAGAAAGTGCCGTAGGAAGGACGGTTACTGTCAGAATTGTTAAAAAGGTTGGAGAGAGGAGGTATGCCTCATAGGATTCAGTCTTGGGCTTTTGATCTTCTTATTCCCCCTTGTGAGGTTAGATGAGGTCAGACGCCCCTCCACGCCATTTTCACAGCACCTCTTAGGGATGGCTACGATTTAGACCTCGTTGCTAGAGAACCACTCCTCCCCTGAAATTATAAATCCCACTACACCAATGTTTGGTCACAACTTCACATCCCTTTATGTTTCTCACTCTTATTTCTATTCTCTTTGTACTCAAGACCCCCAGGCCCCAGTCATTCCCTTGTGGCCTCCCTTCCTCAGCCAGCCAAGACCCCTCAGTGTATCTTCAGCCACTGCGTTGCCTGCATCCTCCACTTCTGTCTCCTGTGTTTCCTTTCATGGCCTCTGCTCTGTAAACGCCCAGCCTTGGAACAGCCCGGCCTTCTGTTTTCTCCACTTCCACACCTGATTTGAACCCTGTTGGAGAAAAGCACACACTTCTCCAATCAGAACCACTATAAACTTACTGTCTCTGATTCAACTGAACCAGCGGAAATTCTGAGCAACTGTTATTTTATACATCCATTCGTTCCCAGTCTTCCTTGTGGTTATTTTAGACCTCACCATGTTCCACAAGCTTATCTTAATCCCATTCCCCCTTTTCACAGCAGATGGCCTTGCCTCTCATTTCAGATATGAATTCTATACTTTCTAACTAAAAGCAATTGAATAAACAGGTTCAATACAGGTAATAGCAGGGTGCCACATGGAATTTGCCTGTGAAGAACTGTGAAGGTTTTTGTCATCCCCCATCCTCAACAATTCAGAGATGGTTCAGAATTTTGGTTACCTCAGAACCATAGCTCCAGATGTCACAGATGCACCAGAATGGGCAATCTAGCACTTTTTTCCAACCCCCTTGTCCTCTGCTTCCCTCTCTTGTAGAGTTAGAGAGCTAAATGTTTGCTTTCATTTCAGTTCAGGGACTTTGCATTGGGAGCCACACTCCAACAATACAAATATGCTCTCTGCGTAAGTTCTGGAAATTACAGCTTTTCGTATTCAATTTAATGAAATTATAGTTTTCCATACCTGAATTGGGCAGGTGTAGTGCATCTGGACCAAGAGATAACAAATCTTGTGAATCGGGAGCAGGAAGTTCTGCTCATCTCACCCTCTCCAAATCTAGTTATCTCTCAAGGATAAAGTGATGAAGGAAGACTTTTTGTACAAGTGGTGGTGGTCTTTACAGAAGCAGACTGCCACACTTTCTCCCACAGAGCTGCTGGTGAATTCAAACCACTGATCCTTAGGTTAGCAGTCCTGGTGGTGCAGTGGTTAAAGTGCTCAGCTGCTAACTGAATGGTCTGCGGTTCAAACCCACCAGCTGCTCTGTGGGAGAAAGATGTGGCAGTCTGCTTAGAAATTCTGTAGATTTTCTAAGTCACCTGCACTGAGTAGGAGCATACTATATTATCAGTAAGATGAAACCTGTTTTTGTACTTTTACTGGTGAAATTTGAGTTTGATGTTCAAGGAAGACAACTCAAGAGTCTGAACCCTCTGCTGACATTGGCTAATGGACTCTTAGGCACATTAACCTTTCTGTGCCTTAGTTTCCTCATCTGAAAACTAACACTAATTCTATTACCCCTTAGGGTTGTTATGATGATCAAAGAAGACAACATATTTAGCATGTTGCCTGGCACTCAGTAAACACTCAGATGTTAGCTATTTTTTAACAGGATGGGCAGTACAGTTTGTCAAATTGTTTAACATTTGGGCAAATTGCATGGAAGGGAAAGGACACTCGCTGCGATGGCTCTTCCAAGTAAAATGGACAGGAGGTTTAGTGGGAGAGGAGTGACTGGAATTAAGAGATTTATATCCATGACTTAAGCCTAGAATTCTAATAACCCACCCCAGAGGTGATGACTCATTCACCATCAGTGACCTGGACTAAGAATCAGTTGTGTGCAACCTCTACCAACTCCATTTACTTTGAGAGCTTTTCTGAGGGGGTCTGAAATTTGGTCAAAATGTAAAATGGGCACCTAACTTTCATAAACTCTCATCTTCTAAGTGTTTCTAGTTTATCCAATAACCTAACAAAGGCATGCTTTTTTGTTTGTTTGTTTGAAGAGTCTTTGTTGTTGTTGCAAAGGCATAGTTTTTAATCCTCTACTTACTGGGATAATGCCAACCCTAGTCAACTTCTCCTGAACCTTTAAAGATAATTTTGACAAGAAAGGAAATAAACTGAGATGGTAATATGTGCATTAGAAGCAGCTAGAGTAGGAAATGTTCTAGGAGGTTGGCTACAGCTCTCCATTGTTCTCCTCCCATGGAGATTTATCAGCAAGTTCAATCCAGGTTATAGCAGGGTGCCCATGGAGAGTCCTTGCCTGTCAAGAACTAGTGCTCTTGCTTCCTGTTCCGTCACAGTGCATTGCTGACTTATCTTGAGGAGTAATTAATTGTATTGTTAAAGACTGTCGATTCTGGAACACTGCTTCATATAATTCTTGAGTGAGGCATATGTGATGTATTAAAACATCACTAGGCTAGCCAGATAAATACTGTATTTATTTATTTGCACAGGTAGAGACAGTATTTTGTTTTTTATTTAATTTTTCTTTATTGTTGTAATTAAATGAAGTTAACATTTCAAGTTAGTCTCCCATACAGGATTTTTTTTTTTTTACATACATTGTTATGAGACCCCAACCGCTCATCCCATTCTGTGACAGCACACTCCTCCCCTCCGCCCCTGATTCCCCATGAACGTTCAACCAGCTCCTAACTCTCTCTGCCTTCCCATCTCACCTCTGGACAGAAGCCGCCCCTTTGGTCTCTTGTATCTACTTGACTAAGAGGCACATTTTTCACAAGTATCACTTTATGTCCCACAGTCCAGTCCAATCCCTGTCTGAAGAGTTGGCCTCGGAAATTGTTTTAGTTCTGGGGTGATAGAGAGTCCAGGGGCCATGTTTTCCGGGGCGCCTCCAGTCTGTCAGACCATTAAGTCTGGTCTTCTTACTAGAATTTGAGTTCTGCATTCCATCCTTCTACTGCTCCATCAGGGACCCTCTGTTGTGTTCCCTGTCAGGACGTTCATTGGTGGTAGCCGGGCGCCATCTAGTTCTTCTGGTCTCAGGCTGATGAAGTCCCTGGTTTATGTGGCCCATTCTGTCTCTTGGGCTAATACTTTCCTTGTGTCTTTGGTGTTCTTCGTTCTCCTTTACTCCAAGTCGTTGGGACTAATTGATGCATCTTAGATGGCCGCTTGCAGGCTTGTAAGACCCCAGACACCACTCACCAAAGTAGGATGCAGAACATTTTCTGAATAAGCTTTGTTATGCCAATTGACATAGCTGTCCCCTGAAAGCATGGTCCCCAGGCTAGAGACAGTAGTTTGGGAGAAGAGATTTTTGACTTGTAAATCTGAATCAGTCTAGGTTAAAATTTTTAGAAAAACAATACTCAGTGGGAAATGGCAAGAAGGTCCTGTTCATCTCACCCTCTCCTAACCTAGTTATTTCTCAAGGATAAGGTAATGAAGGAGGATTTTTTGTACTGTAACTCAAGGTCACATATTCTCTTATTGTTGTTAAGTGTCATTGAGTTGGTTCTGACCCATAGCAACTCTATGTTTAATGGAACGAAATGGTGGCCAGTCCTGTGCTGTCCTCACAATCGTTGCTGTTTGAGCCCACTGTTGCAGCCACTGGGTCAGTCTTGTTGAGGGATCTCTTTTTTGCTGACCCTCTACTTTACCAAGCCTGATGTCCTTCTCCAGGGATTGGTCCCTCCTAATAACATGTCCAAAGCAAGCAAGACAAAGTCTCGTCATCCTCGCTTCTAAGGAGCATTCTGGTTGTGCTTCTTCCAAGACAGATTTGTTCATTCTTCTGGTAGTCCATAGTATATTCAGTATTTTTCGCCAACACCATAATTCAAATGCATCAATTCTTCTTTGTTCTGTTTTGTTCATTGTCCAGCTTTCCCATGCATATGAGGTGATTAAAAACACCATGACTTGTATCAGGTGCACTTTAGTCATCCAAGTGACATCTTTACTTTTTAACATTTTAAGGAGGTCTTTTGCAGCAGATTTGCCCAATGGAATATGTCATTTGATTTCTTGACTGCTGCTTCCATGGGCATTGATTATGGATCCAAGTAAAGTGAAATCCTTGACAATTTCAATCTTTTCTCCATTTATCATGATGTTGCTTATTGGTCCAGTTGTGAGGATTTTTGTTTCTTTATGTTAAGGTGTAAGTCATACCGAAGGCTGTAGTCTTTGATCTTCATCAGTAAGTGCTTCAAGTCCTCTTCACTTTCAGCAAGAAAAGTTGTGTCATTTGCATATCTCAGGTTGTTAGTCTTCCTCCAATACTGATGCTGTGTTCTTCTTCATAGTCCAGCTTCTTGGATTAGTTGCTCAGCAGACAGATTGAATAAAAATGGTGAAAGGATACAACCCTGACGCACACCTTTTCTGATTTTAAACCATGCAGTATCCCCTTATTCTGTTCAAATGACTGTCTCTTGGTCTATGTACAGATGCCACGTGAACACAATTAAATGTTCTGGAATTCCCATTCTTCACAATGTTATCCATAAGTTGTTATGATCCACACAGTCAAATGCCTTTGCATAATCAAGAAAATACAATTAAACATCTTTCTGGTATACTCTGCTTTCAGTCAAGATCCATCTGACAGCAGCAATAATAGCTCTTGTTCCATGTTCTCTTCTGAATCTGGCCTGAATTTCTGGCAGTTCCCTGTCGATATACTGCTGCAGCTGTTTTTGGATGCTCTTCAGCAAAATATTGTTTGTATATGATATTAATAATATTGTTCAATAATTTCCACATTCTGTTGGATCACCTTTCTTTGGAATGGGCATGTATATGGATCTCTTCCAGTCAACTGGCCAGGTAGCTGCCTTCCAAATTTGTTGGGATAGACAAGTGAGCACCTCCAGCATTGCATCTGTTTGCTGAAGCATCTAAATTGCTCTCTTAGCATAATGAAATGTAAAATGTAAATTATATATGCAAGACTCTTTGTAGATATTCTGCCTGAGGATTTTTATTCTTTTTATTCTTCACCCTACAGTTGGTCAGGAAGCTTAGAACCAAGGCGTATACTAATAGATACAAGAAAATACAAGCAAGGTGTGTGGTTTTTCTAATGAATCCTCTCAGCTAAAGCAGTCCCCCTCTCTCCCCAGGCAGGGTTCTCCAGCAGAAAAACCTTGAAAGTGTAGAGCTAATGCCTTTGCCCATGACATTTTACACTGCAGATAGCCTGTCTCAATCCAACCACTTTCAGTTCTCAGGAAGACAGGGAACTGCCCTTCAAGAAACAGCCACAACTCCCCACACTTTGTTCCTCTCCTATTCCTCTAACTACTTCTCAGCCTCATTTGTAGACTTCTTTTTGTCCACTCTTGCGGAGTTTGTTGTTTGTCTACTCAATACTCATTCTCCTCATCATTTTTAGTAACAAAACTTTGATTTTTTTTTTCCAGGGTGGTAATGTGCCTATGGAAACCCTGGTGGCATAGTGATTAAGAGTTCGGCTGCTAACCAAAAGGTCAGCAGTTTGAACCCACCAGCCGCTCTGCAAGAGAAAGATGTGGCAGTCTGCTTCTGTAAAGATGGCAGCCTAGGAAATCCTATGGGGCAGTTCTACTCTGTCCTGTAGGGTCATTATGAGTCAGAATCGACTCCACAGCAACTTTTACAGTAGCCCAGTGCTTCTCAACCAGGGGTGATTTTGCCATCCAGGGAACAATTGGCAATGTCTGGAGACGTTTTTTGGTTGGAGACAGAACCCCCACAGTGCTGTATTCTTTACCTGGCTTCCTGTCCTACAGTGTTGTATTGCAAAATTGTTTCCTTTGCTGCCCCCCTCCCCAGCTTTGCATTTGAATCCTACTTTTGCTTGGAGGTTATATGTAAACCCCATTGCACCTGCGTAGTATGATTAAGAATGTTGCTGACGTAACTTATATGAACTCCTTACTTGTAAACTCCTTCAAAAGTAATCTGCCTGCCCGCCCTTGGGGAGCAGTCTTGGCAGCAGTAAGCACCGACTAACTCAATTTCCTTGTACAATGAAATAAAGGTGCCTTTTTGTTCTCCCACCTCTGTCTCTTGTTTATTGGTCAATGTGAGTCATGCCAAGTAAGAACCTAGGGTTTCCACCCAGTAACATGTTTGTCACACTGTGATCAGGCAGCGTTTCATTCTGTTGTACACAGGGTCACTATGAGTGGGAACCGACTTGATGGCACCTTAACAAAAAACAACAACTGTGTGTGTCGAGTGCTCCCGGCATCTAGTGGGTAGAAGCCGTGGATTCTGCTAAATACCCTATGGTGCACAGGACAGCCCCTCACAGTAAAAAATTATTCGGCCCAAAATGACGGTAGTGGCAAGGTTGAGAATCCCTACTGCAGTCTAATAACTGTCTCCCTAACTCCTGTCATTGTTATAAATTCCAATCCCCTGGTGAAGTTTTTTCTTATTACTCATAATTTTTTTAGAGTACTTGTCTCAAAATGCAACTATCTAGAACTCTCATGGATCACTCTCTTGTCTTTCTCTCTCTGTCTCTCAGTTTTCAGTCACTTTGTCCTCTTTCTTGACATGTCTGGTAATTTTTTATTGAATACCAACATGGGGTATGAAAAATTATTGTGCCTCTGAATAATATCTTCCTCCAGAGAAGGTTCACCTGTGCTTTTGTTAGGTAGACAGAATGGGGGTTTCATTCCATTGTACATGGGGTTGCCATGAGTCAGGGCCAACTTTATGGCAGCTAACAACATTCTGTGAGACTGCCAAAAGCTCTGTGGCTTCTCTGCCTTTTACATGAGGCCGTCTGCCTACACTCTCTCCCTAGATTCTTAGGTTTTTGCCCCACACCCAGAATTAGCAATTGCTCCGAGGGAAAATCCAACTACAGAACTTAAGCTCACCTCTTTCTGCAGTTCTTTTCTCCAAGATTTTGTTCTTTCAAATCCTGATTGTTTCTCTCTTACCTCCAAACAGATTTTATTTTATTTTTAAACTGGCTTTTCTAATCGCTGTCAGCAGGATTTATTCTGCTGCAAGCTACCTCATCCTAGCTCTACACTTGAGAGAGGTAGTGTCAGGCCTCCTGAGCTGGCCACTGCCTCTTTATCTTGGCCCTGCAGGCTCACTTTTAAATGACCTGCCCCTGTAGAGAACTTGGCTGTATCTGTTTTCATGACAGAGGAATGGCCCTGTTTCTCTTTCACCACAATCTAACAGTGCCTCAGACCTGCTTATTTGCCAACCTGCAAACCAGCCTCATTCTGCATCCCAGGGCAGAGTCAATAATATTTGGGTTTTCTTTGTTTTTCTGCAAAGTAGAATTGCCTGCCTTCTAGATCCTGTGATTTTATTTTGTAGCACTCCAACTCCTCCTCCTTGTTGATTAATTCTGGACTAAATGTGTGCCAACTCCGAATCAGTCGTGAAAGAAGGTTCATTTGGATATCTATAGATATATATATTGCATTCTGTTTTTCAATTTATTCCTCAAACAGAAGCCCTCTTGTAGGTTGTATTTTCTTCTGTGGATTCTATGTTAGTTAATTCGGGACTTTTTTGGTGAGCAGGGTCAAAGATCTTATTGAAAACAATAATGGTAGCTATTTTATAAATTCTGATATTTTGTGCTCCAGCTACAAGGAAACCAGGTGTTTTGTATGCCTGATCTCATTTAATACAACAATCCTGTGCATGTGTGGGTGTGGGTGGTATTATTGACTGCAATTTGTTTATCTGGATACTGAAACTTAGAGGTGTTAAATTGCACATTAGTGGTAGAACTAATACTCAGAGTAAGGTCTCTCTGACTCCAAAGCCCTTGCTCCTTCTAATACATTTTGCTGTTTCTTTTCAGACTGCAAACACTACCTCCTAATTCTTAGTTCTCAGTCTGATGCCACATAAAATTTCTAACCCCAAAAGTGGCTAGTCGTTGTAACTAGGGCACCTGGTAACAGTATAGATGACTCGAAACAATCTATCGCTTTGACTGAACAGTTACAATGCAGTGACACGCAGGACACTTCTAGAGGCTAATAATAAAATTTAAGAATATCATGTCCAAGAACTAGTCAGTGACAGAAAACACAAAGACGTTTGGCGGCTTTTAAGTACCTTGTCCACCATCTGTCTGTTGGTTTGCCATACTGTGGTGGCTTGTGTGTTGCTATGATGATGGAAGCTATACCACCAGTATTTCAAATACCATCAGGGTCATCCATTGTTGTTGTTGTGTGCCGTAAAGTTGACTCTGACTGAACTGCCCTGTAGGGTTTCTTAGGCTGTAATCTTTATGGGAGCAGATCACCAGGTCTTTTCTCCCACGGAACAGCTGGTAGTAGGTTCGAACGGCCAACTTTTGGTTAGTAGCCAAGCTCTTAACCATTGCACCACCAGGGCTCTTGGGTCACCCATAGTAGACAGTTTTCAGCAGAGCTTACAGACTAAAACAGACTGGCAGGAAAAGCCTGGTGATCTACTTCTGGAAATTAGCCAGTGAAAACCTTATGGATCACAACAGAATATTGTCTGATATGGTGCTGGAAGATGAGCCCCCTAGGTTGGAATGCATTCAAAATACACAGTGGCCACAACAAGAGGCTCGAGCATAGCACCAATTGTAAATAAGATGCAGGACTGGGCAACGTTTCATTCTGTTGTACATGGTCTTGCATTAGTTGGAGTCGACTCAATAGCAACTAACAAAAACAAATATCTTGTTATCTCTAAAAAGAAAAATATAGAGATTCTTGTTTTAACTATTGTGACTTGCTGATGAGATCTAAAGGCTAGTCTCACCTGGACTGTGCAAAAGTGAGGAGTATAGGATGTGGATGAGGACATGGAATCATGGCCCATGTGAATACCAAGCTGGTCCCCCATCAGGGAGACAACCAGGACTCATTCCCCAGGTAAGTACATATGCTGTTTGTCTCCTAATTAACTCTTCTGTCACTCCTATACTTTGAACTGCCTTTTCTATCAGAATGATTTTTAAGAATATTTTCTAGTCAGGGCTCCTAGCAAGGAAGAGAACTTATGAAGGAAATCCAGGTATAGAGAAGTTTTGAGATTTGTTTTGTTTTTTACAAGACATATTGTCAATAGTGGAGAACCTGAGATTTTACCCTACAGTACTTGCAAGCTAACAAGCTAGCTTGCCACAGTTTCATGGATGCTGGCAATAGACAGGAGACTCCAGGAACAGAGACAAAAGACAGTTTATTAATTGCTACAATAGCAGAAGCCATGGTATCAGCATTTTTGTGTCAGTTCCCCAATTCTCACTTCTCACAGGGCAACACTAGGGGGGCTAGATGATAGCTGTATCTGCAGTGGATTGCATTACAGAAGGAACCTAGAGCTTAGGGAACCCAAATCTTTTATAATAGGCCTAAGCCTGGCTGTCCTTGGCCCCCTTGGGAGACATTATTATACTGGACAGTAAACAAATATGCACTTTTTTCCAGAAGGAGACACTATATCTTCTAAGGCTGTTCACTATACAAAATCCTTGAAAAAATAGTCCAGAACAAAGGCAGTCTGTGCCTCTGCTCATAAGATGTGCAAAAACATGAGACTCATAGAGAATTGTCTCCCAGTATACCTATGGAATTTCATGAAAATCCAAGAATGAGGTTGGACCTCACTTAGTCTGGAGCTGTAGGATGACAAGGGTTTGGGGATCTTAACTCTCAAGCCATGGCCATTATTGGAATTTAGCCATATTCCACATATCTGTCTCTTTCTGTCCTGCTACCAACTGGAAAATTCTTTCTTTGTTTTCAATGCAAAATCCAATTGACCCAGCTCCTTTTTTTCATCCTAGACCTTAAGTCATATGTTGCTGATCAGTCTGTGTACTATCTTTGGTCCAGTTCCACCAATGGTCCAGACAACAGTGATGGGAGTTCATGTGGTCTTAAAAACCTCTGTGTGTGTGTGTATGTGTGTGTGTGTATGTGTGTGTGTGTGTGTGTGTGTGTGTGTGTGTGTGTGTGTGTTGGTGTCTCCAGGGAGTTTCAAATAATGATCTCGCTTCCCTACACAGGTTCTGAACAAAATAAAACAAAAAACAAGGCACATAGGAATACCACATTATTTATTGATAAAAATGAAGTTGGAAAGCTTAGGGCAAGAGTCAAGTAGACTTTCTAACTGAACCGCAAAATTAGAAAGATTTATTCAATCTTCATCTTATGTACTTTGGACATGTTATCAGGAGGGACAAGTCCCAGGAGAAGGACATCATGTTTGGTAAAGCAGAGGGTCAGCAAAAAAAAGGAAGACCCTCAACAAGATGGATTGACACGGTGATTGCAACGAAGGGCTCAAACAGCAAAGATTGTGAGGATGGCGCAGGACTGGACAGTGTTTTGTTCTGTGGTATTATAGGTTCGCTATGAATCGGAACCTACTCAATGTCATCTAGCAACAACAAAAAACAACATGCAACCACTTCTAGGCAATGCTGGACCAGAGTTAGAATGTCTGCTCTCTTGGGCTGCTAGCTCCCAAAAGGAAGAAGAGATTTGGTCTACACATGTCCATTTTATTTCATCTTAAGTTTACAGTTCCCTAGAGGGAGGGATAAGGGAGTGGAGAGAGGCCTTGAATTGTATTAATTGAGCCTCATCTGCATGGACAGAAGTTTTGGGAAGTATTCTTTTCAAAAAGTAGGAAGCTGTAACTGGTGGGTATTAGAAGCTGTCATTGACATCTTCAATCCACCCCCTACCTCCCCAGTATGTTGGGCATACCCTTCTTATGCATACAATTCCAAAGATTCCCACACTCTCCATTTTTCATTGGAGTCTCTGAGCTCCTGGAGGTCAGGGTCTGTGTTCTATTTATCTTTGTGTTCCTAGCAGTAAGGATTCCCTGGATGCTGTGCACTGAAACCAAAGAAAGAATTTTGCATTTGGTACCATGACAAAGAGACATGTTGCCCAATTAGGGTCCATGCCCTGGAGCAGTCAAGCCAATGAAACGCACTCCAAGTGAGAAAGAGTAAGATAGTTTATTTAGGAGGTGGCCACCAACGGGGATCTGACAGCAATGCAGGCTCTCTACGGAGTCCCAAAAGGCATTTTTACGTTAGAGCTTATATATGATTTTTACAAGGGTTAAAGTATCTTTGTAGCCCGCAGATGGCATGGCCAGATGAGTTATTCATTACAAGGTAATTACAAGAGACTTTATTATACTAAAGAGATATATGCCGGATATCTCTTTATCAGGGTGAAGGTATACATGTCAGACAACTGGGCTCTAATCTTCCTGTGGGGGTTCGTAAGCCACAAGTGGCCAGACAGAGCAAAACAAAGTCATTAACAAAGGTATGAGGAAAGGAGAAGGCAAAGAAAAAAGGAAAAAAAAAAAAAACTTACAGGTTCATGGCGTTAATTATGTGAAGCTCTCAGTCGCCCATTTTGAAAAGGAAAATATGCTGGGGAGTATAAGGGTCACAGACAGGTATGTGGAATATGGCTGCTAACGTGATTTAGAAATACTATTGGAGTTATTATACCCTCTCCTTGAGCATAGAAAATGTGACCTCGCTGGAACTGGGCTCACAAGGACTCATCAACTGGGCCCTGAGGTATAAAGACAATACCTAAGGTAATCTTGGAAAATATCTTTTAGGGAAACTTTCACATAGAGCCGATCAAACACAACACAAAAGACTTTCCACTCCTATCTTTTTCTATTAGCATTTAGTGAATAGAAATTTGTTGGACCAATGAAGACCCTCCTGACTCTTGTTACTGAAACGTGTACCAATGATTGTTAAGAAAGACGATTCAAAACGAAGGATCACAGTTTCTAGCCAGTCTGAAAAGGCTAAGCTTTCAATGGTTTTGCCCATTTGTAATGTTAATATATACTGATGGCTCTGTAACTGGTCTTTGAACTCGGGCAGACATGGCTGTGGCAGCATGGTTGTCTGTTTTTTCATTCTTGCCTATTCTATAATGGTCTTTGGACTTGGGCAGACATGGCTGTGGCAGCATGCTTGTCCGTTTTCCCGCTCTTGCCTGTTCTGTAATATTCTTTGGATGCGGGCAGACATGGCTCTAGCAGCACGTTTGTCCGTTTTCCCACTTTTGTCTGTTCTGTGATATTTCCTTGGACTCAGACAGACATGGTTGTCCATTTCCCACTTCTGCCCTTTTGAATATATACCGAATAAAACTTTCTTTTGCTTTACTCAACTTCATGATGTTTTTCCCCTACAACACTTGCTGTGCTAACCGAAAGGTTGAAGGTTGAAGTCTACCCAGAGGCACCTCATAAAAAAAGACCTGGCAATCTACTTCCAAAAAATTAGCCACTGAAAACCCTATGGAGTGCAATTCCACTCTGACACACATGGGGTGACCATGAACCGGAATCAACTCCACAGCAACTGATTTTTTTTTTTTTTTTCCCTTTAGTACTTAATATACTGCTTGGCAGTAGAAAACGAATAAATATTCTATAAATTAGAAAACATAATCTTCCCACCTACAGTTTGTTCTGTGATAGCAGAGACTACCTTTTTTAATTTTTATTCCCTACTCTACTATTAGTTAATTTTGTCTGAGTTCATGACCTGGAGAGTCTCAGACTACCTCCAATAATCGGGCAGGGTGGGGGGTGGAAAAAATTCCTTGCAATGAGGGAGGCTGTTATCATGTAGGCTTTTAAGAATTGCCTCCATTCATGGTCTTAGGTAACTCTAGAGACCAGTTTAATTTGCTCCCTCAGCAGGGGTTGTTGGATCTTTAATATGCTGCCATTACCATGACTCCCCTTTTAGTTATTGCTTCTCTTTTTCGTCTTCTCTACACCTGTTATCGGAAGGCAGCGAGTTTTACACCTGTTATCAATTGGCTGACTCTCCACCCTTCTGCCTGAGGTAGAAAATCCCATTGACCTTTGTGTTGGTTTCCTCATGCTGTTATATTAGAATACCACAAGTGGGTGAGTTTAAGCAATAGAAAGTTATTTTCTCACAGTTTCAGAGGCTAAAAGTCCGAATTTAGGGCTCTGGCTCTAGGGGAAGGCTCTCTGTCTGTCGGCTCTGGGGGAAGACACTTGTCTCAGCGTCTGTAACACCAGTGTTCCTTGGTTCCTTGGCAATCTCCTTTGCCATCTATCTTTCCCCCTTTGTGTTTGCTTCTCTCTGTGACTAATCTGCTCTTTTTCTATCTTAAAAGTCATTAGTTTAAGACACACCTTACATTGATAATGACTCATTAACATAACAAAGAAAATCCTATTCCCAAATGGATTTATATCCACTGATATAGGGGTTAGGATTCCAACCCCTTTTTTTGGGGGCCGGGGAGGGGAGACACAATTCAATCCATAACAACCTTAATTACTCCTGATGGGTAGAGCTTTCTAAACCAAGCCACCTGTAGGTTGCCAGATCCCCAGCTCTGTCCTAATTGATGGCCTTCTCTTACTCAAGAAAAAACCTAGGGTCCACTTCAACTAGCTTGTGGCTCTCAGGGAGGTACTTTCCCTAGGAAGTAGTTGGTGGGCCTGACAGGCCCTGTGATTGGCATGTCTAATAAAGGCCTGACACAGAATTCAAAATAAATGTTCATTTATGTTGGATTATCTGAAGGGAGAGTCAGAAGAATTTCATGACTATATGTAATTTAATCCTGTTTAGTAAATTGTGTATATTTGTTTGGGTCTTAACACTGAGCTAGAGCATATATGCCCTGTTCTTTGACTTGTGGCTACCGTTGCTGTTTTGAGATTCCAGAAGAGTTTGTGAATCTGCCCCTCTCTTCACTGTCACTTCCATGCTGTTGACTAACAGCCAAAAGCTCAGTTCTGAGGTTAAGTGTTTTGCCCAGTGGACTCTAGTGCTATGATACTTTATTTTTAAATGGTCATTCACTGGGACAATATGTTCTTTCCCCTAGCAGAATGATTTAGGATGACACCCTTGCAAAAGTAAAACCAAACCAAACCCACTGCCTTCGAGTCACTTCCCACTCATAGTGACTCTATAGGAGAGAGCAGAACTGCCCCCACAGGGTTTCCAAGGCTGTAACTGCCACATCTTTCTCCTTCAAGCAGCTGGTGGGTTTGAACAGCTGACCTTTCGGTTAGCAGCCAAGCACTTAACCACTACGCCACCAGGGCTCCCTTATAAAAGTAAGCAAGTACATTTCACATTATTCTGGGCCTTTAGTATTATATTTGCCTTATATCTGTTGGTTTTTTAAAATTTAACATAAATTTTTAAATATACGGTTTGTATGTTTATGTTCTCTATACATTATCTCATTCAATCTTCTTAACAGCTCTGTGAAATAGGTATTATTACTATTTTACAGATTAGAAAATTACAGTTCGGGAAACTAAGTAATTTGTCCAAGTTTGCACAACCAGTGAGTATAGGAATGCAGGTTTAAAACCCACCGTTGTCAAAGTCCAAGGTCTTTCCACCCACCTATGTTGGGAACCCTGGTTGCACAGTAGTTAACAGCTTGGCTGCTAACCAAAAGGTTGGCAGTTCAAATCCACCAGCCGCTCCTTGGAAATCTTACCGGGCAGTTCTACTCTGTCCTATAGGGTCACTATGAGTTGGAATTGACTTGATGGCAATGGGTTTTTTTTAATGTTAAGCCATTTGCCAGACTCTTTCAGAACACAGAGCATCATTTGGGGTCACAAAGAAGTAAAACTACCTCCCAGCTCTCCTCCTCTCTTTTTGCACCACCTGTACCTTCCCCAGTGCCTGTGTTATCTGATATACCTGATGGAGTTTTCTGTGGTTCCTTCCATCATCTATCCAGCCTATCTAGATGACTACTATATGTCATGAAAATACTTCTTGAAAGTCTAACGAATTACGCAAACTTAAATTCAGATGATTCGATAACAAATTATAGGATCAAATATGATCTAGGAACTCTAGGGGGAATAGGAAGGGAAAATGTCAGAGAGTAGGACAAAAAGAAAAAATAAACATCTAAAGAGCTTTACCTCCTTCCCAGACTTGTCTAGAGCTGGCTCTGTGTGCACATAATTCTTAGAGTGATAGTTCCTTTTAACAACTGGTAGCCAAATTCCTTCAGACACTTCCCATGAAACAAAAATACTTGTTGGCAAACCATGAAGAGCCAGCTATGCTCTGCCTTGTTCTGAACACAAGAAGGCGCCAAGCTCCACAATGATGCACAGGCCACTGAGGCCCTCATGTAGCATCACTGCAGCCCCAACATTCTAATAGCTGTTTTCAAGTGTTATTTTTTAAAGGCCATACAAAGTGTTAAAGAGAGCCTTAAAGCTTCTCTTCTAGCTACATCTACCTCTAGTAGATAATTTTGTGACTTCATGTGCCTATAAGCTAGTCATCCAGATTGAACCTATTAGTATTTCTAATGAAATTGAAAGAAGTTTGGTGGCACAATGGTTAAGCACTCATCTGCTAACTGAATGGTTGGTAGTTCAAACCTACCCAGCAGCTCTGAGGGAGATCTGTCCCTATAAAGATTCCAGCTTCGAAAACTCTGTGGGGACAGTTCTGCTCTGTCACACGGGGTCATGAGTTGAAATATTCTTGATGGCACCTAACAACAATGAAATCAGAAGGAAGTCGGTTGGACACTGGGGTATAATAGGACATGAGGGTTGGGGAAGCATCAGCAGGGAACATCTAAGCTTTCTTGGTGAAGGGGGAGCCTTAGCAAAGACTTCAAGTATTCCAGTCTTAGCAGGAGACCATCAACTTTTCAAATCATCTAAACTCCATGCTCACAAAGCAACCTTCTGACAATGATCTGGCTTCTCACTGAGGTCTGTGTAAAAGGATGGAGTGCTTAAGGACAAACAACTTTAAAAATTCTAGTTTCCTATGGCAAAAAAAAGAAAATATTATAAATAAATATTTGGTGGCAGTTACATTTCTTATTTTAGGAGGCCGACAGGACAAGGAAGATTTTAAGTGGTACACAGGTTTTAAATCTGAATGTCAGAGTGAACACCGGTACGAACAACAGAAAGGAGTAGGAAGAAGTAGGGGACAATGGGAGTTAAGGTTCTGCCACAGTGAATTTGAGGTGCAGGCTGTTTTGCAGGTGGCAGCTATCAACAAGGATTGAAAACGAGGTTCCATATTGGCACATAAGAGAGCTCAGAGAGGGAGATACAGGTTTAGAAGCCATTGGCATGGAGGGATTATTGCACAAATGGGATTACTGAGGAAGGGTGTAGAGAAAGAAGAAGTAAGGCTTTAGGATAGCCATATTGTCGTTATCTGCTGTCAAGTCGGCTCCTGACTCATGGCGACTCCATGCACGACCGAATGAAAAGCTGCCTGGTCCTGCGCCATCCCTATGATCGGTTGCAGATAAAACCCTTGTGATCCATAGGGTTTTTGTTGACTGATTTTTCAGATGTAGATCACCAGCCCTTTCTTCCTAATCTGTCTTAGTCTGAAAGCTCTGCTGAAACCTGCTCAGCATTGTAGCAACACGTAAGCCTCCACTGAGGGACTGGGGTGGCTGTGCATGAAGTGCATTGACCTAGAAGGTGAGAATTCTACCACAGAAACACCACTGCCCACCCCCACAAGGAAAGCCTTAAAAACAATTGCCGACGAGTTGAGTCTGACTCATAGCAACCCTATAGGACAGAGTAGAACTGCCCCATAGGGTTTCCAAGGCTATAAATCTTTATGGAAGCAGACTGCCACATCTTTCTCCCACGTAATGCCTGGTGGATTCGAACCGACAACCTTCTGGTTAGCAGCCGAGCACTCAACTGCTGTGCCACCAGTGCCCTGTAGGACAGCCTTAAAAAACCACCAAAACTCATTGCCATCAAGTTGATTCCGACTCATAGTGACCCTATAAGGACAGAGCAGAACTACCCCATAGGGTTTCCAGGAGCACCTGGTGGATTCAAACTGCCAATGTTTTGGTTAGTAGCCGTACCTCTTAACCACTATGCCTCCAGGGTTTCCAGAACAGCTTTAAAGCTTAGGAAATAGGAACCAAGAAGGGCAATGTAACAGGATACTGTGGTGTTATCGTAGGGGAGGATAGTTGTCTTTTAGAAAAGAAAGGAGTAATTTCAAATGATGCAAAGAAGATAAAAAGAATTAAGCCTGGATTTTTCCATTTTAAAAATCACTGGGTACATTCAAGAGAACAATTTTAACAGAGATGTTGCCGGGTGAAAACCCCAGGTTCTGCTCAGCGTGACTTGTTACAGCCAATAAACAAGAGGTGAGGTGGGACATCAGAAAGACCCTTTATTTGGTTGTACAAGGAAAGGAGCAATCAGGGCTTCTGCCTCCAAGACTGCTCACAGGCAGCTTGGGGAGGTGGGCTTTTACAGAGAGCAGACAAGGAAATGCAAATTTATCATGAATATTCAGGACTGACCTTCACTCAGGTGCTCAGGGCTTGGGGATGACTGTATTTTCTCTAGACATGGATTCGGGATGGAGAAAGAGGTAGATTTTTCTTTATTAGGATGTTAAGTCTCCACCCAGAGGTGAGTTGAGGCCATCTATGGCCCATTCTGTGGTTATCTTGTCAAGGACAATTTCAGAAGAACGTGGAGCCTGTTTTGCTTGGTGTAGGAGGATAAGCCAGAGCAGGTGTCTCTTAGAAGGGTTGGGCTCTGAGGCTGCCTGTCTCAGAGAGGTTGCAGTAGAAATTAAATTCCAAGAGTTTAACAGCAGGTAGACCAGGAACATCTTGTCATACCAGAAAACAAGAAAATTTATCAAAGACTCAGGGGCCAACTTGAAAAAGATAGCACTGGCCCAAGATGCATCAATATGAGCATCAATAACATAAGATTAGGAGCTGTATTAGTTTTCTATTGCTGCTGTAACAAATCACCACAAACTTAGTGGCTTAAAACAACACAAAATTATTATTTTATAGTTCTGTAGGTTAGAAGTTCAACACCTCTACCCTAATACAAACACAGGTGAATTTTTGGTGCATTTTCTTCTAGTTTTTTCTTATAACAACAATATAACTAGCAGGTGTCTTTAGTAAGCTCATATTAAGTGCCAAGCATAGTTTTAAATGCATTAAAATTTTTATCTTATTCAAACCTCCTGACAATCCTATCAGTTGGCTTACACAACCAATAAACGAATTTGAACCAAGGCAATCTGACTTCAGAGCCCGTGCCGTTTGTCCATACAGCCTATACTACATACATGTATGTAGGAACAGTAGATAAAATTTTGTATATTGCTCTTCTCACTCATAATTTTTATAATTATTTTCCTTTTAATACATTTTTATTACCATGGTTTTTAATGGCTACATGACATATCACTGTATTAATATATCATCATTTATTTAACTTTTCCCCCATTGTTGCATATTTTGGTTATTTTAAGGCTTCCTGTGTTATAAAACACTAGGGTGAACATCTTTTTCTATCCTGGGGTTTTTGTTTGTTTGTTTTTTATTTTTTTAATATCAGTAGCCCTTGGCAATTTGGAGGAGGACAGGAGAAAGTGGATCAAAAGGATGGTCAAGGTCTGGGGATAAACTTGGCAGGCTTGGAGGAAAAAGCAAGGTGCCTGCCTTCTGCTTCCTCCCCTGCACCTGCCCCCATTCCCAACCTGCTACCATGTTCCAGCCGCTCTAAACTACTTGTCATGGATTAAACACCAATGTTGTGGGCATCACCATTATCATCCCCATTACATTATCATCCTATGGAACATTTCTTGCCAGTTTACTATGTGCCAGATAGTGTGTTAAATGCTCATATGTATTTCTTATTTAATCTTCATAACAGCACTAAGGAGTTAGAAGTTACTGTTTATCTCCTGTTTATAGACGAGGAAGTGGAGGCATCAAGAAACAGGATGATTTGCCTGAGGTTACACGTCTAGGTCATACCCTGTGTTTGTGTATGCTGTTCCTTTAGCCTGCAATTCTCCAGCCCCAGGGCAGCTCCCCCACTCCTGACTCCCAGCTCAACTTTGGGTAACTCATTTCACATATCTGCATCCTGAGCAACTTATTCCACCTCTTTGGGCCTTGGTTTCTACATTTGTAAAATGAGAATGCTGTGCTATATGACCTCTGAGTTTCCTTTCTAGATTCAGCATTTCATGAGGAAAAGAATCTAAAGGTGAGAGGTTAGCATCCTACAGATTAAGGGATAAAAATCTGAGAGCTGAGTGGGGGAAAAGGCCAGCTGGCATTATGGGAAATTCCCAACTAAGGTAGTACCTGCTACCTTTCTGAATCCAAAGCAGTTTCACAAGTTACTTGATATTCCTGTTTCCACTATTGCAACTGCCGGCTGAGGGGAGAAATGCCCAGCTGGATGTAAGTAAAGTGCTGCATTACACTCTGTGTCCAGGTGGTGGCCTATTTCCTGCGGCCTATTTCCTCACAACTACAATCCCAGTTACACACATGCCAATGTATTATAGCCTTAGGAAGTTGGCAGTAGATATGCAAGAGGAAAAATAAATGTGAGCTGTATGTCACTCTTTACAGATAGCAGTCTATGCTGCCACCATCAGAGACACCAGTGCCAGATTACATGGGTGCCTGGGAACACAGTGACCTTTCCTGGTTCTAATTAGTTACCTCCCCTGCCTCCCATTCTGTCATCCGTGAACTTGTCAGTCACCCTGGTGACTTAGAAAGAGTAGCAGAAAGTATAAAGAAATAGAACAGAAGCTAATCTTGCCTCCTTTCCCTAAGTTGGGGTAAAGAAAAGACTTTAATCTTAAATAAAGCTTAGCATTTTGACTAATACAGAAGTTAAAAACGTAATTAGTGACTTGGCACTAGAAGTGACCAGAGGATTTTTTATTGCCTAAGAGTAAAACTAGGAGCCCCGGTGGCGAGTGGTTAAGTGCTCAGCTGCGAACCAAAAGGTCCAGGTTTGAACACACCAGCGGCACCGCAGGAGAAAGATGTGGCAATCTGCTTCTGTAAAGATTATAGCCTTGGGAACCCTGTGGGACAGTTCTACCCTGTCCTATAGGGTCGCTATGAGTTGGAATCAACTAGATGGCACACAAAAACAAGAGGAAGACTGATACTAATCATCAAAATACCGAAATATTTCTATACCAATTGGCAAACAGTCTACCAATGCCCCTGAGGCCCTCTCACCACCGAAGCTTCCAGGGCCCTTCTCCTGGGATCCCCACCCCCCTCAAGCCCCTCACCTGCCGAAACTAAGGAGGTAAGACCTGGCCCAGCAGGGGGCTCTGGGAGACTGCTCCAGCACTTGGGCCAGCATGAGTTCTGATTGGCTGGGGCCCTACCTGGGCCAATTGTGAAGAATCTTTAATATCACTCCTATCTCAGACTGACCAGAGAGATCATAGGACTAGCCATAGATTTTGTCTGCGGGCCAGGAAAACCCAGTCCCACAGAGGGCATTTTAGTAGGCAGTGAGGGAAAGAATAAAGTTATTTCCCATTGTACTTTGCTTTTGGCCAATGTACCTGTTGTACTCGTATTAGTATACTTAGGAAAGTCAACAACAAAATGAATGAAGGAAATGAAGGAGTTAGAGTGGCAGAATTTAAGAGAAATCCACAAGAATCTATTGCATTTTGACACTAAGTTAAAAGTTAAAATGACTAAAATTCCATTATAATGACTAGAATGTCCACTCAGAAACAAAAACTTTACTAATGCAAACCAGGAGATTCTGTCACAGTAAGTTTGAACTAGGAGAGAGTAGAAAAACAAAGCAAGACAGATCCATTAGTATGAATGGAATGTTATATGTCCTAACTGTTGTTGTTAGGTGCCGTCATGTTGGTTTCGACTCACAGTGACGCTATGAACAACAGAATGAAACACTCCCGGGTTCTGCTGTAAAACAGCTTGGGGGCAGTGCCTGACCTCCCCAAACCCACAAAGAGGAAGGAGAAGCAAGACCAACAGCTCAAGGCTGACTCCCATGAGGTGGAGGCCAGACAAGCCTCCTCTCTCTGCCATCTTTACTAATTCTGACACCAACCGTCCCTCACAGAGCACTCTCTAATTCTCTGCTGGGTTTGATAATTCGTTGCAATGGCCACACAGAACTCACAGACCATACTCACAATTATTGGGTTTATTAGGGAATAGTAGTTACAATTTAGGCTCTAGAACACTCAGGATACAGTTTTCACATCAGGTTAGCCTCTCCCCAGCTGTGTTCATAGGCACGCCCCCACCCTGGCCCTCAGCCTCTGCCCAAGGGCCCTCATCTTTCTCTCTCCATAGGCTGAGAAGCCCACCAAGCTGTTTCCTACTGCTGGTCTCTGCTGCTGGGTCTCTCCTTCCTTGGTGGTGGGCACCTACTCTCTGCTCTAGAATTGGCTGTCTTTTAAGGCAAAACTGACCAATCCCCTTGGTGGGCTGCAATCACCCCATCACACTGTCCAATCGCCTGCGTGGGAGTTACAACACCAAGGCTAGAAAGGCCACACACCACCACAGATCCCCTTGTTGCAGCCACTGCTGTCAATCCATCATGTTGAGGGTCTTCCTCTTTTTCACTGACCCTCTACATGTCCTGACTTAGAAGACTTATTACAGTAAGATAATAGTAGTCTCTAGGTCAGTGGTCCTTGAAGTATGGTCCTCAGGGCAGCTGCTCTACTAAGATCTTGAGTATAGTATCTCTTTCCCTGTTCATAGCCACCCAATTAATTGGGTATCATCACCCACATTTACCAACAAGAAACAGAGGTTAGAGGTTACAGTGCTCAGCTCCTAAGTTTCCAGAGTACTGAGTGGCAGCACCAGAGTTAAAATATAGCTCTGCTTTAGCCTAAAGCTATGTTTTTCCTGGAGTCCCTGGGTGGCACAAATGGTTAGGTGCTCAGCTACTAACCATAAAGAATGGAGGTTCAAGTCCACCAAGAGGCACCTCAGAAGAAAGGCCTGATGATCTACTTTTGAAAGGTCACAGACATTGAAAACCATATGGAGCAGTTCTACTCTACACACATGGGGTCACCATGAGTCAGAAGAGACTCTACAGCAACCTGGTTTTGGTTTTTGGTTGGTTTATGTTTTCCCCACCAAAAGAGTCTACCTCCCAATTAATACGATGCTGGTCAGAATAATTTTTTAAAATGGCAAAGTGTTATATAATAAAAGCCTGATTATTAATTGCTGCATGCTCTATCTCCCTACTCCTGAATGCCAAGAAGCTCCAGGAGGGTGGACATGTCCTTAATGGGTCTAACATGCTTTATTAGCACAACATTAGAGCACAATATTTTTAGAGCAGGTAAGTGGACTGACTTTCCTGCATTTGAGCAGCAAATGCAGAATGAGAACCTTGTGGTCAACTGGGTCTCTCTGAGAAAGGGAAAACCAAACTGGATCACTGGATGAGCTGGGGCTACAGGAGGAACTCAGAGGAAGTGTCTGTGGGTTCACATGCTGGCTCTGCTCAAACAAGACCATTCCATGCATAATTCAGGTCTCCACTCTTCAGACACTCTTGTTGGTCCCTCTCTGCCCCTGGCAAGCAAAGGAGAGAGTACAAATTTCACTTTGGTGGCTGCATCAGGTGACAGTAAGAATTTAATCCCCTGAGGAAAATGCTCAGTACTAATGTGCCCAGTTAGGTGACAACACTGAATTACCTGGCCCTTGGATTTCTTTCCCAGATCAAGTGTTAACCAGCATGGTGAAGACCAGTGACATGTTGTGGCTTTGGTAATTTCCAGAAAACAAAACAAACAAAAGAAACAGTGCATTCCCACCTCAAGAACCTCTGGGTGGATTTGAATCTTTCGATTAGTTTGTGCTTCCTAGGATCTCTCTCTCTCTCTGTCTCTATATATATATGTATATGTACATATTGTTGCTGCTGTTAGGTGCCGTCAAGTTGGTTCCAACTCATAGCAACCCTATGCACAACAGAATGAAACACTGCCTGGTCCTGTGCCATCCTCACAATCATTGCTATATTTGAGTCCATTATTGCAGCCACTGTGTCAATCCATCTCATAGAGGGTCTTCCTCTTTTTCACTGACCCTCTACTTTACCCAGCCTGATGTCCTTCTCCAGGGACTAGACCCTCCTGATAACATGGCCGAAGTATGTGACATGAAGTCTCTCTATCCTTGCTTCTATATATACTTATATATACACAGGCACACACATGTACATAGTGTGTGTGTGTGTGTGTGTGTTGTTTTTAAAAGAATTTACTCTGAAAACATTTATCTCAAAATTACCTTAAGAACTCTGTGAGTATAGTGAGTAATATATGATATTCCATGTTTCAACTTTTTGAAAACTTGTATCTTCCCTTTTGCAAAACCATCAAAATTTTGCTACTCTTGCCTTTGTTCAGGACCAATACTCCCCAAACCTCCTGTTTCATTAACACTAATTATGAGTGGGGTTTTGATGGTTGAGCTCTTCCCTGTAGCATGAAGACAGGAAAGTCTTCCAGGGAGAAAGCAAATTCTCTCAAATTCTTTGTCCATTTATTCTTTCTCTCCTCTCACAAGTGTTGTTGCCTGGCATCTAAAGACTTAGAAAATCACAATCCGGCAGGAAAAGTGACAGCCACCACTAGATTAACAGTGAATTCAGAACCACCCACAGAATGAATCAGAGAATTTCTAGGTGCATGGAATTCTCAGGGGACTTCACCTCTGGCATTAACTAATAATAGCTGGAAGGGAATCCATGAACAGAATTAAGAAAGGAAAGGAAGTTTTCCTTGTGAGGACTGTCGAACATCAAAATTACATTTTTAAAATAATTAAGAGAAAAACATGCACGATTCTTCCTTTCTTCTATAATTCTGAGATTTTCAGTCTTTACTCTTTATTCTTCTCTTTTTGGATCTGTGAAAAATCAGGTATTTATTCAGAGAAGACAGGGAGAGGGATCAAAGGCTTGTGGGGTACTTCAAGGATAGTGAACATCAGCCCTTCGCCAGACATGTCATAATCATCACTGTTATCAACAGTTAGAGCTGAAGCCTGAGTACAGAAACATCATCTAAATCTTCCCCAGGGTACATGAAACACTAGGCATTTCTAGCCCTTTCACGTCATTAATATTCAAAACAGCACCACCTTCTTGTATTTCTATCCTGAGACAATAATGTCTCCCTTCTTCTGGAGCAGGAGTTCTCAAAGTGTGAACTTCAGTCCAGCAGCATCAGTATGACCTAGAAACCTGTTCGAAATCCAAATTCATGGGCCCCACCCAAGGCCTAAGGAACTGGAAATCCTAGGGGTGGGGCCCAGCAATGGGAGTCATAATAAGCCTGCCAGGTGGTTGTGCTGCAGACTAGCATTTGTATCATTCCCTCGCCAAGGCTCTGCCCTCAGCCCTCTTAATCTTCCTTCTCCAAGGTCTTCTCCGCTCTTCTGCTCCAATTGTTACCACTGCACAGATGCCTCCTGAATCTGCATCTTACAAGTTCATTTGCCAGACAACTTTCATAGTAGTAATAATAGTAGCTAACAATAGTCAATGACTGCCTTTATCCTCCAAAAGATTATTTTCATGCACTTGATAAGCTAATTGTAAAATGTAAGTGGAAAATAAGGGGTCAAAAGAAAAAGAGCAGGGAAGAGGGTCTATTCCTATCTGATTGGAGGGTTTATTATGTTACAATCATTGCTATTAGTTGCCTTCCAGTAGATTCCAGAAGCAGATCTCCAGGCCTGTCTTCCAAAGTGCCTCTGGGTGGGTTCAAACCACAAACCCTTCAGCCAGTAGTCTAGCAGTTAACCATTTTCACCACCCAGGGACTCCTTCATTAAGATGTAAAAGTAAGTAAATTAGTGTGGTACTGGTGCAAATTGGCCAGCAGTGTAGAATAGAGAACTCAGACTCAGATCCAAGGATTTACGAAGCTTTGGTACATGATGGAGATGACCTGTTAAAAGGAAGAGGTTGTTAATAAATGGAGTTGGAAAAAATGGTTATCAATATGGAAAATGGTGAGATAAGTTTTCTACTTTATGTCATATTTTAAAAATCAACCCTAGATAGATTAAGGAATTAAATATTAAAAATAAAACTGTAAAAGTCTTATTGGACTGAAACATGCTACAACATAAATGAACTCAAAAATATACTAAGTGAAGGAAGCTAGGCACAAATATATGCTCTCATTTATATGAAATAACCAGAATAGATAAATTTATAGAGACAGAAAGTAGATTCATAATTACTAGGGGCTAGGAAGAGGCAGGAGTGGGGAATAACTACTTAACGAATACAGGGTTTCTTTTTGGGGTGACAAAAAGTTTTGGAACTAGATAGAGGTGGTGGTTGTACAACACTGTCGATGTGTTAAATGCCACTGAATTATTTACCTTAAGATAGTTAATTTTATGTTATGTGAATTTCACCTAAAAAAAAAAAACCTCGGTATAAATTATTCATTTAATAGGAATTTAGGCTTTGGAGTAGGAAAGTATTTCTTTTAAAAGTAACAAAAAGCCCCAACTATTAAAGAATTTGACTATGTTAAAATTAAGAATTTATACTCATCAAAAAAAAATTAAAATAAAAAAAGAATTTATACTCATCAAACGTCACCTTAAAAAGTTAAAAGACAAGTTATAAACTGGACGAAGATATTTGCAATCCATATACACATAAATGCTTAATATCAAGAATATAAAAGAATGCCTAAAAATCAATAAGGAAAGCACAACCTAACAGAAGAATGAACAACTGATATGAAAAAGCATTTTACAAAAAGTTTACTTGTGGTTAATTAAACCTCATTAGTGATCAGGGAGATGCAGATCAAGACCACAATGAGTTAGCATTTACAGCCATTTAATCAGCAAAAATTTAAAAGTCTGACAATATTAAAAATTGGAGGAGAAGTGGATACACAGTATGTCTTACGTATTACTATGGAGTGTAACTTGGTACATCCACTTTGGAAAACATTTTGGCATTACACCGGTATAGTTCAACATTCACATACCCTATGACCCAGCAATTCCCGTCTAAGTGTACACCCAAGAGAGGTTTTCCATATGAACACCAGGAGACGAGTTCAAGAATGTTCACGGCAGCAATGTCGGCTATAGCGAATACCTGGATGAATCTTAGCACCATAATCATTAAGTGAAAAAATTAAGTTCAAGATGATTACGCAGTATGAAAACCTGTTTATAAAGATGACTTTAAAAAGTAAAATGAAACATACTTTTTTACAAACATGTAGTTGAAATAAAATTATACAAAAAATAAAACACAGGATTCAGGATAGTGGTTACCTTAGGTTGGAGGAGGTACAGGATGGGCTGGGAGTAGATGTAATGTAAGTTATTGTAATGATCCCAGTTGGTTGGTAGGTTCCTGGATTCTTATTACATTATTAAAAACAAACAAATAAATAAGAGGCCCGCACCCTAGCCTATGTTGCGAATGTTTCTTGATTATGATTGTTCTTCTCTATACCTGATTTACAACAAAACAACAACAAACAAAAAGAACACAGAAGTAGGAATTAAGAAGGCTTGGGAGGTTTATAGGCTAGAAATAAAGGGATCTGGTCTGTTTTCAAAAGAATGTTAACATCTGTTTCCAAAAATGTATGATTTTGAATAAATCAAATCGGCTCTCTCTGTATCACTATCTTTAACCCTTTGGTGATCCAATTGTTTTCTGCTTTGAATTTTTTGTTGCTACCGTATGTTTTCATTAATGGAAGCATGCCAAATCATTGTGTGTGCCTGTCTGAATTTTTGGTAGGTACTATGGATTTTTTTTCTTGCCCCCTCCCACAAGCCTACCCTGAGTGTTTAGTGGTACATATGAAGTTCCACTAATCATATCCCAGAGTTCCCACCAGGGTCTATTGGTGCATATGTGTAACATATATAAATTTTCCAAATTCCTGTTTTTCCTACCAAAAATTTAGACACTTCATACAATATCCTGTAAAAACAGTAATTTGGGGCACATGCCCATTTCTTTGGTTTCAAACAATCATAAAAGCTCCTGCCTTACAGCAGCATCCACTGTCAGTGGTACAACAGCTTCCCAATAAACCCCAGAGGCTGCAAAAATTCATGGTTGCTATGGGTACTGCTGGGCACAAAATTACACTAAAGACAAGAGAAAACATCGTCACAGTCCCTTCTACATTTAAACCCTATGAAAACCTTTAGAAAGACAAAGACTGCAAATCATGATGGCCAAGAGTTGTCCATTTTCCAGAGCCTCCTTCCAAGCATATTAGCAGTGTTTAAAATGGGGACAGGCTCTGAAGCTGTTAAAATTAAGGCTTAAGTGCCATTTCTGGTCTCAAGGGAACCCTTAAAAACAAGCCATTATGTGGAGAGCACTTGCAAGGCTTCAGGGGAAAAGTCACTCAGAATAAAAAGGATTATGATATTTAACAGGAACACTGTGCACATTCCAAGAGGCTGGGGTGGGGAAGCAGCATTGCTAAGTGCACTGATGAGCAGATATTATGCTATGTAAAGATGACTATTTTAGCTGAGTTTCAGAATGCAAAGGTTGAATTAGACACACAGACACCAGCCATTGGAGAAGTCTGGAGTCTCTTCACAAGGAGAAGATAAAGCGTTCGTGTGCTCACAGAAGTTAGCAACAGTGATGGCGAAATTCGGTCCAGTATGTGTGTGGGGGGAGGCAGCCCTTAAACACGAAGTCAGACACAGGTGTCCATGTGACAGACTTGGGAGGGTGTGCAATCCCATCCCAGGAAAGATAAGTTCTGACTGTTGTATCTATGCCAAAATGGTCGTTGCTGTCAAGTCGATTCCAACTCATAGCAACCCTATAGGACAGAGTAGAACTGACCCATAGGTTAGTGGACTCGAACTGTCGACATTTTGGTTAGCAGCTGAACTCTTAACAACTATGTCACCAGGGCTCTGTTGTATCCATAGCACTCACCAACTTCAAGGTTTTGTCACTTCCTACCACTGCAATTTTCTATAGATGGTCTCTGGAGTTAGACTGCCTGTGTTTAAGTTAAGGTTTTGCCATTATAGCTTTTCTATCTCTATAAGTGGAACGATCTAGTTTCTTCATGTTTTCTTTGATATATGGTTCATTTGAACTTGTTCTGACGATTTGGTGAACGAAGCTTGCTTGCTGTCCTTTAGCAAGCACACTTAAACGTAACCTTAACACATTTACTAAAGACTTGATCAAAGAGACACAGAACTCTGTGACTTTGATGAGTAAGTAACTTCTTTGAGCCTCAGTTTCCTTATAAGAATAATATCAGTGTTCTCTTCCTGTCTGGAGTAAAGGAGAGTGAAGAAAATCAAAGACACAATGGAACAATTAGTCCAAAGGACTAAGGGACCACATGCACCTATATGACCCTGAGACCAGAAGAACTAGATGGTGCCCAGCTACCACTACCGACCACTCTGACTGGGATCACTACAGAGGGTCCCAGACAAAGCAGGATAAAAATGTAGAACAATCAAATTCGTAAAAAAAAAAAAAGACCAGACTTACTGGCCTGATAGAGACTGGAAGAACCCCCAGAACTATGGCCCTAAGACACCCCTCTGACTTGGAACTGCAGCCATTCCCTGAAACCAGCTTACAGCCAAGCAAAAAACAAGCCTATAAAATAAACAATAACACCTGAAAAGAACATGCTCCATAGAACAATGATACGAGACCAAAAGGGCAACATTGCCCAAAAGTAAAGATGAGAAAGTAGGAAGAGGTAGGAAAACCAGATGAAAGGAAATGAGGAACCCAGGGCAGAAATGGGAAGAGTGTTGACACAATGTGGGGATTGCAACCAATGTCATGGTATGCTCTGTGTGCAATTTGTTGAGTGGGAAATTAATTTGCTCTGTAAACTTTCACATAAAACACAATAAAATATTTTTTTAAAAAAAAGAATGATAGCTCCAATCGCTAGAAAAGGACTTCATATTTGGTAAAGTGGAGGGTCAATGAAAACAAGATAAACTCTCCATGAGATGGGTTGACACAATAGCCACAACAATGGACTCAAACTTACCAACAATCGTGAGAATGGCACAGGACTGGGCAACGTTTCCTTCTATTATACATAAGGTCTCCATGAGTCAGAGCCGACAAACAGCAACAGTGATATCTACACGGAGTCCCCAACTTACAAGGTATTCGAGTTACAATGAACTGCACTTACGATCGTCCATTTTGTTGTTACTGTTCATCTCATCGGAAACCCCGGTGGCAAAGTGGTTAAGAGCTATGGCTGCTAACCAAAAGGTCATCAGTTCTAATCCACCAGTTGCTCCTTGGAAACCCAATGGGGCAGTTCTACCCTGTCCTATAGGGTCGCTATGAGCCGGGTTTGCTATGAGCAATGGGTTTTTTTTGTTGTGGTTCATCTTATCCTTAGTAATATGTACTACATACAATGTTGCAGTGTGTAATTTGTTGATGTTATTCTCAGATGTTCACTTGCAGATGTTTAATCTTATGATTTACTGTTCAAAACACTGCCATGTAGATTTAGTTTTCTTAACTAAATCAGGGGTTCAGTTGCTTGAAAACATGAATCCAAACACTGATCGCTTTGCTACAGTCAATAGGCTGATTCGGGAAGCAGTGAAATGTTAAAAAAAAAAGGTACTTACGGCAACTCTCACCGATTTTCTGACTGGAAACGCCATCCCCATTCCCAGGGATAATCCAGATGACCCGGAACCTGCCACAAGTGGAGTTATTACTGAAACTGACAAAACGCCAACGTCATCCAACTCTTCTTCAATGTTAGAGTAAATTTTTGTGATTTGTGTATATTGTTATGTATGTATATTTTAAAATATGTCTGTAAGTTTATATGTAATGTTTCTAACCTCCAAAGACAAAAAAGATCAGATTTATAAAGATATTGATAATAAAAGGCAATAATGAAAACTAAAACAAAAAACAAAAAAAGAGGTATTCAAGTTATGTTAGAACTGACTTCGGACGGAGTCGTCAGAATGAAATCCCACTGTAAGTTGGGGACTACATGAACTTCCTATGGTTGTTGTAAGAGCATGACGGAATGTTATATATATATATATTTTTTTAAAAATTTTTATTGTACTTTAGATGAAGGTTTACAGAACAAATAGTTTCTCATTAAACAGTCAGTACACATATTGTTTTATGATATCGGTTAACAACCCCACGACATGTCAACACTCTCCCTTCTCGACCTTGAGGACCTTTTTTTTTTGGTGAAAATATACATAGCCAAAGTTACACCATTTTGAAAGTTTCTACATGTACAAATCAGTGACATCAATTACATTCTTCCAGTTGTGCTGCTATTCTCACTATCCTTTTCCAAATTATTCCATCACCATTATCTTCAACTCACTGTCCCCTAGGCTTCCCATCAAGCCTTTTGAGTTACTGTTGTCAATCTGATCTCACATAGATAATTCTTCTTCTTCTTTTTTTTGTACCTTAGATGAAGTTTGGCAGAACAAATAGTTTCTCATTAAACAGTTAGTACACGTATTGGCCAATGACAATGTTTAACAACCCCATGACACGTCAACACTGTCCCTTCTCAGCCTTGGGTTCCCTATCACCAGCTTTCCTGTCCCTTCCTGCCTTCTAGTCCTTGTCCCTGGACTGCTGTGCCTCATTAGTCCTGTTTTATTTTATGAGGCTCTCCAATCCCCTGCTGAACGGTGAGCTTCAGGAGGGGCTTCACCACTGAGCTAAAAGGGTGTCCAGCAGACATACTCTCAGGGTTTCTCCAGTCAGTCAGGCCAGTAAATCTGGTCTTTTTTGTGAGTTAGAATTCTGTTCTACATCCTTTTCCAGCTCTGTCCAGGACCCTCTATTGTGATCGGGGTCAGAGCAATCAGGGGTGCCAGCTGGGCACCATCTAGCTGTACTGGACTCAGTCTGGTGGAGGCCGTGGTAGCTGTGGTCCATCAGTCCTTTGGACTAATCTTTTCCTTGTGTCTTGTTCTCTTCATTCTCCCTTACTCCCGAAGGGGTGAGACCAGTGGAGTATCTTAGATGGCTGCTCACAAGCTTTTAAGACCCCAGACGCTACTCACCAAGGTAGAATGCAGAACATTGTCTTTATAAACTGTGTTATGCCAATTGAGGTAGATGTTTCCCGAGACCATGGTCCCCACACGCTTCTGCCCAGCAATTCAGTCCCTCAGGGAGTTTGGAAGTGTCTATGGAGCTTCCATGACCTTTCCTTGTACAAGTTGTGCTGGCTTCCCCAGTAACGTGTACTGTCTTACCCTTCACCAAAGTTACCACTTATCTATTTAGTTCCCCCCCACTCCTCCTATCCCTCTTTTTGTGTGTAAACTTTTACATGAGTTATACAGTAGAGGTCTCATACAATATTTGTCCATTGTGATTGACTTATTTCACTCAGCATAATGTCCTCCAGTTTTGTTCCTCTTACTCTCCTGTGCTGAGTTCCTTTTGTTTGTGGATTTTTTTTCTTTTGTTTTTGTAGGTTTTGTTTGTACTGAGACATTATTTTTTTTTTCTTTATTTTGATGAGTAGGTTTGTTAACTTTCTTTGTGGTTACCATGAAATTTACCCTGATCTTCCTAGATTTGAACCAGTCTGTTATTACTTGGTATTGCTTGACTTCCTCTCCATTAGAAGGTTCTATACCTACACCGTTTAGTCCCTCTTTTATTGTTCTGATGCTGTTGTCATTTACAGATTCTTAGTTTTTCGGATCTTTGCTGTGGAGGGACAGCATGGTGCTTATGCCTAGAGCGCCACGTTGCCGGAAGTGTCTATATATGTATTTTTAAGCTAGAAAAAAATGTCCTCTAAAAGTTCCTAGAAGTCTTCTGTCTCTAGAAGTGAAGCGGCCATCCGTTCACCTTGGGAGGAGTCTTCCTTTGCTTTGGGAAAACCACCAGGATGGACAACTTTCAAAGGTCAATCTCTAGTCTTACTGGACTTCTTTTAGCACCCTCCAGCCACTCCGTGGGAGAAAGATGTGGCCGTCTGCTTCCGTAAAGATTACAGCCTTGGAAACCCTATAGGGGCAGTTCTACTCTGTCCTATAGGGTTGTTGTGAGTCAGTTATGTAGGGTGGGATAAATCTCTGGATTTAGTGTTGTTCCCAGCCCAGTATGGGAGGGCCATATGACTATAGTGACATATGACAATTTGACAATAAAATAACATCAATTCTTAAGTGCTTACTATGTGCCAGGCACAATGCTGAGCTCCTTCCATGCATTATTTAATGTTCAAAACAACCCCTTGACATAGACATTACTATCTCCACTTTGCAGACCGGAAGACAAATGTTTACAGAGGCCAAGTTTTATCCAAGGTCACACAACTGGTAAGTGGCAGAGCTGGGATTTGAACCTAGGCTGTTTGACTCCAAATCCCTTGCCCTTTGGGAAAAGAGATAACAGTCTTTGCATGGATGGGGAGATGGTGAGGGGGCAGTATTTTACTCCAGTTGTTCCCAAATTCATTCACAGGGAACGTCTTCACTCATGGAGCACACAGAAAATCATATTTGCATGGCATTCTATAGTTAGCAGATGAGGCCAGGGAGCTCCAGTCCCCATGCTGGCCAGCTGCCTCAATATTCCAGTCCATTCTCAACTGGCCAGTTCTGATCTAATCACACTAAGGTGATGGAACACTGGGCAAGAATAAAAACAACATGGAAACAAGTGATAATAGTATAATAATGATAAACGATGAACTCTGATGGCTTTCCTGTGTGCCAGGCACTGTTTCAAGTGCCTTGCGTACACTTTACATTTAGTCTTCATAACATTTAGAATATTAACTCCTTCCATTTTATTTAAAAAATATTTATAGAGCACTTATTGTTCTAAGTGCTTGGCAAATATTAACCCATTCGATCTTCGTAACAACTCATTTGCTGATGAGAAATAAAATGACTTGCTCAAGATCACACAGCTAATAGAGAGCAGAGCCAGGATTCGTACTCTAGCATCAGAGCCCGTGCAGTTAACCACTTTGCCGTGGCACAGACTCTCTGAGTGCAGAGAACTGAGTTGTCTGTCCTGTTCTCCACCATATCCTAGCATCTAGGAAGATACCTGGCCCATAGCAGGCCCTCGAACATGGATTGAAAGGATGCAGATGAGCCTGATTCCCTGGCACCATTCTAAAACACTTTGTACACATTATCTAATTTAGTTCTCTCAACAACCCTATAATATAGGTTCTATTATTAGAGTGATCATATAATTTATAACCCAAACCAGGACACTAATAAATAATAATTATGGCAGGACAACAAGCTTATATGCCCAAACTGTCTCAGGCAAACCAGGACTTAAGGTGACATGACTTATTATTATTGGTAGTATACAGATAATGACACCAAAGCCCAAAGACGTACTTGCCCAAGATCACGTATTAGTAATGGCAACTTATAATTGCAATTAGTATTAGTGATGGCAGCAGGATTAGAAACCAGACAGTCAGACTTCAGAGGCTTCAACTGCAACTTAGAGAGGTAAAATGTTTTACTCAGTGTCACACTACCAGTTAGTGACAGATAAAATGCCCCATTCCCATGCTATTTCTGTTACGTATATTTCCTCTTCTAGGGCATTTATACCAAAGAGATCATTTATGTATCTCATTTGTCCTCCAAACCACCTTGGAGCTCACAGTTGATTAGTTCTGGTGGTATGAGTTGGAATCAACTCTATAGCAATGGGTTTGGTTTTTTTTGGTTGCTGACAGAAGAAAGACGTGCTCAGCATGAAACGAATATTCTCAGACATGGCACTGTGTTTTGCTAAAATGCCTTGGGAAAACAAGCAATCTCTATTGCATTTTAATTTACTAATATTTGAGATTTCCAGATATCTTTCTGTTATTGATTTCTACTCTAATTCCATTATGGTCAGAGAATATACTTGGTAAGATTTCAGTTCTCTTAAATTCATTAAGGCTTTTTTATGACCCAGAAAATGGTTTATCTTGGTGAATGTTTCATGTACACTTGAAAAGAGTGTGTATTGTGCTAGTGTTGGGTGAAGAGTTCTATAAATGCCTATTAGATCCAGTTGGTTGATAATGTTGTTCAGGTTATCTATTTCTTTGATCATTTTCTGTCAACTTGTTCTATCAATAATTGAGAGTAGTGTTGAAGTTCAGTTATAACTGTGGATTTGTCTTTCCTTGTAGTTCTGTCAGTTTTTGCTTAACACAGTTTGAATCTGTTATCAGATACATACACATTTATGATTGTTATTTTTTTTTGGTGTATTAGCTCTTTTATCATTAGTTATTATTATTTATCCTTGGTAATATCCCTTGTTCTCAAGTCTACTTTGATATCAATGTGGCTACTCCAGCTTGCTTCTGATTAGTGTTTGTATGGTATATCTTTATCCATCTTTACTTTTAACCTCTCTAAGTCTTCATATTCAAAATAGGTTTCTTGTAATTAGCACATAGTATTGCCAGCATCTGTGTGTACCTTCCCAAATCATAGACTATGTGTTTGTTACACAGGAGGAGAAATTGTAATGTTTGCAATTTTTCTGTGAAAAATTTCTCTGTGAAAATATTGTACTGGTTATTTTTAAGTATTTTTACTAAAGAAAAGACTGTTGTCCATCATTGTCTCCAAGAGTTATGATTAGATATCTCATCTAGCTCACAGAGAGTCTGTGCCACGGCAAAGTGGTTAACTGCACGGGCTCTGATGCTAGAGTACGAATCCTGGCTCTGCTCTCTATTAGCTGTGTGATCTTGAGCAAGTCATTTTATTTCTCATCAGCAAATGAGTTGTTACGAAGATCGAATGGGTTAATATTTGCCAAGCACTTAGAACAATAAGTGCTCTATAAATATTTGTTAAATAAAATGGAAGGAGTTAATATTCTAAATGTATCCTGAAGATGGTGCAGGACCAGGCAAGATCATTGGTATGCTTGAGTTCATTATTGCAGCCACTATGTATTTTGAATGCCTTCCAACCTAGGGGGCTCATTTTCTGCCCCAAAGAAAGGGAAAAGAGGGGTCAGAACACTTTCCCTTTTTGGAATGATCACCTGCTCATACTGGCAGAAGGTTGGTAGCCTGGAATGTGGACAACCCCCACCCCATTATCATATGTCCCCACATGCCCAGTTTTGGTGCTCTGGACTATTTGGATAATTAAGACTCACCCCTTCAGGCAGAGGGTGTGAGCAGTACAGATGACATTATGGTAACGCTCCGCCCTGCATTTTGTCGGGAATAAATGGATAGCAGTTTTGCTATGAGTGGGAATCAACTCAAAGACACACACAACAAGCATCCTTTCCCATCACCTGTCTGTCAGTTTATCATACTATGGTGGCTTGGGTGTTACTATGATACTGGAAGCTATACCACTGGTATTTCAAATACCAGCAGGGTCACCCATGGTGGACAAGTTTTGACAGAGCTTCCAGACTAAGACACACTAGGAAGAAATGCCTAGTGATCTACTTCTGAAAATTAGCCAATGAAAACCCTATGGCTCAGAACAGAATATTATCCAATATAGTGCTGGAAGATGAGCCCCCTAGGTTGGAAGGCATTCAAAATACATAGTGGCTGCAATAATGAACTCAAGCATACCAATGATCTTGAAGATGGTGTAGGACCAGACAACATTTCATTCTCTTATACATGAGGTCACCAGGATATACCCAGCGTATTGTAAATCTGGACACTCTAAAAGCTGTACTATTGCCAATCACACTGCATTGTCAAGCTCAGGCTTCCTGACTCATGTGCTATAAATGGTTACAGGTATGCTGACAAACTGATGTCCTCGACCTCCGAGGATGGCCAGGGCCTGAGATGGCCAACCTCCTAGGCTGGATGCCGCTAGCCAAGAACAGCCTTGTGGGTCATTTAAATATTAAACGAATGAAAAAAGAAGCACTCCTTTCACTCGTTTTAAATAAAAAAGAAGCAACTTCTCTAAGCTCTCTTTTAAAGGGACTCAGACTTTTATCTTTCCAGATTATAAAAAATCCTGGACAATTTCAAACTAGCTGCCCTCCCCCTTTTTGTTCCAGCTTCCTAAAAGCAAAGGCTATCGAAGGCGGCACATGCCGCAAGTCCCTTTGATTAAGTTTATTATTTTGAATGCTGTTATTCCCTGCTTAACTACAGCCCCAGGTAGCAAGGAGCCTGGCGGTACAACGGTTAAGCACTTGGCTGCTAACCAAAAGGTTGGAGGTTTGAACCCACCTAACAGCTCCATGAGAGAAAGACTTGGTGATCTGCTCCCATGAAGATTACAGCCTAGAAATCCCTATGAGGAAGTTCTACTCTGTAACATGGTGTCACTACTAGTCACAACTGACTCAATGACCCGTAACAACAACAGCATGCTAATTATATGGAATTTTATTACTGAATTCTTTCTTCAAAAGTTTGTTTAAATCAAGGATTTGTGGTTTCCAACAGTCATAATAAGAACTGGGGTAACCGATGCTCTCTACCAATATACTATTAATGCACTTTGTTCTAAATGGTGAAAGTGGGCTAGCTGGTGGTTAATGCCAATGACAAGTTAATGCACAGGTAGGTCAGACACTGAACTCAAGACACAGCTAAGACATTGCTGTTTCCTGGGTCAACTGAATTTTCTCCTAGAGCTTTCTGATTATACTGTGTGCTTTTTTAAAAGTATATGAGATAAGAAGCTTTACTTCTGACCTTCTTGTTCCCAGTGCATGGAATATTATAGAATATCAAAATAAGACAGAACCTTAGACATCATCTAGGAATTTTGAAGAATAAGCACTTACTATTTATTCACTTATATCCCAACTTTTTCAGAAAGAATTTAAGGCAACTTAAAAGCTACATAAAATATGGTACAGCAATATAAAACCTAAGTAGTAGGCAAGAACTACAAGACAGAGACAATGACAATTCATCAGAAACGATGACAATTGTTTCTGACAAAAGACAGAAACAATGACAATTTTCAAAAAGATTATTTCCAAAATAATAATTTTGATAACTTCAAAAGGTAATTTTCAAAAATGGGTAGAATCATGATGTTCATACAAATATACAAATGAAGATGTGTTAAAGATTTTATGAGGAAACTGGTAAGAGCATTACAACCAGTTCAAGGGAGAAGTTGAAAAACAGACATATTTTATAGATCAGTACTATTGACTCCCTATGGGGCAGTTCTACCTTGAGATGTTTCAACAAACACATGCAGCGCTGAAAGTGCTCACTCGTCCATGCCAAGAACTGTGGCAGACAGCTACCTGGCCAACCGACTGGAAGAGATCCATATTTATGCCTATTCCCAAGAAAGGTGATCCAACTGAATGTGGGAATTATCAAACAATATCATTAATATCACATGCAAGTAAAATTTTGCTGAAGATCATTCAAAAGCTGTTGTAGCAGTATATTGACAGGGAACTGCCAGAAATTCAAGCCGGATTCAGAAGAGGACATGGAACCAGGGATAGCATTGCTGATGTCAGATGAATTCTGGCTGAAAGCAGAGGATACCAGAAAGATGTTTACCTGTGTTTTATTGACTATGCAAAGGCATTTGACTGTGTGGATCATAACAAATTATGGATAACATAGCGAAGGATGGGAATCCCAGAACACTTAATTGTGCTCATGAAGAATCTGTGCATAGACCAAGAGGCAGTCATTCGAGCAGAACAAGGGGATACTGCGTGGTTTAAAGTCAGGAAAGGCATGTGTCAGGGTTGTATCCTTTCATCATACTGATTCAGTCTGTATGCTGAGCAAATAATCTGAGAAGCTGGACTCTGTGAAGAAGAACACGGCATCAGGATTGGAGGAAGACGCATTAACAACCTGCAATATGCAGACGACACAACTTTGCTTGCTGAATGTAAAGAGGACTTGAAGCACTTACTGATGAAGATCAAAGACTACAGCCTTCAGTATGGATTACACCTCAACATAAAGAAAACAAATTTCACAAATGGACCTGTAAGCAATATCATGATAAACAGGGAATAGATTGAAGTTGTCAAGGATTTACTTTTACTGGGATCCATAATCAACACCCATGGAAACAGCAGTCCAGAAATCAAACAATGCATTGCATTGGGAAAATCTGCTGCAAAAGACCTCTTTAACTGTTAAAAAGCGAAGATGTCACCTTAAAGACTAAGGTGTGCCTGACCCAAGCCATGGTGTTTTCATTCGCCTCATATGCATGCAAAAGCTGGACAATGTATAAAGAAGACCAAAGAAGAATTGATGCCTTTGAATTGCGGTGTTCACAAAGAATATTGAATATACCATGGACTGCCAAAAAAATGAACACGTCTATCTTGGAAGTTGTACAGTCGGAATGCGCCTTAGAAGCAAGGATAGCGAGACTTCGTCTCATGTACTTTGGACATGTTATCAGGAGGAACCAGTCCCTGGAGGACATCATCCTTGATAAAGTAGAGGGTCAGTGAAAAAGAGGAGACCCTCAATGAGATGAATTGACACAGTTGCTGCAACAATGGGCTCAAGCATAACAACGATTGTGAGGATGGCACAGGACCAGGCAGCGTTTCATTCTTTTGTACATAGGGTCGCTATGAGTCGGAACCAACTTGATGGCATCTAACAACAACAACATGGGGCAGTTCTACTGTGTCCTGTAGGGTTTCTACAAGTTGGAATAGACATGACAGCAACGGTTTTAGTGTTTTTTTGTTTATTTTCATGGAAACAAATGTGCAAATGGAGGCAAAACTGGCTTCTTCCACATTGGGGATGGCAAGTCAGTTGAAGGTCTACTAGACAGAACAGAATTTGCATGTCTATAGACAAGAATTATTTTGCATTGCTCTCAGCAATCTACGATCTACAGACTTACAAAATAGCTTCCACATAATTGAAATCAGATAATCCCCAAAGGGGTGAACTCTAGAGTATGTTGTGTTGTTGTTAGTTGCCTTCAAGTCAATTCTGACTGATGGCAGCTCCATATGTGTCGAGTAGAACCGCTGTATAGAGTTTTCAAGGCTATGACTTTCAGAAGCTGATTGCCAGACCTGTCTTCTGAGGTGCCTCTAGGTGGGTTCAAACCACCAACCTTTTATCTAGCAGTTGAGTACTTAACCATTTGTACCACATAGTTTTCAATGAAGCCCCAAAATATCCCTACACATTAGACAGAGCCAAGAACGAAGCTAATACGAATATACATGCGTGGATGGGAAGAATTCTGTATTCACAAAGGACTTGAAAACCAAACTACTGCAAGTCTGGAGGGTTACTGGCATGTTGCTTCGTGTTTTATTTACCTCAGAATCCAATTGGAAGTTAAATTGTAAATCCAACCTGTTAATTTTATCTATCTTCTAATCCCTGTAGTATTCCCATATGTGTGATGATGACCTTTTATGATATTATTTTAGTAAATAGAAATATTTCTTCAGCTGTGTGAGTTTCTCCCTTTTTTATTTTGGATGCTTTCATCTATTTGCACAGTTCATTACGTTCATTTTTTAAAAATATAGACTGAGAAGATGATGTGCCCATGACACTGATGGGATTGCCTGAGCTGTCCCAAATGTATGCATAACAGCATCTGAACTATAGATTCTTCAGGACCTTCTGTAGCATCAAGCTATTGGCAGAAAAGATGAAATTTACAGTTGTCTTTAAAATTGACCGTGGCCCTCCTTTAGGGGTGTTGGGAGAAGCTATAAATTAAGCAGCAACGGTAATTGCCATCCAGTTGAGTCAATGCCAACTCATGATGACCTCCTGTTTCAGAGTAGAACTGTGCTCCAAAAGTCAACCAAAATTCATTGGAATTTTGCCTTTATTCTGTTATTCTAGGCTATAACGAGAGACCGTCAGTTGGCCAGAGTCCATTTTGACCCTCCTCTCAGTTTGTATAGCAAAAGTGTTGTATACAAGAGCACATCTCACTCCTTGGGAAATTCAGTATAGGGAGAACCTTGCCCCCCGAATTACCAGAAGAGTGTTTAAACTCAGATTATGAATAAACAGTTTATCCTTATTAAAAAACCCAAACCAAACCCATTGTCAACAAGTTGATTCCAACTTATAGTGACCCTATGGGACAGAGTAGAACTGCCCCATAGGGTTTCCAACGAGTGGCTAGTGGATTCAAACTATGCCACCAGGGCTCCTCATCACCTGAGGGGAGGAAAAAAAATGGAAAACCGTCTCTGTCAAAAATTCTTTTCAGCTAGTGTCATTTACTGCCACTAGATACTGCTATCCCGCTGCTAGTCATAAGGTTTTCACTCACCAAATTTGTTTTAGAAGTAGATCACCAGGTCCTTCTTCCTAGTCTTTCTTAGTCTGGAAGCTCTGCTGAAACCTGGCCACCACAAGTGACCCTGCTGGTATTTGAAATACCAGTGGCATAGAATTTAGCATCACAGCAACATGCAAGCCATCACAGTACAACAAACCAACAGAATGAGGAAATTGTAGAACAATATTATTAATATTACAAGCAAGTAAAATTTTGCTGAAGATAATTCAAACACGGTTGCAGCAGTACATTGACAGGGAACTGCCAGAAATTCAAGCTGGATTCAGAAGAAGACGTGGAATGAGAGATATCTTTGCTGATGTTAGATGGATGTTGGCTGAAAGCAGAGAATACCAGAAAGATGTTTACTTGAATTTTATTGACTATGCAAAGGCATTCCACTGTGTGGATCATAACAAATTATGGATAACATTTGAAGAAAGAGAATTTCAGAACATGTAATTGTGCCCATGTGGAATCTGTGCGTAGATCAAAAGGCAGTTGTTCGAACAGAACAAGGGGATATTGTGTGGTTTAAAATCAGGAAATGTGTGCATCAGAGTTGTATCCTTTCACCATATTTATTCCATCTGTATGCTGAGCAAATAATCTAAGAAGCTGAACTATATGAAGACTAACATGGCATCAGGACTGGAGGGGAGGCAGACGCATTAACAACATGTGATATTCAGATGACACATCCTTGCTTGCTGAAAGTGAAGAGGACTTGAAGCACTTACGGATGAAGATCAAAGACCACGGCCTTCGGTATGGATTACACCTCAACATAAAGAAAACAAAAATCTTCACAACTGGACGAATAAGCAACATCATGATAAACGGAGAAAAGACTGAAGTTGTCAAGGATATAATTTTACTGGGATCCACAATCAACACTCATGGAAGCACCAGTCAAGAAATCAAACAATGCATTGCATTGGGGAAATCTGCTGCAAAAGATCTCTTTAAAATGTTAAAAAAACAAAGATGTTAACCCTGAGGACTAAGGTGCACCTGACCCAAGCCATGGTGTTTTCAATTGCTTCGAATTCATGCCAAAGCTGGACAATGAATAAGGAAGACTGAAGAACTAATGCCTTTGAATTATGATGTTGGTGAAGAATATTGAATATACCATGGACTGCCAGAAGACAGAACAAATCTGTCTTGGAAGAAGTACAGCCAGAATGCTTCTTAGAAGCAAGGATAGCAAGACTTCATCTCACGTACTTTAGACATGTTATCGGGAGTGTCCAGTCTCTGGAGAAGGACATCATGCTTGGTAGAGTGTCGATGAAAAAGACGAAGACCCTCTACGAGATGGACTGACACAGTGGCTGCAACAATGGCCTCAAGTGATTGTGAGGATGGCGCGGGACCAGGCAGTGTTTCACTCTTGTTTTAGATAGGGTTGCTATGAGTCGGAACCAACTTGATGGCATCTAGCAACAACAGGTGCCGCTATTGAAACCTGAATTATCCACCTCACCCTAGTCCCAAACCAAACCAAACCCACTGCCGTCAAGTCGATTCTGACTCATAGCGACCCTATAGGACAGAGTAGAACTGCCCCATAGGGTTCCCAAGGCTGTAAATCTGTACGAAGCAGACTGCCACATCTTTCTCCCACAGAGTGGCTGATGGGTTCAAACCGCCGACCATTGCACCACCAGGGCTCCTTTACCCTAGTCCAACTTGGTCCTTTTCCCATCGTTTTTGGAAATTTTGCATCTTTTTTTAAGGAATGAGTTGAGAAATTTAAGAAAATAAGTTAAACCTAAGATCCTTTTCCTAAAATTTGTGATATATTAAGGTAAAAACTTACAAGAGAAACTTGCACACATAGTACATAAATTGTCTATCGTTACCACCTATCTGCTATAAATCTTGGGCCTTTACACAAGACAGTTTTATAATCCTGGTGACAGTGAACCTTTGAGACATTGGATTATTTGTTTTGGGATTTGTTTTGACTCTCTTGCATCATCATTTTTTCCTATTCTATTGAATCATCACAATCAGTAAATAAACACACTGTAATAGCTCCCATTTTCAATACAGTCTTCCCTTGACCCCATATCACCTCCAGTTTCTCCCTGATTTCTTGCTTTCACTCATTCAAGCATTCACTATACTGACTGTCTGTACATCCTCTCCTCCCATTTTTTTCCAATTGGTCATTTTACTCCTGTTATGTCCTCTGAAACTCTTCACTATGTTGCCAAATCTAATATTCAATGGATTCACTGTCCTCATCCATGAATTGTAGGAGTGGATGATCACCTCTCCTTTCTGCTGAAACCCTCTTGTTCTTGGTTGTACTCTGCTGGTTTACTTCTGATCTCCCTGGCTTTTCTGTCTTAGTCTTGACTGAATCATCCTCACCTTCATGATCTTGCACTGTAGAGTGCTCCAGAGCTAGTCTTTGGATATCTTCTCTAGCTTTGCCCAGTCCCTGGGTTATCTCATCCATACCCATGGCTTTCAGTCTTATTTATATACTATGACTCTCAAACTAAGATGTCTTCCTTGACCTTCAGACTCCGTATCCAATTGCCTATTTGATGTCTCCACTTAGTCATCTAACATTTGTCTCAAACTTAACATGTCAACAACCAAATTCTTACTTTCCTCTTCAAAATCTGTTCCCCCTTAAGTCTTACAGATTTCTGTAAACAGTGTCTCTGTTTTCCCAGTTGCTCAGGCCAAAAACTGTGGAATCATCCTAGACTCTTCTTTCAGACACCATATCCAGTACCCCAGCAACTCCTATTGTCTCCAACTTCAAAATGCATCTTGAGCAAATAATTTCTCACCACCTCTACTATCACCCCTTGTCATGGATTGAATTATGTCCCCCAAAAATATGTATATCAGTTTGGCTGGGCCATGATTCCCAGTATTGTGTGGTGGTCCACCATTTTGTGATTGCAATTTTATGTTAAACTGTGGGATTGTAACACCCTTACTAAGATCACATCCCTGATCCAGTGTAAAGGGAGTTTCCATGGGGTGTGGCCTGCTCTACCTTTTATCTTACCAGAGATAAAAGGAAAGGGAAGCAAGCAGAGAATTGGGGACCTCATACCACCAAAAAAGCAGTGCCGGGAGCAGAGCTGGCCCTTTGGACCCAAGGTTCCTGCATGGAGAAGCTCCTAGTCCAGGGTAAGACTGATGAGAAAGACCTTCCTCTAGAGCCGACAGAGAAAGAAAGCCTTCCCCTGGAGCTGATGTCCCGAATTTAGACTTTTAGCCTACTAAACTGTGAGAAAATAAATTTCTCTTTGTTAAAGCCATCCACTTGTGGTATTTCTGTTAGAGCAGCACTAGATGACTAAGCCACCCTCCATGGTACAAATCACCACTATCTCACCACTGGTACTGGCCTCCTGCTCCCACTACCTACAGTTCACTCTCCACATGGCGAACAGTGAACTTTTAAGAAAGTAAATCAGATAAAGTCACTCCCCTGCTCAACACACTACAATGGTTTCTATTTCACTAAGAATGACATTCAAATATCCTACCATGGCCAACCTAAGGTCCTGCCTTGTCTAGCACCTGGTCACCTCTTTTACTTCACTTCTGTGACTCTTTAACCCTTTCACTTCACTCCAGCCACAGTAGCCTCCTCATCGTTCATGAGCCACAAAATGTGTTCCCTCCCTTGGGGACTTTCACTGGCCACTCTCTCTTCTCAGAACCATCTTCCTGCTTCAGTGCCTGGCCCACATACGACCTCATCTGGGAAGACTCCCTGGACCATGCTATCAAAAATGACTCCCCTACCCTCTTCCCTGCTTTATCTCTCTTGATTAAAAAAAAAAAAAAAATTTTATTTTTGAGATTTTTCACCATCCAAACCATTATGGACCTATAATAAAACACAGGCCATCTAGCCATCCATATCTCAGTGTGCTCTTTCCATCCACTGTCAGATCCCCAATAGTAAGCTGGACAGATATTGCCACTACTATCTGATAACCCTGTAGCCTGATAAGATCTCTGTCCACCAAAGTAAAAGGTTTTGATGATCTGGAACTACTGCTGAGATCATGATCGCTGATCCACAATTGTCCCTTTGGGTACTGAGTCACTCAGAAAAGGAAATCTCTGTCCCCTGGCTCAGATATGGGTGTTCTATATCAATATTAGGAGCCCTGGTGGCACAACGGTTAAGTGCTCAGCTGCTAACAGAAAAGTTGGTGGTTCGAACCCATCCAGTGGCTCCACAGGAGAAAGACATGGCAACCTGCTCTGGTAAAGATTACAGCCTAGAAAACCCTATGAGGCAATTCTATTCAGTTGCTGTTAAGTTAGTCTTGACTCAACAGCACTTAACAACAATAACAGGCCAATATTATAGCCCTTTAATGACATAGCTCTTTGGGTGCAAACATACATAGAGAGTCATTTTCCCCCAAAACATCCCTACAGGGCCAGGGTAGTTGGGTCCACCGAAGGCTACTGTGGATGTCCTGAGGGAACACTACTTACAATTCACTCTCCACACGGCAAACAGTGAACTTTTAAGAAAGGAAATCAGATCAAGTCACTCCCCTGCTCAACATACTACGATGGTTTCCATCTCACTAAGAATGACATCCAAATGTCCTACCATGGCCAACCTAGGTCCTGCCTGGTCTCGCTCCTGGTTACCTCTTTTACTTCACTTTTGTGACTCTTTAACCCTTTCACCTCACTCCAGCCATCTTGGTGTCAACAGTAGAGGGATTCCTTTCTCTCTTCTCAGCCTCAAGAATCACCCTATTTCCTGTCTAAGAATGTGACATCCTTTGAGGGAGGAGGAACTTGCCCTTTGTTACATATCCATTAGTTGTTTTTTAGGCAATTTATCAAATAAGCCAAAAACCAAAGTGACAAAAAATGCAAACTTCCTCTAATTGTTTAAAGAGAGGGAATCGTCACCAACTTCCAAATCCATAACTGTAAGGTAAGGTGGTGTTACAGAATTGTGTTCCCCAAAATATGTGTTCAAATCCTAACCTGTATGAGTCGGAAGGAGCCTGGTGGCACAGTGGTTAAGAGCTACAACTGCTAACCAAAAGGTTGGCAGTTTGAATCCACTGGGCACTCTTTGGAAGCCCTATTGGGGCAGTTCTACTTTGTCTTATAAGATTGCTATGAGTTGGAATCGACTCGACAGCAATGGGTTTTATGAGTCAGAATCAACTCAAAGGCAATGGGTTTGGGTTTTTTGGTTACACCTGTGGATGTAATCCTGTTTGGAAATAAGCTTTTCTTTGTCATGTTAATAAGGCCACATCATTGTAGGGTGTGCCATAAACCTAATCATATCTGAGTTACAAAAAGAGTAGATTAGACACAGAGGCACAGAAATGGCAGAAGACCAAAGCCATGTGAGAATGTCTACAAGTCAAGGAACCAAGAAACATCCAGAGCTACTGATAAGGAAGGAATGTAGATGGCCAAGCCCTTGATTTAGGCTTCCACCCTCCAGAATTGTGAGCAAATAAATTTCTGTTCTTTAAAGCCACCCACTTGTGGTATTTATGCTACAGCAGCACTAAGTAACTAAGACAAGCAGGATTAACCTCAGAGCCAGAAAGCAAACACAAAAATTAACTGTTGTACTTGGCCTGTTCTCTTGGAAAACAGGCACATAAAAATGCAGTGTGCTTTTCAACTTCTAGATTATGTGCTAATTATTACAGTTGTTAAAAGGATAGAGAAAAAATATCCCTTGGGTACCATCTACCAGGGGGTGAGATGGTATGAGGTGAGGGGCAGGTATCTCCCTAGGAGAAGCATGACTCTGCATATTAGCTAAAATGTCAAGAGAAAAAACACCAACGTAATATGTCATGACTTTGTGAAGGAGTTGGTAGAATTAAATTTTAACATTGCACTCCCTGTTCCTGACTAAGGAACCTGTTTTAAGCCCTTTCTATCCACGTTGAACCTTTGTTCTATTCATTTCCTTTTAGCACAGTGTCATGGTTTGAATTACGTCCCCCCAAAAATGTGTGTATCAATTTGGCTAGGCCATGATTCCTGGTACTGTGTGATTTTCTTGTATGTTGTAAACCTGCCTCTATGATGTTAATGAGGGAGGATGGGTGGCAGTTGTGTTAGTAAGGCAGGACCTGATCTACAGGAATGGACTGTGTCCTGAGGCAATCTCTTGAGATATAAAAGACAGAAGTGAGCAGTGAGCCAGGGGGACCTCATACCATCAAGAAAGCAGTGCCAGGAGCAGAGCGCGTCCTTCGGACCGGGGTCCCTGCGCAGAGAAGCTCCTAGTCCGGGAGAACATTGATGAGAAGGCCGACAGAGAGAGAAAAAGCCTTCCCCTGGAGCTGATGCCCTGAATTTGGACTTTTAGCCTACTTTGACTGTGAGGAAATAAATTTCTCTTCGTTAAAACCATCCACTTGTGGTATTTCTGTTATGGCGGCACTAGATGACCAAGACACACAGAAACATTTTTAAAAGACAGATCAACCATCTAAAACGGGAGACTGTTGTTAACTGATTTTATTGCAGCTTATTTATGGTGCAAGCTCTTAAAACCACCTAAGGCTATCTTCCTTTAGCACACTACCAGGATGAATTATTAGTGCTAAATTATTTACAAAGGACTCTGCCATCACTTTTATTTGCTTTTCTTCACAGTACCGTCATACTGATAGCTTCAGATGGGATAATGTATAGGAAAGATCTTAAAGTACACAAAGTCAGATGATATTATTATGACTCTAATTATACTTCTTTTTTATAATACTGCTATAGCTATTCATCTTTTCAGAGTGCAATGGTTGGGAGGTGTCTTACTTATCTAGTGCTGCTATAACAGAAATACCACAAGCAGATGGTTTTAACAAACAGAAATTTATTCTCTCACAGTTTAGGAGGCTAGAAGTCTAAATTAGGGTGTCAGCTCTAGGGGAAGGCTTTCTCTCTCTGTCAGTTCTGGGGGAAGGTCCTTGTCATCAATCTTCCCCTGGACTAGGAGCTTCTCAGCACAGGAACCTCGGGTCCAAAGGACGTGCTCTGCTCCCAGTACTGCTTTCTTGGTGGTATAAGGTCCCCATGTCTCTCTGCTGGCTTCTCTCTTTTATATCTCAGAAGAGATTGACTTAAGATAAACATACAAAAATCAGTTGGATCCCTATACACTAATAAGGAGAACGATGAAAAGGTCACAGAACAATCCTCAACAAGATCCAAAAACACTGAGATAATTAAAAGTATCTTCTCTGACCACAATGCCTTCAAGGCAGAAATTAACAATAGAAAGAGCAAGGAAAAAAAATCATTTACAAGGAAACTGAATAATACCCTGCTTACACATCACTGGGTGGTGGAGGAAATCAGAAATGGAATCAAAAAATTCCTAGAATCAAAAGAGAATGAAAACACATCATACCCAAACCATTGGGACACAGGAAAGGCAGTCCTCAGAGGACAATTTATAGCAATAGATGCACATATCAAAAAAGAAGAAAGAGACAAAATCAAAACATTAACTACAGAACTCAAACAAATAGAAAGAGAACAGCAAAAAAAGCCCACAACCACTGGAAGAAAGGAAATAGTAAAGATCAGAGCAGAAATAAATGAAATAGAGAACAGAAAAACAATAGAAAGGATCAAGAAAACCAAAAGTTGGTTCTTTGAAAGAATCAACAAAATCGACAAACCACTGGCCAGACTGACAAAAGGAAAACAGCAGAGGGCACAAATAACCCAAATAAGAAATGAAATGGGGGACATTACAACAGACCCAACTGAAATAAAAAGGATTATAACAGAATATTATGAAAAACTATACTCCAGCAAATTTGAAAACCTAGAGGAAATGGATAAATTTCTAGAAACATACGGCCTACCCAAACTACAACAAAGTGATGTTGAAAATCTGAACAGACCCATAACAAGAGAAGAGATTGAAAAGGTAATAAAAAAAACTCCCAACCAAAAAAAGCCCTGGCCCAGATGGCTTCACTGGAGAATTCTACAAAACATTTACAGAAGAGCTGTACCAGTACTACTCAAGCTATTTCAGAGCATAGAAGAGGAAGCAACACTTCCAAATTCATTCTATGAAGCCAGCATAACTCTGATACCAAAACCAGGCAAAAACATCACAAAAAAAGAAAATTACAGACCAATATCTCTCATGAATATAGACGCAAAAATTCTGGACAAAATTCTAGCCAATAGAATTCAGCATTATATCAAAAAAATAATACACACCACGACCACGTAGGATTCATACAAGGTATGCAAGGATGGTTCAACATTAGAAAATCAATCAACGTAATCCACCACATAAATAAAAGGAAAGAAAAGAATCACTTGATCATCTCAACTAACACAGAAAAGGCATTTGACAAAGTCCAACACCCATTCCAGATAAAAACTCTCAATAAAATAGGTATAGAAGGGAAATTTCTCAACATAATAAAGGGCATCTATGCAAAACTAATGGCCAACATCATTCTTAATGGAGAGAGGCTGAAAACATACCCCTTGAAAACAGGAACAAGACAAGGATGCCCTTTATCACCACTCCTATTTAACACTGTGCTGGAAGTTCTAGCTAGAGCAATAAGGCAAGAAAAAGAAATAAAGGGCATCCAAACTGGTAATGAAGAAGTTAAATTCTCCCTGTTTGCAGATGATATGATACTATACATAGAAAACCCTAAAGACTCCACAAGAAGTCTACTGGAACTAATAGAAAGATTCAGCAGAGTAGCAGGATACAAGATAAACATTCAAAAATCAGTTGGATTCCTAGACACCAGTAAAGAGAACGATGAAAAGGAAATCAGGAAAACAATACCATTTTCAATAGCCCCTAAAAAGATAAAATACTTAGGAATAAATCTGACCAGGGATGTAAAAGACCTATACAAAGAAAACTACAAAACAGTACTGCATGAAACCCAAAGGGATCTACATCAATGGAAAAACATACCATGCTCATGGATAGGGAGACTCAACATTGTGAAAATGACAATTCTACCCAAAGCAATTTATAAATACAACGCAATCCTGATCCAAATACCAACAACATTCTTCAAAAAGATGGAAAAACTAATCATTAACTTTATATGGAAAGGGAAGAAGCCCCGAATAAGTAAAGCACTACTGAAGAAGAAGAATAAAGTTGGAGGACTCACACTACCTGACTTCAGAACCTACTATACAGCTACAGTAGTCAAAACAGCCTGGTACTGGTACAACGACAGATACATTGACCAACGGAACAGAATTGAGAACCCAAATGTAAATCCATCCACCTATGGTCGCCTGATCTTCGACAAGGGCCCGAAGTCCATCAAATGGGGAAAAGACAGTCTTTTTAACAAATGGTGCTGGCAAAACTGGATATCCATCTGCAAAAAAATGCAACAGGACCCGTACCTCATGCCGTATACAAAAACTACTTCAAAATGGATCAAAGACCTGAATATAAAGCCTAAAACTATAAAGTTCATAGAAGAAAAAATAGGACCAACACTTCAGGCCTTAATACATGGCATTAACAGGATACAAACCATAACCATCAACACACAAACCCCAACAGATAAGCTAGATAACTGGGACCTTCTAAAAATCAAACATCTAAGCTCTTCAAAAGACTTCACCAAAAGAGTAAAAAGAGAACCTACAGACTGGGAAAAAATTTTTGGACAGTACAAGTCAGACAAAGGTCTGATCTCTAAAATCTACAAGAAAATCCAACACCTCTACAACAAAAAGACAAATAACCAAATTTTAAAAATTGGCAAAGAAAATGAACAGACACTTCACCAAAGAAGACATTCAAATGGCCAACAGACACATGAAGAAATGCCATTAGAGAAATGCATATTAAAACCACAATGAGATACCATCTCACCCCGGCACTACTGGCACAAATCAAAAACACTGGAAATAACAAATGTTGGAGGGGCTGCGGGGAGATCGGAACTCTTCTGCACAGCTGGTGGGAATGCAAAATGATACAACCATTTTGGAAGATGATATGGCGCTTCCTCAGAAAGCTAGAAATAGACATACGATTCGATCCAGCAATCCCACTTCTAGGAATATACCCTAGAGAAATAAGAGTCGTCACTCGAATAGACATATGCACACCTATGGTCATGGCAGCATTGTTCACAATAACAAAATGATGGAAACAACCTAGATGCCCATCAATAGATGAATGGATAAACAAGCTATGGTACATACACACAATGGAGTACTATGCAACGAGAAAGAACAATGATGAATTTGTGAACCATCTCATAACATGGATGAAACTGGAGGATATTATGCTGAGTGAAATAAGTCAATCACAAAAGGACAAATATTGTATGAGACCTCTATTGTAAAAACCCACGAAAAAGTTCACACACAAAATGTAACGATCTTTGTTGGTTACCAGGGATGGGAGGGGTGGGGGGAAATACTAATAGATAAGTGGTATCTTGGGTGAAGGGTGAGACAGTACAGAATACAGGGGAAACTAGCACAACTTGTATAAGGAAAGGTCATGGAAGCTCCATAGACACATCCAAACTCCCTGAGGGACTGAATTGCTGGGTGGAGGGCTCTGGGGACCATGGTCTCAGGGAACATCTAGCTCATTTGCCATAACACAGTTTATAAAGACAATGTTCTACATTCTACCTTGGTGAGTAGTGTCTGGGGTCTTAAAAGCCTATGAGCGGCCATCTAAGATACTCCACTGGTCTCATCCTTTCAGGAGCAAGGGAGAATGAAGAGAACAGGATACAAGGAAAAGATTAGTCCAAAGCACTGATGGACCACAGCTACCATGGCCTCCACCAGGCTGAGTCCAGTACAGCTAGATGGGGCCAGCTACCACCACTGACTGCTCTGACCAGGATCACAACAGAGGGTTCTGGATAGAGCTGGAGAAGGATGTAGAACAAAATTCTAACTCACACACACAAAAAAAAAGACCAGATTTACTGGCCTAAAGGAGACTGGAGAAACCCTGAGAGTATGGCCCCCAGCCACCCTTTTATCTAAGTGGCAAAGTCATTTCCGAGGTTCACCATTCAGCCAGGGAGTGGACAACCGCATAAAACCAAATGGGACTAATGAGGCACAGCAGTCCAGGTACAAGGGCCAGAAGGCAGAAGGGGACAGGAAAGCTGGTGATAGGGAACCCAAGGTTGAGTAAGGATAGTGTTTTAGTGTGTTGATGTGTTGTGAGGTTGTTAACCATTGTCATAGGGCAACATGTGTACTAACTGTTAAATGAGAAACTATTTTGTTCTGTAAGCCTTCATCTAAAGTGAGAATAGCAGCACAATTGGAAGAGCATAGTCGATGTCACTGAACTGTGCATGTAGAAATTTTTGAAATGGTGTATCTTTGGCTATGTATATTTTCACCAAAAAAAAAAAAAGGTTGAGCAGGGAGAGGGTTGACATGTTGTGGGGTTGTTAACCAATGTCATAAAACAATATGTGTACTACTGTTTAATGAGAAACTATTTGTTCCGTAAGCCTTCACCTGAAGCACAATTAAAAAAAAAAAAAGAGAAATTGACTTAAGACACAATCTAATCTTTATATTGAGTCCTGCCTCATTAACATCATAGAGGTTAGGATTTACAACACATACGAAAATCACATCAGATGACAAAATGATGGATAATCACAAAATACTGGGAATCATGGACTAGCCAAGTCGACATACATTTTTGGGGGGACACAATTCATTCCATAACAGGAGGCAAAGTGATGGCTGAGACTTGCTTCATTTCAGAGAAAAAGCTAAGAATGGGACACACAGACATCTCTCCACAACTGTTCTCTGACAATGACGCATATAATACGGGAAGATTAAAGAATCTCATTGAATCCCCACTTGCTTTGGACATGTGTGTGCACGTGTGTGCACATCAACACATTGTCATAGGAAGAAAGAAGAGGGTCAGGCAGAGTCACCATCACAGGCATCTCTTCGCTGATGTTAGCCTCGTTGCCATCAGTGGCCAATTGGAAACTTCATCACTGAATTCTTTAATAGTCACTCACCAGTCCATTCCTCACACAGACTGAGTTCTTCACAGGAAACCATCTCTCTCTCTGTTGTCACCTGTTCTGCTGATCCATGCAGCTGCCGACTGGCACAACTGGTGACTGACAACTTGTTCTTTGTGATGATGCTCTTGCCATTCACCTAGTAGCCCAGCCTCATGGTCTGTGGATTCTAACCACAATGTGACTGGCACTTGAACCGTCTGTCAGAGGGCTCAGGGCTGTACTGTGTAATATTTTACACCCTCCACTCAGTGTGACTCATTCTATAAGAGCAGCAGCCTGAGCTTTCCCACGATTCTCATTGCACTCTGAGCATATTCAGGGGCGTCCAAGGGACCCTTGGACATCACTTTTCAAGGTCCATGCAGGAACCTCCCTTGTCTGCATTGCCTTATGCAGTCATGAGGAGGGCAGTGGTGGCTCAGTGGTGGAATTCTTGCCTTCCATCTGGGACACCTGTGTGGTTTTTTTTTTTTATGTGGGAGACCTGGGTTCAATTCCCAGCCAATGTACCTCATGCACAGCCACCACCCATCTGTCAGTGGAGGCTTGTGCATTGCTATGATGCTGAACAGGTTTCAGCAGAGCTTTCAGACTAAGATGGACTAGGAAGAAAGGCCTGGTGGTCTATTTCTGAAAATCAGCTAACGAAAACCCTACAGATCACAGTGGTTCAATCCACAACCAATCACAGGGATGGCCAGGTCCATGCAGCGTTTTGTTCTGCCATGCATGGGGTTGCCATGAGTGGGGGGCCCACTGGACCACAGCTAACAACAACAACATGGAGTCATGGAGCTAGAAAAGGAGGAACTTCTGCTTCCTGAAAAACTGAAGCCAACCCCTGACCCCAATACATCTGTGTGGTAGATCATCAGCGACTAAGGATGGGGTGTGAGAGGACAGAGGGAAGTGTCAGCCCTCATTCAACCCAATGAGAGAGAGGCCTTCATCTCTAGAGAAGGAGAAGGGACGAAAGGGGGGGCAGCGACTTGGGGGCCAGCATAGAGGGGGTACTCCCTGCTTTAGGCTAGGTGAGGTGCATGCTGGGGGTCTTTGTGCTTATCAGTGTTAGCATTTCCTCTCTGGACACTTTGTGTTGAGGATGACATTGAGCATAGTGGGCACAGGGCTCACAGGGCTGAATCTGCCTCATGTGCCTGAGGAGGGGGCAATAAGTCCTCAAGACCCCCCTGTGGCAGGCCTTGGTTGCTAGACCATATCACATCTTTTTGCGAATTAGAAAAGGCATTCTTCCCTTCCTCAAGACTCTCGACTGCCATCTGTTGGGTATCTTTCCTCTGCCAAGCTTCCCTACTGCTGTAAACAGAGAAAAGATTGGCAGAGAATAAGATTCAAGGGACCAGTGTTCTCCAGACCCTTCTACGGGAGGATGGGAAGGGAACAGTAACTTTTTGAGCTCTACAGAGTTTGCTGAACTTTGCACACTTTATAACAACAGATTTCATAATACTGAATGGCCTCCATGAGCCAGATATTTTATATACATTTTCGTTTAATCTTCACAACCACCTCATAAAGTGTATATGGTGGGCAGGATAATGCCCCCCCCCACCCCAAGATGCCTATGTCCTGATCCTTCAAACCTGTTACTTTATGTGACAAAAAGGTTTTTCAAAGGTTATTAAATTAAGGATTTTGAGATGAGGAGATTATGCTGGATTATCCAGGTGGGCCCAATGCAATCACAAGAGCTCCTATAGGTGAAAGAGGTGAGCAGGAGAGTCAGAGTCAGAAAAGGAAACGTGGTGACAGAAGTAGGTCAGAGTGATGTGATGTGAGAAAGACTCCACCTGCCATTTCTGGCTTTCAAGATGGGAGGGGGCCATGAGCCAAGGAATGTGGGCAGCCTCTAGAAGCTGGGAAAGGCAGGAAAACAGAAGAGATGTATTCCTGCCACCACCTTGATTTTAGCCCAGTGAGACCTATTTTGGACTTTTGATATTCAAACTGTAAAATCATGGGTTTGTATTGTTTTAAACCACTAAGTTCGTGGGAATTTGTTACAGCAACTATAGAAAAATAATAGTAGGTATCCTTGTTTTCATTTTATAGGCCAGGAAATTGAAACTTGTAAGTACCAGGAAATCCAAATCCAATTCTCTGTGGCTTCAGATCCCACACTTTGCCCTACACTCCATTGCTTCCTTTTGTAAAATTTTATAACTAATGTCCTTACTGAAACCATCAAGTATTTAATTGCTACAACAACTGCTTTAGAAAGAATCACTAATGGCATACTTCTGAATATCTCAGCTTGCCACAAGTCATTTGTTGAGAGGAAAGAAAGCACAATCAGACCTTGCCTGGAGAGTTTTAAAAATAAAACCAGAATATCCAAATTACCCTCCAAAGATACTTAATTCTAAGGGGCTGTCTTAGGCTGAGTTTTCTAGAGAAGTAAAACCAGTAAGCATATATATATATATATATGTATCACTGGAGGAACCCCCGAGACTATGGCCCCCAGACACTCTGCTAACTCAGAACTGAAACCATTACTGAAGCCCACTTTTCAAACAAAGATTAGACAGGCTTATAAAACAAAAAATAACACATGTAAGCAATGTGCTTTTTAGTTCAATCAAACATACAAGACCAAATGGGCAACTTCTACCCACAAGAAAGACAAGAATGCAGGAAGGGGCAGGAACTGGACAAATGGACACAGAGAACCTGGAGTGGAAAAGGGGAACGTGCTGTCACATTGTGGGGATTGCAACCAATGCCACAAAACAATACCTGTATACATTTTTGAATGAAAAATTAACTTGAGCTGTAAACTTTCACTCAAAGCACAATAAAGTAAAAAAAAAAAAAAAAAAAGATTAGTTCTGGAATTGGCATAACACCACTTCTGCCATCCTGCATTGGTCAAAGCTGTCACAGGCCAGCCCAGATTCTAGAGGAGGGGGAAGCAGACATGATCTATCAATGGGAAGAGTGTCCAAGAATGATCAGTCTTCCTTAGTCTACCATGCAGGGCATCACAATAAACCCTTCTTGAGTATGTGCTGGTGCCAGACGCAGGGTGTGCCCATGCCAACTAGTCGTTTGTTCCCTTAGCCGGAGAGGTAGGATTCTGGACTGGTTTTAGGCTTGTCTTATCACTAGGAAAGTGACCCCTCCCATTTAGTTAGTCCCTATACCTTATGGCAGAGCCATCACCCTGAAATGGTATGAACCCCTTGGTCAATAACAACAACAGCCAAAAGAATTAATCTTACTCAAAAAGAGATCTGGCCTTTGCTCTCATCTCCCGGGAAGTGATGTCTAGGCCCTTGGAATGTCCTGCCCAATAGGAGTGCCTTTGTTTGTCCCCATAGGTATATGTATTTGCCAAAACTCATCAAGCTCTCCACTTAAAATCTCTGCATGACAGTCTCTGACGGAGCGGGAAAAGAGTACGGTGCAGAACTCAAAATCTAGTAAAAAGACCAGACTTGGTGGTTTGACTGAGACTGGAGGGACCCCAGAAGACATGGCCCCCAGGCTCTGTTAGCCCAGAGCTAAGACCATTCCCAAGGCCAACTCTTCAGACAAAGATTGGACTAGACTATGGGACATAAAGTGATACTTGTGAGGAGTGTGCTTCCTAGCTCAAGTAGATACGTGAGACTAAATGGGCAGCTCCTGTCCAGAGGTGAGATGAGAGGGCGGAGAGGGTCAGGAGCTGGTTGAATGGACATGGGAAATCCAGGGTGGAAGAGGAGAGTGCTGTCAGAGTATGAGGAGAGCAGCTAGGGTCACATAGCAACATATGTACAGATTTTTGTATAAGAGACTGACTTGCATTGTAAACTTTCACTTAAAGCACAATAAAAAAAAATATCTGCATGTTATTGCATGTAATTTATATCTCAAGTTTTTTTTAAAAGTACCATGAGTTGGAACAAGGAAGAAAAATAATACAATAGAGTTTTTTGAATAAACAGCATGCATAGAATACTCAAGAGTTTTATAAGGGGAGGTGAAGGGAGTGGTGGAAAGAGCACCGGGCAGGGAGTCAGAAGGATCTGTTCTGGTCTCAGTCCCTCCACTGACTAGGTATGTGACCTTGCAGGCTGCACTTTACCTCTCTGGGTCTCAGTGTCCTCACCTGCAAGATAAATGAGTTTCACTGGATGTCTGCAAAGTTTCCTTCTAACTCTAAAATATCATTATTTACCATCTTAAGTGGTAAATCAAATGACTTTAGAAGTTTCTAGTTGATAGAGCACTGCTTTTACAACACATTCTGACTCGCATCTGTGATTCAACTGATACTTGGTCCTTGGTCAGCAACATAATTCTCAGTGATTACGTTTTCCTAAGGGGAAATTTGGATCCACTTTATCAGATAGCTTCTAGAAATATGTCTTTGAGGAAAGCAGGAGTGGTCTGTGTACATTCAGATTTTGGGCATTTTACCTATTTATATACAGTATATATATGTATATTAGAAGAGACATGTGGGTTTTTCAGAACACGCTGTTTAAAAAGCTTTGGGCAAAAGGGTAGGGTGGCACAGTAAAATCACCACTGGACCTAGAGATGCTGTGACCTCAGACCAGCCATTCATGCATTCAGATAACATGCTGTTCTTTGCACTGTCTGTTTCTAGAGTTGTAAAGCTGAAATGAGATCTTGTCGAGGAAGTAGAAGCACATTTTAACTTGCCAACTGTTGTACATATATAAAATGGTTTATTCTTATTGAGAATGGGGAGAAGTGAGGAGCAAGTGTCCAGGAAACTATTTAGGTATGGGCAGTATACATCACTGAAAATCGGCACATTGGGAAGAAAACAATCCCCTGGGCAATGGGGGCAGGCTCCAATGAGGGAGGTAATGAGAGGGAGAGGACTTTATGATATTTTAGAGGTAGTGGTATTTTTTTTCTAGTTTTTTTTTTTTAATTGTACTTTAGATGAAGGTTTATAGAACAAACTAGCTTCTCATTAAACAGTACACATATTGTTTTATGACATTGGTTAACAACCCTACAACACGTTAACACTCTCCCTTCTCAACCTTGGGTTCCCTTTAATCAGCTTTCTTGTCCCCTCCTGCCTTCTAGTCCTTGCCCCCGAACTGATGTGCCCCTTTAATCTTGTTTTGTTTTATGGGCCTGTCTAATCTTTGGCCGAAGGGTGAACCTCAGGAATGACTTCAGTACTGCGCTAAAAGGGTGTCTGGGAGCCATAGTCTTGGGGTTTCTCCAGTCACTGTCAGGCCAGTAAGGCTGGTCTTTTTTTGTAAGTTAGAATTTTTTTCTACATTTTTCTCCAGCTCTGTCTGGGACCGTCTATTGTGATCCCTGTCAGAGCAGTCAGTGGTGGTAGCTGGGCACCATCTAGTTGTGCTAGACTCAGTCTGGAGGAGGCCATGGTAGTTGTGGACTAACCTTTCCCTTGTATCTTTAGTTTTCTTCATTCTCCCTTGCTCCCGAAGGGGTGAGACCAGTGGAGTGTCTTAGATGGCCACTCACGGGCATTTAAGGCCCCAGATGCTACTGACCAAAGTAGAATGTAGAACATTTTCTTTATAAACTGTGTTATGCCAACTGAGCTAGATGTTCCTTGAGAAAAGGTTGTGGTATTTTAGAAGGATTGCCTTGGAGTCCCTAGGTGATGCAAATGGTTAACTCACTTGGCTGCTAAATGAAAGGTTAGCAGTTGGAGTCTACCCAGAAACACCTTGGAAGAAAGGCATGGCAATCTATTTCCTGAAAGTTAGCCATCGAAAATCCTGTGGTGCACAGTTCTAGTCTGACACACATGGTGTTGCCATGAGTTGATGTCTACTGGACAGCAACTCGTTACCTTGGTGGCACCTAGGTTGTCTTGAACTCATGCAGATTTCTGCCATTCCCTGCAGTTTCTCAGCTCGTCCCTAGATTATGTCTGAGAAAGCCAAGCCTCTGCCTCATCTGGAAGACAGTAAACCTTTGGTTTACCAGGTCAGATTGGGAGGGATTCATGGGAGCCAAATGTCCACGACTGGGAGTGGAGAGGAACCACAGATAGAATCAGGGAAACTGATTGCATAAGATTGCAGAGGCACCGTTCAGGGTGAATCCTAGAGGGTTAGGAGGTGGATCTGCAGAGAGATGACCCAAAGCTTCATAGAAGATGGAGGGGGGTCTGGGGGGAGGGGAACACAAGAGAAGGGAGGGATGGGGAATGACTTTCTTCCACACAGCACAAATGCGCCCAAAGTACTGTTGATATTTGTTGGTGTTATTCCCCCACTGCCCTACCCCGCTATAGTCCCAGGACCTAAAGCAGTGTTAGCCATGCAAGAGGTACTTAATAAATACTGGTTGAATGAATCAAATGGATGCATAGAAAAGGAGGGTCGCAAAGACAGCATTGGCAGTGTCCACTTACCCCAACTATGCCCAGAGGAGAAGGGTCCTGGTTCATTTGTCCAGTCTTGGAAAAAGGGATAGAGAACGATTCAGGAGGCTATTGAAGCCAGATATCTAAAACATTCAAGTCATACAGCATTAATTATTCTTTTCCTGATTATCCAAACGCAGGAGCCATACTTGATTCTTTCCTTTCCCTACATCTAACCAGAGAGCCCTGTTAGCAGCACTCCCAAAATGTTTTCTGAATCTTTCTGTCTTCACTATGACTATCTGACTCCACTTCCATCATGTCCCATCTGGACCACTATGACAGCCTTCTAACTGGTCTTGTTTCCACTCTGGCCCTTTCATCCTTTGTCCACCCAGCCACCAGAAAGTCATTTATAAAGTCTCTCCCCTGCCTGATGTACTCCAACTGCCTCCAACTGCACATAGAACAGTAACCTAACTCCTGACGCTGGCACTCAAGGCCCCGTGAGATGTGACCTCTATCTCCCTTTTTAATTTGTCACCCACTGCTCTGCCCCTCACTTTTCTGTAGCCACACTGGCCTTCCCTCTGTCCCACAAACTTCCAAACGCTGTCTGTCTCAGGAACTTTGCACCTGCTATTTCCCCAGCTGCAGGCCATGTGGGGGTGTTTTTCTTGTCATTCAGAGAGGTCTTTCCTAATTAACGATGTGCCTTACCTTTGTCACTTAGTACACCCTATCTCCTCACCTTGTTTTATTTTATTTTTTTACTTGTCTTACCTCTAACTGGAGATAGTTTTAATTGTTGTTTACTTGTTTACTGGCTCTCTAATCCTTGGAAATGTACATCCTCCATAAGCAGGGATTTGTAAATACTGTTGACTGCTGTAAACCTTGTTTCCAAAATGTAGTCTGGTACATAGTAGGTGTTATGGATTGAATTGTGTCCCCCAGAAATGTGTGCCAACTTGGTATTGTGTGATTGATCTCCATTTTGTTATCTGATGTAATTTTCCTACGTGTTGTAAATCCTAACCTCTATGATATTAATGGAGCCCTTGTGGCATGGGTTAAGAGCTCAGGCTGCTAACCAAAAGGTTGGCAGTTGAATCTGCCAGCTGCTTCTTGGAAACTCTATGGGGCAGTTTTTCTCTGTCCTATAGGGTTGCTATGAGTCGGAATCGACTTTATGGCAACAGGTTTGGTTTTTTGGGGTTTATGATGTTAATGAGGCAGGACATAATCTACAGGATTAAGTTGTATCTTGAGTCGGTCTCTTTTGAGACATGAAAGAGAGAATCAAGCAGAGAGGAGAGGGATCTCATGCCACCAAGAAAGAAGTGCCAGGAGTGGAGCATATCCTTTGGACCTGGGGTCCTTGTGCTGAGAAGCTCCATCAATCCAGGGGAAGATTGATGACAAGGACCTTTCCTCAGAACTGACAGAAAGCATTCCCTGGGAGCTGGCACCCTGAATTTGGACTTCTAGCCTCCTAGATTGTGAGAGACTAAATTTCTGTTTACTAAAGCCACCCACTTGTGGTACTTCTGCCATAGCAGTACTAGATAACTAAGACAGTATCCGTTGTCACTGAGTCAATTCCAACTCATGGAGACCCTATAGGACAGGGTAGACTGCTCCATAGGGTTTCCAAGGAGTGGCTGGTAGATTTGTGAGTACTGACCTTCCACTCATGACCACCATGGCCTCACCATGAGAGTCCTCTTGGCCTTTCTTTTTGGAACTTCTGTAGACATAAGAAAAGAGCTCCTGATGGAAAATTCTCCAAAAAGGAAGGGAAGGCTGTATAAGTATTCAACAGCTCTTTTATCTTGAGCTTTTCTACCTTGTGGGACTCTTTCACTTCTATCCCAAATGCCATTGTCACATGGTACCTTCCTTTCTACTGTTTTCTCCTCAGCATAACTGAGACAGGCTCCACTTCTAAGAAGAATAAAAAAGATAAACTATTCACTACTGAGTGCTTACTATGTCAGACACTAAGGGCTTTATAAATATTATCTCATTTAAAGTGACATTTCTAAAATCTAAAAGAAATAAAGAAAATATAAACTGTGTATAGAGTCAGATATTTAAGATGGTCTAACACAAAGGGTCAAGTTGTCAAATCAGACTCACAGGAATCAGAGATCTTACCCAGTAGCAAGCATTGCTAATAATGTCAAGGGTACTGGGAATTGTGAGGTACAGGTGAGGCCTGGAGACACCAGGTCCTTCAAAGCTGCTTCCTGGGTCCTTTCTTGCCACATTAGGATATGCTCTGGCCCAGATTAACATATGAAGTCTCTAAGCAATGAGTGGTCATCACTTAGAAGAACAACTTAGGTCATGAAACATCTCAATTTTATACTTACACAGCTTCATGGTTTACATGACACTTTCAGGGCAGCTGCACCCCATCAACCCATGAGTTATTTGCTTTACTTAAGGGGTGTTTACCATAAGTCATCCTAGGCTGACCAGGTTCATCCTGCTACAAGTTTTTTGGGGATAAGGACTCTCTCACTAGAAAATATCATTAGTTTGTTGTCCAGGTGGTATATCATTAGCTTGTTTACAAGATTTGACCAGGTCATCTTTCTTCTTTCCAGCAGCTTTCCAAGTAAAGAGAGAGAATGGCCAGCTGCTAACCCTTTCCTTCCTACAAGGAATAGGTTTCTGATCCTAAGAACTCCCCTGAAAGCAGTGCCGTGAGTTTTTTTCCTATGCCCCAAACCCTTTCGCCTCAAATTAACTCCACCTCTGTCTCACATGAGTAAATACAGATTGGCAAGCACTCCTTAACCAGCCTCTTGTTACTTTGGTTTCCAAGCCCTGACCTGTTTCTCTGACGCAGGCAGATAGTAACTAAGTTATGGTAGGTAGGGCCCGTGCCCTGGACTCCACTTGAGTAGGGGGCGCTAATGAGCAGTTTCTATTGGTCATCTATATTTCCATCAACAGCTGTGAGAAATCATTCAGTAATGTAAAACGAGTTGCTATAGGTGCTATTTTACGTAGATAGGCTGCTGGATGCAGGCTTATATATCTTACTACTAAGTAAGCATTTGGTTATTTTCCCACCTAATTCTCTGTTTTTTCTTTGTTTGTTTCTTTTTGTTTTTAAGAGAATTTGTCTTTCAAATAGCTCTTAATGGTACTATTTTGTTTCCTTTTTCCATAGACTGACACCTACCACTACCAACCAGAGTGATCAGAGGGACATAAAGCGGTGTTAGCACACTGAATCTAAATGCTTTTCTAATGTTATTGAAAGCCTACCACATGCCTGTTAGGTACTGGGGATGGAAAACACATAGTCCTTGCTCTCAAGGAACTCGCAGTCTATTGGGGGATAAAATTATGTTTACCCCAAACCCTCTAATCTTATGGGGTCACCCTCAGGGAGGACACAAAGATAGTTCTCTCTCTAATGGTATTCTGAACCAATTTAAAGTAAACATTCTGTTCTTCTCAGTACACCTATAAATAATTAATAGCAACAGAATATGTTTGATAATGTAATATAAGAATGTATATGAAGCTGGAGGAATAGTAAATTCTAATTGGGGATGTGAAAAAAGGGTGATGGTTAAGCTGGGTTAAGTGAATGACAAAGAACTTAGCTAGTGGATAAAGGAGGAAAGGGCACAAGCCTAGTATATGCACAAGCGTGTTGTTAGTTGCCGTTGAGTCAATTCTGACTCATGGCGACCCCATGTGTTACAGAGTAGAACTGTGCTCCATAGGGGTTTTCTTGGCTATAATCTAAATGGAAGCAGATTGCTAGGTCTTTTCTTCTGTGGTATTGGTGGGTGGATTCGAGCTGTCAAGTTTTAGGTTAGCAGTCAAGCACAAACTGTTAGCACCACACAGGGACCTTATGCAACAAGCTAGAGATATGAAAGAGCAAAGTATATTTAGGGACCAGCCAATGGTTTAGTATGACTAAAGCATTCAGTAAGGGGGAGAGTGAAAAGTGTCAAGGATGGTGTAACTGACAAAAGGCAGCTTACTTGCTGCTAGCTACTATCCTAAGCATTTTGTAAACATAAAATTGATTCTGGGATAATTGTCCTAAACAACCCAGATGTATCCCAGCCAGGGCCAGCACCAGGGTGAAGCAAGTGAGGTACTTGCCTCAGGTGAAAAATTTAAGGTGATGCTGAAAAGCTCAGTCATCAAGACAGACAATATTTTATTGCATGAGACCACTATTATAAAAACTCAAGAAAAGGCTTACACACAGAAAAAAACAATCTTAGATGGTTACGAGGGAGGGGAGGGGTGGGGAGGAGAAATCACTAACTAGATAACAGACAAATGTTAACTTTGGTGAAAGGAAAGACAATACACAATATAGGGGAAGTCAGCACAATTTGACCAAGGCATAGAAGCTTCCTAGACACATCCAAATACCTTGAGGGACCGAGCTGCTGGAGCTGAAGGCTAGGGACCATGGTCTCAGGGGGCATCTAGATCAATTGGCATAACGTAGTTCATAAAGAAAATGTTCTACATCCAACTTTGGTGACTAGCATCTGGGGTCTTAAAAGCTTTCGAGCAGTCATCTAAGATACATCTATTGGTCCCATCACGTATGGCACAAAGGAGAATTAAGAAAACCAAAGACACAAGGAAAATATTAGTCCAAAAGACTAATGGACCACATGAACCACAGCCTCCACCAGCCTGAGCCCAGAAGTATTAGATGGTGTCTGGCTACCACCACTGACAGCTGTGACAGTGATCACGATAGAGGATTCAGGACAAAGCAAGAGAAAAATGTAGAACAAAATTCAAATTTACAAAAAAAGAAAGACCAAACTTACTGGTCTGACAGAGACTGGAGGAACCCCCGAGACTATGGCCCCTGATACCGGCTAACTCAGAACCGAAGCTACTCCCGAAGTCCACCTTTCAGTCAAAGATTAGACAGGCCTACAAAACAAACAATAACACAGGTGAGGAATGTCCTTCTTTGTTCAATCATATATAGGAGACCAAAAGGGTAACATCTGCCCAAAGCAAAGATGAGAAGGCAGGAAGGGACAGAAAACCTGGACGAATGGGCACAGGGAACCCGGAACGTAAAGGGAAAAGGGGACAGTGTTGACACATTGCGGAGATTATAACCAATGTCACAACAATTTGTGTATAAATTTTTTAACAAGAAACTAATTTGCACTGTAAACTTTCACCAAAAACACAATAAAATTAAAAATAAAACAAGACAGACAATATTTTAATGCAAATTTAAAAATAAAGACAGTATTATTTTTTTAATTGTACTTTAGATGAAGGTTTACAGAGAAAATTAATTTCTCATTAAACAATTAATACACATATTGTTTTGTGACATTGGTTGCCAACCCCACAAAATGTCAGCACTCTCCCCTTCTCAACCTTGGGCTCCCTGTTACCAGCTTTCCTTTCCCCTCCTACCTTCTCGTCCTTGCCCCTGGGCTGGTGTGCCCATTTAGTCTCGTTTTGTTTTATGGGCCTATCTAATCTTTGGTTGAAGGGTGAACCTCAAGAGTGACCCCAGTACTGAGTTAAAAGGGTGTCCAGGGGCCATACCCTCTGGGTTTCTCCAGTCTCTGTCAGACCAGAAATTCTGGTCTTTTTTCGTGACTTAGAATTTTGCACTACATTTTTCTCCAGCTCTGTCCAGATCACCTCTATTGCGATCTCTGTCAGAGCAGTCGGTGGTGGTAGCCATGCACCATCTAGTTATGCTGGACTCAGTCTGGTGGAGGCTGTGTAATTGTGGTAGGATCAGTATTATTGATTTTTCCTTTTGCTTAAGGCTCCAATATTGCAAGACATATCTTAATTTAAAATGTTGGCATTTTGCTCATAATGAATATTTTCAATTAATTTTGATTTTTAAAATAAATATTGCATTAAAATATTATTTATCTTGATTACTGGGTTTTTTGGCACTCCCTTAAAAATTTTGCACCTGAGACAATTACCTCGCCTGCCTCACCTTAGTCCTAGCCTTATCTTGACCAAACATTATCTGTTAGTGTGTGTAAAGGACGCAATGTGTCTCCCTGGCATAAAGGCACAGATTTAGAAAGGATAAAATGCACAACACTTGGTTGCTGATGGGATATGGAAAATAAGAGAAACTGAAGAGTTAAGGATAGGCTATGCTAGAGGAACCGAGGTGTATCTGGAGGATAGATTTGTAGGTTCAGTTTTCGATGCTATGAGTTTGGGGTATTGAGGGACACCTGAGAAGAGATGAGGGAGTGTGGGAATGCAGTGATTAAAAGCAAGGGCTCTGGAACTGTGGAGCTGCCATGGCTCAGTCTCTGCTCACTCATCATCTGTGTGACCTGAGCCTCAGTAAAATGAGAAAATAAAAGCACCTACCTCATGAGATTCCTGTGAGAATTAAACGAGACAGTCCACGTAAAGCATGTAGCATCATGCCTGGCCCAGATTAACTACTTAATACCTCTAGCTATTATTATAATGATGTCTGTAGGCAGTAGGGAGCCCTGGTGGTGCAGTGGTTAAGAGCTCAGCTGCTAACCAAAAAGTCGGCAGTTCAAATGCACCAGCCACTCTTTAGAAACACTTTGGGGCAGTTCTACTCCATCCTATAGGGTCACTATGAGTCAGAATCAACTTGATGGCAACGGGTTTGGTTTGGTTTTGCTTATAGACAGTAGGGACCAGAGCTCAGGAAACAGGTGAAGGCTGGAAAACCCATACAGACCTGGTAGTCATGAGATGCATCAAAATCAAATTGGAAATTTGCAGTCTTAGTTAAAATATGCTTCTTTGTCATGGATAAATACACAGCTTGCATTTGAGCTTTTAGGAATATTGAAAAATAACTGCAGGACACCTACACCTACCTTTGCAGACACTCAAAACTCCAGAAAAATTAATCTCCCTAACCGTCATCCCCCACTTTGAAGAACTAATGGTAACTTCCTGTCATGGATTAAATTGTGTCCCCCCAAAATATGTGCCAACTTGGTTAAGCCATGATTCCCAGTATTGTGTGGTTGTCCTCCATTTTGTAATTCAAGTAATTCTCCTATGTGCTATAAATCCTAATCTCTGCCTGTGGTTAATGAGGAAAGATTAGATTATGTTAAAGAGGATTAGGGTGGAATGTAACACCCTTACTCAGGTCACATCCCTGATATAACATAAAGGGAGTTTTCCCGGGGTGTGGCCTGAAACACCTTTTATCTTACAAGAGATAAAGGGAAAGGAAAGTGAGCAGAGAGTTGGGGACCTCATACCACCAAGAAAGTAGAGCCAGGAGCGTTGCGCCCTTTGGACCTGGGTTCCCTGGGCTGAGTGGCTCCTAGTCCAGGGGAAGATTGATGACAAGGACCTTCCTCCAGAGCCGACAGAGACAGAAAGCCTTCCCCTGGAGCGGGCACCCTGAATTCGGATTTCTAGCCTCCTAGACTGTGAGAGAATAAATTTCTCTTTGTTAAAGCCATCCACATGTGGTATTTCTATTATAGCAGCACTAGATGACCAAGACACTTCCCTAGAATAGCTTCCCTTTCTCACACCTTTCCTCTGAGCCCAGAGTTTCTGGGCTGTGGTATTTGACACTTCTCAGTTCCACTGAATGACTGGACCATCTGGGCTAAGGTTATTAACTTCCCGGATATCTCTAAAGTTTTCTATGATGATTCACTTAGAATTTATAGATCAAAACCCATGGAAATAATCTTGTAATAGTCTCTTAATTATGAATTCACAACACACCAATACATTACTCATAAAATAACCTAATATACTCATTATTTAAAAAAAAAAAACAGAAACATAAACATAGTTAGAGAGTCATTCTCCCATGGAAGACTTCCCTTTGAAATTCTTAATGATTATAAGTAAAGTTGGAGCCCTGGTGGCACAGTGGTTAAGAGCTACAGCTGCTAACCAAAAGGTCGGCAGTTCAAATCCACCAGCCGCTCCTTGAAAACCCTTTGGGGCAGTTCTACTCTGTCCTTCAGGGTCGCTATGAGTTGGAATCGACTCTACAGCAACAGGTTTTGTTTTGTTTTGGTTTTTTTTTTTTGTTTGTTTGTTTTGTTTTATAGATAGTTAGAGCTAAATTTCTCACTGTGGAACAAAGAAGTTACAGACAATGAAAGGGGGAAACCAGAAACAAGAGACAGGGGTGGGAGAACAAGAAAGGCACATTTATTTCGTTGTATAAGGAAATGGAGTCAGTTGGAGCTACTACTGCCAAGACTGCTTGCCAAGGGCAGGTGAGTTACTTTTAAAGGGGTTTATAAGTAGGGAGTTCATACAAGTTATGTCAGCAACATTCTTAATCATACTATGCAGGTGCAATGGGGTTTACATATAACCTCCTAGGAAAAGCAAGTTTCAAATGCAAAGCTGAGGGGTGGGGGTGAGGGGTGGGGAATGGGGGGAACCCAGCAGAGGGAATGATTTAGCAATACAACACTGTAGGAGTGGAAGCTAGGTAAAGAATACAGCACTGTGGGGGCTCTGTCTCAGAATGAATTCTGTGGTAGCTATTGCATCAAAATCAGAGTTATCAGTAATGAACTCTTAACAGGTCGATGAGCAAAGGGCTGTGGAATATAGGGAAGCTACTGCTCTCTCTTTTTTCAAAAAGAATTCAGAGTCTAACATGTTGACATCATCTATATAATTATTTGTAAAGATCATACAACTGCCCAGAATGTAATAGGCAGCAGTTGGCAGAGCTGCTCTCTAATAGGAACAGAAGTACTGGGTATTTGGGCTGTTCCCAGTTTTGAGGGAAGAGAACATTTCCGAAAGGCTGTGTTTGAGTTGTCCTTGGTGTTAGCAGGAAAGAGCAGGTATGGGAGGGAGGAGGAGCCTTGCAGAGGGAAGTGATCTCCTCTACCACCTCTGCAACTGCAGACTGTGCTTGCGCTGTTCAGAGCCTATCAACGGCAATTTAAGTTTATTCTCTCAAAAGAAAGAGACTTACGGGATGGCCACAGCGAGGCTTAATGAAGAAAGCGGTCAGTCAGGTTTTCATCAAAGAGCTTTGCTAATTTGTCTCATCTCTGAGTTACAGCCCCCCCCCCCCCGGCTCCCTTCACAAGTCCCAAATATCATGCTGCTTTTCGTAATTGCAGGTAATTGAATAATTGGCACAATTCATTTCTCCGCAAGATAACCATGTCGACTGTGTCCCCAGGAGTCCATGGGACTCAAATCTCACACGTCCCCAAGTGACTCCCTTCGCTGCTGTGTCTTCAACCTCTCCCTTTCTCCTGGATCCTTCTCCCGTCCTGATACATGCTCAGGTCTCTCTCTCCTACTTCTGGGCACCCATTGGAAGGTGATTGCTTTGCTTGAACTAAAAGATGGCTGGGAGCAGTGAGGAAATATTTTGCTCTGCTCAAATAAATAAAGTCAGTAAATAAATGAATAAACAAAAACTGTTTTTGCCTTGACGCATCTATAGCAATTCTCCTCTCTTTCCCTTCTCAAGGCTTTGGTGCCTCAAGGTCATTGGGTAATACTGAACCCATTATTTATCTCCACATCCCCAAACAAACCAACCAACCTCCTAAACCTCAGTTTCCCTCTATCTCAGAAGCCTGGGTTGAATCACTAAATAGAGTACAAATCCACTTAACAGATATTTATAGAACACCTATTATGTAACAGGCCACTTTAAGATGATAAGGACATGGTCCCTACCTTTAAGAAACTTCTAGTCTAGTGAAGGATTAAGATACACAAATACCTGTACAAATGACAGTGAGATCATAGAGAGGGGAATGATCTGATCTATCAGGCAGAGCTGGGAAATGTTTCACAGAAGAGGTGACTATGCTAGGTGATGAAAGAGGACTAGAATTACACCAGTAGGGAGAGAGGGTACTTTAAGGGAAAGGCATGAAGGACCTTGATTGACCCAGGAAATAGGGAGCAGTTCTCTGTGGCTGGATCATTGGTAGCACATGTAGACTTCCTAGTGGGAAGCATGGGTTGGGCTCGTTGGTGCAGGGCCTTGAATGTTGGGCCAAGGAACTAGACTCTGTTCCAAGTATCCCTCTAGTCTGTTCACATCTTTCCATTCCCTCTATCCCTGATGCCAATCCTCTCTGTCCAGCTCTTGCCTGGATAACTACTCACTGTTCTCTCCCTCCCTTCTTGCCCGCCTCCTATCTAGTCTCCACAACACAGACTCAGGGATCACATCACACCCATTCTTAAACTCCTTCCCTGAACTCTAGAACAGGCAAAAACTAACTCACAATGACAGAAAGCAGAGCTGTGGTTGCCAGGGGTGGGAGACTGATTACAAAGGAGCAGGAGGGAACTTTCTGGGGAGATGGAAATGCGCTATAGCTGGGTTGTGGTGGCGGTTACTCATTGAACTGTACACTTAAGATGGGTGCATTTTATTGTTTTTAAATTATATCTCATTAAAGTTGATTTAAGAAAACAGTAACAACAAACAATGCTTTATTTGCCTCGGAGTGAAGACCAGAACCCTTAATGTGAACTGCCAGACCCTTCATGACCTGTCTATTTCTTCTGCCTCACCCAACCTCCTGGCCGCGCCAGGCTTCTCTCTCGGCTGCAGAACTTGACATGTCCTCATCAGGAGCAGGCACACGCTGTTCTTTCTGACCAGAATGCTTGTCCTCTCCCTGCCACCCCCTTTACCTACCAGGTCTCTTCTTAAATCTTAAATCCTTTAGGGGGCCTTTCCTGGCCCTTCAGGCTTCTGTTACCCACCACCACCCTCACTTCTGTGTAACACTGAACACATCTGTATTTGTTCAACTCCTGTCCTCCCCTCCAGACAACATTCTTCATGAGGATGGGGCCAGGTCTAACTTCTTCACCACTGCCTTCCCAGTTCCTGGCCCAGTGCCTGATATGGGGGGGGGGGGGGATGTTAATGAGTTGCTGTTGAATGATAGCTGAAATGTTGGCCATTCGAACCCATTTAGAGGCTTCTTGGAAGATAGGCCTGATGATCTGCTTCTAAAAGGTCACAGCCTTGGAAACCCTAAGGAGCACTTCTGTTCTGATACCCTTAGGGTTGCCATGAATCAGAATCGACTCAACAGCAACTAACAACAGCAACAAGGATTTTAAGCAGCGTTACTCTCATGTTCTGTACCTTTGCCTGTCCTCAGCCTGGAATGCCCTTCCCTTCTTGTCTTTCTATTAATCTCCTATTCACAGTTGCTGAGTTTCAGTGTTACCTCCCCTGTGCAATGATTCATTCCTTGGCTCCCTCAAGGTGAGGCACTTACTCCTCTGTCTACCCAGTGCAATCTGTATGTTCCTGAATTATAGCCTTTTCCTCATGGATTTTTTTACATGTTTATCTCCCCAAAAGACTGCAAATGCCTTTAATGCAGGAATTATATTTGTGTATCAGTCAAGGGTCAGTTTCAGAGTATAGAATCTGCTCTAACTAGTTTAAGAAGGAAAGAATTTATTACAGATACTAAATGGCTTATAGAGTCATTGGGGAGGGCAAAAGAAAGACTCAAGTTTGCGCTTTCAGGAACCACTCACAAAGCCACACACCACAGAACTGGTCTGTAAAGGGAGCTACTACTTCTTCTAGTATCAGGAAGGCTCCAAATTCAGAATAATACCACCATTAACACAATTAGAAAGCCCCCATTACCTGCCATGATATGCACCTGCAAACTGAAAGCCCATATCCTGCCTTCCACACCTACGAAGCTGGCGACTGAACACACGTACCTACCACCTACCAGTTGTCATCAAATTGATTCCGACTCGTGGAGACCTCGTGTGTCAGAGTAGAACTGTGTTCCATAGTGTTTTCAGTGGCTGATTTTTCAGAAGTATATCTCCAGACCTTTCTTTCCAGGCACCTCCAACCTTTTGATTAGAAGTCATGCGTGTTAACCATTTGCACCACCCAAGGACTCTGATACTCATTCCTCTTTTCCAGGTTAGATCCTAAATGATATAAAGATAAATTCTCAGAAGTGGAATTGCTGAGTGGGTCTAAATCTTCAGGATTTTTAAACCGAAGTTTAAGAGATTTCTTCATGTTGTCTTATTCTTCCTTAAGCTTTTTCTCCCTCTATAGTTCTCTGTGTATGGTTGGGGCCCTTTCCCTTCTGCCACATCATTTGTTTACATGTCTCAGCCTCTGGGCATTGAACTATCCCTCTGATCAAGTTACCCTTTAAAAAAATGATAAAACATGCAATAGGGCAACATTTGTAGTAACTATTAAATGGGAGGCTGTTTTGTCCTGTAAGCCTTCATCTTGGGTGAGAATGGCAGCACAATTGGAAGAGCATAGTCAATATCACTTAAATGTGTAAGTAAAAAGTTTTGAAATGGTGTTTAAATAAAATAAAATAAAAAAATAAACAAATGAGACTAAAGAGGTACAATAGTCCACTGACAAGGTCCAGAAGACAGAAGGGGACAAGGAAGCCCCCTGGTGATAGGGAACACAGGGTGGAGTAAGGATATTCTTGATGTGCTGTGAGATTGTTAACCATTGTCATAGGGCAGCATGTGTAGTAACTGTTAAATGAAAAACTATTTTGTTCTGTAAGCCTTCATCTTAAGTGAGAATAACAGCACAGTTGGAAGAGCGTAGTCAATGTCACTGAACTGTGAATGTAGAAATTTTTGAAACGGTGTATCTTTGGCTATCTGTAATTTTCATCAAAAAAAAAAAGGTTGAGAATTTAGAGGCTTAATACATTGTGGGGTTGTTAACCAATGTCATAGAACACATGTATACTACTATTTCATGAGAAACTATTTGCTCTGTAAGCTTTCACCTGAAGTACAATAAAATATATTAAAAAAAAAAAATGATAAAACAGGAGCCAACATGGTGCTATAGACAGAAGCACTATGCTGTCCTTCCACAGCAAAGACTCGAAAAACCAAGTAACAGAGACAAACATCAATCCTGGTACCCTAAGCATGAAACGAAGAGATAAAGAACTCAACCAAGCACTGAATGGAATAAGAAACTGTCAGAGGACAGAAAGCGAGTTGAGGTATGAGTGGAGGTCCCCTACCAGCTAATGCAGCTTGGATCCACCATCTTGGACTCCTGTCAGAGATCAGCAGACAGGGAGTATGGGAAAGCAGATTCACGGAGCTCTCAGCAGGAGACAGAGCACCCGGTAACCAGCAAGACATGCTTTCCTACCCCGCACCTTGCCTCACCCCGCTCAACAATTCCTGCTTCCCAGCTGGCCAATCCACAACTTCTCAGCGGGTCAATTCCCGGCTTCCTGGTGGGCCAAGACCGCAGCATGGGAGGCACCGGTTCTGTGCTGTGTGGATTTGCCCTGCCCACAATGGCTGGCTTCTTCACTGCCATGTCTTTGTAGCTGGTGGTGTTTTTTTTGGCCTCTTTTGGTTTCTTCCCTGCCTCTCACCTCCACCTCCTCCCCGTCCTTTCTCTCAAACATCTGACTCCATGTGGCATCTTAGCTTCTTCTTGACAGGCTCTGAGGTGCCACTTAGCTGGGGAATGGCTTCCCCAGTCCCATGGCCACACTGGTGGGATCCCTGGGGGCATTTTTTTTCTTTTTTGTTTGTTTGTTTTTTCTTTCTTCTTTCCTTTTTATCTTTCTTCATTTCTTGGTTTCTCATCTCTTTCTACTTACCTTCTTTTCATGTCTCCTGAACACCTGGCACTGTGTATTATCTCCACCCCTTCTAGCCAGGCTGTACTGCACAGTTTGGGATCCACTTCCCCAATCTGTGCAGCTGCACTGGTGGGATCCTTGGGGACATTTTTTTTTTTTAAATTAATTAATTTATTTTTTATTTTTCTTTTTCTTCATTTGTTGGTTTCTTGTCTCTTCGCTCCAATGGCAGTCTCCCTCGGCACTTTTTTCTCCTGTTTCTCTCTCCTCTTTTCCATATCCAACCTAGATCCACACATCCCAACCTCACCCTCCCCCCTCACTCCTGCCTATCTGCACCATGTGCTGAACATTGCATTCCTGAGCAGTACAGGCATGACCTACTGGAAACTGCCCTGCACTGACCACCAGCTCACCTTGCTCGCCCCAGTATGTGCCACAAACAACTCATTCCAGCCACTCCCCTTCTGCTGGACCTGCCCTGCTGCACCATAGCTGAGCAACTACACCTGCCCATTGGACAAGGAGGAGAAAAATATCGTGCCCACAGATGAGCAAACAACAAAGAAAGCACAGCCTGCCTGCTCAGACATAACCAAATAAAACAAAACAGCAGGATGAAACAAACAAATTTACAATCAATAAATGAAAAAAATAACTACTGAATGTCCCAAAGACAGCAGACAATATCAAAACATATTAAAAAAACAGGACAGGATGGTTCCAGTAGGTGTCCAAAATAAAACACCAGATGACTTTCCCATAGAAGAAAAGGTACTAGAACTACCTGATAGGGAATTCAAATCTCTAATATTCAGAGCTATCCAAGAGTTGAAGCAAAAAGCAGACAAAAACGAGGAAAAAATAGACAAAATCATGGAAAAGGCAGACAAATTCATGACAATACAGACAAAAAAATGGAAAAATTAAGGGAAATAACACAGGAACAAATGCCAAAATGAATTCACGACTAGAAATCATACAAAAACAATAATTAGAAATCCAAAAGATAAACAACAAGATTTCAGAAATGGACAGTGTCACAGAAGGGCTGAGGAACAGGTTTGAAATGATGGAAGACAGGATCAGCAAAATTAAAGACAAACACTTGGATACAACTCTGTTTGAGGGAAAATCAGAAAAAAAGAACAAAGAAAAATGAAGAAACCCTGAGAATTATGTGGAATACAATCAAAAGCAAAAATTTGCAAGTGATTGGAATTCCAGAATGGGGAGAAAACGGAAAACACGGAGAGGATCATTGAAGAACTACTGACAGAACACTTCCCTAATATCATGAAAGATGAAAAGCTGACCATCCAAGAAGCTCAATGAACCCCATATAGGATATAATCTAAAAGAAAATCACCAAGGCATATCATAATCACACTTGCTAAAACCAAAGACAAAGAATCCTGAGAGAAGCTCAAGAAGAATGAAAAGTCACATATAGAGGGGAAACAACAAGACTAAGCTTTGATTACTCGGCAGAAACCATGCAGGCAAGAAGGTAATGGGATATATAAAACCTTGAAAGAAAAAATTGCCAACCAAGAATAATATATCCTGCAAAACTCTCGTTCAAATATGATGGTGAAATTAGGACATTTCCAGATAAACATAAATTAAGGGAATATGTAAAACCAAACTTACAAGAAGTATTAAAGGGAGTCCTTTGGTTTGAGAACAAACAAAATCAGACCATAGCCTGAATCTAGGACACAAGATAGCACCAGCCAGATACCAACCTAGGAAATGAACTCTGAAGGACTATTCAAAACGAAAACACTTCCAACAGGGAACCAGAGAGGTTAATCTGTAAATGACAACAATGTCAGAACAATAAAAGAGGGAATAAACAGTGTAGGTATAGAACTTTCTAATGGAGAGGAAGGCAAGGCAATACTAAGTAATAGTAGACTGGTTCAAACCTAGGAAAATAAAGGTAAATTTCAAGGTAACCACAAAGAAAGTTAACAAACCTACTCATCAAAATAAAGAAGAAAAACATAAAGTCTCAGTAAAAACAAAACCTACAAAAACAAAAGAAATGAAAAAAAAAAAGATCCACAAACAAAAGGAATTCAGAACAGGAGAGTAAGAGGAACAAATATTTCGTTAGCACCACCAAAAAAAAAAGCACTACAAAAATGACAACAATAAACTCACACCTATCTATAATTACGCTGAATGTAAATGGCCTAAATGCACCCATAAAGAGACAGAGAGTGATGGAGTAGATAAAAAAAAACAGGATCCATCAATATGTTGTCTGCAAGAGACATACCTTAGAAACAAAGACATAAATTTATTAAAAATCAAAAGATAGAAATATATCAAGCAAACAGCCACCAAAAAAGAGCAGGAGTGGCAATACTAATCTCAGATAAAATAGACTTTAAAACAAAATGCACCATAAAAGACAAAGAAGGGCACTACATCATGATTAAAAAGACGATCCAGCATGAAGACATAACCATAACAAATATCTATGCACCCAATGACAGGGCTCCAAAATACATAAAACAAACTTTAGCGGCACTTAAAAGAGAAACTGACAGTTCCACTGTAATGGTAGGATACTTCAAAACACCACTCTCAGTAAAGGACAGAACATCTAGAAAGGAACACAAAGATACAGAAAATCTAAAGGCCACAATCTGCCAACTTGACCTTATAGACATATATAGAATACTCCATCCAACAGCTGCAAAGTACAAATTCTTTTCCAATGTACATGGAACATTCTCCAGAATATACCACATCTTAGGCCACAAAGCAACCCTCAACAAAATCCAAAATATTGAGATAATACAAAGAATCTTCTCTGATCACAAAGACATCAAAGTAGAAATTAACAACAGGAACAGTAAGGAAAAAAAAATCAATTACATGGAAACCGAATAACACCTTTTTTAAAAACCACTGGGTAATAGGAGAAATCATAAATGGAATAAAAAAATTGCTAGAATCAAACAAGAAGGAAAACACATCATACCAAAATCTTTGGGACACAGCAAAGGCAGTGTCAGAGGTCAATTTATAGCAACAGATGCACACATCAAAAAAGGAGAAAGGGAAAAAATCAAAACATTAGCTACACAACTTGAACAAATAGAGAACAGCAAAAGAAGCCCACAGCCACTGGAAGAAAGGAAATAATAAAGATCAGAGCAGAAAGAAATGAAATAGAGATAAAAAGAATCAACAAAACCAAAAGTGTGTTTTTTGAAAGGATCAACGAAATCGACAAACCACTGGCCAAACTGACAAAAGAAAAACATGAGAGGACACAAATAACCCAAATAAGTAATGAAATGGAGGACATTACAACAGACCCAACAGAAAAAAAAGGATCATAACAAAGTATTATGAAAAACTATACTCCAACAAATTTGAAAATCTAGAGGAAATGGATAAATTTCTAAAACCATACTACCTACCCAAACTATCACAAATTGATTTTGAAACTCTCAACACACTCATAACAAGAGAAGAGATTGAAAAGGTAATTTAAAAAACTCCCAACAACAACAACAAAAAAAGCCCTGGCCCAGATGGCTTCTCCGGAGAATTCTACCAAACATTCAGAGAAGAGCTTACACCAGTACTACTCAAATTATTTCAGAGTATAGAAAAGGAAGGGATACTTCCAAATTCCTTCTACGAAGCCAGCATAATCCTGATACCAAAACCAGGCAAAGACACCACAAAGAAAGAAAATTACAGACCAAAATCTCTCATAAATATAGATGCAAAAATTCTCAACAAAATTCTAGCCAATAGAATTCAGCATTATATAAAAAAAAAAAAAAAATACACCACGACCAAGTAGCATTCATACCAGGTATGCAAGGATGGTTTAACATTAGAAAATCAATCAACATAATCCACCACATAAATAAAAGGAAAGAAAAGAATCACATGATCATCTCAATCAATGCAGAAAACACATTTGACAAAGTCCAACACCATTCCTGAAAAAATTCTCAATAAAATAGGTATAGAAGGGAAATTCCTCAACATAATAAAGGGCATCTATACAAAACCAATGGCCAACATCATTCTTAATGGAGAGAAGCTGAAAACATTCCCCTTGAGAAGAGGAACAAGACAAGGATGTCCTTTATCACCACTACTATTTAACATTGTGTTGAAAGTCCTAGCTAGAGCAATAGGGCAAGAAAAAAAATAAAGGGCATCCAAATTTGTAATGAAGAAGTAAAATGTCCCTATATGATACTATATATAGAAAATGCAAAAGACTATATGAGAAAACTACTGGAACTAATAGAAAGATTCAGCAACGTAGCACAATACAAGATAAACATACAAAAATCAGTTGGATTCCTATACACCAACAAAAAGAACGATGAAAAGGAAATCAGGAAAACAATACCATTTATAATAGCCCCTAAAAAATAAAGTACTTAGGAAAAAAATCTAACCAGGGATGTAAAAGGCCTATACAAAGAAAACTACAAAACACTACTTCAAGAAACCAAAAGAGATCTACATAAATGGAAAAACATACCATGCTAATGGATAAGTAGACTCAAATTGTGAAAATGACAATTCTACTGAAAGCAATTAACAAATACAATGCAATCCCAATCCAAATACCAACAACATTCTTTAAAGAGATGGAAAAACTAATCATTAACTTTATATGGAAAGGGAAGAAGCCCCGAAAAAGTAAAGCATTATTGAAGAAGAAGAATAAAGTAGGAGGACTTGCACTACCTGACCTCAGAACATGCTATACAGCTATGATAGTCAAAACAGCCTGGTACTTGTACAACAACAGATACATTGACCAATGGAACAGAATTGAGAACCCAGACGTAAATCCATCCACCTACGGTCACCTGACCTTCAACAAGGGCCCAGAGTCCATCAAATGGGGAAAAGACAGTCTTTTTAACAAATGATGCTGGCAAAACTGGATGTCCACCAGCAAAAAAATGAAACAGGACCTGTACCTCGCACCATACACAAAAACTAATTCAAAATGGATCAAAGACCTAAACATAAAACTGAAACTGTAAAGATCATAGAAGAAAAAATAGGATCAACGCTAGAGTCCCTAATACATGGCATTAACAGGATACAAACCATAATCAACAACACGCGAGCTCCAGAAGATTAGCTAGATAACTGGGATCTTCTAAAAATTAAACACTTATGCTCATCAAAAGACTTCACCAAAAGAGTAAAAAGAGAACCTATGGACTGGGAAAAAATGTTTGGCTATTACACATCCGACAAAAGTCTAATCTCTAAAATCTACAGGAAAATCCAACACCTCTACAACAAAAGAACAAGTAATCCAATGAAAATATGGGCAAAGGAAATGAAGAGACACTTCACTAAAAAGACATTCAAGTGGCTTAACAGACACATGAAGAAATGCTCACGATCACTAGCCGTTAGAGAAATGCAAATCAAAACCACAATAAGATACCATCTCACCCCAGCATATGATCCAGCAATCCCACTCCTAGGAATATATCCTAGAGAAATTAGAACTGTCACGCAAATAGACATATGCACACCCATGTTCATTGCAGCATTGTTCACAATACCAAAAAGATGGAAACAACCTAGATGCCCATCAACAGATGAATGGATAGATAAACTATGGTACATACACACAATAGAGTACTACACAATGATAAAGAACAATGATGAATCTGGGAAGCATCTCATAACATGGATAAATGTGGAGGGCATTATGCTGAGTGAAATAAGTCCATCACAAAAGAACAAATATTGTATGAAACCGCTACTATAAAAACTCATGAAAATGTTTACACAGAAAAAGAAACAATCTTTGATGGTTACAACTGAGGGGAGGGGTGGGGATGGAAAAACACTAAATGGTCAATAGATAAGTGGTAACTTTGGTGAAGGGTAAGACAGTACACAATATTGGGGAAGCCAGCACAACTTGTCCAAGGCAAGGCATGGAAGCTCCATAGACACATCCAAACTCCCTGAGGGACCGAATTGCTGGGTGGAGGGCTGTGGGGACCATAGTTTCGGGGAACATCTAGCTCAATTGGCATAACACAGTTTATAAAGGCAATGTTCTACATTCTACTTTGGTCAGTAGTGTCTGGGGTCTCAAAAGCCTGTGAGCGGCCATCTAAGATATCCCACTGGTCTCATCCCTTCGAGAGCAAGGGAGAATGAAGAAAACTAAAGCGACAAGGGAAAGATTGGTCCAAAGGACTAGTGGACCACAACTCCATGGCCCCCACCAGACTGAGTCCAAAACATCATAAAGTTTAGTAAAGTAAAAAGGAAGTTTTATTTGGCATATATTCAAAAGGGCAAAAGTGGGAAGCGGACAACCATGCTGCTAGAGACATGTCTGCCTGAGTCCAAAGAATATTACAGAACAGGCAAGAGTGAGAAAACAGACAAGCATGCTGCCACAGCCATGTCTGCCCGAGTCCAAAGAACAGTTAGAGAGCCATCAGTATATATTAACATTGCAGTCAAAACCATTGAAAGCTTAGCCTTTTCAGATTGGCTAGAAACTGTGATCCTACATTTTGAATTGTCTTTCTTAATAATCATTGGTACAGATTTCAGTAACAAGAGTCAGGAGGGTCTTTATTGGTCCAACAAATTTCTATTCACTAAATGCTAATAGAAAAAGGTAAGAGTTGAAAGTCTTTTGTGTTGTGTTTGATTGGCTTTATGTTAAAGATTCCCTAAAAGATATTTTCCAAGATTATCTTAGCCATTGTCTTTATACCTCAGGGCCCAGTTGATGTGTCCTTGTGAGTCCTTGTGAGCCTACCTTCAGCTGGGTCACATTCTTTATAGTCAAGGAGAGGGAATAATAACTCCAATATTATTCCCTAAATCAGTCCAGCACAGCTAGATGATGCCTGGCTACCACCACTGACTGCTCTTACAGGGATCACAATAGAGGGTCCCTGACTGTGCTGGAGAAAAACATAGAACAAAATTCTAACTCCCAAAAAAAGACCAGGCTTACTGGCCTGACAGAGACTGGAGAAACCCCGAGAGTATGGCCCCCAGACACCCTTTTAGCTCAGTAGTGAAGTCACTCCTGAGGTTCGCCCTTCAGCCAAAGATTAGACAGGCCCATAAAACAAAATGAGACTGAATAGGCACACCAGCCCAGGGGCAAGGACTAGAAAGCAGGAGGGGACAGGAAAGCTGGTATTAGGGAACCCAAGGTTAAGAAGGGAGAGTGCTGATATGTCGTGCGGTTGGTAACCAATGTCATAAAACAATATGTATACTGTTTAATGAGAAGCTAGTTTGTTCTGTAAACCTTCATCCAAAGTACAATTAAAAAAAGAAAGAAAGAAGGGGGAAAGCCACCACTTCCTGGTGGTAGGGAAGCTTTCAGAACATGCCTGGGCAAGTGGAAAGAATAAGCAATTATCTGGATAGTTCAAGCAAACATTGATTCCTCTTGTCTTCATGAATGAGGGGTAGAAGGGAGAGAATTGCAATAAATTATTAATGTCATTGAAATCGCTAGAATTAGCTACAGAGTTAGTTTCTGAACTCGCCACTTCATTTTCCATCAGGAGTCTGGTGAGGGAATGAAATCTGCTTGGCCCTTTCAACTGCCAGTTTTTAAATTTTGGCAGGGAGAGGCCAAGGAGCAAAGTGATCTGGGCCGTTTGTGAAGCTGAAAGATTTGGTGACTTCTTCCTTTCCACCCTCCGTGTTAAGAATGCTCCAAACCGCAGTTACTGAATCTTTCCACTGCATCAGACCCAGACCTGTTAGAATTGAGGCTATCATCCACACTTGGGCAAATGTCTCACTTCCTGTTATGATTTACCAAATAAAAGCCATTTTAGTTTCATAGGGCTGCCGCAACAAAATACCACAAACCATGTGGTTTATGAGAACAAAAATTTATTGTGTCATAGTTCTGGAGAATGGATGTCCAAATTCAGGGTGTTGGCAGGGCCCTGTTCTCTCAGAAGGCTCTAGGGGCTGATCATTATCTTTCTCAGTTTCTGGTAGCTCCAGGCTCCTTGGCTTGCAGCTGCAACTTAACTCCTTCATTATGTGGCCATCTTCTCTGTCTCTGTGTCTCTTCTCCTTTGTAGGACACCACTCAGATTGGATTAGGATCCACTCTACTCCAGGTAGACTTAACTGATAAGGTCTTCAAAGACCCTATTTCCAAACAAGGTCATGTTCATGGGTTAAGGGGTGTTAAGACTTCAATGTAAATTTTGAAAGGACAATTCAATCCACAACAAAAGCTATTAATTATCGTGTTCAGGCTGCTGATCTATCTTTAGCTTTCCTGAATTTGACACTTGAAGACTCTGCTTATTTAGCAATGTAACATATCCATACAAAGTAATGTTCACAGCAAGCCAAGGCTTCTGAGTTTGAGTCCTGGCCTTGACACTCACTAGCTGAATAACCAGTTAGTCACTTAATCATGATGTTTCTTATCTATTATAATTAAGTGCTTTGAAAATGAAGAAGAAATTAACATGAAAGAGTAATATACAAGTTAATATTATTGTTCTTTTTTTTAACTATATTTTTCCAGTATTGGCTATGGATTTGTGCAGGCCCACGGTCTATTTGCTCACATCCTTTCATCAGCCCATTGTTAAAGACAATGGATTAAACAACTCAAGTGTTAGGGTAACTAGTCAAGAGCCACCATGTAAGGAGGGGGGAAGGCAGGACTTGAACTTGAAAGCCAAAACCAAAGTGTTTGGTAGTGTGGTTTCAAAACAACACATTGGAGAGCCTAGACTGGGTGGGATGGGAACATGTCCCCTTTCCTCTGGCCTCTCCCTCAGTTTATCCTTCTTGACTTTCCCATAAGTGACACTGGGCATTCTGAGTCCCCGGCAGCTTTCCTATTGTATACTTGTAGGTACAGGGTACCCTCAACAAGTCAGAACCTGGTCTCAGGCTGACTGGGCACAGTGAATATGATAAAAGCTAATAACCTTTGGAACAGACAGAGAAAATAATGTTAACCCAAGAACTAAGCAGATGTCACTCATGATTTAATGTGTGGAACCGTGGGAACAGGAGTCCCTGGACGACGCAATGGTTAACACACTTGGTTACTAACTGAAAGGTTGGAGGTTCAAATCCACCCAGAGTCACCTCAGAAGAAAGACCTAGAAATCTACTTCCAAAACATTGAAAACTCTATGCACCTGGGGTTGCCATGAGTCAGAATTGACTTGATAGCAACTGGTTTGGTTTTTTTTTAACAAAAGCACTTTTACTGTCAATGAAGCTTTGCTTTCCCAGGCCAGAAAAACTAATTATGCGATAATGACTAGAAATGAATTGATCAGTTTGTAGCTCTGTACTTAGAATTGCCAGGCCAGAGTATGCTGCCTCAACTGCCTCTGTCTCTTCAGTCCGTTGGAATGGCCATCAGGTGCTCATCTTCCCTGCATGATCATGAACCAGGTTTCACAGATGTCCTCCAGAAGTGTTTCATCCTTAATCTGGGAGCATTTTTCTGAGTATTTCTAGCACTGTGTCATCTACTATGAGACCATGGAAATCAGAAACATATCTGGGTTTAATCAGTTGACTAATTAAATAAATATGTATTGGGCACTTTCTGTATGCCAAATACAGTACTAGAAAGTGCACAGAAACTATAGCAACAAACAAGAGAAGTGACCCCAGCCCTCAAGGAGCTTATAATCTTGTGGGGGGAGAGACAAGATCAACAAGTATACACATAAATATGTAATATAAGTTTAGGTAGTGGTAAGTGCTAGTAAAAAAATAATAATGAAGCAGAGAAAGAGGTTAGAGGGTGACTATTTCAGATGAAATTGTCAGGGTAGATTTTGCTGAGAAAGTGACATTTGCGTTGAGACCTGAATGGGGTGAAAAAGTGGCCTTCTAGGTCTGTTCTAGGCAGAGGAAGCACAGGCCTTAATCAGATCAGCATGAGCTTGATGTGTTTGTTGAACAGCGAGATGGCCAGTGTGGCTAGGTGGAGAGTGTGAGGTAGACAGTGCTAGGAGATGGGTTTTGTTCTGTATGTTTCTATAATGATCTCAAATTCTATAAGATATAAGTCACTATTATGCTTTCAAACTACATATGTATAAACATTCATAATATGGACTTAGAAATACGTATATCTTTCTTAGACTCTCTAACATTAACTGTAAGTCATTAGTAGCCTGTAAGTCATAGGAGAGTTATTTAGAAAATTTCTGAACTTAGACATAGAAACATAAAAGCATGTGAAATATGTAAAGAATATAAGCAATCCTGAAGTTCACTTAGACCCAGCATGCTGTGACACAAGAAATCATAACATCAATCTAAACAACCTCCCTAATCTCTAACCTTGCAGAGAAAGATATGTCATTCGGCTACTCGGTAACCCTGGAGAAAATATTAGTCTTTGATGTCACACTAGCTCTTGTTGTATGGAACCAAGGTGACATGTTCACATACAAACCCTAAATTTCTTTCTTTTTTTTCTTTTGTTTTTAATACTTTTTTAATTGTGTTTTTGGTGAAAGTTTACACAGGAAATTAGGCTCTCATTTAACAATTTCTACACTTATTATTCAGTGACGTTGGTTACATTCTTCACAGTGAATCAGCACTCGTGTTATTTCCGTTTTGGTTGTTCTGCTTCCGTTATCCCCCCTTGCCTTCTCATCTTTTCTCTAGGGTGAATGCTAACCATTTGGTTTCATCTAGATGATTGTTTTGAAGAGCACAGTACACATGGGTGATATTATTTATTTTATGGGCCAATCTGTCATTTGGCTGAAAGGTGACCTTGGAGAGTGGTTTGAGTTCCAAGTTTAAAGAATATCTCAGGGCAATAGTCTTGGGGGTTCATCTAGTCTCTACTGGTCCAGTAAATATGGCCATTTAGGAATCTGAGTTTTGTTCTACATTTTTCTCCCATTCTATCCAGGACCATCTATTGAGTCCCTGGTTGGAACGGTAGGTAGTCATAGCTGGGCACCATCTAGTTAGGGTCTCAAAGTAGGTGATGCCATTGTTTGTGTAAACTATTGGTTCTGTAGACCGGTTTCTTCTTTTCTTCTTTCGTTTCCATCTTTCTCTTTGAGACTAATAGTTGTATCTTAGATGCCCGCTCGCAAGCTTTTTAGACCCCAGATGCTACTCACCAAACTAGGATGTAGAGCACTGTCTTATGGTCTATATTATGCTGATTGACTGAGTTGCCCCACAAGACTATGGTCCTAAGCTGTCAAACCCAGGAGGTGTTTGGTTGTGTCTAGGAAGTATCTATATAACTGTGCCCCCATGTGCTTTATTTTATACTTGAAAATACATGCAGCACACATAAACACATATATACATATGCCTACAGTTATTCATATATGACTTCTTGTACATATTTATGCATACTTATATATCTATAACATATTAGTCTTTGCTGTAACACTGGCTCTTGTAACGTGGAACCAAGGTGACAAATTCACATATAAACCCTAAATTTCAGCGCACTCACTGAGAGAAGGCAGAGATGGAACTGAGATTCTGTCTGCCACCAACGACCTTGGACCCTCCCTACAAGGGACCTCCACAGAGTTCTAGTCGTGGTTAAGCCTTCCTCCCAAGACCTCTAGTTCAAAGGTGAAAGCCCAAAGTCTAAATATTTGGACTCTAACCATTTAACAAACATTATAATTGTTAAATTTGATTCTCCAGTTCTAAATGAATGCCATGAGGTCTTGCGCGCCTTGCCATGACTACCTTGGAATAAGCTAAACGAGTTTATGCATGTCAAACTTGAGTATCTCTCTATTAATTTTCTAAAATAAAATTCTACACAACAGGTTTGAATAACATCTCTAGCTGTGATGGTTAATTTTATGTGTCAACTTGTCAGCTTGGCTAGGTTATGGTTCCCAGCTGTTTGGCCAAATTCTAGTCCAGTTGCAGTGATGAAGTAGTTCTAGTCACAGTTAAGCCTGTGATTACATCAGTTGGCATTAATTAAAGCAGATACTTTATGTGATGCAATTACCTTACCTTATATCTAACATAATATAATGTAATTACTTTCTATAATTTAATCTAATCTAATGTAATCAATCAGCTGAAGGTCTTAAGAGAAAAAAAAGTTTCCCTAGGGTGTGTTCTGCCTCCAGATCATAAATAGATATTTTGGCAGAACTCCCAGTCATTCTTCCCATCACCTGACTTATGAAGCTTGGGACATAAGCCTGCAGCAATCTCCAGCTTGTCACCCGACTTACAGATTTTGGATTTGCCATCCACTCACAATCACTTGAGCCAATTCCTTGAAGTAAATCTCTCTCTCTGGTCTTATTTCTATAAAACACCTGTCTAAGATGCTAGTCACAGGGCTTTGCTCAATTTATTTCATCTCTAGAATCATAGAGTCCTTGTAATTATTAAGATTTTTGATCACAAGTAACAGAATCCAACTTTGAGCTAGGCAGAACTGAAAAAAGAGAATTTAAAACAAGGATACAAGAAAGTCTCCCAGAAGGTAAGAACAGGAAAGAAGCTGGGCCTCAGGAGAGAACTGGAACCAGAATCTGGGGATGTCAAAACACCACACCCACCCACAAAACCTTTATATATTTCTTCATGCCAGATTTCTTCTCTCTCTATAGGCAGGCTATATCTGCTCTTCTGTCCACACTAGCCTCCCACAGTCCCTGAATTTACTCATTTATCCCAAATGCAAGCTGTCCCCATGTCCGGCTCTGTTCTTGTCCCCCACCAACGTTGACACAGGGCTCAGCACAGCTCCAGAAACAGCCCACACTCACCAAAATGTGTGTGATTCATCTGATTTCATTGAGATAAATCATAGGAAGGACAGAGCAGAGGTTACCCTGCATGCCCCGCAGCAAATTCTTCAAATCACAAATCTTCCCAGGAGCACTGCTTATTAGAGGTTCTTCCCTTTTGTCCCTATCCCAAAAGCACTACCCCATTTGCTCCTGGGTGTCCCCTTCTCCACCTCCCATCCCTACCAGATTTTTCAATTTCTCAGCCCTTTCTTAAGCAAGAGTGTACCATTTTCTCCCAGTTTCTACAGCTGAGTGTGATCACTCAGCACCACCCATTCCGCCATAAAAACCATGGCTATGTTAGACTCATGGCGACCCATGTGTCAGAGTAGAACTGTGCTCCGTGGGGTTTTCGATGGCTGATTATTTCGAAGTTGATCATCAGGTCTTTCTTCCAAGGCACCCTCTGGGTGGATTCAAACCTCCAATCTTTCTGTTAGCAGTGTGTTAACCGTTTGCATCACCCAGGAACTCCCCATCCCACGATAGCAGTCAGCAAACAAAGACTCTCGAAGTACCGGGACCCACTCACTGAGAGTTAATTTTGTCTTACAATTTACAGTTCCTGCCACAGCTGTCTATGAATGCCAATTCCAAAACTTTGGGAAAGTATATCCGATTAGGCCACCTCATGTCATATGCATACATCTGATCCAATCATTTCTAGCAAAGAGGAACATTACCTTTGTGGATAGGGGTAAGGGTAAGGACAATTTCAAGAAACACAGCACTTCTTGAGAGCTGTACAGATACATGAAAGGTGCCCATTACACTCCTCATATATAAACTGGAGGAAATGGTTGTTGTACTACTTAAATAAAATAACATGCAAAAGGTCATTACATAGTATCTTGCACTCAGAAAATGTTACTTTCTTCCTCTTCTCAAGAAACAAACCAACAGAGGAACAACAAAACAACCCTCCCTTGATTTTCCAAAATAATTCTAGCTTTAATATGCTCTCTAGTTTTAGACTGTGTATATAATTTGTTCATTTGGAAAATACAATCACTGTTTAAGTACATAATCAGAGTTCCTGGGTGGTACAAACAGTTAACGTGCTCACTGCTAACCAAAAGGTTGGTGGTTTGAGTCTACCCAGAGGTGCCTGGGAAGAAAGACCGGGCGACTTACTCCTGAAAAATCAGCCATTGGGAATCCTATGGAGCACAGTTCTACTCTGACACACATAGGGTCACCATGAATCAGAATCCACCCAATGGCAACTGGTTTGGTTTTTTTGTTTCTAGTATTGTTATAGATTGAATTGTGCCCCCCAAAATATGTGTTATAAATCCTAAACCCAATATCTGTGGTTATAATTCCATTTGTGAATGGGTTTTCTTTGTTATGTTAATGAGGCAGTATTAACATAGAGTGTGTTTTAAGTCAATCTCTTTTGAGATATAAAAGAGCAGATTAAGCAAGCAAGCAGAGATGGGGGAAGATAGATGCTATGCCACATGAAGATCACCAAGGAGTCAAGGAATAGAAGCTGAAAAGAGACAAGGACCTTCCCCCAGAACCAACAGAGAGAGAGAGACTTCCCCTAAAGACAGCATCCTGAATTCGTACTTCTAGCATCCTAAACTGTGACATAATAATTTTCTGTTCATTAAAGCCACACACTTGTGCTATTTGTGTTATAGTGGCACTAGATAACTAAGACAGAATTTGGTACCAGAGAGTGGGGTGCTGCTCTGATGAATACCTAAAATGTAGAAGTGGTTTTGCAATTGAGTAATGGGTAGTATCGGGAAGAATTTTTATGTGCTTCATAATAAGGGCCTAGATAGCCCTGAAGAGACTGTTGGTAGAATTATAGATGTCAAAGACAGTTCTGGTGAGGGCTCAGAAAGAAATGAGGAGAGCTATAGAGAAAGTCTCCATCATCTTAGAGAATACATATGGTGCCAGCAACAGAATGTTGCTAGATATGTGCTTCTGGTGAGGCTTTAAAAGAAAGTGATGAACATGTGTTTGGACAATGGAGGAAGGGCGATGCTTTTTATGCAGTGGCAAAGAACTTGTCTAAATTATGTTCAAATGTTTGGTGACAGGTAGAACTTGTAAGTGATGACTTTGAATATTTGGCTGAGGAGACTTCTAAGCAAGATCTTAAAGGGGCAATGTGGTTTCTCTTTGCCATTTTAGAGTAGAATGTGGGAAGAAAGAGATGGACTTAAAATGAACTGTGTAACAGCAAATTGTTGTAATTGATGTTAGTAAGTTGTATACCTGTAAAAAGTTGAATTGGCAAAAGTTGTGTGATAGATATATTTACAAGAATGACAAAAAAAAACAAAAAAACTATCTTCTGAGTCTGCTTATGTACAACCAAAACCCTCATAGGATTTGGTTCCTTGGTTTAGAGGTTTAGGGTCATGGTTTCACGGGACACCCCAGTTAATTGGCCTAATAACGTATTTAGTCCTTCTGTTCCACCTCCTAGTTTGTTATGTAGTGCCTGGGGTCTTAAAAGCTTGCAAGCTGCCAACTAAGGCATGACAATTGGTTTCTATTCACCTGGAGCAACAGAGGAAGATGGAGAGTCAGGAATAGGAGGAGGATATGGAATGTGTGGCTAACTGCCTCCGTGAACAACTGCCTCATTTGCCATGAGACCAGAAGAACTGTATGGTGCCTGGCTACCACCAGTGAACATTTTAATCAAAGATTCTATACAAGAATCTTGATCAAAGGGGGAAAATGTAGAACAGAATTCAAAATTCTCATGGACTCTAGACTTTCTGGAGCCATGGAGGCTGGATGAACCCCTAAAACTATTGCTCTGAGATAATCTTTAAAATGTAAACCAAAAATATCCCCTGAAGTGTTCTTAAAACCAAACAATAGTTTAGCTAAACTAGTAAAAAATGTCTGCCTTGAGCTTCATGCTCTTTTAAGAACTATCTAGATGAGATCAAAGTGACAACAACAACTCGAAAAATTAGACAGGAACCGTAAGGGGCAGTAAGTTTATGTTAATGGGGGAGGAACAACTCAGAAAAGGAAGGTGGGAATGGTTGCACAACCCAAAGAATGTAATCAATGTCACTGAATTGTACATGTAGAAATGGCTGAATTGTTGTATATGTTCTGCTGTGTATATGCTCAACAAAATAAAAATTTTAGAAAAATGAAGATTTGGAAAATTCTGTTGTATAAACTAAAACTCTCACCAAGAACTCAGTGACTCAATCTTTTGTTAAAGAGATTAAGCCTGTGACTGATGGATCTAACCAACTACCACAGCAGAAAACCCATCATCTTAGACTGAAGGAGACAGAGATAGAATGAAAGGAAGAAAAGCTGTCTGCCTCTTGGAACTCTACAGGCAGGAAACAGGCCAAAGGAGCTACATCTATTCTCCTCCAAGAAAAGAAAAGGACCATCCCTGGAACACGGAGATCAGCCTAACTGTTCAAAGGAGCACAGAAAGCAAGGCTGACTCGATTTCAAAAAGTGGAGCCACAACCTACTAGATCTCAAAGGGTGGAGCTATAGCCTTCTAGGTCTCAAAGGCTTGGAGCCACAACCTCCTGAGTTTCAAAGGGTGGAGCCAAGGCCTCCTAGGTTTCAAAGAGTCAGATCTCCACCAACTCAGTTCCAGAGTGAAATCTCTAAAAACTTGGCTCTAGAGTGTAGGGCTGCCATTCAGGTGAGCGAAGAGTAAGGGGCCACTGCTCAAAGCTGAGGGGGGTGCAGCTGCCATGCCCAAGGGACAGGAGAACAGATCACTCAGATGAATTAGGAGAATGGGGCCACCCAAAGCCAAGAGAGCAAGGTTTCCATACCAGTGGGCCTGAAAGGTAGGGCTTCTGCCCAGGGCCAAGGTGCCTATACCCAGAATCCAGAGAGCATGGCCAACACCCAGAGTCTGGAGGGTGGGGCCATTGTCCAGATGGCCTTGGAGAACAGAGGATTATTTTCAAGCCTTAAGAGATAATGTAATTTGTTCTGCTGGGTTTTGGGCTTGTTTGGCACACATCATTCCTTCTTTCCTTCCAATTCCCCCATTTGTAATGGAAATGTCTACATTGTACCCATCCCACCATTGTACTTTAGAAGCAGATAAATTTTATTCTAGATTTCACAGGTGCCCCAGGATGGAATACACCTAAATTCTCACCCATATTTTATTTAGATCATTCAGAAGATAAGATTTTGGACTTGGAGTTGATTTAAGACTCCTGGGATGATGTGATGGGGTGAATGTGTTTTGCATGTGGGAGGGACATGAATTTTTGGGAGCCAAAGTGTGGAACGTTATGAATTGAATTGCGTTCCCCTAAAATATGGCCTGTAAATCCTAACCCCGATTATCTGTGGTTATAATCCCATTTGGGAATGGGTTTTCTTTGTTATGTTAATGAGACAGTGTTAGTGTAGGGTGTTTCTTAAAACAATCTCTTTTGAGATATAAAAGAGCAGATTAAGCAAGCATGATGCGGGAAGATAGATGCCATGCCACATGAAGATCACCAAGGTACTGAGAAACAGAAGCTGAAAAGAGACAAGGACCTTCCCCCAGAGCCAAAAGAGAGAGACAGCCTTCCCCTAGAGACGACATCCTGAATTTGGACTTCTCCAGCTTCCTAAACTGTAAGAAAGTAAATTTCTGTTCATGAAAGCCACCCACTTGTGCTACATACTTGTGCATATAAGACTAATCAGTCTTAGAAGAAATATAACCAGAATTTTCCGTACCATCGAGGATGGCAGAACTTTGGCTTGCTTACTTTGGATACATCATCAGGAAAGACCAATTACTAGAAACCGACATCACGTTTGGTAAAGCAGAAGGCCAAAGAAAATGAGAGAAATCCTCGATGAGATGGATTGACACGATAGCTGCAACAGTGGACTCAAGCATACCAACGATCTGTGAAGATGGCACAGGACGAGGAAATGTTTTGTTCTATTATACGTAAAGGTTCAATGGCAACTAACAACAGGCCCAAAAAATTACTAAGCAGAAGTATTTTGATCTTGTTCCATCTCTCATGTCCTCTCCCCTCTTGCCAGGTAGATTCTGCTGTTGTCTGATAGGAATGTCCCCTTTCACTCCATACTCCCATCTCCACCTCTGCTCCATACTCCAGGCTCCTAAACTACAGATTGGAGATCATCCACTGGGGAAGAACAAAGAAGCAAGAATAGGAGTTGGCTTTGAAAGGGGAAAAAACTGGGGAGTGAACTGTGGAGAGAGAGGCTCTAGGGTAGACTTAGGAGAGGGAGCAGAATTAAGAGAAATAAAGAAAGAGATTTTGGAATGTTGTCATCCAGGGCCATGCATTGGATCCTCTCTAAAGCTATTTGAGAGATGCCAGTAAGATTGGAATAACTTGTGACCAAGCCAGAGGAGTGCTTGTGGATTATTTTGTCTCTGTATAGATAAAAAGAGCCCTTTGTCCAGGAAATGACCATATTTGGGGGACACAAGGCTTAAGTACTTAAACTAACTAGACGTGAAATGATTGGAACATAACACAAGACAGCATACAGAAATGTACAGAACCAAGTATAATCAAAGACTTAGGCTGTATCTAGGATAATGGAGGCAAACATGATTTACGAAATCTTCAGCCAATTGCTGCTCTCTGGGCGTGAAGGGTATTTACAAGAAGTATGGAGATTCCTTTGATACTTAAACAAATAATACATTCTGTGTGAAAAGCAAGTTTTCTTAAGGGAGTTTCTAAATAATAATTTTGCTTTTCCACTGTGCAAATAGGAGTTTTTATTGATGTAGCATTCAGTGTGAGGATGACTTCCAGATAGCCAATGCACCCTTTCACAAACCATCTTTGATGAAAAATTAAACAGAGACTAAAAGACTTCCTGCTTCATAGCTAAAGAGCAGACAGGCACACATTCAGGAAACTTGAATCTAGTTGAAAATTTGCATCTATGCACCTTTAAAATAAAATAATATGCACTTTTCAAAATTCTGGTTATTAAAGTTAGACAAACTATGCAAAGAATAGTAGAAAAGAATGAGGTAGATCTAGACATATTGACATGCATATTTATGTATTATTCACTTTTAAAGCAGTTTATAGAGCAATATAGTCTTAGTTATCTAGTGCTGCTATAACAGAAATAACACAAGTAGATACATTTTTAACCAGCAGAAATTTATTTTCTTACAGTTTTAGAGACTAGAAGTCCAAATTCTGCGTGCTGGCTCTAGGAGAAGTCTTTCTTTCTCTGTTGGCTCTGGGAAAAGGTCCTTGTCTCCTTTCAGTTTATGTTCCTTGGTGATCCTCATGTGGCATGATATCTACCCCCATCTCTGCCTGCTTCTTAATCTGCTCTTTCATATCTCAAAAGAGATTGACTTAAGACACACCCTACACTAATACTGCCTCATTAACATTCCCAAATAGGATTATTACCACAAGTATAGGGGTTAGGATTTGCAACACATATGTTTGGAAGACACAATTCAGTCCATAACAAACATGTTCAGGTAATCCAGATGACAAACACAAAAGCCCAAGGAGGCCAAGCAAGTAAAAAAAAAAAAAAAAAATTGTGAAAGACCAGGTATATAACAATACCAAAACCAAAACTAAATCCACTGTTGTGAGTCAACGCTGACTCATAGTGACCCTATAGGACAGAGTAGAAATACCCATAGGATTTCCAAGGCTGTAAATGTTATGGAAGCAGACTTCCACATCTTTCTCCTGAGGAGTAGCTGGTGGGTTCCAACCGCTGACCACTCAGTTAGCAGCTGAACACTTTAACCACTGTGCCACCAGAGCTCCATATAACAATAGGTGTCAACTATTTTGTAGAAAAGTACTTAATTGTGTAGTTATGCAAACTTTTAAAACTTTGTATGAGTCAAACAAAACACTTTACTAGGAATATCCAGCTCCCCTTGTGCCTGTTTGTGAACAATAATTAAAAAAACCTCAAACTCTGTATGTGTGCATTTCCTTATTTATGTTTGCATATGCAAACAGCTATAACTATACTTGAAAAGATAAATATATAAACAGTTACTGGTCCTTATCTTTGAGAAACCAAACTTGGAGGTGGGAGAGAGAATGTGTTAAAGTGGAATTTTTATATTTTACCCTATTACTTGAATCTTTTGCAATAGGCATGCAGTCACATATTACTTGGTAATTATTTTTTATAAAAATAAAAGAAGGAATTCATAAAGATTGTGGAAAATAATAAAAAGAATAGATAACAAAAACCACTCACAGTCTTATAATTTAGATATAAATTCATCATATTTTGGTATATTTTCTTCCAGCCTTTTTTCTCCAAATATTTTTAAAACAATTAGGACTGTACTGTATATACATAGTTTTATACATTGTATCTGTCATAAAATTTTTCCTTGTGGTTTTATTGAGTGCATTATTACTTTAAGACAGATTCATGGAGCTGGAATTACTGTGCCAAAGAGTATAAGCTTTTGAATATTTTTTATGTATATTACTAATTTGGTTTCCGGGAAGGCTGAATCAATTTACAGTTCTGTCAGCAGGATATAAAAGTACCTGTTCTACCGTACCCTTGCCAACACTGAGAATTATCAACTTGGAAACCATAAAAAAATACCATCTGAACATTATCTTAAAACTTTTCTTTGAAGTATAAACATACATGCAGAAAAGTGTCTGGTTTTCACAAAGGAAACACACCTGAGTAGTCAGCATCCAGAAAATGAAAAAGAACAGAAGCAACACCTCAGAAGCCCCCCTCCCGCCCCCTTCCAGTGACTACTCCCTCAAGAATAACCACTATTCTGACTTCTAAGAGCATAGATAGGAGCCCTGGTTGCGCAGTGGTTAAGCCCTCGGCTGCTAACCAATAGGTCAGCAGTTCAAATTCACCGGCTTTCTCCTCAGGAGAAAGATATACCAATCTGCTTCTGTAAAGATTACAGCCTTGGAAATCCTATGGGACAGTCCTACTTTTTCCTAAAGGGTCGCTATGGGTTAGAATTGACTTCATGGCAATGGGTTAAGAGCACAGATTAGTCCTGTTTGTTTTTCTCATTTTGGTATAGTATTCCTTTTTATAAATAGAGTATATCCCGATGTATTTACCCATTCTGCTACTAATGGACGTTTGGATAGTTTTAAATTTTGCATTATGAACACATCTCTACATTACTTTTGGTGACTGTATCTACATGCATTTTTGTTAGGCATATACCTAGAAGAATTGCTGTGTCACAGAGCATACAATATTCAGCTTCAATACCCAGTTGCCATCAAGTCGATTCTGACTCATGTGACCTCTTGTGTGTCAGAGCAGAACTGTGCTCCATAGGGTTTTCAGTGACTGATTTTTTGGAAGTAGATCACTAGGTGTTTCTTCTGAGGCGCCTCTGGTGGACTTGAACTTTCAATCTTTTGGTTACCAGATAAGCACATTAACCATTTGCACTGACCAGGGATGCCTCAGCTTCAATAGATACCGCCAAATGTTAGTTTCCAAAATGGCTGTACTAATTTAGATTCCCACCAACATCAAAAAACCCATTGCTGTTGAGTCAATTCCAACTCACAGCAATCCTATAGGGCAGAGTAGAACTGCCTCATAGGGTTTCCAAGGAATGGCTAGTGGATTCGAACTGCCGACCTTTTGGTTAGCAGTCATAGCTATTAACCACTGCGCTACCAGGGCTCCTATTTATGCACTTAGAAGTCAGAATAGATTCCCACAGGAGAGTGTAAGAATTCTAGTTGCTCTACATTTTCATTAACACTCGATGTTATCCGTTTTTTTCATTTTAGCTATTCTGTTGGTCTATGTAATGGTATCTCATTGAGATTTTAATTTGTATTTTCCTGATGCTTGATGAAGTTGAACAACTTTTCATATGTTTATTGGCTATTTGGATGTATCTCCTTTTGTAAATTGTCTATTTGAGTTTTTTGCTCATTTTTCTATTGAGTTGTCTGTCTCTTACTGAATTATAGAAGTTTTCGTATATTCTAGATTTGAGTCCTTTGCCTCAAGTATCCTCTCCTACTTTTTTGGGTTGCCTTTCTACACTTTGTGTTTTTTGATGAATAAAATTATGCATTTTAATAACCCATTGCCATTGAGTCAATTCCTACTCATAGTGACCCTATAGGACATTGTAGAACTGCCCCATAGAGTTTCCAAGTTGCAGCTGCTGGATTTGAACTGCTGACTTTTTGGTTTGCAACTGAGCTATTAATCACTGTGCCACCAGGGCTCCTACATTTTAATAGACTCCACTTTACCCATTATTTTTTCCTTTATGATTAATGTTTATTATGTCCTGTTTTAAGAAATCTCTGTCTATTCCAAGGTCATGAATATGTTCTCCTCTGCTGTCTGATTGTTAATTTAAATTTGCGTTCTTTGATGCTTTGATGAATTTTTTTTTTAAATTTTATTTTGGCCTTTGGCAGTTTCTTTTTAGCCCTAAAGGTGTTGGTGTTTTTCTTACTGATTTCTATAAAATATTTCTATGTTTAGAACAAAATTTGTATATTTGTCCTAAATATTTTTCCTTAACTTGTTTGCCTTTTAATAATTTATAATAAATTTTTAAGCTATTCAGATTGTATTTTCTCTTGTGATTGCTTCCATTTGCTTTAGTTTTTAAAAGTCCCTTTATTTTTTTTCCCCAATCCAACTATTAGAAAATATACATCTAAATTTTGTTTTAATTTTTATGGGATATTTTTGGTGGGGTATTGTTTTTGTTTGGAGTACCTGTGTGGTGCAAATGATTAATGTGCTCGACTGAAAAGTTGGAGGTTTGAGTCCACTAAGAGGTACCTAAGAAGAAAGGCCTGGTGATCTATTCCCAAAAAATCAGCCATTGAAAACCCTATGGATCACAGTTCTACTCTGACAAACATGGGGATGCTATGAGTCAAAATTGACTCCATGGCAACTGGTTTGTTTTTTTCTTCTTTACATTTAGCTCTTCAGTTCATGTAGACTTTATTTGGATGATATTGTGAGATGAGAATCTAAACTAATTTATCTCCCCCTAATACCTAGATGGAAACCCTGGTGGTGTAGTGGTTGAGAGCTATGGCTGCTAACCAAAAGGTCAACAGTTCAATCCACCAGGCACTGGTTGGAAACCATATGGGGCAGTTCTACTATGAGTGAAAATGGACTCAACAGCAACAGGTTTAATACCTAGATCAATTTTCCTTTTATTTATTGAAAGACCATTTTCTTTCCCACTGATTTATAATGCATCCTTTATAATAAATTGAGTTAGTTTATATACTATAATTGCTTCTTAGCTATCCATTTTGATCCACTGATTGGATGTCAGTTCTTTGTACTAAGATATAGATTTTAAATGTTTTTTGACTGGGAATTGTTTCTTATCATTGTTCCATCTTTTCCAACATTATTTTGGCTATACTAGTCTGTTTACTCTTCTGGATAAACTTAAGAATTATTTTTTTCAAGCTTCAAAAGACACTTTTGGGATTATAGATTAGACTACTTTAAACTATATATTAACTTGTGAATAACCGGTTTGTGCTTTTTCTCAATATTTAGTTTTCTATACCAGAATATTTATGTATTTTCAAACCTCCCCATTCATTCAAAGCTTACTGTCTCTGGACACGTATATAAGCAGCCCTGGTGGCACACTTGTTAAGTGAGCAGCTGCTAAGCGAAAGGTCAGCAGTTCGAACCCACCAGCTGCTCCACAGGAGAAAGATGTGGCAGTCTGCTTCCATAAAGATTACAGCTTTGGAAACCCTATGGGGTACTTCTACTCTGTCCTATAGGGTCTCTGTGAGTCAGAATTTGACTCAATGGCAATGGGTTTGGATACATATATATCTATACATACATGTGTGTATATAGATATAATATCTCAGATGTAGGAAGACAGAAAGTAAGACTCTGCATTCCCTGTATTTTTCAGCCCAGACTCCCTGAGTCAGACCAACAGAATGCATGCCAGCTAATGAAGAGATTCTTGTCACCATCGATATTTAACATAGAGTGGAGAACTGCGACCATTTGGCACCAGTTTACAGATAGCACTGGACTCAGGTTTGAAAGGAACAGTGGGGGAAATCCAAGCCCACCTGCATAGACTCATTCCAGTCATTTTATTAACCTTGCAATAACTCAGTCTCACATTTAACAGTTGAAATTTTTAAACTCCACTTATTGTGCTATGATAGCACATCACTTACATATAGTTGACTTCATATAAATCATATAGACATTTATTGGAGTTATTCCAAGGTATCTTATACTTTTAGTAACCATTATGAGTTGTTGTTAGTTGCCATACAGTTGATTCAGACTCATGCTGATCCCATGTGTGCAGAGTAGAACTGCTCCATAGGATTTTCAAGACTGTGGCCTTTCAGAAGCAGATTGCCAGGCCTGTCTCTCAAGGAGGAACTTCTAAAAAAATTTGTCTTCTCTTGTTTTTAAGTACTGCCTGCCTGTTCCCCATCCCCTCCCTCCAGATCCATTTGCTGCTATTGTAAGGCGCCCTGGTGGAGCAATGATTAAGTGCTCGACTACTAACTAAAAGGTCAGCTGTTTGAACCCATCCAGCAGCTCTGTGGGAGAAAAGACCTGGTGATCTTCTCACGTAAAGATTACAGCCTAGAAAATCCTATGGGGCATTACTACTCTGCCACATGGGGTCGTTACGAGTCGGAATCAACTCAACAGCACACAACAACAACAATAACATTGTAAATACTTGACATTTGAGAAGCTAATTTCCCAAGTGCTTTCCAAATTCCCAAATTTAATACAATGCATATACAATGCAAGTAGGAAGGACGCTGGTTGAAAGGCCAGGGCCTTTCATTAGCTAAGTAAAAATGATGCCATCCAGATGCACATTCAGGATTCAAATTCATGCCACATCACAAAGGATATGAACAGACACTTCACCAAAGAAGATATTCAGGTGGCTAACAGACACATGAGGAAATGCTCATGATCACTAGCCATTAGAGAAATGCAAATCAAAACCACAATGAGATACCATCTCACCCTGGTGTTACTGGCACGAATCAAAAAAAAAAAAAAAAAAACAGAAAATAATAAATGTTGCAGAGGCTGCGAGGAGATTGGAACTCTCATGCACTGCTAGTGGGAATGCAAAATGGTATAACCAATTTGGAAAACCATATGGTGCTTCCTTAAAGAGGTAGAAATAGAAATACCATATGATCCAGCAATCCCACTCGTAGGAATATATCCTGGAGAAATCAGAGCCGTCACATGAATAGACATGTGCACATTCATATTCATTGCAGCATTATTCACAATAGCAAAAAGATGGAAACAACCTAAGTGCCCATTAACAGATGAATGGATAAACAAATTATGGTACATACACTCAATGGAATACTACGAAACGATGAAGAACAATGAGGAATCTGCGAAATATCTCACAACATGGTTGCATCTGGAGGACATTATGCTGAGTGAAATAAGTCAAAAAGGACAAATAATGTATGAGACCACTATTATGGAAACATTTACACACAAAAAGAAACGATCTTTGACAGTTATGAGGGAGGAGAGGGGTGGGGAGGGAAAAAACTAAGTAGACAATAGATAAGTGACAACTTCGGTGAAGGGTAAGACAGAACACAATACTGGGGAAGCCAGCACAACTTGACCAAGGCAAGGTCATGGAAGCTCCATAGACACACTCAAACTCCCTGAGGGATTGAATTACTGGGCTGAGGGCTGGGGACCATGGCTTCAGGGAACATCTAGCTCAATTGGCATAACATAGTTTGTAAAGAAAACCTCCTACATCCTACTTTGGTGAGTAGCATCTGAGGTCTTGGAAGCTTGTGAGCAGCCATCTAAGATACTCCACTGGTCTCACCCCATCTGGAGCAAGGGAGGATGAAGAAAACCAAAGACACAAGGGAAAGATTAGTCCAAAGTACTAGAGGACCACAACTACCACGGCCTCTGCCAGACTGTCTCCAGAACAACTAGATGGTGCCTGGCTACCACCACCGACTGCTCTGACAGGGATCACAATAGAAGGTCCTGGATAGAGCTGGAGAAAAATGTAGAACAAAATTCTAATTCACACACACACACACAAAAAGACCAGACTTAATGGTCTGACAGAGACTGGAGAAACTCTGAGCGTATGGCCCCCAGACACCCTTTTAACTCAGTAGTGAAGTCACTCCTGAGGTTCACCCTTCAGCCAAAGATTAGACAGGCCCATAAAACAAAATGAGACTAAATGGGCACACCAGCCCAGGGGCAAGGACTAGAAGGCAGGAGGGGACCGGAAATCTGATAATGGGGAACCCAAGGTGGAGAAAGGAAGAGTGTTGACATGTTGTGGGGTTAGCAACCAATGTCACAAAACAATATGTATATTAATTGTTGAATGAGAAACTAGTTTGCTCTGTAAACCTTCATCTAAAGTACAATTAAAAAAAATTCATGCCTCATCAAAATTACAAATGGCTGTATTGCATGACCCTTAAATGTAAATAATAACTATTCCGGATATTAAATACACAGATACAAAAAAATATATTTGGCAGAGGAAGAGGCAAATAAAAACATTTACCCTGATTGTTTGCACTACTGCAGATCCTAAGCTTCTTGCTTCAGAAAAATTATTTGGAAAGTTGTGTTGTTCATGAAAGCTAATGTAGGATAAGGCCACCAGCTCTTCACCTCAATAACAGGCTCAGGTCAGTTCTTCACTATGCCTCACACAGTCACTTGCCACGTACATTATCCCCTCTTATGTGCCAGATACAAAGCTAGGATTTCCTACAACTGTGCAGCTTTGGTGAGAGTACTTTGTAAAAAATGGTGGCAAATCCAGGTGGGATAGTTAGTCATCTATAGTAAAATCTGCAAAAGCCAGAACCTGTGTAAGGTAGAAACCTGTCAGAGAAGGAAAACTCAAATATTATCAACAGAGTGATAAACCAAAATCTAACCAAACCCTTTGCCATCAAGTCAATATCAACTCTTAGCAACCCTATAGGACAAAGTAGAACTGCCCCATAGGGTTTCCAAGGAGCAGCTGGTGGATTCAAACTGCCGGCCTTTTGGTTAGCAGCTGAGCTCTTAACCACTGTGCCACCAGGGCTCCAAAAGGAGTAATAGAAAAGTGGTAAGTTTGCACCCTGTCAAAGGCAGAAAACTTGCGAGACCCACAAAAACCAGGCAGTCGCATCAAGTTCCGGCTCCCACAGGTTTCCCTGTACTTTTTCCCAGCGTGAGAGGCCTCAGAAGACCCACTACACCGGATATCTCCCCCACCCAGGTGCCACAGTTCTCAACATCCACTGTCAGAAATTAATTCTTTTAGGAAAAACAATCCTATCTCTCTTCAGACATCATTTAATATGTAAATTGTTTTTGGAAGTGCAAAGCCATTAACATCTTACTTGGAAATAGTCTCTCAAAAATAAAGAAACTGAGACAATTTGAAAGCTCAAACCCTGGGGGATAGAGACACACTATGGAAAAGGAAGAAAGGGGGAAAGACATGTAGAAGATAAACTTTTTTTTTTGTGACTTTGCCGGGCATAGGCCTTAGATACAGAACCAGGTAAGGGGATAAATGCAGAACTGTTTGTATCTTTATTAATTAGGCGAGCAGTTCGCAAATTTTCGAGTCTCAGGACCTCTTCACACCTTAAAAAGTACTGAAGAGACCAAAGAGCTTCTGTTTATGTAGGTTAAAACCTACAATATTTACTGCATTAGACATTAAAACTGATATATTTTTAAATATTTACGAATTCATATAAGAATAATAAACTCATTAACTGTTAACATAAACAACATTTTATGTTAAAGACCTATGTTTTCCAAACAGAAGAAAATTAGTGAGAAGAATTTTTGCAAATTTTTTCAATGTTTGACTTATTGGAAGGCAGCTACATTCTCATATCTGCTTCTGCTTTCTATTTGTTACTATACGTTGTTTTAAGTATAGAAAGAAAATCTAGCCTCACACAGACATGCAGTAGAGAAAGGGAGAAGTATTTTAGTAGACTTTTAGATACTTGGATATTTTTCTTTTATACTACACCAAAAACTTGTTTTTTTTTGTAAAATATAGATAACACAAAATTTACCATTTTAACCATTTTTAAGTACATGTTTCAGTGACATTAATTATATTCGCCATGTTGTGCAACCATCACCACTACCCATTTCCAAAAGTTTTTCATCACCCCAAACAGAAACTCAGTACCCCCAAAGCAGTAACTCCCTATTTCTCCTTCCCCCTGGCCTCTGGTAACTAATAACTTTAGTCTCTATACATTTGCTTATTCTAGTTATTTCATGTAAGTGGGATAATACAATATTTGTCCTTTTATATACAAATTATTTCACTCAGCATAATGTTTTCAAGGTTAATGCATGTCGTTGCCTGTATCAGAACTTCATTTCTCTTTACGGCTGAATAAAGCGGTAGTTTTAAAGGTTAGTTGCAATGTCAAATCTGCTTTATAAAAATCCATTAGTCTATCTTGCACTTTCAGTGGACCTTTTCCCCATACATGATTTCGTACCATCATGCAGAAGTCATTTAAAAAATATTAGTTTATTGAGTTTATACATATCTTCCAAATGTTGACACATTTCATTAGTAAATATCACAAGTCACATTCATTATTATCACTACCAACCTTATTTTTACAAATCTTTTAAGTATTGGAAAGCTATCAAGCTCACAGTAGCAGATACAAGTTTTCCAAAGTCCCAGTTTTAGTTTGAAAGCTCAGATGTTATCACTGGCAACAAATACTGTCAGATCTTGTCCTTGAAAGTAACAAAGTCATTTCACTAATTTCTGAGAACAAATTAGCCAAATATGCATTGTTTTTCTGCCAGTAGTTCTATTAAGTAAAAGGAATGTTCCCTGAAAACAGCAATTAGTTCAGTACAGTTGCATAAGTGCTTTTCCTGCATTGTTCATTTCATATTAAAAATACATATACTTAAGGTTTGAGATTTAATAAAATTAATAACCTTTACTGCTTCATCGAGGACAGTCTTAAGTCAACTAGCTTTTTTAATTTTTAACTGCCAGCACACGGCAATGAAGAATACAATGACCACTGGGTAGTTCAGTTTGTTGCTGCTGCCTTGATTCACGCTAAGAGGCTGAGAATTCTACTCCACCAGTCCTTTTGTACCATCAATGCAAATGTCAACATAGTGAAAAAGACAGTAACAACTCCTCAACTTAGTTATTGCTTTTCAAGATCATCCTAGATGTCAATCATGATGCCTTCCCCATCCCAACAGGGCCCTCTTGCTGGCCCCTCCACCTCTGAGGAGGTGCTCTTAGGAAACCAAGCTTTGACCCCAACCCTAACCTGCCCAGCCTCAGTTACAATCCACAGCCTGCCCAGTAACCTATGATGTGCTCTGACATAAAAAGCAAACCAAGCCCATTAGCTTCTCCGTCTTTTGGGGATTTGAACCGAGAACTACCAAGGAAATAAGGCATGGAGTGTAGCTGTCAGAGCTGAAGCTGACAGGAGTAATGATGCTGAAGAGGGCTGGAGAGGCTGCAGTACTGAGTCAGCAAAACTGCAAGCAGAGAACACTGATGGATGAAGCACAGCAGGTCAACAGAGAGAGAGAGAGACATGGGAGGGGAAGAGAGCACTTGAGAAAACAAGAGAGCAACTGAGCCACCAAGGAGAGAGAAAGAAGTCAGCATATGAATGTTTTCTGCGTTACTGATACTTCTTAGCCCACCAATAACCTTCCAGAAATTCCTTTTTCTTGCAGTCCCGTGAGTAAGGTTTTGTCCTTTACAACCAAGAAGCCAAACTCTGTCAGGGCTAGTCCCTCTTAAGCTCCCTCTTTGAGACAGGCTTTTCTGTTACCAACTTGCACCCAGAGGCTGAACACACCTGGGATCGATTCCTGTCTTTTATGAAGCATGTCCTCACTGAATTATAAATCAGCATCAGTGTTCGAAAGGGGCTCTTATGGCACATTGGTTAAGCGCTCGGCTGCTAACCAAACAATTGGGGGTTTGAATCCACCCATTGGCTCCACAGGAGAAAGACCTGAAGATCTGCTCCTGTAAAGATTATAGCCAAGAAAACCCTGTGGGGCAGTTCTACTCTGTCACATGGGGTTGCTGTGAGTCAAAAATCAACTCTACGGCACCTAACAACAACATCCGTGTTCAAGTCTTGTTGCCACTGATGTGGCTGAGCGGCTGCAGCCAGCACTCTTGTCGCCACCCCTCATCCTGTGTTTGTCACTTACCTGTTTACCTCAATTCCTGTTCCCCCTTTTGGAACTGGTTAACTGGGCTTCCTTCCACTAGGACTGTGTTCCACCTCCTGGTTTTGAAGGCCTGCCTTGTCTTTGACCTTCCACTACAACTTGCCCTCCTGGGCTTCTGTGGCCTTTATTCTTGACTGCCTACCCACTTTGATGCACTCACTTTCTCCCAGGACACAGCACGATGTACAAGGGCAATGGCTATTTTGGAAAAAATATGGACTTTGGAATCTGACAGCCCTGAATTTGAAGCTCGTCTTTGCTTTTTTTCCAGGCAAATTTAGGTTTTTCACTGAACCTCAGTTTTCTTATCTTCAAAATAGGAATAGTGGCAGAAATGGCAAAGTCCTGGCAGGAAAACAATGGCCCAATCAAAATGGGTAATTTGAAAGAGTTTAATGAAATTTAATAAAGGGACTATTTACAAAGCCATGGGCAAGGTTTAAGGAAACCAGAGGGATAATGCAGTATCTCAAGGGTAGAGATAGCAAGGGCCGTTTCCACCAGCAGACCTGAGGAGAATAGGGGTAAGATTGGTTTCCAGAACCCAGGAGTAAGTCATGCTGAGAGGCCTCCTTGACATGAGCCATACCCTTTGTGGAGCCTGATGTAGCAGTGCAGGTGGAAAGCTGGGGAACAAGGAACTTGTGCTCACTCACCTCCTCTCTCTCACTTTCTGCAGGTGTTTCCCATTTGATGAAGCCAACCAGAATCCAGAGAGCAAGAGGGCCTGTTGATGAAGTCCAGAGTAGAGTGGGTACTAAACCTAATCACTTCTGGATGGTGTTTGATAAAAAGAGCAGAATAGACAGAGACACACACAGGGCAAAGACGGATGCCACGCGAAGACCCATCTACAATCCAAGGAATGCCAAAGGATTGCTGGCAGATATAAGAAACTAGGAGAGAGGCCCACAGAAGGAATCAACACGGCTGATACCCTGATTTGGATTTTTAGCCTCCAAAATTGTGAGAAAATAAATTTCTGTTTTTTTTAATTATTAAATATTTTATTGTACTTCAGGTGAAGGCTTACAGAACAGTTTCTCATGTAACAGTAGTACACATGCTGTTTTATGACTTTGATTAACAACCCCACAACATTTTAACCCTCTGAATTCTCAGCTTTTTTTTTGGTGAAAATACACATAGCCAAAGATACACCATTTCAAAACATTTTACTTACACATTTAAGTGATATTAACTATGCTCTTCCAATTGTGCTGCCATTCTCGCCCAAGATGAAGGCTTACAGGACAAAATAGTCTCCCATTTAACAGTTACTACAAATGTTGCCCTATAACAGTGGTCAACAATCTCACAACACATCAACAGTATCCTTACTCAACTTGTGTTCCTTATCATCAGCTTCCTACTCCCCCTCTGCCTTCTGGCCCTCGTCACCAGACTCCTGTACCTCGTTAGTCTCATTTAGTTTTACTGGGCTGTCCAATCCCAGGCTGAACATCGAACCTCGAAGGTAACTTCACCTCTGAGCTGAAAGGGTATCTGGGGGCCACACTCTTGAGGTTTCTGCAGTATCCTTTAGGCCAGTAAATCTGGTCTTTTTTTTTTTTTTTTTTTTTTTTTGGGAGTTAGAATTATGCTCTACATCCTTCTCCAGCTCTGTCCAGAACCCCCTGTTGTGATCCTGGTCAGAGCAGTCAGTGGTGGTAGCCGGGCACCATCTAGCTGTACTGGACTCAGTCTGGTGGAGGTCTTGGTAGCTGTGGACAATTAGTCCTTTGGACTAATCTTTTCGTTGTATCTTGTTCTCTTCATTCTCCCTTGCTCCCGAAGGGATGAGACCAGTGTAGTATCTTAGATGGCCGCTCACAGGCTTTTAAGACCCCAGACACTACTCACCAAGGTAGAATGTAGAGCATTATCTTTATAAGTAGTGTCATGCCAATTGAGCTAGATGTTCCCTGAGACCATGGTCCCCAGAGCCCTCCATCCAACAACTCAGTCCCTCGGGGAGTTTGGATGTGTCCATAGGGCCTCCATGACCTTTCCTTGTGCAGGTTGTGTTAGTTTCCCTTGTACTGTGTACTGTCTCACCTCTCACCCAAGGTAGCACTTATCTATTGCCTATTTAGTATTTCCCCCCCTCCCCTCCCATCCCTGGTAACCAACAAGGATTGTTACATTTTGCATGTGAACTCTTTCATGGGTTTTTACAATAGAGGTCTCATACAATATTTGTCCTTTTGTGATTGACTTATTTCACTCAGCATAACGTCCTCCAGTTTCATCCACGTTATGAGATGCTTCACAGATTCATTGTTGTTCTTTCTCGTTGCATAGTACTCCATTGTGTGTATGTACAATAGTTTGTTTATCCACTCATCTGTTGATGGGCACCTACGTTGTTTCCATCGTTTTGCTATTGTGAACAATGCTGCCATGAACATAGGTGTGCATATGTCTATTCGAGTGATGACTCTTATTTCTCTAGGATATATTCCTAGGAGTGGGATTGCTGGATCAAATGGTATGTCTATTTCTAGCTTTCTGAGGAAACATCATATCATTTTCCAAAATGGTTGTATCATTTTGCATTCCCACCAGCAGTGTATAAGAGTTCCCGTCTCCCCGCAGCCCCTTCAACATTTGTTATTTCCAGTATTTTTGATTCGTGCCAGTAATGCCGGGGTGAGATGGTATCTCATTGTGGTTTTAATTTGCATTTCTCTAATGGCTAGTGAACGCGAGCATTTCCTCATGTGTCTGTTGGCCATTTGAATGTCTTCTTTGGTGAAGTGTCTGTTCATTTCGTTTGCCCATTTTTTGATAGGATTGTTTGTCTTTTTGTTGTAGAGGTGTTGGATTTTCTTATAGATTGTGGAGATTAGACCTTTGTCTGACTTGTACTGTCTAAAAATTTTTTCCCAGTCTGTAGGTTCTCTTTTGACTCTTTTGGTGAAGTCTTTTGAAGAGCATAGGTGTTTGATTTTTAGAAGATCCCATTTATCTAGTTTATCTGTTGGGTTTTGTGTGTTGATGGTTATGGTTTGTATCCTGTTAATGCCATGTATTAAGGCCTGAAGTGTTGGTCTTATTTTTTCTTCTATGAACTTTATAGTTTTAGGCTTTATATTCAGGTCTTTGATCCATTTTGAAGTAGTTTTTGTATATGGTCTGAGGTATGGGTCCTGTTTCATTTTTCTGCACATGGATATCCAGTTTTGCCAGAACCATTTGTTAAAAAGACTGTCTTTTCCCCATTTGATGGACTTTGGGCCCTTGTCGAGAATCAGGTGACTGTAGGTGGATGGATTTATATCTGGGTTCTCAATTCTGTTCCATTGGTCTCTGTTGTTGTACCAGTTCCAGGCTGTTTTGACAACTGTAGCTGTATAGTAGGTTCTGAAGTCAGGTAGTGTGAGTCCTCCAACTTTATTCTTCTTCTTCAGTAGTGCTTTACTTATTCGGGGCTTCTTCCCTTTCCATATAAAGTTAATAATTAGTTTTTCCATCTCTTTGAAGAATGTTGTTGGTATTTGGATCGGGATTGCATTGTATTTGTAAATTGCTCTAGGTAGAATTGCCATTTTCACAATGTTGAGTCTGCCTATCCATGAGCATGGTATGTTTTTCCATTTATGTAGATTCCTTTCGGTTTCATGCAGCAGTATTTTGTAGTTTTCTTTGTATAGGTCTTTTACATTCCTGGTCAGATTTATTCCTAAGTATTTTATCTTTTTAAGGGTTATTGAAAATGGTATTGATTTCCTGATCTCTTTTTCATCATTCTCTTTACTGGTGTATAGGAATCCAACTGATTTTTGAATGTTTATCTTGTATCCTAGCACTCTTCTGAATCTTTCTATTAGTTCCAGTAGATTTCTCGTGGAGTCTTTAGGGTTTTCTATGTACAGTATCATATCATCTGCAAACAGGGACAGTTTAACTTCTTCATTACCAATTTGGATGCCCTTTATTTCTTTCTCTTGCCTTACTGCTCTAGCTAGAACTTCCAGCACAATGTTAAATAGGAGTGGTGATAAAGGGCATCCTTGTCTTGTTCCTGTTTTCAAGGGGAATGTTTTCAGCCTCTCTCCATTAAGAATGATGTTGGCTGTTGGTTTTGCATAGATGCCCTTTAAAATGTTGAGACATTTCCCTTCTATACCTATTTTATTGAGAGCTTTTATCAGGAATGGGTGTTGGACTTTGTCAAGTGCCTTTTCTGCGTCAGTTGAGATGATCATGTGATTTTTTTTCTTTCCTTTTATTTATGTGGTGAATTACGTTGATGGATTTTCTAATGTTAAACCATCCTTGCATACCTGGTATGAAACCTACTTGGTCGTGGTGTATTATTTTTTTGATATGATACTGAATTCTATTGGCTAGAATTTTGTTCAGAATTTTTGCATCTATATTCATGAGAGATACTGGTCTGTAATTTTCTTTTTTTGTGATGTCTTTGCCTGGTTTTGGTATCAGCATTATGCTGGCTTGATAGAATGAATTTGGAAGTGTTGCTTCCTCTTCTATGCTCTGAAATAGCTTGAGTAGAACTGGTACAAGCTCTTCTGTAAATGTTTTGTAGAATTCTCCAGTGAAGCCATCTGGGCCAGGGCTTTTTTTGGTTGGGAGGTTTTTTTTATTAACTTTTCAATCTCTTCTCCTGTTATGGGTCTGTTCAGATTTTCAATATCACTTTGTTGTAGTTTGGGTAGGCCGTGTGTTTCTAGAAATTTACCCATTTCCTCTAGGTTTTCAAATTTGTTGGAATATAGTTTTTCATAATATTCTGTTATAATCCTTTCTATTTTGGTTGGGTCTGTTGTAATGTCCCCCATTTCATATCTTATTTGGGTTATTTGTGCCCTCTGCTGTTTTTCTTTTGTCAGTCTGGCCAGTGGTTTGTCGATTTTGTTCATTCTTTCAAAGAACCAACTTCTGGTTTTGTTAATTCTTTCTATTGTTTTTCTGTTCTCTATTTCATTTATTTCTGCTCTGATCTTTACTATCTCCTTTCTTCCGGTGGTTGTAGGCTTTTTTTGCTGTTCTCTTTCTATTTGTTTGAGTTCTGTAGTTAATGTTTTGATTTTGTCCCTTCCTTCTTTTTTGATATGTGCATCTATTGCTATAAATTGTCCTCTGAGGACTGACTTTGCTGTGTCCCAAAGGTTTTGGTATGATGTGTTTTCATTTTCATTTGATTCTAGGAATTTTTTAATTCCATCTCTGATTTCTTCTATTACCCATTATTGTGTAAGCAGAGTATTATTCATTTTCCATGTGTTTGATTTTTTTTCCTTGCTCTTTCTAGTGTTAATTTCTACCTTGATGGCATTGTGGTCAGAGAAGATACTGTGAATTATCTCAGCATTTTGGATCTTGTTGAGGATTGCTCTGTGGCCTAAGATGTGGTCTATTCTGGAGAACGTTCCATGTGCATTGGAAAAGAATGTGTACTTTGCAGCGGTTGGATGGATTGTTCTATATATGTCTATGAGGTCCAGTTGGCTGATCGTGTCCTTTAGGTCTTCTGTATCTTTGCTTAGTTTCTTTTTAGTTGTTCTGTCCTTTACTGAGAGTGGTGTGTTGAAGTCTCCTACTATTATTGTGGAACTGTCAATTTCTCTTTTCAGTGCTGTTAGAGTTTTTTTTATGTATTTTGGAGCCCTGTCATTGGGTGCATAGATATTTATTATGGTTATGTCTTCATGATGGATCGTCCCCTTAATCATTATATAGTGTCCTTCTTTGTCTTTTATGGTAGATTTCGTTTTAAAGTCTATTTTATCTGAGATTAGAATTGCCACTCCTGCTCTTTTTTGGTAGTTGTTAGCTTGATATATTTTTTTCCAACCTTTGATTTTTAATAAATTCACATCTTTGTTTCTAAGGTGTGTCTCTTGTAGACAGCACATTGATGGATCCTGTTTTCTTATCCATTCTGCCACTCTCCGTCTCTTTATGGGTGCATTGAGTCCATTCACATTCAGTGTAATTATTGATAGATGGAAGTTTGTTGCTGTCATTTTGTAGTGCTTTTTTTTGTGGTGCTGAAGTTTTCTTTGTTCTTCTTACTCTCTTGTGCTGAGTTCCTATTTTTTTGTAGATTTTGTGTTCATTTCTTTTCTTTTTGTAGGTTTTGTTTTTGCTGAGAGTTTATGTTTTTCATCTTTATTTTTATGAGTTGGTTTGTTAACTTTCCTTGTGGTTACCATGAATTTTACCCTTATCTTTATAAGTTTGAAGCAGTCTACCCTTACTTGGTATCGCCTTGCCTTCCTCTCCATAAGAAGGTTCTATACCTATGCCGTTTGTTCCCTCTTTCATTGTTTTGATGTTGTTGTCATCCTTTGATTGATTGCTCTGATTCCTTGTTGTATTTCTTTTGTTTTTGGAGAGTCCTCAGTAGTTCATTTCCTAGAATGGTATCTGGTTTGTATGAACCTGCGTCCTAGGTCCTAGGTCCTGCCTGAGGGCTGAAGCTGTTTGTCCTCAGATCGAAGAACTCCCTTTAATAATTCTTGTAAGTTTGGTTTGATTTTTGCATATTCCCTTAGTTTCTGTTTATCTGGAAATGACCTAATTTCACCATCAAATTTGAACGAGAGTTTTGCAGGATATATTATTCTTGGCTGACAATTTTTTTCTTTCAAGATTTTATATATGTCATCCCACTGCCTTCTTGCCTGCATGGTTTCTGCCGAATAATCTGAGCTTCGTCTTATTGTTTCTCCTCTGTATGTGACTTCTTGTTTTTCACAAGCTGCTCTCAGGATTCTTTGTTTGTCTTTAGTTTTGGCGAGTGTGAATATGATATGTCTTGGTGATTTTCTTTTGGGGTCTCTTCTATATGGGGTTCGTTGAGCTTCTTGGATGGCCATCTTTTCATCTTTCATGATATTGGGAAAGTTTTCTGTCAGCAGTTCCTCAATAATCCTCTCTGTGTTTTCTGTTTTCTCCCCCTGTTCTGGGATGCCAATCACTAGTAAGTTTTTGCTTTTAATTGTGTCCCACATAACTCTCAGGGTCTCTTCATTTTTCTTTGTTCTTTTTTCTGAGTTTTCCTGAAACAGAGTTGTATCCAAGTGTTTGTCTTCAGTTCCACTGATCTTGTCTTCCACGGTTTCAAATCTGCTTCTCAGCCCTTCTATGACACCGTCCATTTCTGAAATCTTGTTGTTTATCTTTTGGATTTCTAATTGTTGTTTTTGTATAATTTCGAGTTGTGAATTTATTTTGGCATTTTGTTCCTGCATCATCTTCCTGAATTCTTCCAATTTTTTGTCTGTGTTTTCCATAAATTTGTCTATTTTTTCCTCATGTTTGTCAGCTTTTTGCCTCAGTTCTTGGAAAATTTGGAGTATTAGTGATTTGAGTTCCCTATCAGGTACTTCTGGTGCATTTTCTTCCACAGGAGAGTTATCTGGTGTTTTAATTTGGATGCCTATTGGAGCCGTCTTGTCTTGTTTTTGTAAATGTTTTGATATTGTTTGGTGTTTTCGGGGCATTCAGTAGATATTTCTCTGGTTTATTGATTGTAGATTTTTTTTTGTTTCATCCTTGTGGCACAGCTGGGCAGGTCTAGCTGAAGAGGAGGCACTGGGATGGGTTGTTTGTGGCACTCACCGCAGCCACCAGGATGTTCGGTAGCCAGTGCTGGACAGCTTCCAATAGGGCCTGCCTGCACAGCTTGGTGGTGTGATGTCAAGTGCACGGTGCAGGTAGGCAGGATGCAGCAGGGAGATGGTTATGTGTGAAGCTAAGCTGGATATGGGAGAGAGAAGAGAGGAGCAGGAGCGAAAAGCATACAAACATAAAAGAATGCTAGAGGAGCTTGTCATTGGAATGGACAGATGAGAGACTATGGGATGGAGAAAACCAGAAGGGGGAAGAGAAAGAAAAGGAAAGAATGAACAAATAAAAATCAGAAAAGTTAAAGAACTGCAAAGTTCCCAGGGATCCCACCAATGCAGCTATGAAGTCTGGGGGAGTCGGTCTCAGGTTTCACAGCACAGCCTGGCCAGAAGGTGCAGAGGCATACATTGTCTGGTATTCAGGGATCAGAAAGAGAAGGAAGAGATAGACGAGAAATTAAGCAATGAGGAAAGACAAACGGGAAAAAGAGGGAAAAGAAAACAAAACTAATCAAAAAAGAAAAAAAATAAAATTAAGAAAAGAAAAAAAAAAAAAAAATGAATGGCGCTCAGAGAGCCAGCCAGTGTGGGTTGGTGTTTCTGGGCAAGAGACTGTGTCCGTGGGAAACAGAGGAGGCCGAGTGTGAGTGAAGAAGGGTGGAGAGTGGAAAGCGTATATCACAAATTGCCTGCACTCTGGGGCCCCTCAGAAAGGAGCTAAGAGGGTGCAAGGAGCCAGGCACCCGAGTGAAAGGAGGGGGAGGTGGTGAGAGGTAAGCGAGAAACCAAAAGGAGCAGGAGGAAAAGAAAAGAAAAAAAAAAAAAGGCAGCACCAGTAGCCAACAAACGGCACCTAGAGAGCTGCCTGCCCGGGTACGCGGAATCCAATCAGCCAGCAGACCCTGCTGAAGAGACTGCGGCCACAGGAAGCAGAGAGGCTAACGAACAAAGGTCCCGGGATCTCACCAGCATGGGAGCCCAGACCTGGAAGCAGCCACACGCCCGAACGCAGCCCCACAGCCCCGCAGGAGAGAGCAAACACGGTGCTCAGAACCAGGCATCCGAGCAAAAGGAGGGGGAGGTGGCAGGAAAAGCTTTGCCAGCAGCCAACAAACGGCTCTCAGAGAGCCACCAGCCCAGGCGCGTGGAATCCAAGCACCGGCACCCCCTGGCCCAGGGACCCTGGCCACGGGAAGCAGGGGAGCCCCAGCCAAGGCGGAGAGGGGTGGGGGGTGAGAAAGCGCACACCGCAATTTACCGGTCATTCTGTCTCCCACTGGACGCTCGGCGAGGCTGCTCTCCCGTTCTCCCGTTTGCTGGTCTCCGATAGGAATCCAAGATGGTGGATCCGCGCTGCATTAGCTGGTAAGGAATCACTGCATGAGTCTCTCCTCCCTCTCCGTTCTCTTTCAGTATTCTCACTCCGTTTGGTGTTTGGCTGAGTTCTTTATCTCTTCATTTGATGTTCTAGGGTTTCAGGATTGTTGATTCTCTGTTAGGCTTAGTTTTTCGGATCTTTGCTGTGGAGGGACGGCGTGGTGCTTCTGCCTAGAGCGCCATCTTGCCCCACCTCTCTCCTAAATTTCTATTTTTTAAAGTCACTCGTGGCATTTTTGTTACAGCAGCACTAGGTAACTAAGACACAGGGTAAACTTTAATAACTAAGATAGGTTGAATTGGTAGAACAAACAAACTAAGACTGTTTGCTCATTTATCAAACCTGTTTAAAAGTGGTGCTTTTTGCCCAGATCTTGATTCCTAAACGCCATTCCCCACTGAAAGAATTTCTTGGAGAAATGGCTGATTTCAGGACCAGGACAGGAAAGTTATAAGTTTGGAACATCTTGTTGTACCAAAAAACAAGGAAAGTACTCAAAAAAAATGGGGACAGCCACCACTTCCCCAAGGAATTTTATGTATTATTTTAAAATGCTGATAAAAAAACTAATAAATTATTTTTATGACTCAGAAACTAAGTATGGGGATGTAGCAAAGGGACACAGGAGCCAGCTTGAAGGGACCAAATCTGGTACAATTTGAACATCAAAATAAATAATGATGGTAAATAAGTAAATGTAACCAATTCAATAAAGCCTGAATCCATGAGTCCACACAGAATAGACACAAACTTACATACATGTATTTATATATACAGGAGGGAGAAAGAAAAGATTTTCCTCATAGTAAAAATCCAACTAATATATGTAGAAGGAATGATGAAATTAGAAAATCATTATTTAGCCACCATCATAATAATAATTGATTCTAATGAGAATCTTAAATGGAGTCTAAAACCAGTGGATAAAAGTTTGAGTAGTAATAGGATATTTACATAGTCTCCAAATATCTCCCCACAAGATACTTATTAATTTTGAAAGGTAAAATAGTAACTTTGCAATGGACAAATCTGGTAGACATTACCTTAACCAAGTGATCAAGGTAACTTGACCAGTAGTGGAACATAGGGATATCATGTGCCTACTGATGTATTGTACTGAGAAGGACACAACGTCACTAATATATAAAAAATACATAATCTTAATCTAACCGTGAGAAAATATCAAATAAATTCAAATTGATTAACATTCTACAAAATAACTGTCCTGTACTAAAAAAAAAAAATCAATGTTATAGAATACAAAGAAAGAATCAGGAATTATTCCAGACTAAGAGACTTAAAGGAAACCCTGGTAGCATAGTGGTTAAGAGCTACAGCTGCTAACCAAGAGGTCAGCAGTTAAAATCCACCAAGTGCTCCTTGGAAACTTTACGGGGTGGTTCTACTCTGTCCTATAGGGTTGCTATGAGTCGGAATCAACTAGAAGGCAACGGGTTTGTTTCTTTCTTTTTTTTTGGTTTTTAAGAGACTTAAAAGGAACAACAACTGAATACAACAACATCTTGCATTTTCCACTACCAAAAACACTATTGGGACAATCAGAAAAATCTGAATGATGTCTCTAGTAAAAACAAATTATTCATTGTTTAATTTTGTAATTTCCTGATTTTAGTCATTGTTCCATGGTTATGTAAAATAATTACTTGTTCTTAAAAAATACAAAATGATGAAGGCTGAAAACATGACGGAGTTTTACAACCTACCCAAGGATCCACAACTAATTAGTGTAGCACTTGGCTAACACTAGGCTTCCCATCTCTCATTCAGTGATTTTTCCACTAGCCCATACTGCCTCTACACGACAGTTAAGACCTTAGGTCTTAAGAAACTGCCTTGGCAGGTAGGGTTGCCAGATAAGATACAGGATTCTCAGCTAAATTTGAATTTCTGATAGACAATGAATAATTTTTTTGTGTGTGTGTGGGTGTGTAAGTATGCTTCCAGAACTGTGAGAGAATAAATTTCTATTGTTTTAAGCCACCAGATTTGTGGTTATTTGTTATGGCAGCCGCAGGAAATTAATACATTGCCTAATTGGAATCAAATCTCCATTAGCATGAGGATTTTTGTCTGTTTTGTTCACTGTTTTAGTCCCAACATTCAGAACAGTGCTTGGAACATAGTATATCCTCAACAAATGTATTCAATAAAATTTATTGAATAATGAACAAATGGTTGAACCCTGGAATCTCCTCTGTCTTAGGAATCCATGTTATGTGATCTAATAAATGCTTCTTATTGTTTACATTGAGTTTTCTATTACTTGTAGCCAAAAATATCCTAACTGACATCCTCTGAAAATCGGGGTCAGTAGGAGTCCTGGTGGAGCAATGGTTAAATGCTTGGCTGCTAACGGAAGGTTGGTTGTTCAAGCCCACTAGCTTCTCCGCAGGAGAAAAGACCAGGAGATCTGCTCCCATAAAGATTATAGCCTAGGAAACCCTATGGGCCAGTTCTCCTCCTTCCTATAGGGTCGCTAACCTGTTGCCATTGAGTTGATTCTCACTCATAGTGACTATAGGGCAGAGTAGAACTGCACTATAGGGTTTCCAAGGAGTTGGTGATGGATTCGAACTGCTGACCTTTTTGGTTAGCAACCATAGCTCTTAACCACTGCACTACCAGGGATATATAGGGTCACTATGAATTGGAATCAACTCGACAGCACACAACAATAATGTCCTTCCTGCCCCATGGAGTTGTGAGAAAACACTTTGAAAGGTGTTTGATAATCCATGCTCTAAATGATGATGCACAGTAGGTGGGAGGTATGACTCACAGACCCTTGTCTTAGGCTGTGTTCTCTGGAGAGGGAAAACCAATGAAGTGTACATATAAATACGTATGTTGTTGTTTGGTGCCATCGAGTCAGTTCTGATTAATAGTGGCTGCGTGTACAACAAAATGAAACACTGCCCTGTCCTGCACCATCCTCACAATCATTGCTATGTTTGAACCCATTGTTAAACCCACTGTGTCAGTCCATCTCCTTGAGGGTCTTCCTATGTTTTGCTTATCCTAAACTTTAGCTAGCATGTTGACCTTCTCCAGGGACCTGTCCCGCCTTATAACATGTCCAAAGTACATGAGACAAAGTCTCACCATCCTTGCTTCCAAGAAGCATTCTGGTTGTACTTCTTCCCAGACAGATTTGTTCCTTCTTCTGGCAGCCCTGTCATGGATTGAATTGTGTCCCCCCAAAAATGTGTGTAGCATCTTGGCTAGCTCATGATTCCCAGTATTGTATGATTGTGTTATCTGATGTGATTTCCTTACGTGTTGTAAACTCTATCACTATGATGAGATTATATGTGATCTTCTTATGTGTTGTAAATTCTATCACTGTGATGAGGTTATACTGATGAGGTTGACCAGATTATATAGTGTCTTAATGCAATCTCTTTTGAGATATAAAAGAGAGAAGTGAGCAAAGACACAGAGGAACCTCACACCACAAAGAAGGCAGTGCCAGGAGCAGAGCGTGTCCTTTGGACCAGAAGTTCCTGCGCTGAGATGCTCCCAGACCAAGGGAAGACTGATGCATCACAAGGACCTTACTCCAGAGCCGACAGAGAGAGAGAGACTTCTCCTGGAGCTGACGCCCTGAATTTGGACTTGTAGCCTACTGGACTGTGAGAGAGTAAACTTCTCTTTGTTAAAGCCATCCACTTGTGGTATTTCTGTTAGAGCAGCACTAGATGACTAAGACAAGCCCATAGTATATTCAATATTCTTCCCCAACACCGTAACTTAAATGCATTATTTTTTCTTTGGTCTTCCTTATTCATTGTCCAGCTTTTGCATGCATATGAGGTGATCAAAAATACCATGGCTTAGGTCAGGCACATCTTATTCCTCAAAGTGGCATCTTCACTTTTTAACACTTTAAAGAGGTCTTTTGCAGCAGATTTGTCCAATGCAGTGCATCTTTTGATTTCTTGGCTGTTGCTTCTATGGGCATTGATTGTGGATTCAAGTAAAGTGAAATCCTTGGTATCTTCAATATTTTCTCTGTTTATTATGATATTGCTTATTGGTCCAGTTGTGAGGATTTTTGTTTTCTTTAGGTTGAGATGTGATCTATGCTGAAGGCTGTAGTCTTTGATCTTCATCAGTAAGTGCTTCAAGTCCTCTTTGCTTTCAGCAAGCAAAGTTGTGTCATCTGCATATCGAAGGCTGTTAATGAGTCTTCCTCCAATATGATGCTGCGTTCTTCTTCATATAGTCCAGCTTCTTGGATTATATTTGCTCAGCATACAGATTGAATAAATATGGTGAAAAGATACAACTCTGACACACAACTTTCCTGAAGTTAAACCACGCAGCATCCCCTTGTTCTGTTTGAACAACTGCCTCTTTGTCTATGTATAGGTTCCTCATGAACATAATTAACTGTTCCGGGATTCTCATTCTTCATAGTGTTATCCATAATTTGTTATGATCCACACAGTTGAATGTCTTTGCATAGTCAATAAAACACAGGTAAACATCTTTCTGGTATTCTCTGCTGCCAGCCAAGGTGCATGTAACATCAGAAAAGACATCCCTTGTTCCATGTCCTCTTCTGAATCTGGCTTGAATTTCTGGCAGTTCCCTGTCGATATACTGCTGCAACTGTTTTTGAATTATCTTCAGCAAAATTTTACTTGCATGTGATATTAATAATATTGTATGATAATTTCCACATTCTGTCAGTTTGTGGTACTGTGGTGGCTTGTGTGTTGCTTTGATGTGTGTTGATCATGGATCAAAGTAAAATGAAATCCTCGACAGCTTCAATATTCTGATGCTATGTTCTTCATATAGTCCAGCTTCTCAGATTATTTGCTCAGCATACAGACTGAATAAGTATGTTAAAAGGATACAACCCTACACACACCTTTTCTGATTCTAAACCATGCAGTACCCCTTGTTCTATTCAAACAACTGCCTCTTGGTCTATGTGCAGGTTCCGCATGAGCACAATTAAGTGTTCTGGAATTCCCATTCTTTGCAATGTTATCCATAATTTGTTATGATCCACACAGTCGAATGCCTTTGCAGAGTCAATAAAACACAAGTAAACATCTTTCTGGTATTCTCTGCTTTCAGCCAAGATCCATCTGACATCAGTAATGATATCCTTTGCTCCACATCCTCTTCTGAATTTGGCTTGAATTTCTGGTAATTCCTTGTTGATATACTGCTGCAATCGTGTTTGAATATCTTCAGCAAAATTTTACTTGTGTGTGATATTAATGATATTGTTTGATAATTTCTGCATTTCGTTGGATCACCTTTCTATGGAATAGGCACATACATGGATCTCCTCCAGTTGTTTGGTTAGGTAACTGTCTTCCAAATTTCTTGGCATAGATGAGTGAGCACTTCCAGGATTGCATCCGTTTGTTGGAACATCTCAGTTGGCATTCTGTCAATTCCTGGAGACTTATTTTTTTGCCAGTGTCCTCAGTGCAGCTTGAACTTCTTCCTTCAGTACTACTGGTTCTTAATCATTTGCTGTCTTAGACGTCTAGCGCTGCTATAACAGAAATACCACAAGTGGATAGCTTTAACAAGGAGAAATTTATTTCCTCAGAGTAAAGTAGGCTAGAAGTCCACATTCAGGGCGTCAGCTCCAGGGCAAGGCTTTCTCTCTCTGTTGGCTCTGGAGGAAGGTCCTTGTCATCAAACTTCCCTCGGACTGGGAGCTTCTCTGTGCAGGAACCCTGGGTCCAAAGGATATGCTCTGCTCCTGGCGCTGCTTTCTTGGTAGTATGAGGTCTCCCTGTCTCACTGCTCACTTCTCTCTTTTATATCTCAAAAGAGATTAGCTTAAAACAAAACTTTTGTAGATTAGTCCTGCCTCATTAACACAACTGCTGCCAATCCCACCTCATTAACATCATAGAGGTAGGACTTACAACACATAGGAAAATCACATCAGATGACAAAACGGTGAATAATCACACCATATTGGGAATTATGGCCGAGGCAAGTTGACACACATTTTGGGGGAACACAATTCAGTCCATAACATATGCTGCAGATAATATAGAGGGATTTATTTCAAGGAAATAGCTCATGCAATTGTGGAGGCTGGGAAGTCTCAAACTTGTGGGTCAGGCATCAGGCTGGAGGCTTCTCCTGATTCACATGATTGCAGGTGCTAAAGAACATAAAATTTGCAGGTCAGGTGGCAGGCTGCTAGCTGATGGGGTTGCAGGAGCTGGCCAATCCAAAATCTGGAGGTCAGGCTGCAGGCTGCTGGCTCAGGTCCCAATAACCAGAGGTTTGGAAGACGACGAGACAGATGCAGGATGGAGAGAGATCATGCTTTGCCAGAACATCTGTATATATATTGGATGCAGGTTAAACTCCCCTTCCAACTGATTAACTTATCACATCAGGTTATAAAATGAAGGATAATTACCTAATATCTGCCAAACCACTGAGAATCATGGCCTACCCATGTTGACACATAACATTAACCATCACAGCCCTTAAATAGCTGGATGCTTAAATATCCATCTCTCTGAGTCTGAACACTAGTGAAGAAATTAGCTCGTATACATTCCCTCTAGGCCTTCACATAGCTGCAGTTTTTGTTTTTTACACTAAACTACAAAATTAGGTCTTACTCAAAGAATTTGCAGTTATTGGAAATTACGTGACTATTAGAATTCAAGAAAAAAAAAATCAAATAGGAAGGGCTTTAGTGAATGGAATATTAAAAACAGAGTGATCAGTACTACAAGGTTTAATTACTCCCATTGCATTCCATTACGTGCATGTCATCTGTGTTTGGTTGTCTCAGTCCTGCAGAATGATGAGTTTCTAGTTCTCTGTAGAACCAAGTGCAGGTTTCTAGGGAAAAAAAAAAAGCCTAAGGCCCTTCTCTCATCTCTAAAGGATGACATCTCTTAGTGACAGTTTGGACAAGCTCTGTCTGCCTCCAGAACTCAAGTTCAAGGAGGGGCAAGCTCCTCAATGGGTTCAAATCAACAGGGAAGATTTAGGGGAAAGATTGAGCCTAAGGTGGGCCTTGAGAGGTTGGCAGGGAACAGACATATGAAGAGAGACTCTCAGATATCACTAGGTAGTGGAGAGTCCCTGAAGTGTTCTCAGGTGAGGAGAAGAGGGAAAGGTCTTGATGGGAGAGAAGGAAAACCACATTTCTGACCTCTGCTGTATGTTCATAAATCAAAGCCAAACCTATTGCTGTCGAGTTGATTCCAATTCATGGCAACCCCATGTGTTACAGAGTAGAGCTGCTCCATAGTAGTCTTCTTGGCTCTAATCCTTACAGAAGCACATTGCCAGGCCTTTCTTCTGTGGATCCACTCGTTGGGTTCCAACTGCCACCTTTAGGTTAGTAGTCAGGTGCAAACCGCTTGCACCACCCAGGGACCTTGGGATGTTCATACTTTACCTATTGTTAATATTATTCCAGCCCCAAATGCATGTAATTTAAAAGGATTTAAGCTCCATTGACTCACAGTGCTAGCCAAATTACATTCTGATACCATAAAATTCTCTTCAACATTCTGCCTTGGCTTACTGTGTGTGCTTTTCTGGTTTTATTGATGTACAGAATGATTTTTTTAATTAAAAATACAAAAAACTTCAAAAGATAAAATAATGTCAGTGTACTCACTATTCAGAATCAACAGATGTTAACATTCTGTCACATTTGCTTCAGATTTATCTTATTCATAAAAAATGAAACATGACAGATAAAGTGACTTTTGGTCACCTCCTTCCTCCCATTCAGTGTGCATCCTCCCAGTCCCATCCCATAGTTTTATTAGTACATATGATACGTCTTTCATGTAAGACTTAGTTGTTCTGAAATCATGGTATTTTTCCTTTTTATTCAGACAGATGCCTGCTTTGTGAACTCACCTTGGTTATAAAGCTCACATTAGGATGCGAAAGGGCTCCAATGTCCAGTATAAGTTTACTTTAGATTCCATTTTTGTTCTATTCATTTTTTTAAAGGCATGAGAAGCAGCCTGGGAAGAAACCAATGATATTGGCAAGTCTAAGAATATGTGTTTCCACGTTTAATGGGAATCTCAAAGAGCTAGTGGGAAATAAGATTTGACAGGTGCAATCACTTTTTTTTTCTTCTAAATAAATACCAACCAAAATACAAAGTATAGTTGTTTTCTGAAATGTCCTCAGTAATGCCTGTCATTTATAAGATTCATGGAAATGTATAAAATGCTTTCAAATACATTATTTCATTTAACATCACATAACATCAACCCAGTGAGGTAATGTGATTATTTATTATTTTGTCCCTGATAAAAGTTACTGAGGGATGGAGAAGTTATTGCTCAGAATCATACAGTGACCTTTCTTCTTTCCTTCCTAACCTTCCACCCTCTATCCATCTATTATTTCAACAAATGTTTACTGAGCACTTATCATGTGCCAACCTGTGTACTAGGTCCTTTCGCGAAAAGATTAGCAAAAACTCTGACCATCAAGGATCTTGAAGTATATAGGGGAGATTGATCAAATAACCACATGAATAAATATATGTGGGGTGAAGAATTACGTTTCCCAAAGAATTTGGTCTTGGCCTTGGTTCCTGGGAGAGAACCTCTAAATCCTTGGAATTTCCCGAGTGAATGATTGGAATGTCTTTGATATTCATGGAGGACTCCAAAAAAACCTCACACCTGTTGCTATCAGTCGGTTCAGACTCATAGCAACCCTATAGGACAGAGTAGAACTGCATCATCGTGTTTCCAAGGAGCAGCTGGTGGATTCGAACTGCTGACAATTTGGTTAGCAGCTGAGCTCTAAACCACTGCGCCACCAGGGCTAGAATAACCGTAATAGCTTATGCTAACAAGATGACTCAGGTTGTGGGGCTCTGAAGACCCATCATGTGAAATCAGTCCAACTTTGGGGAGGGCAGAGGGGCTGGAGATTGAGTTTAACCATGTGGGCAATGAGTCACTCAATCATGTCCATATAGTGAAGCCCCAGTGAAAACTCTGGACATTGAAGCTTGGATGAGCTTCCCGGTTGGTGACTGACATCTTTATACAGGAGGATAATGCATCCCTTGGGATATGGAAGCTTCATACTGGGACCATTCCAGACCTTGCTGTGTGTCTCTTTTTTTGTATCCTTTTTGCTATAATAAAACTAATGATAAAGTATAGCACTTTCCTGAGTTATGTGAGTCATTCTAGTGAATTTTCAAATCTGAGGAGGCAGTGGGAACCCTGAATTTGTAGCCAGCAGGTCAAAAGTGAAGGTGTCCTGGGGACGTCTGAACTTGTGGCTCTGTCTGAAGTGTTGGCAGACTTGACAGTCTGGAGCTGTGCTCTTTAGCATGTGAAGTTTGTACCTAATTCTGTGTGTTTAGTGTCAGAAAAAGACCTGTATTTGCAGCTGGTGTCAGAGGAAACATAGAGTTGGCATCAGAAAATGTACATCTTAATATAAAATTCTGATAAAATTACAAAGAAGAATATAGTGCTGTGAGAATGTTTAAGGTGACCATGAGATTCAAATCCAGTTTGTCTCTAAATTCCCTGCTACTTTTACTAGCTACCTCACACTCCTGCAAAGTAGCCAAAATCCCATCCTAAAGAAAATATTGCTAATCCTGATTCTGAAGTTTTCTTTCTTTCTGCAAAGCTGTCATTGTACTTGCATTACAGTTGTCATTGCTGGGGTGTAGCACCTTCAGATTCAGAAAGCCCCAGTCTCAAATGTTCCTCTCATCACTTTCTATCTTTGTGACATTGGAGAAGCCAATTCGACCTCTCTGAACCTCAGTTTCCTCAACTGCAAAATGGAAATAATAGTACTACTTGTCATGCACGTGGGGCATAATATGCATGCAACAAATGGCTATTATTACTACTTACAACTGAGAATATTATTGACTGTAAATGTGGACTCCTAAACCAGGGAAATTGGGTGGTTTATCCAGAGTTTGAGCCATAATCTTATGCCTAAAGTAGAATTTTGTACTGTATGTTCATTAAATCTTTCTCAAGAAAACAAGTGTTAAAATTTTGAGGGCAGAAAAGCAATTGAAATATGTATCTGTAAAAGAAAAAGAGAGGATTTTGGGTGTTTGTGTTTAGGGAGCTGCCATTTTCTGTTAAAGAAACCCATTTAAGTAAGAAGCTCCCAGCTGAAGTACTTTAGCTGTATGTTTGGTAGCAGCAAAGGGAGTGGTGTCAGAGCTCTCTGAACACCCTGTGTTTCTGGAAAGCTAGAGTTGGGAGTTTTGTTCCTGGAAGAGTGACGTTAGATTGTCCGTTTACCTCCAGTAAGTCTATTACGCACTGATTGCAATGCATCACAACCCTCTGGAGATATTAGGGCATCATTTCTATTACATTCTTGGCTCTTGGCTAGTACTTTTTTGACATCTCAGCTTTATCCAGATGAGCAAATTACTGCCAATGGATCTACATAATTTTAATGAGATCTTTGGAAATGCTATGAGAGTGCCAGTAACTCATCCAACTAGGTGATCAAGAGAGTCCTACACCTGCCAAGCTGAAGGCTTGGAGGCACATCGATGGAAGAGACAATGTTTGTTCTGGGACACTGAAGTCTGGTCCTAATCTTACCTGGCCACTTGCTAGCTGTACAGCTTGAGCTGATCACCGGTCTCTCTGAGCTTCAGCTTCTTTATTTTGGTTTCTTGTGTCTGGCACATAATAAGCACTTCTTAAGTGTTTCAGTTATTACTGCTGTGGCAGTGGTATTCTCCTCATTTTTCATATGAGAAGATTAAGAGAGGTTCAGAGGGGTAAACTTAAGGCCATACACCAGTGTTTAAACCAGAGTTTCTTAACCTCTCCACTACTGACATTTGGGCCCGATAATTCTTTGCTGTGGGGGGTTGTCCTCTGCATTGTTGGATATTTAGCAGCATTCCTGGCCTCTACTCATTAAATATCCTGTATCACCCACCACATCATCACAATAAAGAATGTCTCTAGACATTGGCACATGTCAAAATGGTCCCTTGTCCCAGGTAGAGAACCAGGTCTTTTTGGTTCCAACACCCATAGTCATTCCACTACACCCCACTGCCCCTCATAATACTGTAAGATTCCTCTATTTTAAAAAAGGCATTTAATCAACTTTTTTTTTTTTTTTTTAATAACAGTCATATATTATTTCCAGAAGTCGACTAAGTCTAATTGCAAAGTCAGCAAATCTTGTTGTTAGTTATATAGTTTCCCTTTTGGGGCCCTTTTATCTGTCAGTGGCCTTCTACTCACATCTCCATGAGGTGCCCACTGATTTCATGGCCCCTTTCCTCCATTGGAATCCTCCTTCCACCTTCAAATGGCTTGAAGTTTTATCTGTCAATCGTGTATGTTGTTGTTGTTTAGTTTTTTTTTTTGGTTTGTTTTTGTAACAGAGATCAACATTTGAGTTAAAAGCATGGGGTGCCCATCAGCAGCTCTCAGCTCTGGCTGCTCATTTAAATCAAAGGGCAGAATTTTTAAAAATGATTCCCCAGGACCAGCAATGATTCAGTTGGTGAAGGGGAGGATAGGGTTGTTGAAAAACAACTCAGGTGACTCCAACGGTCTCACTTGTTGAACTCTTTAAAGGTAGCCCAGTGTTGGCTGTTTTAGCAGTGCCTGTTAATCAGAGTCAGCAGGGGAAATTTGTTTCAAAAAGAAAGAAAGGAAATAAAAAGATTTCTGGATCCAAGCCACAGAGATTTTGACTCAGTAATTCTGGGGTTGGGCCCTGAAGTCTTCATTTGACAAGTGACTGGTGATTCTGATGCAGGTGGGCGCCCAGAGACCCCGCTTCGAGAAGCACTGTCAGGAAGTACATGTATTGGAGTTAGACTGGTTCTACTACATACAAGCCATGAAACGTGGAGTCAGATGTGAAACTTCTAAACCTCAGTTTCCTAATCTGAAAAATGAGAATAAAACAGCACCCACCTTGCACAGTTCTGTGAGATTAAATGAGACATTGCACAGGTGTAAAACAACAGGAAGTGTCTGTGGTCATAGTCATTATTAAAGGCTTTAGAATCCTAAGCAATTATTGTTCTTACTAAGGGTTTTCTAAAAAGTTAAACTTAACAGTATAAACTGTCTATAGATTTGTTTGTTTGTTTGTTTGTTTTGGTGGGGGGTGGGGTGGGGTTCCTTCTGAAAAACAGGCATAACACAGTTGGTAGAGTTCTCGAGGATGCTTCCCGGCCCTCTGTCTTAGGCTGGGTTCTCTAGAAAAGCAAAACTGGTAAAGCATATAAATACATATATATAGAGAGAGATTTATATCAAGGAAATGGCTCACACAGTTGTAGAGGCTGGAACGTCCTAAGTCCATGGGTCAGGATAGAGGCTTCTCCTGATTCACATAGCTGCAGGGGCTGGCGAACTGAAGATCAGCAGGTCAGAGAGCAGGGCTCTTGCTCACAGGCTGCAAAGACTGGCAAATCCCAAGATTGGCAGGCAAGACCGCAGGTAAGCTGCTAGCTCAAGTCCTAAGAACCGGAGGTCAGATGAACAGGGGCCAGTTGCAGGATCCAGAATGAGGAAAAGCCCAAAAGCCTTGCCAGAATATCCACTTATATTCAATGCAGGCCACACACTCTAGGAAATTCCCTTTCAACTGATTGGCTACTCACAGCAGATCCCTTCATGGAGGTGATCACATAATCAAATCTCATTATGGAAGTGATCGCAACATCATACGACAGCCAAACCACTGAGAACCACGACCCTGCCATGTTGACACACAACTTTAACCCTCCTAGGGTGTTCTGTGTAAGTCTGTCTCCTCTACTGGTGTGTAAGCTCCTCCACGGCCCTTTTTCACTCCCACAGCACCTGGTCCCCTTCCCTGCCCTTGCAGGGCTCTGTACACTTTTGTTTAATTGATTGACTGGCCCACTCACTTGTGTATTGAATACACTATGCAAAGCCAAGGTGTTGTTTATTTTTCACTGCAGAGTGAAGTACGTTTTATTCTTGCCACTCCCAATCTGCAGCTTGAACAATACAAATCCATCATCACAGGTGTGAAAACAAAGCAAAGCCACCACCACTTTGAAGGGAAAGCTCCATGGGAGTGCTGTGGTCATTCTCTCCCGACACCAACATCTTCTGCACAAACTTGGCCAAGTCCCTGCCATGCCACTGTGAAATAGTCCTACGTTTTCTGACAATTTAGAGTCTTTGCTTCTCCATTGTGAACATTGCTTGCAAATGTGATTCCTCCTAACTCCAAGTGTTTAGAGTCAGAAGGAGATTATTAGCAAAGGTAATGATGGACTTATTTTCTTACCTATTGTTAAAATATGGACAAGTGCTTAAAAACTCATGAGCACTTTTGATTTACACTTCATGGTGACTAACGACACTGGTAAGGGGAAAGAGAACTGACAAGATGGGTGTGGCGATAATATATGCCACTGAAGAATCAGGCTCCTTTTTTTTCTTTTAATAATGAATAATGTTGACTCGTTATTATTTGATTTGATCAAGATCTCACTGACATTCTTGGACATTCCTGAGCAGTGCTAGAAAGCTTTCCATACCAACTTCCTCAGTCTAACTGTACACATTTCCCAGCAAAACACTGTTTCATTTTCCTGAAAGAAGCCATGTGAGTCTGTCATGGATACACAGCCAAGACGGTAAAGAAATCCTTCAGAATGCACCTGCTCAGTCTGCTCTTGAGAAGGAAAGAATAAAGTTTGTTTTGTCAAGAGGGTTAGTGTATAGGCAAGCCACATCTCGAGTGTATAGAAGATGTGCAGACAAGAGTTAACATAAGAGGACTGGCTGCTATCCTTAGAAAGATCTGTTTGCAAGGTTGGCCCTTGGCTGGCATCTGGGCACCTAGATTTAGGGAAACTTCCCACAATCCCTTAACAGATAAAAGTGACTAACTGTACCTAAAGTGTTTGTGCAAACAATGCTGTTTATGTGGAATACCTGCTTTCCTTCTGGAGTCTGGAATTTCAGTTTGTGCTAAGCAGACGGTGGAGCCCTGGTGGTGCAGCGGTTAAGAGCTATGGCTGCTAACCAAGAGGTTGGCAGTTCGAATCCACTGGCCGCTCCTTGGAAACTCTATGGGGCAGTTTTACTCTGCCCTATAAGGTTGCTATGAGTTGGAATCAATTTGACAGCAACAGGTTAAACAGAGGGTGCCTATGTGACCAAAACAAAAAACGAAACCTATTGCTGTTGAGTCGATTCCAACTCATGGTGACCCCATGTGTTACAGAGTAGAACTGCTGCATGGGGTTTTCTTGGCTTAATCTTTATGGAAGCAGATTGTCAGGTCTTTCTTTTGCAGCACCCCTGGGTGGGTTTGAACCATCAACCTTTAGGTTACTAGTTGAGCACAAACCATTTGCGGCACATAGGGACTAGCCCCCAATAAAATCCCTAAGCACTGAGTCTCTAACAAGCTTCTCTGGTTGTCAACATTTCATGCGTGTTGTCACGACTCGTTGCTGGAAGAATTAAGCTTTTCCTGTGTGATTCCATGGGAAGAGGACTCTTGGAAGCCTGGTTACCTCCAGACTTTGCCCATGTACCTTTTCTCTTTGCTGATTTTGCCTGGTATCCTTTTGCTGTAATAAATCATAGCCATGAGTACAACTGTGTACTGAGTCCTGTGAATCCTCCTAGCAAATCATCAAACCTGGGGTGGTCTTGGGGATTATTGATACACAAGAGCAGCTATTAGCAGAAATAATAGACCCTTTAAGCTAAATGCTTACAAAACTTGACACTTGATATCATTGAAACTTTTACATTATTCAAGTAATAGCACTCCAGTTGCAGTTACAATAGAATACAACTCACTATGTGAGAACAATTTTTTTTCTGTATTAGAAACAGAAAAAGGCAATCCAACAAGCAGGAGACCCTTTTTACCTTTTAAACAAGACTACACTGAGAAAGCCATGAAAAGGGTGGTAGCATGGCTCAACCTAACTGCAAGTTACTTAGAAAGTTTTTTTTTTCTCCTAAACCGTTAAATGGCCCCCAATTTCAGGCTGTAATTTACTGGAAAATTAAAGTTTCTCTCTAAGAATTAGACGAAGCCTTTCTTCACCAGAGCGACAGGTACTGCATAAATATATACAAATGTTGTTATTGAGCCTTGAAGGCGGTCCCTGAAGAAAACTTTGGAAGAATGTCATTTCAGACGGCAGCAAAAAAGCACTTTAACAAAAGGAAACAAAAACAGATAATGAATAATGAGTAAGGAGGAAGCTGAGGATGACTGTTCTCAGGGAATTATTTGATGAATCTTTGATTTTTAATGTGTGGTTCTGAGATGCCTTAGAAGTGATTTTTTTATATCCAGCGTGGTGTTCTAGAAGTTGGAACTCTGTGACAAGTCCTGGGGGTTTTTAGTGTAGTTCTTCATCAATCTGATCATTCTCAGGATGCTCAGGGCTGGACAGAGAAGCCAAATGGTCTGGGGTCAGATACGCATTTGTTGTTGTTAGTTGCTGTTGATTCCAACTCATGGAGACTGCATATGTACAGAGTATAACTGCTTCATAGGCTTTTCAAGGCTGTGACTATTCAGAAGCAGATTGCCAGGCTTGTCTTTCAAGGTGCCTCTGGCTGGGTTTGAACCTCCCACTTTTTGGCTGGTAGTTGAGCGCTTAACCATTTATGCCACCCAGGACTCCTGAGGTCAGATATGAACCCTATGGTCTAAATTAGTCATAGTGGGAACTTTGTCTTGGCCAGCAATTGCCTTAAGTGTGAGTGGGCATGTGTCCCAATTATGACCAATGATGCGTGAAGATAACTTAGCTAGGGGGCTTCTGTAGAGGTTTCCTTACTCACAGAATGTGACTCAGGAAGGTATACGCTTCTTTTCTGCCTCTGGATGTGACTGTTTTCTGGACACGCTCTTGGTAACTGCTGCATCTGTATTACATCCAGCCTGAGGATCAAGCCCTGATGCTGAACTTGGCAGCAGAGAAAGAGAAAGAACCTGGGTCCTCTAATGACAGGTTTGAGCCCTGAATGAGCCAGCCTTGAAGTCACTGTGTCTCTAGACTTCTTGTTATGTGAGATAATATATCTTCTTCTTACTTGCAGCCAAAGTATCTATTATGGATTAAATTGTGTCCCCTCAAAATATGCATTGAGAACTCCTGGCCCCTATACCTATAAATATGATCCTGTTTAGAGGTAGGGTTTCCTTGTTATGTTAGGTCATAGCCGAGTAGGATAGGTTCTAAATCTAATCACTTCTGAGATGAAGAGAAGAGGAAGACAGACTATAGAAGCAGATGCATTTATAAGGATTGCCAGCAGCTACTAGAAGCTGAAATAGACAAAGAAGGACCTTCCCCTAGAGCCACACCTTGAATTCAGACTTTGAGCCTCCTGAACGGTGAGAAAATAAATTTCTGTTCTTTAAAGCCACCCACCTGTGGTATTTGTGTTATGGCAGCACTAGATAACTAAGACAATATCCTAGCAGTTCAATAGGAATATAATTCTACTATCTTGCCAAGTCTTCACAACTGGCCAGTAAACAACATCATGATAAATGAAGAAGAATTGAAATTGTCAATGATTTCATGCTACTGGGATCAACAATCAATGTCCATGGAAGCAGGAGTCAAAAAATCAAATGATGTATTTGCATTGGGAATATCTTCTGCAAAAGAGTTCTTCAAAGTTTTCAAAAGCAGAGATGTCACCAGTGGTGTCACTATGACACTGTCAGAGGGGGTGACACTGAAATGACTGTCCATAAAATCTTTGTGCAGTGTTTTGGCAGAAATTTATTATTTTTATAAAAATATCCCAGTAGTTAGTTATGAAAACAAAAAACTTTTTGGTAAGCTCAGCTTACATGTATTAATATACCTAAAGGGTAAAATTCTATGCTAATTTACTTTTGAACCTTCTAATGTGCTCTGGTCAGAGCTGCCATTATTACCCAATTACAATGATGCTTCGAATCATGTGGTTTTGTCTGCACGTGGTTTCATCTGCACGTGCTACCAGCATGCCAGTTGTTTTTATAGTTTCTGATTTTGACAAATTGATGTTTTAGCTACAATATTGTGGTAATTAGTATGAAGGTGACATCATGAGTTACCGTACTGAGTGACACCAACCCTAGTGATACCACTGGATATCACATTGATTACTAAGGTGTGCCTGACCCACCCCATTGTCTTTTCAATCACCTGATATACATGCAGAAGATGGACAATTAAAAAGAAAGACAGAAGAATCGATCTATTCAAATTGTGGCGTTGGTGAAGAAAACTGAAGACACCGTGGGCTGCCAGAACAATGAACAAATCAGCCTTAGAAGACATACAGCCAGAATGCTCCTTAGAAGTGAGGATGGAGATACCTTGGCTCACTTACTTTGGACACATCATCAGGAAAGACCAATCACTAGAAAAGGACACCATGTTTGGTAAAGTAGAGGAGCAATGAAAAAGAGGGAAAATCTCAGTGAGATGGATTGACACAACAGCTTCAACAATGGACTCAAACATACCAACCATCACGAAGACAGCACAGGACTCGGCAACTTTTCGTTCTGTTATACATAAGATCACCATGAGTTGGAGCAGAAATGATGGCAACTAACAATAACAACACCACCTTGCCAAGTGAATTTGGATAGTAATTTCAAGGAAAATATATTTATGCATTTGTTCAATGAACAATTTATGGAATGTCTTTTATGTGCTGGGTACTGTGCTATATAAAGGGAGGACAACCATGAAGAATATGAAAAAGAGTTTATAATCCAGAAGGAAATATAAAATGGGTACCCAACTAAACATTATATAAGTCCTCTTGAGTCACGAAGAGACACCTATGCTGGTGTCATGTGGGTTATGTTACACAAAAGTTATTCTGAGTTCATGTTATTCGGGATATAAATTACTCCAAAGCCCCAGCAGGATCATCTTCATGTTTCAATGGGCAGGATCAGGGCACGTGCCCATGCATACTTAAAGCAGTCACTGGCAAAGGTAAATACCCCGCATAACAGATAAGACTCTGGGAGTAGTTAGGACAGACCCTTTAAAATTGAGGTCTTTTTGGACTGATTGCCACCCAGAAAAGAGTGTTGGCATCAGAGATCCTGTCCCAGTCTCCTTAAAATAATAGCTGCTTTTGTGATTCAAACACACTCCAGCATTAAGCTGTGAGACACAAATGGTCAAGCCAGTGAAGAAAGTTCAGCTTCCCAGAGCTCAGCCTCCTTAAGTATGTGGACTTGTAATGATTTCCTGCTTACTCTTAGTTGGGGAAAATGTTGCCCAGGTACAGTATTCATCAGTGAGTAAGTGGTTCAGCTTGCAGGATAAACAAGCAGGTTCCTGACTTCTATTTGTTTAGTTTTAATTATTATATGCTTCTCTTAGAAATGTTCTCTAATGTAGCAGAGGAGTCCCTAGATAGTGCAAAAGGTTAACATGCTCAGCTGCTAACCAAAATGCTGGAGGTTCCAGTCCACCCAGAAGCACCTTGAAAGAAGGAACTGGTGATCTACTTCCAAAACATCAGCCATTGAAAACCCTATGGAGCACAGTTCTACTCTGACTCACATGGGGTTGCCACGAGTTGGAGTCAACTCAATGGCAACTGGTTTTAATACGGGAGGGGATAGGGTGAAAACGGCATTGCTACAGTAAAAACAACTGGTACAAGGCTTGAGGAAAGAAATTTTCAGAGCTATAGACACGTTACATCCTTTAACCAAGTGTCTTAGTTATCTAGCACTGCTGTAATAGAAATACCACAAGTGGATGACTTTAACAAACAGAAATTTATTTCTCTCACAGTCTAGGAGGCTAGAAGTCTGAATTTAGAGCACCAGCTCCGTGGGAAGTCTTTCTCTGTCTGTCAGTTCTGGGGGAAGGTCCTTGTCATCAATCTTCCCCTGGTCTAGGAGCTTCTCAGCACAGGGACCACAGGTCCAAAGGATGCGCTCCACTCCCGGCTCTTCTTTCTTGCTGGTATGAGGTCCCTCTCCTCTTTGCTTGATTCTCTCTTTTATATCTCTAAAGAGATTGATTTAAGATATAACTTAATCCTGTAGACTAAGTCCTGCCTCATTAACAAAACTGTCTCTAATACTGTCTCATTAACATCACAGAGGTTAGGATTTACAACACACAGGGTTTTCATATCAAATCACAAAACAGTGGACAACCACACAATACTGGGAATCATTGGCCTAGCCAAATTGACACATGTTTTTGGGGGACACAATTCAATCTCTAATACCAAGTAACCCCACTCTAGGAATTTCTCTAAGAAAATAATCCTAAAGAAAGAACTAGTGGGAGATATTTTCTTGCAACATGATTTAAAATAGAGTTTACTTGGGGGGAGGTGCTTATGAAAAAGAAAATCACTCAAAAATAAATATTTATAAATACCTTACTTTCCTTGGGGACCTACCTCAGTTGATCACCATATTATTACTTTCAATCCCCATAACAACTATGAGGCAGGTATTACGTACTTCATTTTAAAAATGAGGGAGTAAAAATTCAGGAAGGTTAAATTACTTACCCAGGATGAAAGAACTACAAAATGGAAAATGTAGTATTTAAACCTAGTTCTTTGTATTCAAAATTCAGTTTTTTCTGTAATGGTGTAAGTTTAATTGACATATGTTTTTCAGGGTTTTCCATAGTCTTAACAAAGATCATTTTAATGAATTCATAATATTCTGCTGATAATTATAAAGCAGCCATTTGGAAAACATGTATTATCAAGTCAAAAATGGAAGTGGAATCTGCATTTACCCTAAAATTACAACTACATGAAAAATACTACAAAGAAACATTGAATAATGAAAACATGTTGTTTTTCTCTTTATAGGTAGAATTACAGGCAATTTTATTCCCTTTCTTTAATGTCTATAAAGTTGTTTTTGTAAGAAATAATGAAATAAAGCAAACACTGGAACCTCATTCTTTCAGAATCAGACGTTCTTCCCCTCTTGTCCTCCATTTCATAGTCCCAGCAAGTTGCACTCACTCTGAGGGAAAAAATGGACTGTAGTTATTGATATGCTTGATTCTAAGTATATACTCTTCATACATAAGTTTTATTTTCAATTCCAGTAATTCAGTTACAGTCACTTCTTGAAAGGCTAATTCCATCTGAGTGTGATATTCTGAGTTGCTGTGAATCAACAGGGAATTGTGTGTAAGTAATAAGGATCAGCTGTCAGGGCACTTTCTTTTGATGAAAGCCATATGATACAAGTCCTAACAACAATAGGATGAAAGGAAGAGGTGAGCACACAGGTGAGCTGGTAGAGACAAAGAGATGGGAACTTACGGAATTTGTGAAGGACTGGGCTTCCTGGGTTACCCTATGAAGACTGAAGTACAGCAAAGAGATTTAACATGAAAACCCTTTTTCTATCAATAGATTTGTTGAAGATTTAGAAGACAAGATAGGGTGGATGCTGTGGCTTGGCTCACTCAGCTTTTAACCCAATCTCCTTCCCAGGTGCATTCCGTACTGCAGAGGCTGGAAAGTTGGAAATTGCATCCCCTAGCCTTCCTTGCACTAGATTTGCAGATGTGGTTTGGAACATGCTAATCAGAGGCACTCACACAAGACATGAATTGGGAGATGAGGTAATAGGGGAGAGATGCCGGTGTTGAGGCATACATTTTGCTAGTGCGGCTTAGGGCAGAAGGGGTGTGGTTCTGGCAAATCTTTCTGATTTGACAGGCAACTTCCTGAAGCAGCAGGATAGCAGCAATCTTGGTAGCCCACTTTGGCAGTGTCTGGCACATAAATGTTAAATACATGTGGGCAGTTATTCTTATATTAAGTACTTAAAGCAAATAATAATATAGGGTGCCCATATGTTATACAGTACCTAAAGGATAATGGAATGTTCAGCCTTACTTCTTAGGTAGTTCAGTCCTGAAGGAAATATTGTTTCATGGTTTAATGTATCTGACATTTGTGTTCCTACACCCCTGTTAAACTCCTTTTTAAAAGGAGCCTATGCTCCCAGAGTACAACATGCCAAAAAACTGATTTTTTTTTTTTTTTAGCATAGCTAGTCTTTTGTCACTGAAGGTGAACATTCTTCCTTTAAAACACTCCCAGAAATTTTAAATATCTGATGAAAGTGGACTGATTTAGATTTAGAATGAACTATGTGACCCTTAGTTTTACTGACAGTATCTACTTAAACCAAGTAGGAGCTGTAGTTGAACCAGGAAATCTAATAATGTTACAACTTCCTCTACAAGGATAACTTCACTGTAATAATAGTAAATTTTGATTAAAAGTTGAAAATGTCCAAAAAGACGTGTAGGAAGTGACTCTCTGCTCCTGATTCCCAAAATAATTTCTCCTTTCTCTTAACACATTTTTGGTGCCACTCTTCGGACAATTTCCATTTTTTTTGGCTTGTATTGTAGTTATTTATGTACATGTCTCATCTGCCTATACATGAAACTGTGAAAGCATGAGGCAGGACACCCACTGATGAATTTTTGGATCTCCTAGAGTGCCTGCTAAGAATGGTCCCATACACAAAGGAGACAGTTGACCTATATTTAATGAAGGAATTGGTGAATTCTTGTGCAATCCTCAGTCATGAGCTCTTTAACACTTTTGAAGAAACATTTACAAGGAACTCATAAATGCAACTAAATACGTTGATTTGTTTTGAAGATAAAAGTGAAGGAGGAAGAAGGTAAGTCAGGTTGTATTCCTGAGGATGGGCCTGCATCATTGCTTCAGGCAAGTGTTTTCTCTTTTGCTTCCCATCATCACACGCCTCCTGTAGGTGGTGGATGTGGCAAAAAGACTGTTTAAGAGTGTAGAAGAACCAGCCTCTCACCATTCATAGGCTATATGATTACAGTTGAGATGGTGAAACTCTGTGCGTTTTGGTTTTCTCTCTATGAAAGAGGTTGATGAGGTGATAAACTACATAGTTCCTTCTTGTCACATTTGTATTGTGGTCATTATTCCAGAAGATTGAAGGTGAAAAGGATTTTTAAGGTCATCTAGCCCCAGGATGGCAATTCAACACCATCTTACATGCCAGCCCTGATCCATTAGTAGTGACTTCCTGAAGTACTGTGTTGAGAAGGATTTTGAGACCCTATTTGGGCTCAGTGGGAAAGGCAGGCATGACCTAATAATGACGTCTGTAATGAGGCAAGGATCGGAGTAGCAGCGGGAAGGGAAGAAGGCATGTCAGGATATGAGAACTTATGGGAATTGTTGAAGGACTAGGCCTTCTGGGTTATCCTATGAAGATTAAAATACAGCAAAGAGGATATAACATAAAAAACCTTTTCCTACCAACGTATTTGTCGAAAATTTAGAAGACAAGATAGGGTGGATGCTGTGGCTTGGCTCACTCAGCTTCTAACCCAATCTCCTTCTCACATGCCTTCCTGTGCTGCAGAGACTGGTAGCCCAATGCCTTCACTTCACAGGAGGAAAATGACACCAGTCACATGACTTGCCTAGGGTTTCATTTAGTCAATAGCAGGACCAGGACTAGAACCAAGTCTCCTCCATCTCTACACAATGCACTTTTTCTCTGCACCCAGGTCTTCTTATGAAACTTTAATTTCTTTTCCCATGTTGCCAGTATATGTCATTGTACATTTCTGTAATTTTTCTTCCTTCAGTAAATTATCTTGCACTTGTCCCAATCTGTTCACTTTTCAAGTTCAGGACATTCTGAATTTTAAATGTTTCTCTGGCCCTATTTATAAATTTCATTCCCCATTTTGTCATTGGGAAGGCAGTAGTGTTCGGTGGTTAGGAGCATGGGGAGTGGAGCGAGGCTGCATGGCTTCGAATCCCAGCTCTACCACTATGAGTGTATGGCTTGGGGCGGTTACTTCACTTTCTCTGTCTTAGTTTCCTCATGTAATACAGGGATATCGATTCTACTTTTCTTTGGTTAGAATGGTGCCTGGCACACAGTAAGTGCTTGTAAATGTCAGCTAAAATGGAATAGTATTATAGATAAGGATCACCCCTTTATCCAAAATTGAAAATGAATCATTAATAATTACTTTAGAGACATCTGGCTGTTATGATCATCTCTCTACTAAAGGGGAAACAGCCTAACAATTCTAATCACTCATACAGCCATAATGATTTTTACCAGCAACTCTGAGATTCAGAGCTTCAAAAAAATTACCTTTAACATGTAAAAATTTATCCTTTTCTGATAGCAATACCTAATCATGTGTTGTGCTTACCATGTGCCAGGCACTGTGCAAATTGCTTTTACATGCACAATTTTACTTAATCCTTAGATAACCTTAAGAAGTTAGCATTATTATGATTCCCATTTTACAGATGAGGTTTAGGGAGGCAAAACTTGCCTAAGGATCACACTCCAGAAATCCACATCCTTAAGTAATTCCCCATATTGTCTCCGAATCTGTGGGCATGCTACGTGCTAGATCAGTGGTTCTCAGCTGGGAGTGGTTTTGTGTCCCCCCACTGTGGACATTTGGTAATGTATGAAGACATTTTTGATAGTTATAACTGGGGGAGGAAGGGTGTGACTGGCATCTATTGGGTAAATGCCAGGAATGCTGTTAAACATCCTACAAAGCACAAGACAGCCCCCCACAACAGAGAATTATCCAGCCCAGAATGTCAATATTTACACCAAAGTCCATTGCAGCATTATTCACAATGGCCAAAAGGGAGAAACAACCCAAGTTCCATCAGCAGATAAATGGATAAAGAAAATGTGGTATGTACATACAATGGAATATTATTCAGCCATACAAAGAAATAGTTTTGATATACACTATGCCATGTATAAACCTTGAAAACATTATGCTGAGTGAAATGACAGACACAAAGGACAAATACTGAATGATCCCACTTACATGAAATATCCAGAATAGGCAAATGCAGAGACAAAATAGATTAGTGATTACCAGAGGCTGGGTGGAGTGGAGAATGGGGGAGTTATTGCTTAAGGGGTACTGAGTTTCTGTCTGGGGTCATGAAAAACTTGTGGAAACAGAATGGTGATGGTTGCACAACATGGTGAGTGCAATTAATGTCACTTGAATTGTACACTTAAAAATGGTTAAGATGGCAAATTATTTGTTACATATATTTCACCACAATAAAATTTTGAAAGATGTCAATAGTGCTGTGATTGAGGAGCCCTGTGCAATTATTTTCACACAGATGATCAAACTCTTCTCACAGCCAGGTAGGTATATTTGCTATCTCCATTTTACAGACAAGGAAAGGTACTCTCAGAACCAGAAGTGGTCAAAACAAGACAGGAACCCAGGTATTCTGACTCTAGAGAACTCCAGAGTTCCTTGTCACTACACTCCGTTTTGAACAGCTTCTTTTACTATTATCGTTGTTGGGTGTATGTAGTCAATTTTGACCCATAGCGACCCCGTGTGACACAACAGAACTGCCCCATCAGGTCTTCTCGGCTGTAATCTTTAGGAGAGCAGATGGCCACCTCTTTCTCCGAAAGAGCAACTGGGTGGGTTCCGACCATCAACCTTTTTGTTAGCAGCTGAGCACACTTAACAGGTTGCACCATCAGGGGTCCTCCTTTACTATTAAAATGTGCAAAATCAAGTAGCACCTGCTTACCTATTATGAATTTCAGAAGCTAAGAACACTCTCTATCAGGGCAGCCAACTGAAAATTTCCAGCTGGGTGGGTGTGTCTCCAAAGATTAAACAACATTTTTTCCCCCAATAGTTCAAAGAAGAAACTGCTTACTATAAACCATTCATTTTTCTCCAGTAGACATTCAGATCGTTGCTTTAAAATAAAACTGAAGGAAAAGCTAATTTTAGGACATTAACAAGAATAATTAGCTCTGCATGAGCTTCGACTTTCATTCTATTTTTTTTTTTTTCCTTTTGTTTTTAGGAGCTGGAGAGCAGGGAAGCTTATTTGGGAGTAGAAGAGGAAATGGAACTATGAAAAAACGCAGTAGATTCCTCTTTTTCTTGGAGGCAAGGCACAATCTGAATATGAATAACTCTCATCCTGTCCAATTAACTGGCTCAAGTACGAATAGAGAAAAAAAAAGTATATACACAGGCTTTTTGGAAGAAATTGAAGAAAAAGCCAAGAACATGATGTGGCTCAAAAAACAAAAAACCGAAACCCGTTGCCGTGGAGTCGATTCCGACTTACAGCGACCTTAAAGGATAGAATACAACTGCCCCACAGGGTTTTCAAGGAGCGCCTAATGGATTCAAACTGTGGACCTTTATGGTTAGCAGTCCCCACCACTACGCCACCAGGGTTTCCCTCAACGATAAAGGCCTATGCAAATAACTTCCTTACAGATTTTTAAGGCTAGTGTCTCTGGTAGGAGAACAACTACAACACAACAAAAACAATGCTAATGATACGGTGAGGGTGGGAGGTGGAAAGAGGAGAAGACCAGAGAACTCCAAGAGCTTGAAGGGGGAGGAGCTCAAGGAAGGGAGGAAGAAGGAGCTTCTGTCTCTGAGAGGAATTACGAAAAATGGAAGAACCGTGGGTAAAGAAAGTCTAACTGGTCAAGCAGTTGGGGCTGGACGTGGGCAAGATGGCTCTTTGAATTAGAAATGAAGGGTCCGGGCGCCTGCCAGACGCTTTCCTCCAGCCGGCGTTTGTCGAGTGCAGGGGGTGGTTTAAGAACCTCCGAGTCACTCGAATTGTAAATCTTCTCCAATAAGGTTCTCCATGTGGCGACGCAGGCAGCATGACAGTCGCGACTCGCTGCACTTCGTTCTGCAGCATTTCGGGATCCTCCCGCCCTCGCCCGCCAGATCCAAAACAGCCCCAGACATTCCGCGACGGGGATGGTTCCAGAAAGGGGAGAACCGAGCGGGATGAATAAGAAATATGAATAGCGTGGCTCCAGAAAGGGCCTAAGAAACCTTAGTTTGGGGTCAGTTTAGAGACTGGAAATGCGCCCAGTGCCGCAGGTGGCGAGGCGGGACGGGCATTTAGCATTCTGGAGCCCCTACCCTGTGCCGGGCGCCGAGCCTGGCGAGCCACATGCACTGCCCAGCGTGTGAGATAGACAGAATGGGTCTTCAAGGAGGTTGAATACCTTGTTTGCCGCTCCTTCTGTCGAGAATGCTCTTCCCGAGACTGGGGCGTGGCTGCTCCTTTCTCCGGTTCAGGAATGGGCAAGCTACCTCCGCGGAGTCCTTCCCAGGGCGCCCAGCAGCTTCTATCACACACATCAACACACTGGAAAGCTCTTAGCCTTCACCTCTGTGCTCAAAGTTGATCAGCATTTTCTTGGTCGTTTATATATTTTCTTGTTTATGGTCTGCCTCCCCACTAAAATATAAGCTCCACGAAATTAAGTACCTAGGTGCCATTATCACAGCTGCATGCCCACAACTGTACCTGGCACACAGAAGGCACTCAGTAAACGATGATTCCCTTCCCACCCCGCCAACTGCGGCATTCGACGCATTTCCAGTTTCCACGCTCACCCCAAAGTACCAATTGCTCGTATTCATGCTTGGGGCAAGAGGCCAGGAAGCCGGTGGGCAGCCAAACCGGTTGGACTTTTTCGTCTGTCTAAAGATCTCCTGGATTTTAACTATGATGCCCCTCCCCTGCCCCTGGATAATGAGCTGCATAGAAGAACAAAAATTAAACACTGGTCTTCTGCTAGGCCCCCGGCACGAATTTGCATTACTGCCTCTGGACGTCGGGGTCACAGTCTCGGGCCCGGGGTCCCACACAGAATCTGTCTTCGTCTTCTGGCCCCTACCATCCTCCCTTCACCACGTATTTTCTCCTTCCTTGATCCGTTTGCCGCCGTCTGACTTCTTCAAAAGGTTGAGTCCTCTTCGCCTGCTCGACCACGTGTGCCCCCTAGACCCTTCTCCTCATACCTGCCCGTCCCGCACCACCCTCCCTTCTCCTTCTTGCCCTGGCCCGGAAACGCCATTCGTCGAACACTTATGAAGCGCCTGCAGCGCGCGGCACCGAGCTGGGCAGCCGGGGCCCCTTCCCATGTCCCGCCTCAGCTCTTGCTTCCCTCCGTCCTTCCCACCTGTCCGGAACCCGGGTCCAAACTCCCGCGATTGCGTCATGGAATCCACCGCCTTCTTCCAAGGGCACTGTCCCGCCTCTCTCTCCGGAGGCGACTTCTTATTGGTAGCAGTGCCGGTCACTCCGCTGCCACCTCCCACTCTCCCTGCTGGCCCCGCCTCCAGGGCGACGCAGGCTCCTTCCCGCTCTCTGGCTCCTCCCTCCCTCTTCTCCCGCTAATCGCTGGGCGGCGTGCGCCGAGAAGTTCTGAGGAAAGTACTGGGAACTGGCAGCGCGATCGCACCGCTGGCGATCGGGGCAGTGGGGAGAGGCGAGAGGCTGGCAGCCGGTGCGCAGCGTGGACTCCAGCCCTGCCGCCGTCCGTCTGCCAGTGGCCGTTCCCGCCCCCCTCTCCTGTGGCTGGTGCGGGAACTGTCAGCTGCGCGCTGCGGAGGGGCCAGAAAAGCCGGGTTTGCCTCCTCTCTGGTCTTTGAGCGAACCTGGAGCCCGGCACCGGGAAACTAGGCGGTGTCCGCTGGTTGCAGAGCGCGCAGGTAAGCGCTGAGGCGCCCGCCAGAATGGGGTGGTGTGTGGTGGGGGCCTGGCGGTGGCATGGGCTCGGAAGGGGCTGCGATTTCGGGGCGTCACTAGTTTCCCGCGACCGATCGTGGGCTCTGCCTCCTGTTACCCGGGGAGCGGCCGGTAGGGCAGCCCCGAAACGGGGTAGGGGGCACTCTCGGTGCTGGCGCCAGATCCCCGGTGGTAGGGGCCGTTGCCCACCGTAGGTTCCGGTCCCGGTAGGAACGGCTTGCCCGAGATTGAAGCGGAGAAGGCAGCGAGCGCAGGGGCCTGGGTCCGGGCCCCGGAGGATGATGCAGCGCTGAGCGGCTGTCCTGGGAGGCACAGGAAACCTGTTTTATTGGCCTCCGCGGGAGGCTTTACCACATCCGCGGATGGGGCGCGCCGGGGGACACGAGGGAAGCTCGGCGGTGCGGTCGCGCCCGTTCGCCCGCCTCTCCTTGCCTGCCTGCTGCTGTCCCTCGGCTGCCGGCGCCGCTGGGCTCGGGCTGGGGACCGTGAGGACCCGCCCCTTTGGGCTTCCCTGCGCCCTGGGAACTGTTCGCAACTGCTGGAGTCGCTGACCCGTACTGTTGTAGATCGTCCAGATACTTCTTAGCCAGGGCGCGCTGCCGTCCTTAGGCAACGCAACTTGCCCGCCGCCTTCTGCACAGTTGTGCTCTCCCTTCTCGGTTTCACAAACTACCAGTCTTCTCAGTCGGTAGTCTCTGAACTGAAGAAATAGGAGCTGTGAAGTTGTCGCCTTTTACGTGGCCAGGAACTGCGCTGAGATGAGTCTGAGTGCCCCCAGGTGTTGCACTGACTCTCAGAGTTTTAGTACTGGGATGAGGGCGTTAAGAAATGTTTTAAACTGGAGCTGCAAAAGAGGTATTTTCATAGACAAATAAAGCGTAGGCCTGGCTTTTGATCCCTCTCACTCCATCCCCAAACATGGTACAAGCGGAGGTCCCTCTGCTGGCCAAGGGAGACAAGTCAGGCAGGACTGGGCTGAAATGCACTCAAGCTAATGACCATGCTTTCCACCACCTTGCTTGCACACCACTCTGTCTGGTGTTCTTCATAGCACTTATCTCTCTCTGAAATTATCTCCTTTGCTTACTTAGTATCTGCCTTCCCCCACTGGAATGTAAATTCCAGGAAAGCTGAGTCCTTATCTGTCTTATCATCACTTGATCCCCAACATTAAGAACAGTGCCTGACACACAGGTGTGCCATAAATATTTGCAGAATGAATGAAAACTTCTCCATAAAATATGAGAACTTGTGAGATACAGTTGCTGGTTTTGATTTGCATCTTTATGTATCCATTTTTTTCTACAAATAGCAATTAATTACTACTTATTGAGCTAGACCTACTAAGTACCAGGATGTGTATTAGGTACTTTGTATAAATTACTTCATTAAACGTTGTTGTTAGTTGCCTTGAAGTTGGCCCCAACTCATGGCAACCCCATACACAACAGAACTTAACACTGCCTGGTCCTATGCAATCCCCATAATGAGTTGCTGATCTGGACCATGGTGATCCATAGGGTTTTCATTAGCTAATTTTCAGAAGTAGATTGCCAGGCCTTTCCTCCTAGTCCATCTTAGTCTGAAAGCTCCACGAAAACCTGTTCAGCATTATAGCAACACACAGTCTACCACTAACAGACAGGTGGTAGCTGTTCATGAGGTGCATTGGCCAGGAATCAAACTGGAATCTCCTGCATGAAAGATGAAAATTCTACCACTCAACCATCATTGCTTCCAGTAAACACTATAGTAGCCTTCTTAGCTAGGTACTTTTAACCAGATGGGAAATTGAGGCTCCAGCAAGTTAGCTGACTTTCCCAAGGTCATCCAGGCAGAATGAGGATTCCAGCCCATTTTCTCTCTCTAGTGTGCTGGCCTGCTTCCAAGAAACCAAAATGTAGTTTCCAACATTACAGCCAGTAGATATGTAGCTTTATTTGTAACAAAAGCTGTTGCTTAGCTAAAAGAAGATTTGTTGTTTTTAATCACTATATTTTCCATAATAGTTGTAGACCAGATACTAAGCGGCTGCCACCTGCTGTTATTATCGCATTTAATCTTCACAATCTTGACAGGCATTGATGTGAGGTTATCTCCATTTTACAGATGAAAAAGTTGAAGCCTAGATTCAGGAACTTGCCTAGGGTCAATAGTAAATTGCTGGGCTAGATTTTGTTAATAGTCAGAAAGGCTATTGACTGTGACTCTAAACCCAGCCCTCCCTCCACTAAACTGTAATGTCTCTTACTCCCACTGTTTAATTAGATATTAACGCATTATGATAGAGCCCAATGACATAACATATTAAAACCATCTAAGGTTGAGCTATAAAACTTCTGGTGCCAATATCAGTGTCTAGTAGTACCGTTTTCTGAATTGTTGAGACTCTCACTGCCATTGATTTTTTGTAGTTGAATTTCTGGTTTGTGGGTATGGTAATCTGGGGGCTTTTAATAGAGGAGGAAAGGAAATCCTCCTTCCACTTAAATCTTTTAAAAAGCAGATATGTATGCCATCTGAAGTGCAATCTGATTGGTTTTACCCACTTCGGGGAATGAAGAACCCTGAACAGTAATGCTTGATGCCTCCTGAGGAAAGTACTGGAATGCTGGCTCGTTTCTTAGTTCCCATATGTAGAATGGGGAGTTAGAAACAACTACTAATTCCAAAAGCGTCTGTTAGTAAAGACTGTTAGTAAAATAACTACACTTCAACTCTTCCCAGTCTTGCATTGAAACTAAGGGGAAGGAGAAGTTGGAGTGTGGCATGGTTACCACCTAAAGGGCTAATGGCAGCATAGGGGATAGGGAAGGAAGTAGAGTTTCCTTTTTTCCTTCCATTTCCATTCCAGTTTTTTTAGGGGCAGATGTAACATTTTTTCCTTGTATAAGGGTCTGGATAATCCAGTTTTATTAATAATGTGCTTCTCTGCAGTACTGTATTTTCTTAATTGTGAATTCCATTTCAGGAGTGCTCCAGGGAGGGCTGGAGAATCCTCCACAAACTAAAACCTCATGGAAGGGATGGGGCTTGGGACACCAGGGAAGATGAAAGCTGAAAGAGTCTTCCTTGTATGACTGACAGTTGTTTATAGTTCTTTGCAAGTTTCTTTCCTATCTAAATCTAAATATTCATTAACTCTCTGGCCCTCTCCTCTGGAAATCTTTGTTTCCCAGTTACTACTGATGCGACCATGTTCATGCTCAACCCAACTCCTGTCTTCTTTCTCAGTGTCTTTCACATCCGTCCCTTCCTGTTGCTTCTTACTGTAGACACTTAGGGGCAGTCTGTCCTAACATTGCCTACAGGTGGGTTTTCCTACCGAAGTCTCTCCTTCATGCCATCTTAGAAGAATGAGGATTACAGCCTATTTTCTCTCTAGTGTGCTGGGCTGCTTCCAAGAAAACAAAATGTGGTTTCCAACATTATGACCAATAGATATGTAGCTTTATTTGTAACAAAAGCTATTGCTTAGTTAAAAGAAGATTTGTTGTTTGTATCACTATATTTTCCATAATAGTTGTAGACCAGATACTAAGCACTGTTATTATTGCATTTGATCTTCACAGTCTTGACAGGCATTGATGTGAGGTTACCTCCATTTACATTATATTGCTAAAAAGTCTTAGGTGGCTTTGACAGTTAATGCTGATAATATTAATAGCAGCGGTAGCTGCTGAACTTTTATGTGTCAGATACTGTCATAAGTACTGCACATGCATTGTTGCATTTAATCCTCAGAGCAAGACTGAAGCAATACAGAGCAACCACTCAGCAATACTGAATGTATTATTGCATTTAATGCATGTATTATCATGCATGTAAGTCTTATCATACATAATGCATGTATTATTTATTATCATACATAATGCATGTATCGTCATGCCCCCAATCTTGGGGTGAGGCTAGGAAAGTTAAATTCACAACTATTTCCCAGTTAATATATGGTGGAATGGAGACTCAAACTCCAGGTCCTGCTGTCTACCAGATTATTTTAAGCAGAGACCCCATAGCCTAAAGTCAGGACTCTGCAACCTGGGCTCAATCTCCCACCTTCATTTACCATCCGCCAGCCCTGTGTGCTGGCAGTCTGAACTATTATTGATCAACAAAGTATTTTGCCATTGCCCATGCACTCTTGTCACCTTGGAAGCGAGCATTATCTCTCCCTATGAAAACCTAAGTCTTTCAAGGCTGAACTCAAACCTCTTCTGCCAGATTAACTTCCTAACCCAATTTCAGAGCATTTTTTTTTTTCCAAAAAAGCACAAGAGAGTCTCCAGTTCAGTTTCTGACCACTGAGTATGTTATTGGTTTCTTTCCTTCCGTCAACCCTTTGTACCTATCGGATCCCCGCTCCCTCACCCCTGTGCCTAGTGACCTAGTTATTTTTGCAAATATATTGCCTCCTTTACTAGATTTTAAATACCTTGAAGACAGGAAGAGTGTGCCTTCTTCATATTTCTATCCCTCACATCACGAAGTCTGATGTCCTATCCATAATAGCTGTTCAATTAAAAAAGGAATATTAAACAATTACATTTGATTACATTCTGTTAGAATAGTCTGTGAAAAAAGTAACTGGAGGGCAGCATTTTGTTTTCTGCTTTTTGATCCACAATACTTTAATGCCTTCATCAACTTATAATGAAGCAATAGAATTCTTAGTTATTTGAATCCATGAAAAACACCTGTCTTGGTTGTTCTGACGTTTGGACCATGGAAATATTGCAAAACCAAAAAAAAAAACAGTTGCTATGGAGTCCATTGTGACTCATGGTGACCCGGTATGTGTCAGAGTAGAGGTATGCTTCATAGGGTTTTCAATGACTGATTTTTTTGGAAGTAGATTGCCAGGGCTTTCTTCTGAGGTGCTTCTGGGTGGACTCAAGCCTCCAGCCTTTTGGTTAGCAGCCTGAGCATTAATTGTTTACACCACCTGGGGACTCTAGAGATATTGTAAAAAAAAAAAAAAACCAAACCTGTTCCCGTTGAGTTGATTCTGACTCATAGTGACCCTATAGGACAGAATAGAACTGCCCCATAGGGTTTCCAAGGAGCAACTGGTAGATTCGAACTGCCGGCCTTTTGGTTAGCAGCTGAGCTCTTAACCACTGCGCCACCAAGGCTCCACAGGGAGATATTATAAGCATATCTCAAATCTACTTGTATAACAAACATTGTCTGTAGAATAAGTATCTTGCATATTGACACTATTTCAAATATATGGTGATACTGTTGTTATTAAAAATATATTAAAACTAAATTTTTGTCGGTATTTATCAGTAAATGAATATTCCAAAAATTTGACCAGGCTTATAAGATCCTTTATGAATCAGCACCTGCTTCCTTGTCCAGCCTCATAGCTCACTGTTCATCATTTTGCTTGGTATTCCAGCCACACTGAACTAATACAGCACCCCACCTCCAGGGCCATGCATAATGCGCTCTGGCCTCCCAGTTTTTGCACAGTCTTCTATTCTCCTCGTCATCTTTTCTTCCTCACACATATTCACCTGGCTAGTTCTCACTCATCCATTACATTTCAGCACAGCCGTCACTTCTAGGAAGACGTCCTCTGCCTGAGCCTCCTCATGGCCTGTGTGCCTACCCGCTTTATATGGAGCGGTTATCATACTGTTTTGTGATTACTGGTCACTTGTCTGACTCTTCCCCTAAATGAATGTTTCTCATTTGGCTTGCATTAGAATTACTTGGGGGTCTTAAAAAAAGAAAATTCCTACCCAAGCCCTAAGGAGCCTTTTGGTGCAGTGGTTAAGCACTGGGCTGCTAACTGAAAGCTTTGTTCGAACCCACTAGCCACTCTGCAGGAGAAAGATGTGGCAGTTTCCTTTTGTAAAGATTATAGCCTTGGAAACCTTGTGGGTTCTTCTCTGTCCTGCAGGGTCACTATGAGTTGGAATCGGGTCAACGGCAACAGGTTGGTTTTTACAGGTACCCAAGCCCTGTTCCCAAAGTTTCTGGATCATTTGGTTTGGAGTGAGAAGGGTTAGACACTGGATTTTTTTTTTTAAAGTTTCCTCATTCATTATTATAGCTGCATAGTATTCCATTATGTGGATGTAGCATACTTTATCCAGTTGCTTATTTTTTTTAATAACAGCTTTATTGAGATATAATTTATATACCATACAATTCTCCCATTTAAAGTATACAATTCAATGGTTTTTAGTATATTCACAGACTTGTGCAACCATCACCACAATCAATTTTAGAAGATTTTCATCACCCTAAGAAGAAACTTATAACCATTAGCAGTCACTCTCCCATTTCTTCCCCCTCCCTCCCCCCGCCAAACCTGGCAACCACTAATGTACTCTCTGTCTCTGTAGATTTGCCTATTCTGGAGATTATATAAATGAAATCATGCAGTACGTGGCCTTTTGTGTATGTCTTCAACGTAGCACGATGTTTTCAAAGTTCGTCCATGTTATACCATGAATCAGTACTTCATTCCATTTTATGGCTGAATAGTATCCCATTATATGGATACCCCACATTTTATTTATCCATTCATCAGTTGATGTAACTGGTATTGTTTTTTTAAAGCTCCCTGGGTGATCCTGATGTGCAGTCTGGGACAAAATGGGAAGTTCCTTTGAGTCTTGTTCAGTGTTGTGTCTTGGTGCTAGTACAGTGCCTGACACAAGGTAGATAATAAACATCTGAATGAGTAAAACATTTTACTAAAAGTACAACTCCTTTTATGTTGGAATTATCAACAAAATTTATCATTAAAAAGAAGCCTTCCAAAAGTAGACTAATGGCTACAAGGGGCTGGGGGTTAGGGAAAGGTGAGGAGTAATTGTTCAATGGATACTGAATTTCTGTTTGGGATGATGAAAATGTTTTGGAAATAGATAGTGGTTATGGTTGCCCAATATTGTCAGTGTAATTAATGTCACTGAATTATACACTTAACAATGGTTAGAGTGGCAAAATTTATGTTACACATACTTTACCACCCAAAACCATAAAAACTCATTTCCGTCAAATGGATTCTGACTCATAGCGACCCTATAGGACAGAGTAGAACTGCCCCCATATGGTTTCCAAGGAGAGCCTGGTGGATTCGAACTGCTGATCTTTTGGTTAGCAGCCATAGTTATTTATCTTATTCTTTTGAAGTTGATGAAATAGTTCCTTCATCTTGGAAAAATATAGAATACTCAGTGGTAATTCCATTGTTCACATTGTTTATACCCCTGAAAGTGAATTTTCCCTAGACTTGCTTTATAACCACTTTTGCCTAAGTGTGTTTTTTTGAAAGTCAGAATATGATTGTTTCTTGATTCTGCAAGCATAGAATATGCGTGGAGTATTATTCTTAAATAATAATACTGTGTAGATTTAAAGCTGAGAAGCAAATTGCTTTCTCACAAAATTTCTTTTTGATCAAAATTATACTGCTGTCTAGATGTCTGTTTACTCACAAAATAATAGCCAAGGTAATACACCCAGTTCTCTGAGGGGATGTGGACTAGCTGGATGGCCCTGGAGAATATGCTTATCTGTGACTTCTGAGATTGTCGAGTGGACTTGAATTGAAAAGTATCTGAATATAAAGCGTAACAATCAAATTACAATGAGCAGCCCAACAAGAGAATACAGAAAATTGACAACTGTCAGTATAAAGTTTTCTATATTCTTCAGTTAAAATACTAAAATCTGTTCTTTTTTAAAATGTTGTGTGGGTCAAACACTTTCCTGAACAGAATAACACTTTTCTATGATATATTAAAATGTAGCACTATTAAAGATTCCCATGCTAGTTTTCTGTCTTGATATCAAATGCTGTAATAGTCACAAGAAATTTAAAGTTACAATTTAAGTCTAAAAAGCAAGGATTCTTCCCAGATCACTTGTGGTAGGCAGTGATCTGAAATGTTTTGAAGCAAAAACTAAATAATATGTATATATTTTTAAAATCTCACAAGCATTAAGCTTGTAGTAATTGCCTCTCTGGTATTAAAGCATGTACTGTGGTTTTCTTTTATACATTTAATAAATATTTATTGAGCACACACTATGTGCAAGGCACCAGGCTGGGTACAGAGGATATGGTGATGAATTAGATAGACATGGACCTTCTCTTCAAGGGCCTACAGTCTAGAGAGGGAGACAGACATTAAACAGTCATGCAGAGAATTCATTAATTACTGTTTTACTCATCTAGTGCTGCTATAACAGAAATACCACAAGTGGATGGTTTTAACGAAGAGAAGTTTATTTCCTCACAGTCAAAGCAGGCTAAAAGTCCAAATTCTGGGTGTCAGCTCCAGGGGAAGTCTTTCTCTCTCTGTCGGCCTTCTCATCAGTGTTCCCCTGGACTAGGAGCTTCTTGGCGCAGGGACCCCTGTCCAAAGGACGCGCTCTGCTCCTGGCACTGCTTTCTTGATGGTATGAGGTCCCCCTGTCTCACTGCTCACTTCTGTCGTTTATATCTCAAGAGATTGCCTCAGGACACAATCCAGTCTTGTAGATCAGGTCCTGCCTTACTAACACAACTGCCACCCATCCTCCCTCATTACCATCATAGAGGCAGGTTTACAACATACAGGAAAGTCACACTGTACCAGGAATCATGGCCTAGCCAAACTGATACACACATTTTTTGGGGGACATAATTCAAACCATGACAATTACAATGGGGTATGTGTCTCAAAGGGAGTGAGTTTGGATTTTAATTGATACCCTGGAGAGAAAAGTTCCATTTTTCTGTAGGTCATGATGTGGCTGCTGAAGGTCTGAGGCAGAGGAGGAAAGAGAATGTGGCTGGGGAGCCGTCAGAGGAGGAGGAGGAAATAAGCCAAGTCTTGCCCTTTTGTGGTTTTCTACAGATTGCAGGAGGTCATGTGGAACTGCGTACAAGGAGGATTTAACTCCCCTTCAGAGCTCTGGTGACGCAGGGGTTAAGAACTGTCAGCAGTTTGAATCCACCAGGCACCCCTCGGAAACCCTGTGGGGCAGTTCTGCTCTGTCCTGTTGGGTTGCTATGAGTCGCAATTGACTCGACTGCGGTGGATTTGGTTTTTGGTTCCTAGATGTTGAAATGCTCTCTCTCTGTGATGCAGCACACACTCCGATATATAAGCAGGTTTGTTTATTTGTTAATGGGAATTGAATCCAAGGTTGAGTTTTACCATCTTTGTAACTGAAACTGAATGAAATCTAACAACCTGTCCTCTAATGTAGCTATGAAGATAGCTTAAAGTAACTTGCTGCCTCCAATTCTAGTGTAACTCAGTTGTCCAGCATCTGAGATGAGGTGGGTTAGGGGTATCTGAAGGCCTGAAAGAATATAGGGAAAGCCCACTTGGGTGATTCTTACAGGCTCAGAGCTGCTTCAAGCAAATTTATGGGCATATATAGAATTAACAGAGGTTACTTTGGAGCTTATTAGAGTCAGTACAAAAACTAGTTGCTGTTGATTTGATTCCGACTCACGAAAATCCCACATGTGTTCGAGTAGAATTGTGCTCTCTAAGGTTTTCAATGGCTGATTTTTAGGAAGTAGAGTGCCAGGTCTTTCCTCTGAGTGGCCTATGGGTGGACTCAGACCTCCAACCTTTCAGTTAGCAGCCAGGAATAGAAAATCATCTTGCCTTTAAAAGTGGTGATGATAATCATAAAGAATAATAATAGTAACAATGGCCACCAGTAACTATTGAGCACTTACTGTGTGCCAGGCTAAGTGGTTTACTTACACTACCTCAGTCAATCTTCATGGAACCTCGGAGGTGGGTGTTATTATTCCAGTTTACCAATAAGAAAACTGAGACTGGGGAGCAGTTACTTACTCTTTGATTATTCAGTATCCATTTACCCTTCTGATTTCCATTTGAGAAATCACTTTTTGTCTTTTGGATACAGCCTGCTGGGACCAGAACAAGGGGCCCCATTCTCCTCAGCCCAGAGGTGGCCCCATGAGCCAGGCCAGTCAGATACCCCTTCTTGGACTCTAGGTCCAGTGCCAAGGGCCAAGGAGATTCTGCTGCTGAAGGTCCATCCTGACCAGACCATTCCTGTCTAGTCTGGTGTGGTTCTGGGTTCCCGGCCTCCAAAGCTGTGCCAGTGCCTGCTTCTCCAGCCTCCTCTCAGGTCCTTGAATGCCTGATATTTTTCCAGTATGTTTTCTTTGGCTTCATTTGCCATATTAGTTTCTGTTGTTACCACCCAAAGGACCTTGACTAACACAGGCTTAGAGAGGTTTAAGTAACTTACCATCATCACAGATTCAGCAAGTGGCAGAGCTGGGATTCAGCCAAGTCGTTCTGCCTCTGTTGCCAGGCCCTGGACCAGAGAGCCCCTCAGTGTGGTGGACCCTGGACGATGGGGAGTCAGAGGATGGATCCAGTCCTGGCAACGCCTCTACCTCTGTGTGACCTTGGGTTGCTCCCTGCCTCTTTAGAGCAGACTGGATGGAGGAGATGAAGTCTACACTCATCTAAATATTACCCAGTTTAGGAGGATTTCCTCTTCCTTGAGATTTTTGGACATACTGTGTCCCAGTTTCTAAAGGCTTTCAATTTAAGGTTTGAGATATGAGCTGAGGAATTGGTTTTCAAAGTGTCATTTCCATACTAGCAGCATTAGCATCACCTGGGAACTTGTTAGAAATGCAAATTCTCAGGCTCCACCCCTAGACCTGTTGAATCAGAAACTCTGGAGATGGGACCCAGCAGTCTGTGTTTTTACAGCCCTTCAGGTGATTATTACGTACTCTAAAATTTAAGAACCACTTGTTTACTGCCAAGTCCATTCCGACTCATGGCGACCCTATGTGTGCAAAGTAGAACTGCCCCATAGGGTTTTCAAGGCCATTTCTTTTCAGAAGCAGATCACCAGGCCTTACTTCTGAGGTACCTCTAGGTGGATTTGAACCGCCAACTTTTCAGTTAATGGCCCAGCACTTAACCATTTGCACCACCCATGGACTCCTGGGCTAAGGTAATTTCATTTTATTAAAAAAAAATTATTGTGCATAAGGTGCTATCTAGAAGCAGGGAGCCTACAAAGGTTAATTAGCCACAGTTCCTGCCCTCCAGGAACATTCAGTTCAGTTGGAGGGTGCTGTAAAGGTACGGTTATAAGGACAAGGAGGGGCACGATGCTTGTTATAAAGGCGATATTGATTGAAGCGCTCCAGGAGCACGGGAGCAATGGGGGACACTTTTGCAGAAAAGTGGACATTTGAGCTGAGTCTTGAAGGACACATAGACTTGAGAAAAGGGAAGGGAATGGAGGACTAGGTAGAAAGGACATTGCAGGCAGAGAATGTAGCATGAGCCAAGGCATAACATTTTAAGGAATGATAGACCTTCCTGTGTGATGAGGGTAAGGACTGTTTTAATGGGAAAAATGACCGGGTATGGGAATGGAAACCTGAATCCCATAATAAGCATTTAGACTTTATGCTCAGTGAACAAGGCATTATGATGGAAACTGTGCTTTAGAAAAGCGTTCTGATGATTGTAAAGAAGATTGGAGCTGGGAGTGCAGGCACACATGATGAGACTTGAACTAGGGCAGTCACAGTGCAATAGGAAACAGGAGAGACAACCTGAGAAATACCAGGAAGTTAGAATGACAGCTCGCAGCACCTGAGGGCTTTCGGGTGGAGGGAGAGTGGTTGAGAGAGAAAGTAAAGATGATTCCATGGTGAATAAAAGATCCTTTATTCAACAAATGGTATTGGTACAATCTGGCAAAAGTAGAGTTAGAGCCTTACATCACACCTTCTACCAAAGTAATTCCAAATGAATCAAAGCTTTAACATTAAAACAACTAGGAAAAAATAGAACACCACTTCAATAATAATGAAGAGGGAAAGGCCTTTCTAGATTATGATGCAAAATCCAGAAACTATAAGATTGATTTATTTGACTACATCTAATTTTTGCAGGGCCAAAAATTTTTTAACTATGTCAAAAGACAAACTTAGAAAAATAATTGTAATTCATATAACAAAATTTCATCAGTATATAATATCAATGTATAAGTATATATAATAACAATATATAAAGAGCTCCAGCGAATTAATGAGAAAGACCACTCTATAGAGGCAAAGAGTATAAACAGACAGTTCATAGAAAACATCAAACAAATGTCTCAAACATATAAAAACTTTATCTTCATTCATAAAAAGAGAAATGCAAATTAAAACTTCAATGAGATGCTATTTTTCACCTGTCAGATTGGCATATATCACAAATTGTGATAATACTCTGTTGGCAAGGTCTTGAGGAAACAGGCAATCCTATATTGTGGATGGGAGTGTAAACTTTGCCAAGGTCTGTGGAGAAGCCTTTGGCAGTATGTATCAAAATTTCAAATGCATGTACCCTTTGAACCAGCAATAACTATTCTGGGAATTTTATCCTGAAGGTATGCACATGTGCAAAATGATGTATGCACAAGATTATTTATTGCAGTCTTTGAATAAATAAAAGATTACTGGTAACCTAATGATCCATCAGTAGGGGAGTGGTTAATAAAGAATGGAGCAGTTAAAAAATCAGGCAGCTCTACATCTACTGATATGGAACAGTCTCTGAGATTTATTAAGTTAAAAAAAAACAAGGTGTAGAATACCTAGGAATGTGCTATACGTACCATATATGCCAAGGTATGTGTGGTATGCTTCCATTTGAATAAAGATATGTAATATATATTTTATATGTGCATCTATATATAGGCATATATGTATATTTATGCATACAGACACACATAAAACTGGTGTGCTGGAGCCCATTCACACTGGCTTGTGAGAGCCAATTGTGTGCATTTCTTTCTAACTCCTTGGTCGGTGACTTCACACTGGTGGTTTGAAATCAGCCATGGAAATTGGCATGTGCGACAAATCCAGGCTTTTTTAGTTTTGCTCTTGTTTTTGTTTTCAAAGAGCTGGTTGTTAAACATTTGCTAGCACCTACTGTGTATACCCAAATATAAAATATCTCTTGAAGGATACACAAGAGGTTGATAAAAGCAGATTTTCCGAGGAAGGGGAACTCTGTGGCTGGAGGTCAGATATGAGATTTAAACTGTACCTTTTGAATTTTGTTCCAAGTAAATATATCACTTATTCTGAAATAAATATGTAAAGGAAACAAAAAAGTAGCTCCACAACAAGGGTGGTAAGTTCATTCAATGTGGAAAAAACAGTCTCTTCAATAAAGTGGTACTGGAATAACTGGATCTCCACATATAAAAGAATGAAGTTGGACCCTGTCATGGATTGAATTATGTCCCCCCAAAAATGTGTAGGTCGTGATTCCCAGTATTGTATGATTGTGTACCATTTTGTAATCTGCTGTGATTTCCTTATGTGTTTTAAACTCTATCACTGTGATGAGGTTATATGTGATTTCCTTATGTGTTGTAAACTCTATCACTATGAAGAGGTTATACTGATGAGGTATACAAGATTGGATAGTGTCTTAAGCCAATCTCTTTTGAGATATAAAAGAGAGAAGTGAGCAGAGATACATGGGAACCTCATACCACCAAGAAAGCAGTGATGGGAGCAGAGCGTGTCCTTTGGACCTGAGGTTCCTTCACAGAGAAGCTCCCAGACCAAGGGAAGACTGATGACATGGACTTTGTTCCAGAACTGACGGAGAAAGCGTTCTCCTGGAGCCGAAGCTCTGAATTTGGGCCTGTAGCCTACTGGACTGTGAGAGAATAAACTTCTCTTCGTTAAAGCCATCCACTTGTGGTATTGCTGTTATAGCAGCACTAGATAACCAAGACAGACCCATAATTTACACCATATACAAAAATGAACTCAAAATGGATCAACACCTAAATGTAAGAATTAAAACCATAAAACACTTAGAACAAAGCATAGGGGTAATGGTTTGGGCCTAGTTTTTGGCAATAGATTCTTAGATAGGACACTAAAAGCATGAGCAACAAAAGACAAAATAGATAAATTGGACTTCATCAAAATTAAAAACTTTTGTGCATCAAAAGACTTTATCAACAAAGTGAAGAAACAGTGTATAGAATGGGAGAAAATATTTGGGAACCATATATCTGATTTATTCAACCATTTCAGGAAGTAGCATATGATAAAAAACTGATGGTACTAAAGAAGACGTCCAAGCTGCATCGAAAGCATTGGCAAAAAACAAGTTTCCAAGAATTAACAGAATACCAGTCGAGATATTTCCACAAATGGATACAATGCTAGAAACACTCACTCATCTATGCCAAGAAATTTGGAAGACAGCTACCTGGCCAACCAACTGGAAGAGATCCATATTGGTGCCCATTCCAAAGAAAGTTGATCCAACGCAATGCAGAAATAATCAAACAATATGATTAATATCCCATGCAAATAAAAAAGATAATTAAAGAACGGTTGCAGCAGTACATTGACAGGGAACTGCTGGAAATTGAAGCTGGATTCAGAAGAGAAGGGATATCATTGCTGATGTCAGATGGATCTTGGTTGAAAGCAGAGAGTACCAGAAAAATGTTTACCTGTGTTTTATTGACTATGCAAAGGCATTCAACTATGTGGATCATGACAAATTATGGATAACACTGTGAAGAATGGGAATTCCAGAACCCTTAATTGTGCCTATGCAGAACCTGTACTTAGACCAAGAGGCAGTCGTTTGAACAGAACAAGGGGATATTGCATGGTTTAAAATCAGGAAAGGTGTGTGTCAGGGTTGTATCATTTCACCATATTTATTCAATCTGTATGCTGAGCAAATAATCCAAGAAGCTGAACGATATGAAGAACGCAGCATCAGGATTAGAGGAAGACTCATTAACAACCTGCGTTATGCAGATGACACAACCTTGCTTGCTGGAAGTAAAGAGGACTTGAAGCACTTACTGATGAAGATCAAAGACCACAGCCTTCAGTATGGATTACACCTCAACTTGAAGAAAACAAAAATCCTCACAACTGGACCAATAAGTAACATCATGATAAATGGAGAAAAGATTGACGTTGTCAAGGATTTCATTTTACTTGGATCCATAATCACCGCCCGTGGAAGCAGCAGTCAAGAAATGAATGACATATTGCATTGGACAATCTGCTGCAAAAGACCTGTTTAAAGTGTCAAAAAGCAAAGATGTCACTTTGAGGACTGAGGTGTGCCTGACCCAAACCATGGTGTTTCCGATCGCCTCACATGCACGTGAAAGCTGGACAATGAATAAGGAAGACCGAAGATTTGATGCCTTTAAATTATGGTGTTGGCAAAGAATATTGAATATACCATGGAATTCCAGAAGAATGAACAAATCTTTCTTGGAAGAAATACAGCCAGAATACTTAGAAGGGAGGTTGGTGAGACTTCATCTCACTTACTTTGGACATATTATCAGGAGGGACCAGTCCCTGGAGAAGGACATCGTGCTTGGTAAAGTAGAGGGTCAATGAAAAAGAGGAAGACCCTCAAAGAGATGGATTGACACAGTGGCTGCAACAATGGACTCAAACATAGCAATGATTGTGAGGATGGCACAGGACTGAGCAGTGTTTCATTCTGTTGTGCATGGGGTCGCTATGAGTCAGAACTGACTCGATGACACCTAACAACAACAACAACAACAATATATCTGATAAGGGTTTACTATCCAGAATATGTAAGGAACTCCTACAATTCAACCACAAAAAAGACAAACAACCCAATCAAAAAATTGGCAAAGGACTTGAATATAAAGAAGTTAATACAAATAATCAATAAGCACATGAAAAGATGCTCAAAGTCATTAGTCATTGTTGTTGTTAGCTGCTGTGTAGTCGGCCTGACTCATGGCAATCCCATGCATCAGAACACTGTCTGGTTGTGTGGATCAGAACAACAGCAAAAAAAAAAAAAAACATGTGGATTGGACTGTTGTGATCCATTGGGTTTTCATTGGCTGATTTTCAGAAGTATATTGCCAGGCCTTTCCTCCTAGTCTGTCTTAGTCTGAAAGTTCTGCTGAAACCTGTTCAGCATCTTAGTAATACAGAAGCCTCCACACATTTTTATGATAATTCTTCTGGTAAATTTTTTGTCTTCTACTATCCCCCCCTCAATTTCTCCCCATTCTCTCCAACACTTGTTTTCTGATAATAGCCATCCTAGCGGTGGTGAAGTGAGGGTGAAGTGGGGGTAAATTGGTATCTCACTGTGTTTTTGATTTGCATTTTCCTAATGACTAATGGGGTTCATGGTGGTTCAGTGGTGGAATTCTCGCCTTCCATGCAGGAAGCCCGAGTTTGATTCCCAACCAATGCTCCTCAAGCACAGCCACCATTCGTCTGTCGCTGGAGGCTTGTGTGTTGCTATGATACTAAACAGGTTTCACATATTTTGAGGGGACCCAATTCAATCCATAACAGCTATGGTATAAACATGGCTCAGAAAAAGGACTGCATGGAGTTCTCACACAAACCTGCTAATGCATCATACTCCTGACTTGTAATTCCTGTTTTTCTAGTTTTTGAATCCTACGAGCCAAAATAGCATTCCATTTTGTTGGTTACTTTACTTCTGCATCATTTGTTCCTTGATTAAGGGCCTGGAAGTCTTTTTTGTTCTCTGGCATCCAAAGGTCTTATTTTTGTAGGTGTATTTACATAGGTATAGATAAATGTTTATATAAGGTGACTGCCTTTTCTGAACTGCAAATCAAGACACGTTTGTCTGACAAATGCTGGGGACCAGAGGGATAGGGCATTGGAATTTGGGACTCCTTTTGTAAAATATAATGTGTATTTATCTTCATTGCTAAGAACTTCACAGACTGAAACCAAACCAAACCAGTTTCTGTCAAGTCGATTCCGACTGGTGGCAACCCCATGTGTCACAGAGTAGAACTGCACTCCCATAGAGTTTTTCAAGGCTGTGACTTTTTGGCAGCAGATCACCAAGGCTTTCTTCCAAAGGTGCCTCTGGGTGAGTTCAGACTGCCAACTTTTTGCTTAGTAGTTGAGCACTTAACTATTGGTGCCACCCGGAGGCTCCTTCATAGACTGTTGTTGTGTGCTGTCGAGTTGTTTCTGACTCATAGTGACCCTATAGGACAGTGTAGAACTGCCCCATAGGGTTTCCTTTAAGGGAGCAGAGCATCACCAGGGCTTTTCTCCTGCAGAACTGCTAGTGGGTTCAAACAGCCAACTTGTGCTTAGCAGCTGAGCACTTAACTATTGCACCACCAGGCCTTCTTCCTTCACAGACTAGTTGGTGAAATAACCATATTCTAGGAGGCAAGACACTTGGGTCTTGCTCTAGCTGGTTAACTCAAGCTGAGATTTAGCAAGCCATTGGCTTCTCTGCATTGCTGTGGGTAATACAGTTTCTCCTTTCTTTTCTCAGAGGAACTGTGTGAAAATTAACCAAGTGTTAATAGATGAGAAGGGGGTGCTGGAGGAAATGAGAACCAGGTAATTGCTGGCCGGGCAGGGAGCCAGCTGGAGGAGTTTGGTGCATGTGAGTGAGACACACATAGTGATAGCTTTTCTAGGGTAGTGGTTCTAAACTTCAGCTGCACCAGAATGACCTAGAGGGCTTGTTAAAACACAGATTGCTGGACAGCGCCCCCCCACCTCCACCCCGCATAGTTTCTGATTTAGTAGGTCTGTGGTGGAATCCAAGATTCTGCATTTCTAGCAAGTTCCCAGGTGAGACTGATGTAAATGGTCCAGGGACCAGTTAAAGAATCCAAGCATTCGTTCAGTAGGCAGTGGACTGAGCCTTGACCAGCCCTGAATCCTCTCTGATTTGAGGAAGAACCAGAGAATGTTAGGCGTCATAACCCTTTATTTTGTATACCATTCCCATTTTGTAAATCACTTTAATATATTTTATTCCTCACAACAACTCTGTGAGGTAGACAGGGCAGGCATTAACCTTGACTTACCCATGGGGCAAATGGTAGAGCTGAGACAGGCATCTAGGTTTTCTTACCACAGATTTAGTGCTCCTTTAGGGGTCTCCATGCGTCACAATTGACTTGAAGGCAACTGCATTGCCTTTAAAGCTAGAAAAAAAGTTTGGAGATTATCTGCTCGGATAACTTCAAAGTTTGTCTAAAATTGAACAAGTTTCACATAACAATATTTACCTTTACTGTTCTTTCTTATTCTATTCTATATCTTCTTAAAATGAACTTTTAATTTTAGATTTACAGAAAAGTTGCAAAGGTAGTATGGAGTTCCCATTTATCCCATACTCAGTTTCCCCTATTATTAATATCTTACGCTAGTATGGTACATTTATCGCAGTTGATGAACCAACCTTGATACATTATTATTAACTAAAATCTGTATCAGATTTCCTTAGTTTTAACCTGATGTCCCTTTTCTGTTTCAGAATCCCATTCAAAACACATTACATCTAGTTGTCATGTTTCCTTAGGCTTCTCTTGGCTGTGACAGTTCCTTAGACGGCTTGCTTTTGAGGACCTTGATGATTTTGAGGAGTATTGTCAGGCACCTAACAACAACAACAACTGGTCAGATATTTTGTAGAATGCCTTTCAGTTAGGATTTGTCTGATGTTTTTTCCATGATTAGATTGAGATTATGGGTTTGTGGATGAAGATACAGAGGTAAAGGGTCATTCTCATCACAGCATATCAAGAGTATATACCATCAGTATACTATCAACATGACCTGTAGCTGTTGATGTGAACCTTGACCACTTGGCTGAATGAGTGTTTGTCAAGTTTCTCCACTATAAAATGACTCTTTTTTTCTCCCTTTCCCCTCTTTCCGTAGTGGAAGGAAGTCACTATGCACAGCCATACTTAAGGAGTGGGGAGTTAAGCTCTACCTCCTTGAGGGCAAACTATCTACATAAATTATTGGGAATTCTTCTGTACAAGAGATTTGGTTATTCTCCCCCATTTGTTTATTCTATTATTTATATCAGTATGGACTCATGGATATTTATTTTATACTCTAAGTAATAGTCCAATACTACTTTATTGATTTTTTTGCTCAAATTGTTCCAGCTTTGGCCATTGGGAGCTCTTTCAGATGGCTCCTGTGTCCCTTTGACATATCCCTGTCATTGTGATTTTTCTGAGCACATCCTCTGTGGCGCAAGATTTTTCCAGGCTCATCTTGTATATTCTCTGCACCAGTCCTAGAATTATTTTGCTTTTAATGCTGATCTTGATCCACTAAATTGATTTCACCACCCACTACATTGGTCACAGTTTGGACACCACTGACCCAGTTCCACCCCTCACATGTTAAAGAAATAGTCACCTTGAAAGGGGAAATGGTTTACTCCAGGTCACGCCTGCCTAGCATCAAAGCCAGGACCGGGACCTAGCCCTCTGAACTTCTAGTCCTGTGCCCTTTCTACTGTTTCATGCTGGCAAACCCGATCATTCAGAATCTAGCTCAGCATATTCACCATCTAACACCAGCCCTTGTGCTTAGGCAATCAGATGTGAACTCAAATGGATGTTTTACTGCCTACCCAGGACAGGGATATCAACAAAAAGCGGCAAAGGGTACTGGCCACATTCCCTGTGGAGGCTGCCATAGAGGACTGTGTCATCCAGTCATAGTGGGGTTTCATAATGGTGAATGAGTTACAAAGCTATGGAATGAGGCTGCTGACGTCAGCACTTTGCGACTGAAGTTTACCCATATTTGGCCTGTTTGTGTGGAAACGGGAGCAGAAGGGAGGCTGTTAGAATGTTCACATGGGTTCTGCCCGTTTCTATGAGGGAAGGCAGAAAGAAGTGAATTTAAGCAGCAAAACCCCCAGACTTCACTTCATTCTGTGAACTCCCAAGATCCACAAAGACTGAGCTAAAGAGACAGGTTTTGATGTTCTAGAGCTCCAGACAACCTGGTATTAGTACCTGGTATAAATAATCAATTACATCAAGAAGCTCATTTTCCTTTGTGAGAGAATATAATTCCATTAATCATCAAAAGGTTCCTAAGATGCAGGGACTAATAAAGAATAGATGTATTTTATATTCATTTCTCAGAATGTTTCATTTCAAAAGATTTGTAAAAATATTTTTATAATTGAGAGTGGGAGCTCTGGCTAAAGAATTATTCCTGTGAAGGGCTTTAAAGGAATAAGGCCACAGTGATATATTAGGACGTGTGTTTCAAAGTGATAGAAACCGAACCAACCAGCTTATGGAAAATTTATTGGCTTATGTACCTAAAAAGTCCAAGGGTTGGACTAGCTTCAGGCATTTGTGGACCTAGGAGCTCAAATCATGTCATCAGGACCCCATTGTCTTGCCGTCGCTTAGCCTGTTTTCATATGGCTTCATTCTCAGTTAGGCTTTCTCCGTGCAAGTGCCTGTTAGCAGTTACAGGCTTATTTCCTAAATGCTGTTAGGAATGCTCTATTAGTTCTACAGATGCTTGTTGGCTGTCATTGATTGTCCTTGCCTGAACCAGTCATTAGGGCCAGAAGCCTCAGGGCTCTCTTTGGCCACAGCTGGGCCAGGTATTCCCTTTGGAGCTAAGGGTAAGGATCTTTACTCAGAGGAAGATGAAGGTGCTGATACTATAAGGGGGGTTTCTGGGCCAGCGAAAATAATGGATATATGTCCTCTACAGTGTTGTGAATACTAGGTGAATGCTTGATGAATAAGTAAATGCCCAACTCTGATGCTATCCGTTGCTGTTGTTAGGTGCTGTTCAATTGGTTCTGACTCATAACGACCCTATAGGACAAAGTAGAACTGCCCCATAGGGTTTCCTAGGCTGTAATTTTTTTTTTTTTAATGATTACTATAATATTTGTTATTATTTTTTTTATTGTGCTTTAGGTGAAAGTTTACAGCTCAAGTTAATTTCTCGTTCAAAAACTTGTACGCATACTGTTTTGTGACATTGGTTGCAATCCCTACAATGTGACAGCACACTCCTCCTTTCCACCCTGGGTTCCCTGTGTCCATTTGTCTAGCTCCTGTCCCTTCCTGCCTTCTCGTCCTGCTTTTGGACAGGAGCTGCCCATTTGGTCTCATATATTTGATTGAACTAAGAAGCATGTTATTCATGTGTATTATTTTGTATTTTATAGGCCTGTCTAGTCTTTGAAAAGTGGGCTTCAGGAAAGGTTTCAGTTCTGGGTTGCCAGAGCTTCTGGGGGCCATAGTTTTGGGGTTTCCTCCCTTTCTTCTTTTTTGATATATGCGTTTATTGCTATAAATTTACCTCTAAACACTGCTTTTGCTGTGTCCCAAACGTTTTGGTAAGATGTGTTTTCATTCTCATTTGATTCTATGAATTTCTTTATTCCATCCTTGATTTCTTCTATAACCAGTAGTTTTTAAGCAAGGTGTTGTTCAGTTTCCGTGTATTTGATTTTTTTCCCTGGCTGTTTCTCTTATTGTTATGTTATTGTTATTGTTATTATTCTGTTAATGTTATGGCATTATGATCAGAGAAGATACTTTGTATTATCTTGATGTTGAATTCTGTTATGGCTTGCTTTGTGGCCTAAAATGCGGTCTGTCTATTCTGGAGAATGTTCCATGTGCGTTAGAAAAGAATGTATACTTAGCTTCTGTTGGGTGAAGTGTTCTATATATGTCTATGAGGTCACGTTTGTTGATGGTGGCATTTAGATCTCCATATCTTTATTTTTTTTCCAGATATTCTGTCCTTCACTGAAAATGGTGTGTTGAAGTCTCCTACTATTATTATGGAGCTGTCTATTTCTCTTTTCAATGCTGTTAGAGTTTGTTTTATGTATTTTGGAGCCCTGTCATTGGGTGCATATATATTTATTATGGTTATGTCTTCCTGATGTATTGACCATTTAATCATTATATAGTGTTCCTTATCCTTTATGGTGGATTTTGCTTAAAGGCTATTTTATCAGAGATTAGTATTGCCACTCGTGCTCTTTTTTGGTTGTTGTTTGCTTAATATATTTTTTCCATACAATGAGTTTTAGTTTGTTTGTGTCTTTGTGTCTGAGGTGTGTCTCTTATAGATAGTATATAGACGGATCATATTTTTTGTATCCATTATGCCACTGTCTGTTTCTTTAGTGGTGCATTTAGGCCATTTACATTCAGTGTAATTATGGATAGGTATGAGTTTACTGCTGTCATTTTGATGTATTTTGTGTGTGTGTGTGTGTGGTGTTGACAGTTTCTTTGTTCTGCTTAATTTTCTGTGCTGAGTTCTTTTTCATTATGTATTTTCTTTTCATCTCTTTCATTACTGTTGATTTTGTGTTTGTTGAGTCTTTATGTTTTTCTTCTTTTTTATTTTGATGGGTAGGTTTGTTAGCTTCCTTTGTGATTACCTTGAAATGTACCTTTATTTTTCTAAGTTTAAACCAGTTTTTTATTTCTTGATATCACCTTAACTTCCTCTCCATATGGAAGTTCTATGACTGTTTATTCCTTCTTTTTTGTTTTGACGTTGTCATTGTTTACATATTGACATCTCTGATTCCCTATTTTCAGTCTTTTAGCTTTGATTTGTTTTTGTAAATTCCCCGTCTGGGTTGATAACTGGTTGATCTGTCCTGTGTCCTAGTCTTGGATTGTTGTCTGATGTTGTTGACTCTCTAATGGGAGGACTCCCTTTAATATTTCTTATAATTTTGGTCTGGTTTTTACAAATTCCCTTAATTTCTGTTTATCTGGAAATTGCCTAATTTCGCTATCGTGTTTGAGAGATAATTTTGCTGGATATATAATTCTTGGCTGGCAATTTTTTTCCTTCAAGGCTTTATATATGTCATCCCATTGCCTTCTTGCCTACATGGTTTCTGCCAAGTAGTTAGAGTTTAGTCTTATTGACTCTCCTTTGTAGGTGACTTTGTTTATCCTTAGTGGCTCTCAAGATTCTTTTTTTGTCCTTGGTTTTGGCAAGTTTGATTATGATCTGTGTTGGTGACTTTTTTGGGGGGTCTACCCCATATGGGATTTGTTAAGCTTCTTGGATAGATATCTTTCATGATATTAGGGAAGTTTTCTGCTAGCAAATCTTCAACAATTCTATGTTTTTTGTTATCTGCCCCCATCTTAGGCTGGGTTCTCTAGAGAAGCAAAACCAGTAAAGCATACAAATATATATACAGAGAGAGATTTATATCAAGGAAGCAGCTCACATGATTGTAGAGGCTAGAACGTCCCAAGTCTGTGGATCAGGGTAGAGGCCTCTCCCAAGTTACGCAGCTGCAGAAGCTGGCGAGCTCAAGATTTGCAGGTTGGAGAGCAGGGCTCCCGCTTACAGGCTGTGAAGGTTGACGAATTCCAAGATCAGCAGGCAAGACCACAAGGTTTCTCCTGATTCACATAGCTGCAGAGGCTGGCTAACCCAAGATCGGCAGGTCAGAGAGTAGGGCTCCACCACACAGGCTGTGAAGATTGACGAATCCCAAGTTCGGCAAATAAGGTGACAGCTCAAGTCCCAAGAACTGGAGATGAAATGACAGGAGGCAGCCACAGGATCCAGAGTGAGCAAAAAGCTAAAATGTCTGCTTGTATTCAGATGCAGCCCCCACCCCCAAGGAGTCTCCCTTTCATCTGATTGGCTACTCACAGTATATTCAATCATGGGAGTGATGACGTTAAAACACTGAGAATCATGGACCAGCCAAGCTGACACACAATCTTAACCATCACACCCTCCTGTTCTGGAATCTTGATCACTCGTAGGTTTTTTCTCTTGATAGTATCTCATATAATTCTTAGGCTTTCTTCCCTTTTTTTTTTCTTATTCTTTTTTTCTGATTTTTCCTCAAACAAATTGGTGTCAAGGGATTTATTTTCAATCTCACTAATACTGACTTTCTTTGTCTCAATTCTGCTCCTATGACCTTCTATTGAGTTGTCAAATTCCAAAATTTTGTTGTTAATCTTTTGAATTTCTAGTTGCTGTCTCTGTATGGTTTCTAGCAGCCTGTTTATTCTTTCATTTTGTTCTTGTATTGTTTTCACGAATTCTTCTGTTGCTTTGTCTGCGTGTTCCTTGGTTTGTTCTGAGTTTCACCTTATCTCCTTCCTGACTTTGGAAAACTCTGTATATTAGTCTTTTGAATTATTTCTCAGGTAATTCCATTGCTTTATCTTTTTCTGGAAGGTTTTCTGGTTCTTTACTTTGGTCACTTGCTGGAGCCATCTTTTTTATATGATTTGATATTGACTGTTGTCTCCGAGGCATCAATAAGTTATTATATTTGTTTATTGTATTTTTGTTTACTGCTTCCTGTATTTTTGTTGTGTTTTGTTTTGATATGGCCAAGTAGGCTAGGCATGTGAGCTGCTTTGGTTGCTGGCATTGTTGAAGCTCTCACATCCTGTCTCCAGGTGATCAAAGCAGCTAGCAGATGTGTGAGCCCAGGAGTCTATTCACTGTTCTTGTGGGGGTGCAGTTATTCAGGGCACAGGTGTCCGGGTTGTCGGTCACCGAGTGTGTGGTGTAGACTCTCCCCTACAGTCTTAGGTGGACAAGGCTGTGTAGGGGTGTTCGGAGCAGGCACAGGTCTCTGGTTGCAGTAGGGGCCGATGGGTGGGTCAAGGCAGCGGGCTGATGGCTTCCCCCGGGTGCCTGGATAGAGGGCATGTCCTCTAGAGAATATAGGGGGGTGGGTAGTACAGCTGGTCCTTGGGTGCCTGATGCCATTGGCTGGAGGGGTTAGGAGGCACCACTTATTCTCAGACCCCTGTCGTGGACAGCTAGATGGAGTGGGTGGTACTACTGGCCCTCAGGCCCCTGGTGTGGGTGGGTGAGTGAGGCCCCTTCTTAGGGGGCAGGGCAGTGTTGAATGTCACAAAACTGTAGCCCCCCCTTGACTGCTGCAGGTGAAAATGGGCTTCAGGTGTATGCCCTACTGTTTTATGCTAAGGAGGGCATGCAGTGTTGAATTGGCCCACGAGGGACTGGGCGGGGGTGAGGGGTGCTGCAAGTCCGTGGACCCCATACACCAGTGGCTGGGTGAAAGGGCAGGGCTTGTCCACCAGCACTGAGTTCTCGGTTTAGGGGGCCTGATGATGTTGAATGCCATGGGACTGGTGTTGGAGCAAGGTGGGGGTGGGTGAGGGGAAAGAAGTGCTTCTCTGCCGTGAAGCTGTGGGAGGGTGGTGGTGGTGAGAGGTTATTTTGCTAGCACGCGGGAGGTTGAGAGCTTGCACTTTGCTTTGCAGGTCTTGTCGCTCCTGTTTGGTTCTGGAGATGTGTGCAGATTCACTGTTGCTTGGCTGCACCAGATGTGGTGGCTTCGGCTTGGGTTGTTGCTGCTTGCTTCAGCCCGTGTGTGCTGTGCAGACTCAGCTAGCAGGGCACCAGCGAATCCATGATTTGTAGTTCCCAGTTTCTGCTGCTTTTGAATTGTCTCTCCTTCCACCTGCTGCTCAGTCAGATTCTTCAGCTTTGTCTTTGATGATTAGGGTTCCTAGATTGTCATATATATTTGATTCACTTGTTTTTCGTTGTAAGAGGGACGACAGGAAGCTTCTGACTATTCTGCCATCTTGACCCTGCTCGGCTGTAATTTTTATGGGCGGAGATCGTCGAGTCTTTCTTCTGCCGAGTTGCTGGTGGATTCGAACTGCCAACCTTCTGGTTAGCAGCCAAACACTTAACTATGGTGCCACCAGGGCTCCTTAGGTTTGTTTATTCGGTCCCTTACCATGCTGCTCATTTATTTTGCAGACTTGTGAGTTTTTCTACAGAGATGTCCTAGTCACTGCTTGATTAATGTACTATCCTGAACGCTAGCTCTTATTAGGTCCTCAGCAAATGCTGCTTCTTGCTGTTCCTACTGCCAAATTCAAAGCTAATTTCAGTCTTGGCTAGGTGATGGTGATCCTCTCTTCTCTAAGCCACCCTCTTTAATCAGGTCATTGTTTGACAATACGATTGGTTCTGGCAGGATGGCCAGCATAGATGTTAACAAATCTGTTTTCCTTTAGGGGACAATCTTCCTTTTTTTCCCTGAATGTCATGCAATTCAGATCATTAGTGGTTAATTCTAATCTTTTCTTCTATAGAGAGAGAGAGAGAGAGGAATATGTGTGTGTATATATGTGTGCGTATATACATAAGCCCTGATAGCGCAGTGGTTAAGAGCTTGGCTGCTAACGAAAAGGTTGGCAGTTCGAATCCACCATCTGCTCCCTGCAAACCCTATGAAGGCAGTTCTACTCTGTCCCGTAGGGTTGCTATGAGTCGGAATCGACTCAACAGCAACGAGTTTGGTATATATATTTTATTACTAGATGAGCCATGAATTATTAGTTCCAGGTTTAAATAAATTTTATTTGAAAAATTTGATTATTCAATTCCCTTGCTTTTTTTCTTTGTTGCTACCTGCCTTCTAAAAATTCCACTGCTCATTATCACCTTTGCCTGGAGGTGGACTAGGTAAGATCAGGGATGTAATTAAAATCTTGACATCATTCCATCTTTTTTCCTAGTTTTTTTTGGAGAGGTTGCCTACTTGACAGGAATCCCTGGGTGGCACAAATGGCTAAGTGTTTGATTACTAGCCAAAAGATTGGTGTTTTGAGCCCACCTGAAGGCACCGTGGAAGACAGGCTTGGCAATCTGCTTCTGAAAGGCCACAGCCTTGAAAACGCTATGGAGCAGTTCCATGAGTCAGAATCGACTCGACAGCAACTAACAACAGCAATCTACCTGATGTTTTTCTGTGCAAAGCTAGTTTTGGGCGTTGACTAACATGAACTGTGGTTGATGATCTGTGAATTTCACTTTCATCAGCCTTTGGATGTCTGTCTCCTTTTACAACAGGAAGTTCACAGTTGGCTGTAAAGTCACCCTTCTTTGGTAGTTACCTAGATTTGAGGTCTTCTTCTCCTGCCTTTATATTGAGTCTTGCCAGATCAAGGAAAAAATGAATTAATGCCAAGTTCAGAAGAAGGTAAGTGTTAGGGTCTGTTCATCAGTCTCAGAGTGCCTTTATCTCTATATATCACAGCCGAATAGAAAGGATTTTTAAGAATCTGCCTCCATTAGCACAGATGAGTTTACCATAAATTGATTTTGTTGGCCAGTTTCTGTCTGTGTTTGAAATACTGCTTGACTAGTTCAAGGCCATCAATTTTTTTTTTTCCAAAGTATAGGGGCTGTGGTCAAGATTCACAAAAACCATTTTGATTAGATTTCTCATTCATTTACTCACCACACAAGCAGGACATGCTTTTGTATTATGAGAATATTTTTAGAAGACTAATAGGGTGGAAGAATTTGTGTTTCATTTCTTTGGTTTCCCTCTGTTCAGACACCTGCATTTGCCATTAATTACTACTCCCATGGCTCGCTCTCTGTCTGCTGTGCAGTGTTTTAAAATAATATTGGGAGGAAAGCTGGGTGCTGTGGCACATATCTATGTTGGAATAAATGGCTAGGTTTTTTTTTCTTTTTTTCTTTTTTGGGTATCGCGACAAGTTTCATTTAAGAGTAATAGCTGTTCTGGTACCATTTTAAAGAAGCGCTTTTGCTTTTCATCATTCTCTCTAATCTCTGTCTACTCCCAACACCTGTTCTCGTCTGGGCACCTCAATTTTTTTCTTAATCAAAACATTTTGAATACCATTTGTGACTCCTGCATTGTTTCAGAAATAGTAAATTGCTTTCTCCAAGATTTCTTTTCACTAGTAGGCTTTAGGGTCAAACCAGTGCAAATCAATTGAGTTTTGCAAGTGACTGATAATCTCCATGACATTTGAAAACATTTATTCATGAAAGGTATTTTTAAAGGAATTTATTCTCTTTTGAAGGTTTGTTGTTGTTAGCTGCCATTGAGTTGGCCCCTGACGTATGACGACTCCACGCACAATGGAACGAAATACTGCCTGATCCTGTGCCATCCGCATAATTGGATATGGATCAGTTGTGGTCCATGGGGTTTTCATTGGCTGATTTTTTTTTTAATTGTACTTTAGATGAAGGTTTACAGAGCAAATTAGTTTCTCATTAAACAATTAATACATATACTGTTTCATGACATTGGTTGCTAACCCCATGACATGTCAATATTCTTCCCTTCTTGACCTTGGGTTCCCCATTACCAGCTTTCCTGTCCTCTCCTGCCTTCTCGTCCTTGCCCCTGGGCTGGTGTGCCCCTTTAGTCTTGTTTCATTTTATGGGCTTGTCTAATCTTTGGCTGAAGGGTGAACCTCAGGAGTGACTTCAGTACTGAGTTAAAAGCTGTCCGGTGGCCATAATCTTGGGGTTTCTCCAGCCTGTTAGACCAGTAAGTCTGATCTTTTCTTGTGAGTTAGAATTTTGTTCTACATTTATCTCCAGCTCTATCCAGGACCTTCTGTCGTGATTCCTGTCAGAGCAGTCAGTGGAGGTAGCCGGGCACCATCTAGTTGTGCTGAACTCAGTCTGGTGGAGGCTATGGTAGTTGTGGTCCAGTAGTCTTTTGGACTAATCTTTCCCTTGTGTCTTTGATTTTCTTCATTCTCCCTTTCTGTGGACGGGAGACCATCATTGTCTGATTTTTTGGAAACAGATTGTCAGACCTTTCTTCATAGTCTGTCTTAGTCTGGAAGCTCCACTGAAATCTGTTCAACATCATCCAATAGCATGCATGCCTCCACTGATGGATGAGTGGTGGCTGAACATGAGGTGCATTTACCAGGAATTGAAGCCGGGGCTCCCCCATGGAAGGCAAGAATTCTATCACTGAACCACCACTGCCTCCTTTGGAAGTTTAGCCTATTGCTTTTCTTTTCTTTTAGGTAAACTTTCAATTGAAGTATAACATACATGCAGAAAAGTACACAAAACATAAATGTGTATAGTTTAATGAGATTTTGTAAGATGAACACATCTGTGTAACCAGCATCCAGATCAAGAAACAGAACATTAACAGCTCCTCAGACGCCTCTTTCCTATACTTTCTAGTCCCTATTTACCCACAAAGGCTAACACTCACGCTGATTTGTTAACACCATCGAATTAGCTTTGCCTGTTTACCATTTATGTAAATGGAATTGTACAGACTCTTTGGGTCTGTGAGATTCACTCATATTTTGATGTGTAGTTGTAGCTTGTTCATTTCCTTTGTTGTTGGAGTTCTATTGTATGAATATACCACAATTTATTAATCCACTCTACTATTATATCATTTGGATACACATGTACACACAAACATTTTTCTTTTCCCATTTTGGGCTGTTAACAATTAGTACTGCTGTGAACAATTTTTGTACATAGCCTTTGGTGAACACACAGGTAAATTTTTATTGAATATATACCTAGGAGTAGAATTGCTGTGTGTTAGGGTTGCTACATGTTTAACTTCAGTTGTTTCCCTAAACAGTTTTCAAAAATAGTTTTACCAATTTACGTTTCTTCCAGTAGTCTCTGAGAGATCTGGTCGCTCTACATCCACGCTTAATATTTTCTGTTTTTATAAATTTTTTTTTTTATTTTAGTCATTCAGGTGGATGTTTAATGGTATCTCATTGTGATTTTAAATTGCATTTCCTTTCCTTGATTATTAAACAAGTTGATTATCTTTTCATGGGCTTATTGGACATTATTAGTACACTGCTTTTTAAAAAAAATACTTTCATCTTAGTTATGTTCTTTGTTCATATAAATCACAGCCAGGATTTTAGTGTTAAAAACAAACAAACATCAAGGAAGAAACTTAAGAGGAAGGATTTCTCAGTATTTATTCATTTGTGATGTGAACTTCTAGGCTGGAGAATAAGTCTCCAGATCTTTATTTTGTGTTATGCCTACCACTAGGCTTACAACATTCTTTGAGAAGTTTAAGGACACATCCAAAAAAAACAAAATTGAAACCCACTGATGCTGAGTCAATTCCCACTCTTAGTGACCCTATAAGACAGAGTAGAACTGCTCCATAGGGTTTCCAAGGCTGAAATCTTTACAGAAGCAGACTGCTGTAAAATCTTTTTGCCACGGAGCAGCTGGTGGATTTGAACTGCCCACCTTTTGGTTAGCAGCTGAGTGCTTAACCACAATGCCACTAGGGCTCCATTGAGGACATATAGCAAGTAGAAATTAACAGTTTTTCTAATACAGTCTTTCATCCCACATTACTTGAGAGAATGTGCTGGATGTTCTCATAGGAGATGATGAGATGAAGAATATAGTGTTGACCTTCAAGAAGATCATATGGTATACATGACATACTGTCATGGAGCTTTATAAATGTGCCCTGAACACCCCGAGGAAGGAGACCTTAAGTGCTTTGAGAGGATTATAGGGGCATTTCATAAACATAGTAGCCTTTGAACTGTGCCAACAACAATGACAACAACGAATTGTTGAATGGAGGCAGAAGGAATGGCATTTCAAGCTAAGATGAAAAGAAGTTCCAAAAATGTGGCCCATTTGGGGAATAGCAAATAGCTCAGAGTGGCTGGATAATAGAATATGCAGAGAGATATAAGAGAAGAGCAATATACTGGAAAGTTGAAGGGAGTGAAATTTTTTTCATATTCAAAGAAAGACTATCAATAAGAAAAAGACCAAAAACTCATTAGAAACATGGATAAGAGATATGAACAGATAAATCACGCAAAAGATAAAACAAGTCTTCAGCATATAAAGTGAAGATGAAAATAATTCATAATAAAATGCAAATTAAAAAAATGGAGATATCATTTTCTGCTGTCCTATTGGCTGAGATTTAATAAAAAATGTTTGACTAGAGATTGTAGTGTCAAGTGTGTGAAGAAATAGTCTCCATCATTTATGGTTGGCAGGAGAGTAAATTGCTTAAGTCTCTGTGGAGGCAATCTGGCATACTTTTTCAAAATTGAAAATGTTCATGCCTTTTGACCTAGCAGTTCTCCTTTTAGAAATGTAACTCACAAAAAGGCTTACATATATACAAAAGATCTAACAGCAAAAGGTTGGAAATAACCTAAATGTGCATCAGTGGGGGACTGTTAAGTATATTATAGTCCATCCATTTGGTGACTTCCCATCCAGCCAATGAAAAGAATGAGGCACCTCCCTCTGTATTGATATATCTATATGGAACAGTATCCAAGATATATTGTTAAATGGAAAGAAAAAAGAAGATGCAAAACAGTGTGTAGTATGATAGCATTTATGTAAATATTATGGATGTGGGGACAACACACGCATTTGAAAAGATAAATATGAAATTGATTACATTGGTTGCTTCCTGAGAGGAGAATTTACTGTGAGCTCTTTTGTAACTTTTTAATTTAGAACCTTGTGAATGTGTTACCTATTCAAAATAAATAAAAATTCCCTGCCTTATCCCCAAGGAACAAGATCGTGGAGAATTTGGAAATGCATTCTAACGATTGTAAGTTTAGTTAATATTTGTGTACTCAGCTGTTCATTCCAGATTACAGCTGGGTTTCAAACACTCTATCACTTGGTGAAGAAAATTGGAATTCATTATGGAGAGTTTATTAAAGTTATTAATAAAAGATTATTAAAGGCCTGATAATTTTTTGCTTAGAGCAGCCTGTGGATTTGTTGGTCTTTGGGGTCTAGAACTATCATCCTCGTTTTTTATCGGCAGGAAGGAATGCATTGAGTTTTTTTCTCATAAACCTCAGACTGATGATGGTGAATTTTTTCTTTTTGTGTCTGTTTTGACACGATCTCTGCAAAGACCAGGAAGGTGTGCCCAACATGAGTGAATTAATGGGGCTACTATAGGATCCGTTCCCTTTCTTTCAGATTATTAAATTTCACTCTTATCAACAGCAAAGGGCCTACTCAAGTAGAGATTGGAAGTTTAGGATTTGATTTGAATAGTAGTTGTATATACTCAATTTTATTTGACCTTCACAGCACTGGGTTGCGTGGGTAGGACATGACTGATTCCAGTTATACAGATGAGCAGTTAAAATCTCATGAGTGTGAAGGGACATGCCCAAGATTTTACCACTTTAGGTGGTGTAGCAGACAGTGAACCCAAGAATTGTGTTATGTAGCAATTCAGTAGGACAAAGAGAACCCATTTTTAAAAAAGATTAAAAAAATCAATTTTCACAGACAAAAGGAACTCTATGAAAAGAAAGTTATGATTGAAGGGTAAAAGAGGTTTGTTTTATTTGTTTTTTTATAAGCTGGATTTTCTCTTAAAGGTACAAAACAGTATATATCTCCATGAAAAAAACTCAGAATTTTATTTTTCAAATGAAATTACACAAGTAGCTAAAAGATAGATGGAAAAACCATAAGATGTAGAAAAGGGCAAGATTCACAAGGAAGAATACAAAGAATCCAAACGTTCTAAGTCTGAGAGTGAGACCAACTTTATAAATATAATAGAACCTTTTTTTAGAAACATATGCATCATGTGTATAAGGCAAAGATAAAAGGAAGATGCCCCGTTTAATATTTGAGAAGACATGAAAAAGGCAGTAGGTATTCTAGTACTTTACTCTTCAGTTCTTCATAACGACAAATATATGGAATGGACAGGTGGGAAATAAAGCCATAGTAGAGAAAACTGATGAAGGATAATTTTTCAAAAAAAAAAAAAAAATAGCCACATTCTAATCTGAGTAGCCAGATGCCTTAGTGGATAAAATAATCTATCCACTGGCATCTTGTGCAGATGTAGAAATAACTCAGAGGAACATAAAAGGACTGGGTAACTGAGAGGCTGGGCCACGGATCACCCGGGGACAAGATTACAGTATTTCAGCTACACAGTAGCCATATTAAAGCCTTCATATGACTAAATGAATCACATGACTGAGGGGGTCACATGTTTAAGTGGGTTCATGAATGGTAGAAGTTAGCACTGAGATCACATCAGATATTGTCTGTGGGTTACTGTCACCCTACGAGGAATCAGTATTTTCCATGAAGATTGACCCAGGGCCTGGTGGAATGGAATATATTAGTTTCCTAGGGCTGCCGTAACAAATTACCAAAAATTACCACAAACTGGATATCTTAAACAATAGAAATCTATTCTATCACAGTTCTGTAGACTAGAAGTTTGAAATCAAGGTGTTAGCAAGGCCATGCTCCTTCTAAAGACTTGAGGGAAGAATCTTACCTTGCCTTTTCCTATCTTCTGGTGTTTGGTGGGGGTATGTTGTTATTGTTAGGTGCTGTCAAGTCTGTTCCAACTCATGGTCACCTTATGTACAACAGAACGAAGGCTGCCTGATCCTGCATCATCCTCACAATTGTTGTTATGTTTGAGCCCATTGTTGTGGCCACTGTGTCAATACATCTCATTGAGGGTCTTCCTCTTTTTCCCTGACCCTCTACTTTACCAAGCATGATGTCCTTCTCCAGGGACTGGTCCCTTCAGGTAACATGGCCAAAGTACACAAGAGGAAGTCTCACAATCCTCCATTCTAAGGAGCATTCTATCTGTACTTCTTCCAAGACATATTTGTTCATTCTTCTGGCAGTCCATGGTATACTCGGTATTCCTCCTGAGCACCGTAATTCAAATGCATCAATTCTTCGGTCTTCCTTATTCATTGTACAGCTTTCACATGCATATGAGGTGATTGAAAATACTATGGCTTGGGTCAGGCACACCTTAGTCCTCAAAGTGACACTTCAAAGAGATCTTTTGCAGCACTTTGCCCGGTCCAATACGTCATTTGATCTCTTGACTGCTGCTTCCCTGGGCTTTGATTGTGGATCCAAATAAAATGAAATATTTGACAACTTCAATATTTTCTCTGTTTATCATGATGTTGCTTATTGGTCCAGTTGTGAGCATTTTCTTTTTCTTTATGTTGAAGTATAATCTATACTGAAGGCTGTAGTCTTTGATCTTCATCAGTAAGTGCTTCAAGTCCTCTTCACTTTCAGCAAGCAAAGTTGTGTCATCTGCATATCACAGGTTTTTAATGAGACTTCCTCCAATACTGATGTTGCATTCTTCTGCATATAGTCCAACTTGCTCAGCATACAGATTGAATAAGTATGCTGAAAGGATACAACCCTGATACATACCTTTCTTGACTTTAAACCACACAGTATCCCCTTGTTCTGTTTGAACAACTTGCTTCTTGATCTGTGTACAGGTTTCTCATGAGCACAATTAAGTGTTCTAGAATGACCATTTTTTGTGATGTTATCCATAATTTGTTATGATCTACACAGTCAAATGCCTTTGCATAGTCAATAAAACACAGGTAAACATCTTTCTGATATTCTCTGCTTTCAGCCAAGATCCAAATGACATCAGCAATGATATCCCTCGTTCCACGTCCTCTTCCGAGTCTGGCTTGCATTTCTGGCGGTTCCCTGTCAATGTACTGCTGCAACTGTTTTTCAATAATCTTCAGCAAAATTTTACTTGCGTGTGATATTAATGGTATTGTTCGATAATCTCCACATTCCATTGGATCATCTTTCTTTGGAATGGGCACGAATATGGATCTCTTCCAGTTGGTTGGCCAGGTAGCTGTCTTCCAAATTTCTTGGCATAGATGAGTGAGCACTTTCAGCATTGCATCCATTTGCTGAAGCATTTCAATTGGTATTCTATCAGTTATGGAGCCTTGTTTTTCAGCAATGCCTTCAGTGCAGCTTGGACTTCCTCCTTCAATACCATCAGTTCTTGATCATATGCTACCTGATGAAGTGGTTGAACATTGACCATTTCTTTTTGGTAAGGTAACTCTGTATTCCTGCCATCTTTTAATGCTTCCTGTATCATTCAATATTTTGACCACAGAATTCTTCAGTATTGCAACTTGAGATTTGAATTTTTTCTTCAGTTCTTTCAGCCTGAGAAATGTTGAGTGTGTTCTTCCATTTTGGTGTTCTAACTCCAGGTCTTTGAACTTTTCTTATATTACTTTACCTTGTCTTCTCGAGCTGCCCTCTGAAATCTTCTGTTCAGCTCTTTTACTTCATCATTTTTTCCATTTGCCTTAGCTACCCCACCTTCAAGAGCAAGTTTCAGAATCTCTTAGACATCAATTTTGGTCTTGTCTTTCTTTCCTGTCTTTTTAATGACATTTTGCTTTCTTTATGCATGATGTCCTTGATGTCATTCCACAACTTGTCTGGTCTTCAGTCATTAGCATTCAGTGTGTCAAATCTATTCTTGCGATGGTCTCTAAATTCAGGTGTGATATACTCAGGATCATACTTTGGTTCTTGTGGATTTGTTTTAATTTTCTTCAGCTTCAACTTGAACTTGCATGTGAGCAATTGATGGTCTGTTCTGCAGTTGGCGCCTGGCTTTGTTCTGAGTGATAATATTGAGCTTGTTCTTCATCTTTCCTCAGGTGTATTTGATCTGATTCTTATGTTGTATTCCATTTGGCAAGGTCCACATGTATATTCACTGTTTATGTTGTTGAAGAAAGGTATTTCCAATGAATAGATCATTGGTCTTGCAAAATTCTGTCATGCAATCTATTGTGTCATTTCTATCACCAAGGCCATATTTTCCAACTACTGATCCTTCTTCGTTTCCAACTTTCACATTCCAATCACCAGTAATTATCAGTGCATCCTGATTGCATGTCTGATCGATTTCATACTGCAAAGTTGGTAAAAATCTTCAGTTTTTTCATCTTCGATATTAGTGGTTGGTGCGTAAATTTGAATAATAGTCATTAACTGGTCTTTCTTCCTTGTAGGCGTATGAATATTATTTTATCACTGACAGAGTTGTACTTTAGGTTAGATCTTGAAATGCTCTTTTTGACAATGAATTCAACACCGTTTCTTTAATTTGTCATTCCCAGCATAGTAGACCATATGATTGTCTGATCCAAAGTGGCCAATACCACTCCATTTCAGCTCATTAATGCTGAGGATATCTAGATTCAATCTTCCCATTTCATTTTTGACAACTTCCAATTTTCTTTGATCATACTTCATACATTCCACATTCTGATTATTAATGGATGGTTGCAGCTGTTTCTTCTCATTTTAGTCATGCTACATCAGCAAGTGAAGGTCCTGAAAGCTTGGCTCCATCCACGTCATTAAGGTCAGCTCTACCTTGAGGAGGCAGCTCTTCCCCAGTCATTTTTTGAGTGTCTTCCAACCTGAGAGGGTCATCTTCTAGCACTATGTCACACAGTGTTCTGCTGTCATTCATAAGGATTTCACTGGCCAATTTTCTTTTAGAAGTAGATCACCAAGTCCTTCTTCCTAGTCTGTCTTTGTCTGGAAACTCCACTGAAACCTATCCACCATGGGTGATACTGCTAGTATTTGAAATACTGGTGGCAGAGCTTCCAGTATCACAGCAATACCCAAGCCACCACAGTATGACAAACTGACAGATGAGTGGTGGGGTGGGAGTATAGCAGTGAATAAAACAAAATCCCTGCTGTCAAGGGAGAATGAAGAAAACAAGATACAAGGGTAAGATTAATCCAAAGGACTAATGAACCACAACTACCATGGCCTCCACCAGACTGAGTCCAGTACAACTAGATGGTGCCCGGCTACCACCACTGACTTCTCTGACAGGCATCACAACAGAGGGTCCCGGACAGAGCTGGAGAAAAATGTAGAACAAAATTCTAACAAAAAAAGATCAGACTTACTGGCCTGACAGAGACTCGAGAAACCCTGAGAGTATGGCCCTCGGACACCGTTTTAGCCCTGTACTGAAGTCACTCCTGAGGTTCACCCTTCAGCCAAAGATTAGACAGGCCCATAAAACAAAACGAGACTAATGGGGCACAACAGCCCAGGGACAAGGACTAGAAGACAGGAGGGGACAGGAAAGCTGGTAATAGGGAACCCAAGGTCAAGAAGGGAAGAGTATTGACATGTTATGGGGTTGTTAACCAACGTCATAAAACAATATGTATACTGTTTAATGAGAAACTATTCTGTAAACCTTCATCTAAAGTCAATAAAAAAAATTTAAAAAAATCCTTGCTCTCATGAAACTTCTGGTGGTCATATACACATTATGGGTCTTTGAGGTCATGATCATGGAGGCATGATCACATTTCCCTTATCTGCCTGGTTGCCTCACTTCCCACTCTATCCCTGGTTTGATTTTTTTTAGTACCATCGGTAAGAACTATTGGTCAGAGGAACCACTTCTCAGACCCAATATGATATTTCTTAGGCCGTTTTTTTTTACCCTTTCAAAGTATCTTACACGCTTCTAAGGTCCAGGTAATATAGTTTGGTCACCATATTCCTACTAAAAATGTGCAGGTTTGAAATTAGAGAGTGTCAAAGCAGAATGATTTTTGTTTGTTTGGTTGTTTAGGGTCTCAGTCTTTAATTTTAATTCTTTTTACTGTACTATTTGACAGAACCTAAGTTTATATGGGGGGCATTAGTGGTTCAGTGGTAGAATTCTTACCTTCTGTGCAGGAGACCCAGGTTCGATTCCTAGCCAATGCACCTCATGCCCAGCCATCGCTCGTCTGACAGTAGAGGCTTGCATGTAGCTGTGATGCCGAACAGGTTTCAGTAGAAGCAGGTGGCATTTCTGTTGTACATGGGGTTGCTGTGAGCTGGGGACCAATTCGATGGCAGCTAACAGCACGTTTATTTGTAGGAGGTGGTGTAAGGAGGATTCCTTTTTCTTCCACATCTATGTGAGAGAATTGGCCAGGCAGCATTGAATAATATGGTTGGAATGGTGAGAGTATTGTTTGTCTAAATACTTTCTTCAGAAAAGAAATATCCAGGTTAATTGGGTCTCTAGTGGATGTATTTAGATGAATTCAAGTAGTATAAATGATTCTTGGCATAAGAGTAGTTGTAATGACATTCATAATTGTACAGAAGTTTTAAAGCAATTTTCCTTTGATGTCTTACCTTGTAAGTGAAAGATTTTGACATCCTTGTGGAAAAAGGATTAAAAACAGTCTTTCATACAGAGAATAAACAATAACTTCATGTCTAAAGGTTTCCTTAATTTCAAAAGAACATTAATCCCAGGTGTTTCACTACAAAGATTTTTTAATACTTAATAAACAGCCAGATGATTCCTGGGGCCCAGCAGAGTGTTTTGGCTTAAGTGACTATGTATTTGAACTTCGTAGCCACTTTGCCTACATAAAAACTGTAATTGTTGGAGCAAGTGAATATAGCATAACCACAAAAGAGGAAGAAAGGTCTTGAATGGAGAAAAGCTTTATGTGACCTCTTGGGGGCTCCACTGGTACCCACACATTTTCTCTGAGTACGTTCTAAGGTCTGTACCAGTGACTAAGGAATTGTTTCAGATCATCTGTCACTGTTGCATGTTGACTAGCCATGAAGATTATGTTCATGAGCTGTTTTGTCTAACATGTTTTTTTAAATTTTATTGTGCTTTAGGTGGAAGTTTACAGTGCAGTTAGTTCCTTGTTCAAAAATTTATATGCAAATTGTTTTCTGACATTGGTTGCAATCCCCACAATGTCAGCATTCTCCCGCTTTCCAACCTGAATTCCCCGTGTCCATTCATCCAGTTTTCCTGTCCCTTCTTACCTTCTTATCTTTGCTTTTGGGCAGGTGTTGCCATTCGGTCTCATGTACTTGACTGAACTAAGAAGCACATTTCTTACATGTGTTATTGTTTGTTTTATAGGCCTGTCTAGTCTTTGGCTGAAAGGTGGACTTTGGGAGTAGCTTCAGCTGAGGGGCCATAGTTTTGGTGGTTCCTCTAGTCTCTGTCAGACCAGTAAGTCTGGTCTTTTCTTCATGATTTGAATTTTGTTCTACATTTTTCTCCCTCTCTGTCCGGGACCTTCTATTGTGATCCGTGTCAGAGCGGTCAGCGTATTTTGTCTAACATTTTGTAGTGAGAGTTATCCTGGGATAGATGCTGCATCCTTCTAGTTCATGCCATTGACCATTTAATGGTGTGCACATGGCATTGATCATTTATTAAATGGAACCTTAGTTGGGCTTTGATCTAAAGTGACTTGGCGTTTTATTTTCATTCATTCATTCATTTTGTCATGAAACGTTAATTGAGCACTACTGTGCTGGGTCCTGAGATAGGTAATGGGTAACATACAGTTTCTGTTTAAAATGTTCTTCTTTCCTTGGCTATGAACTATTTAATCAGGGATACAACCTGACTACTTCCTAATGTGCCTCATCTGCTATCTGATGATGCTAATCTGTTTGGTTTCATACTGAGAATAATATAAGTGCTTGATTAATAAACTTTAAGATAAAGATGAGAATCTGGTCATAATACAGCAGACATACAGTACTTCTGAGCAACCTTTCCTGCAGGGATAGGAAATTAGAAACTGCTGGTATGATTTCTTCCAAAAGAAACTCCAAGGAAGAGTTGCTTGGTTTGGAAAGATACGGGCTAACTCATTGGTAGAGCTGACAAATGAGTAGTTTAGGTTGGCTATCTGAAATCAAGCTGCAGATGGGCTGTCAGAGCTTATCAAAGTGATGAAGCGGAACTACTCAAGTGAAGGTTTTAATCTTTTCATCTCTTAAGATAGTATTATGTTTGAAAAACCCAGAGTTATTTTAAGTATGGTGTAGGGGGTAGGGGAAGTAAGAAGATGGGAATATTTTGAATCTAGAAACCCTGATGATGTGACTTCAACATTTTGTTAATAGGTTCAGCTAATGGTTTGCATATTGGTAGAAAATTCTGTGGAGCAGTTTTGCTCGACACACATGGGCTTTCCATGAGTCAGAATCGATTCGGTGGCAGCTAACAGCAGCAACCGGGCTGGGTGATCCTGGAAATTACCTAACCATCATCTCCATGACCAGTAACCAGTTGCTGTCAAGCTGATTCCACTCATGGTGACCCTAAGTGTGTCAGAGTAGAACTGTGCTCTGTAGGGTTTTCAATGGCTGATTTTTTGGAAGTAGATCACTAGGACTTTCTTTCGAGGCACCTATGGGTGGACTCAAACCTCCAAGCTTTCATTAGCAGCTGTTAACTGTGCCACCCAGGCACTCCATAATCTCCATAGAGGTGATGTAGTGCATAGATTTAGGGATGTTGTAGGGTTTTGCCTATGAATACACATATGCCTGGCATTAATTGCATTGAAATAGATGAAGAACTTGGGTAACCAGTCTCCTGAGGTGACTTATATGCGGGTCTTTTCCTGGTCAGTAGAGCAACACCTAGAATTTTATCCCAATTTCAGGTTATTCTTAAGGGATATTAAAGATGATTTTTCACTCATGGAGGAATAGACTGTACCTTCTGAGGTTTCTAAGGTTTCAGTCTGCTAAAATGGATTGTGTTGAGTATCCAGAGACCTAGATACCCAGGTATATGATTAGTGGTTACATGACACGGGGCAATTCTTGAGCTTTATGGGCCTCAGTTTCCCCATCTCTACTGTAAAAAATGTATGGATTACATCTCAACATAAAGAAAACAAAAATCCTCGCAACTGGACCAATAAGCAACATCATGATAAATGCAGAAAAAATTGAAGTTGTCAAGGATTTCCTTTTACTTGGATCCACGATCAGTGCCCAAGGAAGCGGCGGTCAAGAAATTAAATGACGTATTGCACTGGGCAAATGTGCTGCAAAAGACTTCTTTAAAGTGTTGGAAAGCAAAGCTGTCACTTTGAGGATTAAGGTGCACCTTACCCATGCATGCAAAAGCTGGACAATGAATAAGGAAGGCCAAAGAAGAATTAATACCTTTGAATTATGGTGTTGGTGAAGAATACTGAATATACCATGGACTGCCAGAAGAACAAACAAATCTGTCTTGGAAGAAGTACAGCCAGAATACTCCTTAGAAGGGCAGATGACGAGACTTTGTCTTACGTACTTTGGACATGTTATTAGGAGGGACCAGTCCCTGGAGAAGGGCATCATATTTGGTAAAGTAGAGCGTCAGTGAAAAAGAGGAAGACCCTCAACGAAATGGATTCACACAGTGGCTTCAACAGTGGGCTCAAACATAGCAATAATTTGAGGATGGTGCAGGACTGGGCAGTGTTTTGTTCTGTTATATGTAGGGTCACTATGAGTCAGAACCGACTCAATGGCACCTAACAACAGCAACTATAAAAGGTTGGACTACTAAGATTTTGTTCACCTCCTTAAATTATTTTCTTGATTCTGGTGAGATTGTTGATCCTAACTCAAATCAAATATTAGCATTGTTGCATAGGATTTTGTGCATCATTCTGGTGCCTGGGTGGTTCAAGAGCCTCTTCACTGTTGCATTCGAAGACTTTGCCCACGTCTGAGCTTGCTTTTCAAAGCATAAAAGAAGGGCCAGGGGGAGGCCTCTCCACAATCATGCCTGTCCTTCCTTTTAGTTTTCTGGTGCTATAATCCAGTTAATAGTATCCCCGAGAAGTGTTGTTATTGACAATACAAAAGCTCTCTATAGGCTCATTCATGTTTGAATAAAATGTTTCTCTTTTATATTTTTTAAAAAATGAAAACATTTGAGGTCTTGCTGGAAGTGTTTATTCATTCAAGCTGAGATGTACTGTGGGTGTTATGTCTGATCTCCAGGAGCTTTTGCAGCAGGTTTATGTCTAGAGTGTCTTGTTTGTGTTTATTAAGACTGGAATTAATAGAGAGCTTTTCTTGCAACCCGAGAGGATCAGTAGTACAGGTTTCTGGTGTGAAGACCTAAACACAATATGCTGCTGCGTGGATTTTTTCCTCCCCTGTGGTGCTTTTTGTTATTCTTTACATGGAAGAAAACAGTGAAAGAATTCTTTCCCCATTTCAAGATATATTCTTTATGCTCAATTATTATATACTTACCAGTAAGTTGGAGAATTTCAGGGAAAAGGAAACGACAGAACATCTTTTGTCTCTGTCTGTGTGTGTGTATATGTACGTGTGTGCATATATGTATGTGTGTGTACAACAGTCAGGTTTAAGTCATAAGTAGTAAACAGTCTTCTGGCTTTTGTAAACCAGATTTCGTTCCTGGCTCTAAAAGTATTCTGGGTTTTTTTTGTATCAGCATTCATATTCATGACCTCTATTTTATACTTAATATTATTGTATGACTTTTTGGTTTGTATTTGCTTTTCATTTTTTCTCTTTTTGACCAGAAGGGATATGAAGTTAAATATAAATTCTGTGTGCATGATGGAAGAAGTGATTATGATTTACTTTTTACTTGAGCAAAGAGTTGCTTTTATTTAACGTCATTTATGTTTTTAGGAAACTTGGAAAGTGTCCACTAGAGCATCCACTTATGTTAGGCCATTAAACAAGTTTTTACATGAGGTTTTGGTTAATTACTTAGTGTTATGAATTGAATTGTGTCCCCAGAAATGTGTGTCAACTTGGCTAGGCATGATTCCCAGTATTGTGTGATTGTCCACCATTTTGTCATCTGATGTGATTTTCCTGTGTGTTGTAAATCCTGCCTCTATGATGTTAATGAGATAGGATTAGAGGCAGTTATGTTAATGAGGCAGGACTCAATCTACAAGATTAGGTTATATCTTGAGTCAGTTTCTTTTGAGTTATAAAAGAAAGAAGTGAAGAGAGAGACAGAGGAACCTCATACCACCAAGAAAGTAGTGCCAGGAGCAGAGCACGTCCTTTGGACCCAGAGACCCTATGCTGAGAAGCTCCTAGACCAGGGAAAGATTGATGACAAGGACCTTCCCCCAAGAGCTGACAGCGAGAGAAAGCCCTCCCCTGGAGATGGCACCCTGAATTTGGACTTCTAGCCTCCTAAAATGTAAGAGAATAAATTTCTCTTTATTAAAGCCATCTGCTTGTAGTGTTTCTGTTATAGCAGCACTAAATACCTAAGACACTTAAACAGTCTATTTCCCAAATCCCAGGTTTCTTCTTTTCTCTTCTCCCCGCTTTTCGTTCCCTGATACCACAATCATCACTAATTGACATTCACAGACTTAAATATTAAATGAGCACATATTAATTGTGGGGCTTTGATAAATAATGTTATATAAATACAAGTTTGGTCTGTTAATTAAAATTTAAGGCTTAGCTTTACATAAATATGAAACTAATTTTTTTTTTTAACTGAGATTTGGTTTCTTGTGGTATTGTAAGTTGTCATTTAGCTGTTGGGCACTGACTTGAAACGGTGTTTTTTGGTGTCCTGAGTTCAACTTTACGTAGCCACTTTAATGCTGAGCAAACTTGTCCTAAATGGCTCTTTCTGTCCTTTTACCCCTATCGTCCTTACTCAAGAACTTTTACATGTTTTGTGTGTTGAACTAACTTATTTCTAGTTTTCCTCTTTGGGGAACTTTGGTGAGTTTGATTTTTTCTATCTACATTGGATTTTAAGATGAGTTATAAGGACTTAAAAGCATATTGGTGCAGGCATTTTGATTCTCAAGAAACCCCCTTTCACCAATATGTGTTTGTGTGTATTTTTGTATGTATGTGCCAGGGTGGGTGGATATTTGTTCTAGAGCCTTGATTGCATTGTTAAGTGTTTTCCCTAGTAAAGAAATACAATGTGGTAAAGTTCGGTGGTTCCTTAGGTACCCTGGTGCTGGCACTCAGTGCTTCTACATCGTAAATACATTTTATGGCCCGTCTTGGGAACCTGATCATTTATAATAATATTTCTATGCAAATTCCAAGCAATTGATTTACACACATCTTTTGAAACATTGGTAATTTGGAGACTTTAAATAGTCCAGTAGGGATGGCTGTTCAGTGGAGGCTGACCATTAATTGCAGCTTTGTGTAAGGACTTGTTTGTGAGGTGAGTTCATTACTGTGACTATCATTTTGAAGCAGAACACCACCAACTATGGCATTTCTCAGTGTTCTTCTGAGCCCTGGTCCTATATGGACTATGGAGTTTAATGACTTAGTTTTATAACATCAGCGCTCGCTGGAGTGATGGATCACGGAGCATCAGGAGAAGGAGCCAGTTTTTTCCTCTAGGTTAAAGACATCAGGCTCATTATGATATATAAAAAGAAGAAATCTCTTGAGAGTTGGGAGGGATTTTAATTCAGTTTCCTCATTTTACAGATAAAGAAACTGAGACCTAGAAATAACCTAACCACTGCCGTACTTTGGGTTACCCTGAAAGCAGACTTGGAAGTAGGGAGTTGGGTGCAGGTAGTTTATTTGGGAACTGATTCCAGGAAGCAGGAGTGAGGGAGCAGGGGAAGTGAGGCAGGGAATGAGGAAAGGCGAGTACAAGGGTATGTGATGAAGGTTGATCAGTAGGCAACTGGGGTTTAGTTCTGCCCACATTCCTCCTTTCAAAAGATTGTTGTGTTGTTGTTAGGTGCCATCAAATCAGTTCTGACTCATAGTGACCCTACAGAACAGAGTAGAACTGCCCCATAGAGTTTCCAAGGAGCAGCTGGTGGATTTGAACTGCCGATCTTTTAGGACAGCAGCCGTTGCCTTTAACCACTGCGCCACCAGGGCTATCAAAAGATAGGAGGCTAAAAGCCAAAAACCTGTTGCCATCAAGTTGAATTCCAACTCACATTAACCCTACAGGACAGAGTAGAACTGCTCCATAGGGTTTCCAAGGCTGTAAAGCTTTGCGGAAGCAGACTTTCTTCCGCAGAGCAGCTGGTGGGTTCAAATCACCAACCTTTTGGTTAACAGCCAAGTGCTTAACCACCACTCCACCAGGGTTCCATGATAAGAGGCTAGACCATTTATATAGCTGCTTGTGTTGCTCCCCTAGTTGAAGTTGCACCCGAGGATATTAATACTTCAGCCTGAGTTGACTCCCAGCTTCAGAGAGGGCCCTGGGGCAGAAAAGAGACACCTGTTTCCTGTGGTGGGAAGCCATGGCAATCGCTGGGCCTGGGGGAATGTGACAGGTGACATCAGGAGCATCTGCTGCAAACACCAAAAAATTATTTCACCAGATCAAAGACTATTAATTTTAAGATCCACCATTACTTTATGTTCCCCTAAGAAAGAAAAGTGTGGAGCCCTGGTGGGAAGTGGTTAAGAGCTCAGCAGCTAACCAGAAGGTCGGCAGTTTGAATCCACTAGGTGCTCCTTGGAAACCCTATGGGGCAGTTCTACTCTGTCCTATAGGGTCGCTGTGAGTCAGAATCGACTCGATGACAACGGAAAGAAAGAAAAATATTATCTCTTTTCCATATATCAATACTTCGAATATTTGAAAATAGCTAGCTTACCTTTTCCTAAGACCTTCTGTGTTAAGCTAACATTCCCAGGTTTGAAACTGCTTGAGTGTTTCTGTCTCTGTCTTGGGTAGCTAAGGGAGACTGATTTTTTGTGATCTGTCCCTGGTGTTAACTCTAGCTCCAGGGATTTCTCAATAAGTCTGTGAGTTTATTGTATGGTATTAGATAAGTTTCCATATTTCCAATAAAAGATTTTGTAAGTGAACACTGGATTTTTAAAAAATCTCTATGTATTTTAAGTTTATTCTGTAATAGAAATTCTCTTATCCTTAACACACAATGAGTGGACAGAGCTCTTTGGGGCTTATGTTACGGTGTCTGCCCATCCATTGTCAAATCACCAACATCCATCACAGAATCTGGTGCAAGTAGTAGTTCAGGCAATCATTTCATTTATAGCTTATTTTTTATGTTCAAATTCTGTTTAAAAATAAATATTCTTTGTTTCACATGGTGAAATATTTTGCTGTGTACTAAGAAATAGTGACTCCTAAATATATTTGGCAATATTTGACCTCCTTCCCGCTCCCATGTAGATAAGTCGTTGGCATGAGGAGAGAGAAATCATTATGCTGAAAATGTGGCTTTGAGATTTATTCCTTGTTAGTGACTGTGGAAAGGTATTTTCTGTGAAATGATCATTTATAACTTTCAGGGGTAGTCACTGGAGGAACAAAAAGAGCAGTTGGTAATGCTTCTCTGGAGGTTTTCGGTGTTTCAGTAAAGTCAGGTTACGTGTATCCTGTGGGCTAATTCCTTCTATACACTATTGAATTATACTTGGAAGAGCTTTATTCAGAGAATTTCCTAAGCACCACTTTCTCTATTTTAATGCGTTTTTGGAAGGAGGATAGTGAATAGTAACATCTTATGCATTTATAGGAATTCAGTTTTGCTTTTATTTTCTAAATCATATTTTTTAGTATTCTGGGAAGACTTGCTTAGTAGAAACCTTAGAATCTTCAGGTCCACCCTCCATCTAATATTTTAATCCCTTCTGTAACACCTTGACTTGACCATCGTCAGGGATGGAGAACTCAGTCTCTGTTTTTAGGCCACTCTAAGCCTTGCTGCAACTCAGCAGTCCAGTCTCCTGTGGTTGAGATTGTTTTCTTTGTTACTGATTTAAAAGTATTAATGGGGGCAAGAATAACGAACCGTAAGCCTCATCCTTTTCACTTAGTACAAGCCAAACAGAAAACCTTTATCTGATGCCCACTGAGTGCTGTGGGAAAGAGAATGAATTAAAAAAGACAGTCCTTACCCTCACAAGGCTAATGATATAGATGGGATCTCTCTCTTCCTCTCTCTCCCACACCCACACCCACACATACACACCTGCTATTACAACTCACAGATCCAAAGTGTATAATGAAAAGTGAAATCCAGGTAAGCAGAGAAGGGAGACATCTTTGCCAGCTGGAGTGGGTAAGGTGGCCCTGAAGCCTGTCATTAAGAAATGGGCAGGACTCCTGTGGCTGCATGATGTTTTGTTGCTTAAGAGTTCGAGAGTCCAGAAGCTGTTCTGTAACCCTCTTGTTAAGCTAATCAATTAGTTAAGCTTAGCTTATTTAACAAAAGAAGATATTTGGACAGACTAAACCAAATAACAGATAATGTTTCCTTATTAATGACTCATGTCTAAAATACAGTATTCTCTCTAACCATGTTTAGGTAGAATAATTGAAACTTACTCCTTTAAAGACTATAGTGATTTTAAATTGTGGCCATAAAGTCTCCCATTGAGAAGTGGGGGTCTCTGTACCTTCCTCTTGAATATGAGTTGCTTTGTGACTGCTTCAGCCAATAAGAGTATGGCAAAAATGGCTCTACATGACTTTGACTAGTTGTAAAACGCCATGCAGTTTCCGCCTGCTTCTTTTGGGACAGTAGTTCTGGGGAAGCCAACTGCTGTTGTAGAAATACAACTACCTTTTGACTACCATGCTGGAGAAGCCACAGGTAGGTGATCCAGTCAACAGCCAGCATTAACTACCAGCCCTGTGAGGGAGCCATCTTGGAAATCCACCCAGTAGACCCTTCAGATGACTCCAGCCCCAGCTGATATCTGACTGCAATTGCATGAGAGGCCCTAAGCAAGAATTGCCCAGATGAGCCCTTCCTGAATTCCTGGCCCACAAAATTATGAGCCAGATAAAAAGTGTAATAAAGCAGCTAAGTTTGGGGGTAATTTGTTACATAGCAATGGTAATTGAAACAAGTACTAACAAGTAAATATTTTAAATCAACTGTGTTATGCGTCTTTCTCAATGTTTTGTCTACTGTACTCTTTCATTGAACAGAGACTAGACATAATTTGAACCACTTACGAGCAATGAACCTCTTACATTTTACATTGTTATTAATGGAATCATATCCTCAGGATATATAATGATTTGCAAAGAAACTCTAGACTGTTCAGCTTTTCAAACTCTTATGCATACTTCTATTTTTCTATTTTCCCCTGCTGCCGGTAATCATTTCACCATATTCTGAGTGTGCCACTTTCAACATGTTAAACCCCATTTGGAATCATTGTGTTCAAATCCATTATGTTCCCATTCAAATATTCAACACATATTCAATGAGTATTCACTTTGTGCCAGGCATTATTCTAGGTACTAGATGAGGTGCTAAGGTTCATGAGGACAGAGACTTTGTCACTGGTTTATCTCCAGTTACTAGAAAATAGTACCTGGGCCTAAGTCTTTGTTGAATGTTAGGTGGCCAGAGCATATATGCACACTGGATTCTCTTTGTAGGAGAGCAAACAGGATGGCGAAGGGGCTGGAAACCATGTTGTGGGAGAAGGAGCAAATTATTAAATGGAGATGTGTAGCCTGCAAAAAGGGAAGAGATGCTTGAAAGATGCAAGGATTGTCATGTGGAAGAGGAATGGTACTAGATTTGAAATCAGGTGGTTTTTGTTTTTTGTCTCTGTTCAGTATTAAATAATGCCTTAGGTGGAGTTCATTAGCAAATAACCTGGCACGGCTATTTTGGCTTGAGAATACTGCTTGCTCAAATTTAAGAGAAAAGCTAATCATGGAATTCATCAGGCTCGGGGTGGGTGGATGGGTATGGAGTGGGGGGCGGGGGGTGGGGACTAGACACTGACTCCATTGTGCCAGAATTATTGCTCTGTGTTTTGTGATTTCTAAGATATTTTTGGCAGTGATGTGGTAGATGTAGATTGTTCATGAATTTGAAATGTGACTATTAACGAGGACAAGAAGAGCTCACTGAGGAATTACGTAATTATGTACATTGCTAGATGAAAAAAACAAAAACAAAGTAGTGCAAAAGGATAGCCTTTGGTGTTCCTTCTTTTGGAGGAAGGGAAAAGGGTCAGGTTTATTGAGACTTTAATTCTCAAATGTTGCCATGGCATTTTTAAACACCTGGAATTTCTTATTATCATCACCACTGTAATCTTGGTAATTGAGCAAGTAGGTTAGATGCAAAGGAAAAAACAGAAGCTCCTGCTCGAAGTCTCGTAATCAGTCTGGGAGATGTTACAGCCCCATCGGTACTAGAATGTCATATTTTCGAATATGGAGAATCCAACCATCTCTCAAAGGCAATATTACTGTTTCATCTTTGGTCTCTCCCCAATTAAATTCTTTTCTTAACTTATACTGACTTTTGATTGGCGATTTTTGCTTGAATTTGTTTGCCTCTTAAAGGGACTTATTGACTACTTACAGTCTCCTATCCATGCTGGCAAGATTAATTGAGTAAAGGATTCTTAATAAAACTCTCACCGTCTCTTCTAGTTTATGTTTAATCCGAAATACAGGATAAACTTCGTAAACTGATTTTTCTGGAGTACAGTGTTAAGTTTCAAGGAAGATTGAGGGAGAACCAGCCAAGGCCATCGCTGTTTATAGTATTTATTCTTAGCAGTCACATTTTCAGTAGTCCTTCCTAATTTAGTTGTGTCATGGTGAAGACATAGTCAGCATCAGGAAACACGAAAACTTTTCTTGGAGTCACATTTCTACTTTATTAAATTCAGCTTGCCTGATTTCTTTTCAGAATTCAATCTGTTTCTTAGTACAGCTCTAAGATAGGTTTCCTTGGAGATAATGTATAGATACAGAGTAACAGTGTTAACCCTGATCTTATCTAGTTTAATGGAGTTCTTAGAAAGGTATGTTCTTATAAGGTCATTCAGTTGTCCCACAAAAGCAAATGAGGATGCTATGAATCTAAGATTTGAGATGCTAAATCTCCGGCTGTGAATCTGGTGCTTTGTTGCAGGCATGATTTTGGAGGTGGGGGTGGAGGGAATGATGACATTTTCAGGTGTTACTGCGGGTAGGTCTTCAAAAAAAAAAAGAAAAAGACTATAGGGATCAGTGTACCCAGGCAATCACAATCTCAAATCCAGCAATTTAGGGAATTTGTATGCTGTTGAAAGAGAGCGAGCATACAGCTGACATATCCTATTTATTAATATGAAAAAAGTGTTCTGCTTTCTCAATTATAAAACACTGAAGACTTCAGAGAAATGTAGAGGGAGGCTGGGAGGGAATCAGTTGTAACATCTTGTTCAGAGAGGAATTGAATCTCCCCCCCCAATATTGTGCTATGTTTCCCTCAAACTATGCCAAATACAGGTGTGATTTGTCGTGCTGAAACCTAATCTGTGGAAATGCAGACTGATATCATACATAAATTATGGGGCAAATCTGACATAAACTCTTGATAACTATTTTAACAGACTTCAGGCTGTTTTCTTTAGTGATGCATTTCAAGAAGTGAGTACTCAGATTACCTCATTTACATCTGTGGATACGCATATGCCCGTCTGATCATTTTTCTGCTGCATTTCTTCTTACTTCCTGTTGTGGTTTTTTTAAAAAAAAGGTCTTTGTATTTTCACTGGTAATAAACCTACTGATTATGAAACACTAGTTTAGCTTTTCCAGAAGGCCAAGAAACTAGGTCTCAGGGAACTCATGAGTGGTTGTGCCCTTCCGTGGGAGGGAGACTCTTTGAGCTGACTTCGAATCTAGGGGCCTTTTTTTAAATTGTGCATTAGGTGAAAGTTTGCAGAGCAAATTAGATTGCCATTTTGTATATAAAGTGTTTCGTTCCCCACAGTGTGTCAGCACACTCCCCATTTCGGTCCTGGTTTCCGCATTTCCTTTCGTCCTGATTTTCTACCCCTTCCTGCCTTCTCATCTTTGCTTTTGGGCAAATATTGCCCTTTCGATCTCTTATAATTGATTGTTCTAAGGAGCACGTTCCTCTCAGGTGTTATTGTTTATTCTATGGGCTAGTCTATATTGTTTGGCTGGAAGGTGGTCTCTGGGAACGGTTCCGGCTTCAGTTCCAGGTTAGAAGAGTGTCTTAGTGCCATAGTCTCAGGGGTTCCTCCATTCTCTGTCAGACCAGTAAGTCTGGTCTTTTTTGTGCATTTGATCTTTTGTTCTACATTTTTCTCCCACTCTGCCCAGTACCCTCTGTTGTATACCCAGTCAGAGCTGTCAGTAGTGGTAGCCGGGCACCATCTAGTTCTTCTTGTCTTGGGGTCGCATAGGCTGTTGTTCACGTGGTGGTTAGTCCTTTGGACATTGCTCCCTTGGATCTTTTTTTCACTCTCCTTTGCTCTGGACTGGAAGAGATCAATAGTATCTTAGATGGCCTCTTGCAAGCTTTTAAGATCCCAGACACTGCTCACCAAAGTAGGGTGTAGACCATTGTCTTTAAGAACTGTGTTGTGCCAGTTGAGGAAGATGTCCCCCGAGTCTGTGGTCCTTTGCCTTCAAGCCTGGGAATTTCATCCCACGAGGTGTTTGGTTATGTCTAAGAGGTTTCCCTAACTGTGCCACTTGTGTGCTCTATTGTCTGTTGAGATATATGAAGAGCACCTACAGTCATGTATTTAAAATTTCTACCACCGAACCTGTATCTGCCAGTGAGTGTGCCCCCTTACACCCTCCCTCACCTCTTGGCATGTCTATCTATGTATCCATTTGTAAATTTTTGTTTGTTAATACTATTGTTGCAGGATTGTCTGTGCTATAGTAGTTGCCGTAGGTGTCCTTTTTCTTGCATTCCTCACAGTGTCCTCTCTTGCTTTGGTCATGTTGTGCAGACTTCTCCCATACTGTGTATTGCCTTTCCCTTCACCAGTATTAACACGTGTCTACTATCTATTTGGTAATTTTCCCTCCCTCCCCCTCCCATCCCTGGTAACCATCAAAGAATTTTTTTTCCTGGGTATATATAAAGCTTTTGCTGTGACTTTATAACAGCAGTCTCATACGATATTTGTCCTTTTGCGACTGACTTATTTCACTCAGCATAATGTCCTCCAAATTCATCCACGTTGTGCGAAGTCTTCCAAATCCGTCATTATTCTTTATCATTGGGTAGTATTCCATTGTGTGTATATACCAGTTTGTTAATCCATTCATCTGTTGATGGGCACTTAGGTTGCTTCCACTTTTTTGCTATTGTGAATAATGCTGTAATGAACATGGGTGTACATATCTCTATTTGTGTCACAGCTTTTATTTCTTTAGGGTATATACCTAGGAGTGGGATTGCTGGATCATATGGTATTTCTATTTCTAGCTTTTTGAGGAAGCACATACTGTTTTCCATAGTGGTTGTACCGTTTTATATTCCTACCAGCAGTGCATAAGAATTCCAATCTCCCCACAACCTCACCAACATTTGCTATTTTCTGTTTTTTTGATTAGTGTCAGTAATGTCGGGGTGAAGGTGGTGTGATGGTTAAGATTGCATATCAACTTATATGGGCCATGATTCTCAGTGGTTTGACAGTTATGATGTAGTTTGGCAGTTGTATGATGTTGTGATCACTTCCATGCTGAGGTTTGATATAATGTGATCACCTCCATGATGGGATCTGCTATGAGCACCCAATCAGTTGAAAGGGAGTTTCCTTGGACGTGTGGCCTGCATCGAATATAAGTGGACATTCTGGCAAGGCTCATGGGCTTTTGCCCACTCTGGATTCTGCAGCTGGCTCCTGTTCGTCTGATCTCTGGTTCTTGGGACTGGAACTAACAGCTTACCTGTGGTCTTGCCTGCCAGTCTAGGCATTTGTCCATATTCGCAGCCTGTGAGCAAGAGCCCTGCTCTCTGACCTGCCAATCTTAGGTTTGCCAGCCCCTGCGGCTACGTGAATCAGGAGAAACCTCTATCCTGACCCATGGACTTGGGATCTTCAAGCCTCTACAACTGCGTGAGCCATTTCCTTAATATAAATTTCTTTCTCTATATATTCATACACTTTACTGGTTTTGCTTCTCTAGATATCCTAGCCTAAGACAGATGGTATCTCATTGTAGTTTTGATTTGCATTTCTCTAATTGCTAATGATTGAGAGCATTTCTTCATACGTTTTTTAGCAGCCTGAATGTGTTTTTTGGTGAAGTGTCTGTTCATATTCTTTGCCCATTTTTAAATTGTATTATTTGCCTTTTTTTCTTGAGGTGTTGAAGTTTTCTATAAATTTTAGAAATTAGACCCTTGTCAGATATGTTGTAGCCAAAAGTTTTTTTCCCCAATCTGTAGGTTCTGTTTTTACTTTTTTGGTGAAGTCTTTTGTTGAGCATAAGTATTTAATTTTTAGGAGGTCCTATTTATCTAGTTCATCTTCTTCTATATGTACATCTTTAGTCACGTTTGATATTCTATTTATGCCATATGTTAGAGCCCTTAGTGTTGTTCCTATTTTTTTCCTTCATGATCTTTATAGTTTTAGGTTTTATATTTAGGTCTTTGATCCATTTTGAGTTAGTTTTGTATATGGTGTGAGGTATGGATCTTGTTTTAGTTTTCTACAGATAGATATCTAATTTTGCCTATACCATTTGTGAAGAGACTGTCTCTTCCCAATTCAATAAACTTTGGTCCTTTGTCAAAGATCAGCTGGCCACAGGTGGATGGATTTAGGTCTGGGTTCTCAATTCTGTTCTGTTGGTCTATGTGTCTGTTGTTGTACCAGTACCAGGCTGTTTTGACTACTGTGGCTGTACAGTAGATTCTGAGATCAGGTAGTGTGAGGCCTCCTACTTTGTTCTTCTTCTTTAATAAAGCTTTACTTATTCAGGGCCTCTTTCCCTTCTTTATAAAATTAGTTATTAGTTTTTCCATCTCATTGAAGAATGCTGTTGGAATTTGGATTGGGGTTGTATTATATCTATATATTGTTTTGGATAGTATTGACATTTTCACAATGTTAAGTTCTAGGGTCCTTTTTGGGTGTTTTGTTCTGCAGTGAAAGAACTAAATGAGCAGACTGCAATGTTTTCTGTCATTTATTTTAGTCCTAAAAGATATAAGCAGATAGGTTAAGGCTGCCTCTATGGCATGGGTATTCTTGTCTCATTCACTGTGTCATGATGTCTGACCCCAGCATTATGGAACAAGAGGGTCATAACACTAGGCATGTCACTGTATAAGTGTAGGCCATGGAAGTGGCATAAATTGGTTAAATCATAAAACCTTGGGCTGCCACACTCAGGATAGACCATGATAAGGAATTAATCGTGTATAGGAGAAGATTTTGTGAGGTTATATTTAACCTGGAGGTTTATTTTAGACCTGAGCCAGTGTTCTCTTTGGAGTCACAAAGAGAAGACAGCCTTTCCAGGCAGGCACTGCTATAGCATCTTATCTTTGCTGAAGGACAAATAGCGATGTTCCCTCCTTAAGTTCCAGCACTGCACAGGTATTTGTAGTATAGGCCCACAGTGTCTTACCGTAATTGTGAAATCAGAGTAGCAACAGTTTTTTTGTAGCTCATTTGATGGCAAAATATGACCTGAACTGTTGTGAAGCTATTTATGGTTTTATCCCACTTAATAGGAATGTTCATACATTTTGCTGTAAAAATATGAATGTGTTTGACTATGGGGTGCTGTTCTAGGCCCCACGGGAGATGTTATGAAATATGTGATACACTATATTACATTTCTAAAATTAAAAAAAAAAAAAAAAGGGATTCTGAAATATTTCATAACTAAAGGTTTCAGAAAAGAGACAAAAGACATACCTAACAGTAAGAAAAATGACCAGAACCATAGAAACATAGAAACTTTTGTACTCAGCATTTGTCCTAATTTAACATTTCAGAGACTCTGAATTCTCTAACACCAGGACATTCTTGTTCTGATGAAGATCAGTGTGGAATATGTGGGTTATTGTGGGACAGAGAAGAGGCCTGGGAAGGCTGTGTTGTTGCTGTGTGCTGTCTAGTCAATTCCAGCTCATAGCAACCGTATAGGACAGAGTAGAACTGCCCCATAGGGTTTCCAAGGCTATAAATCTTTACAGAAGCAGACTGCCCCATCTTTCTTTCCCCGGAGTGGTTGGTGGATTCGAACTACCGACCTTTTGGTTAGCAGCTGAGTGCTTAACCATTGCACCACCAAGGCTCCTTATGAAGGCTATGGTCCAGGAGATGAAAGAAGTGAAGAGTTTGGATAGGAGCTGGACAGACATGGCACTAATCACCCTTGGCCACCAGTAGACTAAATACTGTAGTCAGGAGGGGTGAGTCTTTGCTGTATTTAGAACTGTATCTTCATTACATGTATTTTAGTTGTACATAAGGATGTTTATACTTAGATTGAGGGCAGTGGTGGTTCAGTGGTAGAATTCTCGCCTTCCATGTAGGAGACCCGGGTTTGATTTCTGGCCAGGGTACTGCATGTACAACCATCTCCCCTCTGTCAGTGGAGCTTTCAGACTAAGACAGACTAGGAAAAAAGGCCTGGGTGATGTACTTCTGAAAATCAGCCAGTGAAAACCCATGGATCACAAAGGTCCTATCTGCAGCTGATCATGGGGATAGCACAGGACCAGGCAGCATTTCATCCCAATGTGTATGAGGTTACCGTGAGTTGGAGCCAACTCAACAACAGTTAACAACAACATACTTAAATTGACTGTCGAGTAAATTTGGTATAGTTCATTCCATATTGGATGAGTCACTTCTTTTTACGTAATCCTATTGTCCTCTTTCTAAAGTTCAGAGGTAAAAGAATCTCTTGAGACACTGTTAAGGGAAGGTTGCTTGAGCCCGGTGGATGCGACATCCATTTTAGGTGGTGCCCAAAGTGCCTGGAGCAGATAAACAGTGGTCCTTATGGTACAAGTATATTCCCTCCGATTGTGTTATGCATTACATAGAGAAATTGGAGCTATATCACAGCCCTATGTCCTTAGAAAGACAAGGGTGGATACAAATAACTATGAAGCAAGCCCACTTTACCTTGCATTCAGGCTAAATGGAGTCAAGTATGAGAGATAAAGTTGGAGAGGAAGGTTGAGGTCAGAACTTGGGAAGGGCTTGAATGTCACCAGTATATAGTTTGGACTTTATTCTGTACATGATTTGTTCTCAGGCTTCACCTGAGGAAGAATTCCATGTAATGACGTGTTACACTTCAAAAAACTAAATATATTATTTTAAGCTTGATTAGATGTCTCTTCTACTAGATTCTAGTATGGACAAGTGGTAGAGTAAGGGCCAAAAGTTGTGAAAATTTGAAGGGAGAGAAACTTAAAATGGAGGAAAAGTATCCGTTACAGCTATTTTTTTTTTTTCTTTCTGCAAGGTGAGAACAGATAGTCATTATTTGGTTTTAGTGGTGGGAACACTGTGATCCGTCTCATGGAATGAGGGGCTGTAGGAGCTCAGTCTGAAAGCCAGTGCTCTAGAAGACAATGAGTCAGTGAAGGTCGTTGCACAGAGGGGAGTGCCAGGATCAGAGAGATGCTCCAGGAAGATTAATTTGGTAATTGTGTATGGGATGGTTCGAGTGGGGAGAGCCCAGAGGTGGGCAAGCTAGGGAGGAGCAATTGTTGTAATCTAGGCAAGAAATAGTAATTGCTACCTGAACCTGGTAGATAGCAGTAGGAATAGAGAGGGGAGAACTGTGGGAAGCAGAAACTCTAAGAAATATCTTAGATGCAACTGATTTGTCTCCACTTTTCTCGTTTTATTCCTCAAGGGCACTTCTAAATTGATTAAAAAAAAAAAAAGGCCCAATTAGGAGGAGTTACAGGTTTTCCCAAAATTTGGGGTAATATTTTGTATATATTTGTGAAAGGTTATTTGCCTGAAATTTATTGCACAGGCAAATAAATTCTTTTCTCCCTATTAAGGAGCTTTTAGGATTCATTAAGTGTTCAGAAAAACAAAGAAGCATTATGAAGAGTGGTCTGGCAGATGTCAGCTTTCAGTTCTGATTTTCCACTGAGCTCCTGGCCACTGTTATCCTCAGCTGTGTGCATATTGGAGCCCCATCTGACATCCTCATTTAGCATTCCACATCTCCTTGGTTTCCCTGCCCTCCCAGTCACATCATCTCAGCAACCCACTTACATGGCCACACCCTAGAACTCTCACTTTTGAGATGATTGTCTCTGAAATACGCTTTCTTCTGGTTGTAATCCCCTACTCTGTTATCTGCTGTTTCTCACTAAACCTGTTCTTCAGACTCACTGTGAATTTATTTCCTTGACCCACACTCTGTTCTCTCAGCCCCTCTAGGCTTTCCTTCCCCTACTCCCTTCACTTCTTCCCTCTTGTGCCTAGACTATGTGTCAGCTATTTTTATCATCTGTCCTGGCCCCAGTAATTTTCTCTCCCCTTTGATCTTCTGCAGAGCTCATCTCTTTCCCCAACTCTGAATCAACACAACAGTCTACTTATATCGCTGGAAGAGATAGAGCTCTAGTAATTGGCTTCCTTACAAAATTTATTATTTTAATACTAGCAGAACCCTTGATGTTACTTGGAAATCTTTTTTTACTAATCCAACATTTATACTCTACCCCATTTTCTAGACCATTACTATTCTCTTCAAGGATACAACTTTCTTCTACAGCCTTGTTCCACATTCCTCACATTATCTACAAAACAGAGGTCACTAGAAAGGAATTCTCCCAACTTCTTTATACACAGCCCCTGCCAGTTAACCAGTTTTCTTTGAGTTGACACTGACTCATGGTGACCCCGTGTGTGTCAGAGTAGAACTGTGCTCCGTAGAGTTTTCAATGGGAGATTTCTTTAGAAGTAGATTGCCAGGCCTTTCTTCCAAGGTACATCTGGGTGGACCTGAACCGTCAAGTTTTTGGTTAGCAGCTGAACACGTTAACCCTTTACACCACCTGGGGATGCCATACAGTCTCTAGAGTTATCAATATTCCCCCTGCCCCAAGATTAACTGTGTCATTCCAGTGTTATTCCATTCTAAAGCCTGTTTCCCAGTGGCTCTTGATGCCATTACTACCCCTTTCCTAGTACCTGGTTCCAAGTTATTATAATATTCCAAGTTATTGTAATTTGTAACCTCCTCCTCTTTGTAACTTTCCACTTGCCCTATACATAGCCTCAAATTTCCTCCTAAAACGACCAACCACCTGTTGATTTTGCTTTTCCTTTATACTACTGTTCCATTTCATTATTTTCCTTTACTGCTAACTTTCTAGAAAAAGCCTGCACTTCCTACCTCTGTTTTCTCATATCCCTTATATTCACCCCAATTCATCTGAATCTGACTGTTCGTTCTTTCTGTTATCATTGTCTTAGGTCATTGATGACCTAACTAGTTGACACAAGTGTGTCAGAGTAGAACTGCTCTATAGGGATTCAACCAGTGTTGCCTCCTGTACTTATTGGTCTGTCTATAGTTTTTGATACTGTTGACTGTCATCTGCAAGTAACGGTTTCTTTAGTCTTTTTTCCATGCCATTCATAGCATGTTAGCTTTTTTTTTTTTTTTCTTTCAGATTTCTCTTAGGGTCCCATTGGCCAGGATTATATCACATGCCCTTGCCTAAGCCAATCAACAGCCAAAGGAATGGAGCTACTTAATAGGCTTAGAGTTGCCAAGATTTACAGCATAGGGTTTGGAGAGAGCCCAGACTTCCCTCGAGCATATAGCTTCCCTGTAGCTGAACAAAACTGGAATTCTGTTAACAAGGAAGAAGGAGAGGGAGAATGGCTACTGGTAACACCCACAAGGATCTTTTTAGTTCTGACTGAGTTTGCTCCCTTGAATTATGGGCACTGATTTTCTTCCATCTCTGAATATTATTGATGTCTTTATTTCCTTCTCTGACTTTTCTTCTATCTACCCCTTTTCTTCTTGCTCAGTGGCCTTTCCTTGGTCTGTCTTAATCATCCTATGATTTCATCTGATGCCATTATGCTGAAAAATCTTTTGTCTGTATCTCTGCACTGACCTCTATCTCTTGATCTCTATTTCTTTTCTTATTTGTTTTTGTGTTCTGTATCTTGATTAATCACATCATTTACTATGGCAAATAATGTTGCCTCTCATTATACACTTCTTTTTCCTTAGTAGCAGAATCATTTTTTTTTTTTTTTTTTTTGCTGGGCACATTACCTCAATTAAAACAAACAGTCACAACAAACCTCATTATCCTGACTCTCTTGCAACTAGGTATTGCCATGTGACTAAGATCAGGCCAGTGAGTGTTATTTAGGAGTATTGTGTGAGACTTCTAGCAAGGCTAATGAAAAGAAAACTGTCCAAACATGATGAGCATAATTAATGACAGTGTCACTGAACTATACATGTGAAGATTGTTGAAATGTTAGATACTTTGTTATATATATATTTATTACAATTTAAAAACAAAAGGAAGCTGTTCAGCTTAAAGGTTTTCTTTTTGCCATCTAGCTTTCCTTTTTCTGGCCTTCAAATCTGAATGATGACTAGACTTTTAGAAGCTGTCTTAGACTTTGAGGTGATCTTGAAAATGGAAGCCAGGACAGAAGGATCCCAGGTCCTTAATGATCATGGTGCTGCTATCTCAGCTTTGGAATGCCTACCTCTGGATTTTTACATGAACAAATAAGCCCTTGTTTATTTAGGCTACCATTTTGGGGTGGTCAATTGATTGCAGGTAAATGTAGTTCCTAACTAATACGTCGATTCTGGTACCCAAGAATGAAACTCTGTAGTTTTCCTCTTCTCCCTTACTCCCTACATCCTAATTCATGAATTATACTTTGAAAATATCTCTTGATCCTGGAAACATAAAACCATGATGAAAGTACACATTCCATACCCATCAGATTTATTAAAATTTAAATAGTTGGATTATACTAAGCATGGAGCCCTGGTGGTGTAGTGGTTAGGAGCTCAACTGCTAACTAAAAAGTTGGCAGTTCGAATCCACCAGCCACTCCCTGGAAACCCTACGGGGCAGTTCTACTCTGTCCCGTAGGGTCTCTATGAGTCGGAATCGACTCAACGGCAGCAGGTTTGGTTTTGGTTTTTACACTAAGCATAGGGAAGGACATGTAAAATTGAAACTCATATTTTATTATGGGAGTATAATTTGAAACAATCACTTACAGAGGATAAGTGTCATACACTTGTATCTGGAGGTTTTTACACTCAGTTCATTGCTGTATTATTTGTTAGAACAAAAATTTGGAAGCAACCTAGATGTCCATGAACAGGATATAGATAAGTAATTGTGGAGTATTCATTCAATGGCATTCTCTAGGGCAAGCAGTTAAGTGAAATAACTGAGCTACATGTATCACTATGGGTAAATTTCAAGAATAATGTTAAACAGAAAAGGCAGGTTGGTAATTATGTACAATATGTTGCTATTTATATAGCTTTTAAAAATACAAATAAAAATTTATTAATCTGTATCTTCTTCTGTTACAACTGCTGCTTCTATTCAGGACCTCATTCTTATTCTCTGGATGTATTGTTAAGAGCTCAATGATTCACCTTCCTGTTGCATTCTCTCCATTCCAACTCACCTTTGACACTGCTACCATTTAGTCTGCTGCTTAAAATCTCTTGGGCTTCCTCCTATATATAGGATAATGCAGTCCAAACTTTTATCACGGTACTCAAGATTGTTTCCAGAATAATTTCCCTTCAAAGCTCCCCTAACCTATACCTGTGTTCCAGCAGGTTCTCAAAGTTCCTGTGGCTGCGAATTCTCACTCTCTAACTGGAATCCCTTACCCTCCCCACTTTCTCTTTTCCTCTTGGCAGAAGTCCAGATACAAGCCTTCAAGGCCCAGCTCCAGCATCATCCTCCCTCCAGAATCCTTTTACCTTCCCACTCCCAGACAGAACTGGTTGTCTGCTTCTCTGTATACTTCCAGAACTTTATTATCATTGGTAGTGTGAGAACATGGCTCATTGTATTGCAGTTTTGACCTTGTTAAGGGCAGTATCTGTCAAGGTCCTGGGAGCTCTGTTGTATAATTTTAGTACATGGTCCAAGCTCAGTAAAGGTTTCATTGAAAGAATGTGGCTGATAGTCTCTTTTGTAAATTGTGAGAGGAACTGTTAGAGGAGGAACTAAATTGTCAGAGGAACTAAATACAATCTGTATTCACTGACTCAAGTTTCCTTTGACAAATTCACACATATTCTAACACACTAAGCTTTGTGGGAAAAGCCTTTTCAAGTTCAACTTTTGCTGGATCCAGTCGCTTAAGGCTACTTCATTATAAAGTTGATAGAGGTGTTTTTGGGGAGTGATAGAATTGTGCTGGTGATATTAAAGCTAACTTTTCAACCATGAGAAACCTAAGAATAAATTAGGTGATGATAAAAGAGATTTCCTCCTCCAGAATATACAGATGCCTTTTTTTGTTTTTTTCTCTGCTTTATTAAAGTAATTCTTTCTCATTGCAAAATAAATATACAAATATAAAATAAAATACTTTAGAAGAAAATTCCATTTTGATTTAAATTTTTTTTTCTTGGGTACATAGAGACATAATTATATAAAAATGAGATCATTTATAAATACTGTTTTGTAAACTTCTTTAACCCAATGTATCATAAACTTGTGTTCGTGTCAACCAGTAGAGCTTCATCACCATTTTTTTAAAATTCAGTCTTGACTTATGCTCTAAACTGTACAAATCTTAAGTATGCAGGCCAATAAATTTTTATAAATGTGTCACCTGTGTAACCATCACCCAGATAAAGATACAGAACATTTCTGGTACTGCAAAGGGATCCTTTGTAATTTGTGACGATGGAACAGTTCTGTATCTTGATTGTGGTGGTAGTTACATCTATATATACATGTGATAAAATTTCATAGCACTATGCATAATAGAAACACACAAAATGAGTGCACGTAAAAACTGGCGAAATCCAAGTAAGCTCTAGTTTTAGTCAATTGTACTGTGCCAATGTTAATTTACTGTTTTTGACTATAACTATATGTTACCATTGGGGGCAGCTGGGTGAAGGGGACCTTTCACAACTGTTTTTTTACAACTTCCTGTGAGTCTATAACTTTTTTTAAAAAACTTCCTCATGTCTGTTTCATCATTTTTAATGAATGTTTTATATGTCATTACATAAATATACCATAAATTACTTGAACAATCCTCTATTCATTTAAATATTTTCCAATTTTTTACTAGTATAAACAACTTTGCGCTAAGCAACTTTGTACTTATTTGTTAAAAAGTGGCTTATCTTAAAAAGCAAAAAAAAAAAAAAAAAAAGCCAATGCAAGTTTCTTTAATTTGGCTACACACAATTTTTAAGAGAAATCATGTATTACATAAAATGAGACAAACTTGTGCTGTAAGGTTAACTAAGCCTCACCAAATTGTAATCTCTGGCTTTTCCATCTGCTTGTTGCCAAAAGTTTAGTTCCTGTACCAAGGAATAAAAAAAGTAAATGAAAATGTGACGTGATTCAGATCTAGGTCATTGCTTCTCAAAAGTTAAATACTTTGGAAAAGATTTGTTCAAAGATAAGCTGCATAGCCAACCTAGTATTATCTTCTTTATTCAAACGGGAAACCCATCTGAATAGTTGTGCTGTTTTCCTCATATTATTCATCTTGATTTCTAATCTGATTTCGAGGAGACCTGTCTGGGCAGAGGCTTCTTGAAACCATAATGTGTTTTACACTACTCCTTAGTGGTTAGGGGAATTCCTGGGTGGTGCAAACAGTTAACATGCTCAGCTGGTAACCCAGAGGCATCCGTAGGAAGGAAGTCTTGGTGATCTACTTTTGAAAAATCAGCCATGAGAAAACCCTATGGATCACAGTTCTACTCTGACACACATGGGGTCGCCATAAATTGGAACCGACTCGATAGTAACTGGTTTTAGTGGGTAGGGGCCAAGAGATAATATTTTTGATAAAGCACATGCTAAATAAGAGTTGTTTTCCATTTGGGCACAGCAGGTACCTTATTCTTTAGCAGTTGGTGAAAGTGTTTTTTTTTTTTTTTTTTTAACAATAGTATTCATTTCACTTGTATTCTATTATTGACAGTTGTGCCTTTGATCCAAGGAACTTGGTTATTTATCATTAAAGCTTATAACTTAGGCACAAGATGATTATAATGAAAAGATTATTGCTTCTCAAACATCCAGCAAAGAAGGCTTATATTTGTCAGTAAGATCAGTGTTGGTCATGCTGTGTTTATCTGTGTAAAATTTAAATAAAAGTGCGTTGAGATAGTGGATATTGGTGTTTTTCAGAAGAGACCTGTGAGACTTAACTTTTCACATAGAAAACTGCTCTCACATGACCTTATTTCCCATCACTTCCAAGCTCTTACTCTTGGCTCCAGCTGAGAAAATTAACTTTCTCCCAGATTCCCATTTTAGAGCTATTACACAAATGGTCAAATTGCCTTCTCCTATCAGCTCCATCAAATTCTGTCCCTTCCTCTTTTCAGATTTTGCTTTTCTCATTTTAGCCGTGCAGCTATTTATAGACTAAACCAATGTAATGCCAACAAATCTTAGTATTTATTGTTTTACCCTTTCTTTTTAATGCATATATAATTCTTGTATGTATCTCTGTACAGGCATGGTTGATTCTACGTTTAGCTGAAATTCCAAATTATGACAGGAAAAGCAGATAGTTATTAACCTTGAGTTACACATCTGTTTACTTTCTCTTCTCATAACTATTTAAATATTGACTTCTGATCAAAGCTGAGAGCATTGCCTCAAGTGAAATTTAATGTAAGTAAATTATGGAAAAGCAAATTTTCTTTCTTTTACAAAACAAGGTTAAAGTTTTGCTCAGTTACTAGTTTTCTTTAGGAATAGAAGTAAAACAGAAATACAATTAATGACCTAAATGTTCTGTATTGTGGGGTTAATCTAGTTTGGGTAGTTAGACTGGCTGGTGATTGTCAGTATCTTCATAGTTCTTGGGGTAATTTTTCCCCCCCCATGGGTAAGTCTATAGACAAGTAAAGGTTTTTTCTTTTCTTTTTTTTAAAATTGTTCTAAGAATATATATAACACAACATTTGCCAATTCAGCATTATTCAGGTCTACAGCTTAGCGATATCAATTACGTTAATCATTTTGCACAACCCTGATCTGTAATTGGTGCCAAATTTCCCATCACCATAAACAGAAACTCACTACTGTACTTCTTTTCAGGTTGTTTTTGTTCTCCTTCACATGCTCTGCTTCTTTTCAACTATTGATAAACTTAAGATACTGTTACACACATGAAATTATTCAGTAAACGTTTGGGACTAAACCAGAGTCTTTTCAGAGATAAAGCATTCTAAAGGGCGTGTGCTTGTATGGTTGCTTTTTATCTTCACAAGTCTGTTCTTTCTTGAATCTACAACAGTGTTAATAAATTGTCGAGCTGAAACGCCTCAGAGTTGACTCCCTGTCTAGGAGTTTGCAGGTGGTACTAATGAGCTTTCCCCGTTGACCATGTGCAGTGAATGTCCCTGTGCTCTTTACTCTCCATTTTTACTTTGAGCAGTGAAAGCCCCTCTTAGCTGGGCCCCAGTTCTGCAGGCATCCGCCCACTTGGCCTGTTATTACTCCGTGAATCATTGCTGGCCCTATTATACTATTTTGGGCAGCAGGCTTTCCATTCTCCTCTCATGAACCATGAAGATTGGAGTTGCTGCTGCAGCATCAGGCCCAGTGTGGAACGTGAACATGAAGGAAAGGAGTTCTGTTACTGGTTTGTAGAACAGTAGGGTGCCTGCCCCATGGCGGCCACTTGGTGTCGTAAACATTTTCTTTTGTTTTACAAAAGTGATCTCAGAAAGCTCATCCTCAAATATCCAGCGTTCAAAATATTTAAATATAAGGCAGTATGGCCTTTCCCCCTTTCTTCTCTCATTTTCTCTAGGATATTCATAACCTTGGTTTGTGTTGGGGGTGTTCTCTTGCCCTTGTGTTTCTCACCTACCTCAGTTCCATAGGCCCACAAAGTGAACCTTGACCAGGTTGCTTGCTTTGTGAAGAGGAGGTACAAGCACATTGTGGTGGATGTCAGGGTGGCCTCCAGTCAGAGAGACCTACATCCAGATCCTGATGGTGGTGAGCAAGTGACCACACCTCTTTAAGCCTTTAATGGGAATAAAAATGTACCTACCGCACAAGGTGCTGTAAGGACTAATTAAGATAGGACATAATAAGAACTTGTCAGTAGGAAAACTGACAACTGGCTAGAACTAGTCAGTAGATAAAGTCTGTTGGCCTTTGTTAAGGAGTCATTAACATTCATCTAGTCTAAATGTTTCATTTTACAGATCAATCCCTGAGACCCAAAGAAGCTGTGCTTGCTAATGACACATAACTGGCACGTGGAAGAGTGAGGAGAAGAGCCCAGATTTTCTAACTCCTCTCGTTGCCACCGAGTAGATTCTGACTTATAGCAACCCTATAGGACAGAGTAGAACTGCCCCATAGGGTTTCCAAGGAGCATGTGGTGGATTCAGACTGCTGACCTTTTGGTTAGCAGCCAAGCTTCTAACTCCTAGTCTAGTGTTTTTTTCCATTATGCCACATCGCTTCTGTCTTAACTATCTAGTGATGCTATAACAGAAATACCACGGATGGCTTTAACAAAGAGAAATTTATTCTCTCACAGTATAGGAGGCTAGAAGTCCAAATTCAGTTTGCCAGCTCCAGGGGAAGGCTTTCTCTTTCTGTCGGCTTTGAAGGAAGGTCCTTGTCATCAGTCTTCCCCTGGTCTAAGAGCTTCTCAGCACAGGGACCCCAGGTCCAAAGGATACCTTCTGTTCCTGGCACTTCTTTCTTGGTGATATGAGGTCCCCTCTCCCTCTGCTTGCTTCTCTCTCCTTTTGTCTTGTGTAAGATAAAAAGCTATGCAGGCCATACCCCAGGGAAACTGACCTTACATTGTATCAGGGCTGTGTCCTGAGTAAGGGTGTTGCATCCCACCCTAATCCTCTTTAACCTAATCTTGCCTGACTAACCACAGGCAGAGATTAGGATTTGCAACACACTGGAAAATTATATCAGATCACAAAATGGAGGACAACCACATAATACTGGGAATCATGGCTTAGCCAAGTTGACACACATTTTTGGGGGACATAATTAAACCATAACAATTTCCCCAAATGTTCCTGGCTCAGGGCCACATATGAGCCACTCTCAGCTTTGGTGATGGAGGTATTTGTTATTCATCAGAAAAATACTTTCTCCATGTGCTGTTTCTCTTCCTTCTCCCTTAAAAAAGAGAGACAATGTAGTAGTTTCCTATCACTGCTGTAAAAAATTGCCACAGACTTTGTGGCTTAAAACAGTACAGATATATTCTTTTATACTTCTGAAGGCCAGAAATGTAAAACCAAGGTATCAGCAGGGCTGGGTTTCTTCTGGAGGCTCTAGGGGAGAGTTTGTTTCCTTGCCTTTTCCATCTTTTAGAGGTTGCCTACGTTCCTTGACTTGTGGCTCCTTATCACATCTCCTTTTCTCTGTCTGCTTCCACTGTCACATCATCTTCTACTAACTCATATCTCCTGCCTCCCTGTGATAAGGACCCTTGTGGTTACATGGGGCCCATTTGGATAATCCAGGATAATATCCCCTATCTCAAGAACCTTAACTTAATCACATCTGCAAAGTCCCTTTTGCCATGTAAGTTAACATTCCTAGGTTTCGGGGATTAGGACATGGACATATTTGGGAGCCATTATTTTGCCTACTACAGACAGACATCCGCCTTAGAATGCAACATTGTCCTTCCTTTTCAGCTATAGTTTTGAATGTTTCCAAATTGAATCACATTTTATCACTCTGCTCACATACATTTTTTGCTAGCCATCTACTCTCCTCCCTCCAGGTCCCACAATGAATAGCTCCTTTTAGAACATACCTATTCTAGAAATGGAAGGCACTGACACCACCCACTCAAGTCACTGTTCATACGTCTTGGTGTATCCTGGTGTTGATGAGGGAATGGCTGGAGAATGGATGTCTGGGAGCATTCTGTCTTCCCACCGCTCACTTTCTGCCTCTGAACATGCACTTCATGTGAGAATGTTAAGTAATTTTAGAATTAAAAAAAACTCATCTTCAAATTCTACTCTGTATGTATGTGGGGTTTGAGTTGAGGAGAGGTTTGCCTTCTTGTTTTTGGATAGAGGTTGTCGTAGTCATCTAGTGCTGCTATAACAGAAATACCACAAGTAGATGGCTTTAACAAAGAGAAATTTATTCTCTCACAGTCTAGTAGACTACAAGCCCAAATTCAGGGTGTCAGCTCCAGGGGAAGGCTTTCTCTCTCTGTCAGCTCTGGAGGAAGGTCCTTGTTGTCAGTCTTCCCCTCTTCGAGGAGCTTCTCAGCGCAGGGATCCTGGCTCCAATGGACACATGCTCCTGCTCTTCATTCCTGGTAGTGTGAGGTCCCAGACTCTGTTTGCTTCCCTTCCTTTCATCTCTTGGAAGATCTCTTGTAAGGCCACGCTGCAGGGAAACTCCCTTTACATTGGATCAGGGATGTGACCTGAGCAGGTGTGTTACATCGCACCCTAATCCTCTTTAACCACAGGCGGAGCTGATGATTTATAACACATAGGAAAGTCACAAAATGGAGGACAACCACACACTACTGGAAATCATGGCCTAAACAAGTTGACACATATTTTTGAGGGACACAGTTCAATCCATGACAGAGATCATGCTTGAATTATTGTCAGCAGAAATCTTATTGATGGATTAATTTAATCAGGGGTCCTTTATCTGAACCTGAGGTCTATAGACCCTTAAAAGTTCCATGTATGGCCTTTAGGGGACTGGACCTCATGTGACTGTGCAAAGCCTTATGATCATTTTTTCTGGGAAGACTGGACCATAACGTTCATTACACTTTCAAGAAGTTCATGACCCAAGAAAATCAGTGACCTATTAAATGGATAGCAGGTGGATTATTTTACATTTTCCCTCATAGGTAAGATGCCCTTGGAAGTACACTGCATATATATATATATGTATATATATAAATACATGATCTTTTTTTAGCTGCAACTCAACTTCCCCCATTCATATTGAAATAGACCTCCCACTGAAACCTATGTCTGTTTTGCTACCAGGAATAAAAGGCTTATTCTGCTTCTGCTGGCATATTTTGAGATATCTTTAGAACACGATATGGGAAACCTTTGTTAAATGTAATCTGAATCTTGGATAGGCGATATATAATTTGTTTGTTTAGACAGGAGTTGAAGACAAAAAGTGTTTTTTTTCCTACATTCCCCTGAACACTGGATGTTTTATAAGCAGATTTTTTTTTCAGTACATATTTCTTTGGAGATGAAAAAACAAATTTCCTTCAGTGTTTTGCCATGCATTTCTCCCTCACCTTTGATCACTATTTACCCTTTCTTTTAACTCCTTAAGTTTCCTCGTAAAGAATGTATCATGTTTTTCTTACTTTACCAGTAACATTGCTGTCACCTTTACTTTGCCTTTGCCTTGCCTTATGGGAATCCAGAGAGATGAGGACTAACTTTTGGAGCTTGCTTAGTTTCCATACGTGGCTGGATACATGAGACTTAACAATAGTTTAAAAAAAAAAAAAAATTTCATGTGCATTTAACAAAGTAGCAAATGAAAGCCAAAGGTTTGCTGATTGAGTCACTGCACATGCTTTACAGCTTAGAGAGCAAAACAAATGACCAAAGGTGATTATTTAGGTTTCTTGAATCAGAAATGTTTTTTAAAACAGGTACATTTGGAATTAAGCTCAGGTGACTATGAAAGGGAATGCGTTCGCCATACCACATGGTCATACCCTGTCAAGGTAAGGTTCAGTGATTTAGTAGACCGGCTCTGGAAGTGTCAGTTAAAAGAGGGAGCTTTGCTTTTTCTTAATGGGTTTTTCTTTTTGTTCTTTTTAAGAATGTGTGGTGTTTGGAGAAAGTTATTATTTTGGTATCAAATAAGATACATATGAATGCTCTTTGAAAACTGTGGAACACTATGCAAAAATAAAGCCGAGTCCCTGGGTGGTTCAAATGCTTAATGTGCTTGACTGCTACCAGAAGGTTGGAGGTTTGAGTCCACTCAGAGGTGCCTCGAAAGAAAGGCCTGGTGATCTGCTTCTGAAAAATCACTCATTGAAAACCCTGTGGAGCACAGTTCTACTCTGACGCGCACTTGGGGTCTGAGTCAGAGTTGACGCGACAGCAACTGGTGGATTATGAAAGGAATACTGTGTTGCCTTCGATTAAACTCATTTGTGTTCCTTTTAATTTAGAACAAGGAATTTAAGGCTCATTTGGTTCAACTTAACCATTTTACAGATAGGAAAAAAGTGAGGTCAGAATAGGTGGTCTTTATAGCATTATGCAACTATTTAGTGATAAAGTTGATGATAAAATTCAAGACTTCAGACTCCCGACCCAATGATTTTTCATTATACCATATCACCAGTGTTCCATAGAAAGAGGAAAAGGCTGAAGGCTGAAAGAAACAAATTTCAGACCTTGCAAATTAAACTACAATGAGGTTCACCCACAAACTACCAGAGTGGATAAAATTTAAAAGACTGACAATACCAAGTGTTGATTGAGCTATAGAGCAACTGGGCCTGTCAGACACGGCTGGTGGAAGTATAAAAAGGTATAGCCACTTTGGGAGAGCAGTTTAGCAATTTTTTATTATGTTAAACGTGCTTACTCTAGGGCCTAACGGTTCTACTCCTAGGTGCTTACTCATGAGAAAGACCTATGCACGAATGTTCGTAACAGCTTTATTATAACAGCACAAAGATGGAAACAACTCAGATGTTTATCAACTGGTGAATTTATGCAATGGAAGACTACTCAGCAATGAAAAGGAACAAATCATTAATTTGGGCTAAAACTCAAAAACATGTTGAGAGAATGAAGCCAGGCACAAAAAGAGTGTATACTACATGGTTCCATTTACATGAAATCCTAGAAGAGGCAAGACTAATCAATAGTAATAGAAATCAGTTCGTTGATTTCATGGAGTGAGGGTGGGAGGGACTGCAAAAGGACAGGAGGGAACTTTTTGAGTGAGGGAAAAGTCCTGTATTTTGACTGGGGTGGTGCTCACATAGATGCATACTTTTGTCCAAACTTATCAGACTGTACTCTCAAAGGGTTATATTTTATTGTATATAAGTTATTCCTCAATCAGCTGATTTAAAAAAAAAAAAGATGTAGGATAGTGAGGAGCTAAGGTGTTGAACAGCAAAACGCAGTTCAACCCACAGGTCAGAGCACAAAATATTTTTACTGTGCCATTGAATGTTCTCTGGTTCCATGTTCTTTCTCAAAACTGAGGTTCTGTAATTGTCCCCTTGCCACTTGCATGAGAACACAGATATAAACACATGCAAGCGTATCACTGTGAAAAAACAAAACAAAACAAAAAACTGAACAATCCGTCCAAACGCATTTCTATGAGCAAGTTTTTTTTTGTGCCCGAAGATATTTTGCCAACTTAAGCAGTAATCATGGGAACCATTTACAGCTTCAGTTATTAATTCTTTAGTTACCAAAATTTTACTAGCATAACTATATATGCAAATAAAATAATACCCCAGGAAATGCAAAGTACTTGTCTGTTCTTTAGGAGGAAGTTGAGAGGATTTATAGGCTGAGTAGGTTGAATTTATAGCCATATTCTCTGCTAGAAAATCTAAAAGTGAAAACGTTGGCATCACAGTTGGTGTACTGAGTCATATTTTAAATCCTGTAAGCCTGTGGTTTAGAAAAGTTCTATTCAGAAAACTCAAAACGGCACATACAATGTATCTTCATCTTGCCAATTCCCCTGCCAACTTCTTTTTTCAGAATTTCCAGTATCTGGGACTAGAATTGAAGGCATACGAATCTTCTTGAAATGAATTCTAGACATAAGGTGAAAGAAGCATTGCTTCTGAGTCAGAGATCCTCAGGAGCTTGCTCTCATAGCGTGCTTGAGGATTGCTAACCAACTCTTGGAACCTAAGGCGCACTATGAAGAGTCTAATTGAATAAAAATTAGTGATTATGTTCATTCAAGTTTTCTTTTGCTCAGCTAAAACAAAATAATGCCAGCAGTAGTGTTTTTTGTTACAGTGTCGGCTACATTGCTTTCACATCCCCCGAAACCTCCTTTGCCATCGAGTCAATTCTGACTCATAGTGACCCTATGGGACAGAGTGGAACTGCCCCGTAGGGTTTCCAAGGAGCACCTGGTGGATTCAAACTGCCGACCTTTTGGTTAACAGCCATAGCTCTTAACCACTATGCCACCAGGGTTTCACATAGGTGTATTTATTAGTTAATTCATCAAAAATGTATTGAGCACATGCCATGACAGGTACTTTGCTAGCAGCATGATATAAAAGATAAAAAAGAACAGTATCTTTCCTCAAGGAGCATATAACTCAGTGGGAGGCAGATATGCAAACAAACATTTTATTGTGATAAATATAGTTGTTAGGATAAGTTATGTACCTGGGCAGCCTGGTGCATGCCAGTCTGGGAATGTTAGAAAAGAGTGGACAGAAGCCTCATGTGAGCTGCAGCCAGGAGGATGGCGACTCTACCATGCCCACAGCGGGGTAAGGAAGGCTGCTGCAAAGACTCAGAGACAGTTTCTGGGGAACTGTAAGTGGACTGGTATTGCTGGACAGTGAAACGTGACGTGGGTAGTTACAAGAATTGAGGCTTATGTGTAGCACAGAGGACTTAATCCTGGCTGTGCATCCCAATCATCTGGAAAGCTTTTTTAAAAAGTTCGTACCTAGATCCCAGGACTGCTGAATTAGAATCTTCAGGAAGAGGACTTGGGCATTTTTTTTTAAAATTTATTTATTGTTGTTGAACATGTACACAGCAAAACATACACCGATTCAGCAGTTTCTACATGTACAACTCAGTGACATTGATAACATTCTTCAAGTTGTGCGACCATTCTTGCCCTCCTTTTCCAAAATGTTCTTTCTTCATCATCATGAACTCACTGCCCCCGAAACTTCCTATCTGACCTTTCCAGTTGCCGTTGTCCATTTGATCCCATGTAGATAGTTCTTCAAAAGAACACAACGTTCAAGACATTCTTTATTAAATAAGCTACGTATTGTTTGGTGGCTCAGTGGTTAAGTGCTTGGCTGCTAACCATAAGGTTGATGGTTCAAACCACCCATCAGCTCCATGGGAGAAAGGCCTGGTGATCTGCTTCAGTAAAGATTACAGCCTAGAAAACGCTGTGGGGCAGTTGACTCACGGGGGTCACTATATGTCAAAATTGACTCTACGGTCCCTAACAACAACAACAACATTGTTTGGTTTAAAGAAGACATCAGAGGATATTTTGGTTTAAGATTTAAAGATTGTCTCAGGGCATCGCTGAGGGTTCATCTAGCCTCTGTGACTCCAGAAAATCTGAATTCTAGACTTAAAAAAAAAAAAAATCCATGGATGATTTCTTTTGTTTGTTTTTTAGACCTTTTAATAATCCACATCTGTTCTCTCAGGCTCTTTATGTTCCTCAGTAAAAAAAGGTAGAGCTTCATCAATAACTTTATTAAGTAGTACATTTCACAGTTTGCATCAAATAACTTATCATTCTAGCCTTTAACAATAAAATCATTGTCATACATGAACCAATGTTCATAATTTTTTTTTACAAGCTTTGTAGTAATATCTTCTTAAGAAAGTGATTGCCTCAATAAGAAACTTGATTCACAGGGTTAAGCGTCGTTGATGCTAAAAACCGGCAATAGCAAGACCTATTCTCCTTACCTTTATGAATGGAACAATTATAAGGAGCTTAAATACCTGCATAGGATATAGAGTTAATGCCCAAATAATAAAAGCTAACTTTAATGAAGGCTAGATTGAAGTATAAATACATTTTGAACAACATGTAAAGCTATTCTTCCTCAAAAAAATAAACATATTCACTGATATTCTCCTTAAATTATACATGGATAAAAAAGGATGGGCCAATATTCAACTTGTGTCTGAATGCTTATATATGATATAGTTTAATACTTTTCGGAGTACCTAGGTGGTGTAAATGGTTAACACGCTTGGCCACTAACTGAAAGATTGGAAGTTTGTCTTATTTAGTGCTGCTATAACAGAAATACCACAAATGAATGGCTTTAACAAAGAGAAATTTATTCTCTCACAGTCTAGTAGGCTAGAAGTCCAAATTCAAGGTGCCAGCTCCAGGGGAAGACTCTCTCTCTGTTGGTCCTGGGGGAAGGTCCTTGTCCTCAATATTCCCTTGGTCTAGGAGCTTCTCCGTGCGGGAGCCCCGGGCCCAAAGGACACCCTCTGCTCCTGGTATTGCTTTCTTGGTGCTATGAGGTCCCTATGTCGCTCTGCTTGCATCTCGCTTTTATATCTCAAAAGAGATTGGCTTAAGACACAACCTTAGCTTGTAGATTGAGTCCTGCCTCATTAACATAACTGCTGATAATCCCATCTCATTAACATCATAGAGGTAGGATTTACAACACACAGGAAAATCACATGAGGTGAAAAAATGGTAGACAATCACACAATACTGAGAATCATGAACTAGCCAACCTGACGCATATTTTTTGGGGATGCAATTCAATTCATAACAAAGTTTGAGTTCACCATGATTTTGATTTGCAGGCAGATGACCTATTATTTGTAGGTAATGAGAATTTTGGGCAGGAGCATAACATGACCTGATATGTTAAAACAGAAAACTAGAGAGTTTTTATGAAATGGTGTTCAATTTAAAAACACTGCTTCTATAGGTACAAATAAGTCATTATCATTTCCTCAATCAGAGCACCTAAGGGGTAATAGGAGAGATAATAGGTTACCTAGCCCTGTTATAGGAGCCCCCCTAGTAACTGTGTCTGTCTCTTCATCAGAGCAATGCAAAAATGAGGACTGATAAGATTTCACTCGATAGTTATTTAAGGATAATATTAATGAAGCCGAATAAGCTTATCTTTCTAATTCCAGGTGTGACATCCTGTCTTAATCGTGATCTATGGAAACCAAAACAGCTATTCTACTCAATCTTTCCACATCACAAATATGAGTAAAATAATGGCTGTAGAATTATACATGTCGAACAAGCCAGCTTTGTTAACTATGACATTAAACTGGAAAGGAGAAAGCCTGATTTAAACATACCATTAGTAGAACCCACCTCTGTTCCTACTTTTCTTCTCTTGACATGTATAAGCCAGTGATGCTGTTTGCTACTAACAGTGATATAGAAAAGCAGCGAAACATTCCAATATATGAATAGGAACTGCAGAATGTCTTTTTAGCCCTGAGGTGCTAGGGAACGTTCTAGCAGGGGAGAGCTCCTTCCTTAGGAGTTTAACTTGGAGTGAAAGCTATCCTTTTTAGAATTCATTTAAAACATTGCAGTGCTTTTGGCTTCAAGTAGGCCTGTTCAGTGCCACTTGGAAGAAAGTTTTTATTATTATATTAGAGTGCCACCAAGGAAAGATATGGAAACTGTCTTGGGTCTTTTAGTATTTGGACTGCAATTAGGACATTTCTTCTATTCTTGAAAAGGCATCTAGCCACATATTGCTATAGATTGGCATCATCCCCAGCATTCTAAAGCTCAAACAGCAAATAACAGTCAGACAGGCACACTGGCCTCTTCTCAGGAGGCTTACCACCCTCCATCTACACATATTCTAGGCTTTACGTTGGAAAAGGGGTAGCTTTGGGGAGTTTGGAGCCCTGGTGGTGCAGTGGTTAAGTGTTCAGCTGTTACTGTTAACTGAAAGGTTGGCGGTTCAGACCCACTAGCCGCTCCGCAGGAGAAAGATGTGGCAGTCTGCCTCTGTAAAGATTACAGCCTTGGAAACCCTGCAGGGCAGTTCTACTCTGTCCTATAGGGTCGCTATGAGTTGGAATTGACTCAATGGCAGTGAGTTTGGTTTTGGTTGGAGGGGGTGGAGTTTGCTATTTTAACTATAGGTCCGTTAAGATACTGCTAGCATAACTTCTATCTCAGCTATTGGCTCCTTTTAATCCAAAACAGTGCTCAAATACATGGTATTTCAAGCTCTTAACTCCATGGTTGTCGGAGCCCTGGTAGCACAGTGGATAAGCGATCAGGCTGCTAACCAAAAGGTTGGCAGTTCAAATCCTTGGAAACCCTATGGGACAGTTCTGCTTTATCCTATAGGGCCTCTATGGGTTGAAAGCAACTCGACGGCAACCAGTTTAACTCCATGATCGTGTCATTTAGTAATTGTTAATTACATTTTTGAATATTAGTTGTATGTATAGTTTAGTGGTGCTCTTATGCTATAAAGACCAGAAGACAAATATACAAACAGTAAATGGCTATGCGTCCTCCCTTGTCTCTTTTGCATAGACACACATATGCACTTAAAAAAGAAGTGAAAAACTGGAAGCAAGCAACCAAGATGTCCTTCAATAGGGAATGAATAAACAAAGTATGATATGTCCATGCAATGGGGTATTATTCAACGGTGAGAAGAAATGAACTATCAAACCACAAAAAGACAAGGAGAAACCTTAAATGCATACTGCTAAGTGAAAGAAGCCAGTCCAAAAAAAATATGCATATTATATGATTCCAACTGAATGCCAGTCTGGAAAAGGTAGAACTGTAGAGCCAGTGAAAAGATCAGTGGTTGCAGGGGCTCAGGGAGGGGGAGGGATGAATAGGTGGGGTACAGGGCGTTTTTAGGGCAGTGTAACTATTCTGTATGATACTGTAATGGTGGACACATGGCAGCAAACATTTGTCAAAACCCATAGGACTGAACCTTCATGTAAACTATGGGCTTTAGTTAATAATAATGTATCAGTATTGGTTTATCAGTTGTATCAAATGTACCACAGGAATGCAGGATGTTACTAGGAGAAACAGTATACAGTAGGGAGTGAGTATATGGGAACTCTGTATTTTCTGCACAATTTTTCCATAAACCTAAACCTGCTCTAAAAAATAGAAATGACAAAAAAAAAAAGGTGTGACAAAGAGGACACTAATAACAGCTATAAATAGTGATTTGCATAATCCCTAAAGAAGGGAAAACAAACAGTAAAACCTGTCAGGGCAGATCTGATCCTGGACAGAACCACGAGTAGCACAGCTATTGGTCTAAATATCCCTGGAGAAGAGGGATTTTTGTTGGAGGTCAGACAGCCCCTGACTACTCAAAGATTGGTGAGCCATTCATAGATGACTTGGGATATGACTAAACTGTAGATAATTGGCATCACTAAAATATTTTAAAATGGAATTGGCTGCCTCAGAAAGTAATAAGTTGCCCATCAAGTATCAAAGCACTAGTTAAACCCAGCCTGAAAAAGGTGGGCTGGCACTGAGGAAGTCATTATTAAATAAATGTTTGCATGACAATATTGGGAAGAAGCTTAACTGGATGACTGCTGTAGTAATAGGAAAGTCAAACTTCAGAAAAACTGGTGCGAAAGTATAAACAGGGATAGACTCTCACTACTTTTTTTTTTTTTTTTTAAATTTTAAGCAATCAAATATGCCATTTTGAAAATATGTTCTCATTATAAAAATGTTGAAACTATAGAAAGTTAATAAGAAAGAGAGGGACGAAAACCCTTTGATTTACCATCCAAATGTAACCCCTGTTATCTTGTTATTTCCTTGTGATCTTTATTTTCAATGTAGATTTTTACATAGTTCCATGCACTTTTGTAAGTAGCATTTTTCTCTTAACGTGTACAGTTTACATGTTATAATAAATACTTCATAAATATCTTTAAGGGCACGCAGTGAAATACTATATTCTGGTCTTAATTTACTTAACTTTTCTACTATTTTTGGACATTGAGGTTTATCTATCTTTTTCCCTATTACAGATGTTAAGTAAAAGGGTAAGAACATTTTATAATCTTTTGATAAAGATTCTAAATAGGTTTCCAAAAGATTTTTTCCTATTTGTACTGCTATCAACAATATAAGTATCAAAATTGACAACCCTTCTTCTTATTGAAATCAAACTCGTCATGAAGCAGATTCTGACTTGTGGCGACCCCATGTATTACAGAGTAGAACTGCTCCATAGGATTTTCTTGACTGTCATCTTCATGGAAGTAGATCAACAGGCCTTTATTCTGCGGCACTGCTGGGTAGGTTCAAACCACCAAACTTTTGGTTGGTAGCCGAGCACAAACTGTTTGTGCTGCCCAGGGACCTTCCTTCTTATTATGTATTGATATTTACCATTGTTTTTCTAATTTCAAAGATGAAACATAGTGCCAGGAACTGGATCAAGTAGGAGAGGGTTTTGTTGGAACCATGCAGGTGTAGCTCACAGAGCTCCAGGGCACGAAGCAGGAAGCACAGCTGGAACTTGCGAGAGCCTCAAACATGGCAGGAACCCTGTCCTCACTCCATCGTCTACCCCAAGGTCTCTCCATCTTATTACTCTCTCTGTGTGTCTGTTACTTTGTCTGCCTCTGATTCTGTCCTATTGAATGTGTGTGTTGCCTGTCCGTCTTTCTCTGTGTATGTGTCTCACTCTACATTCTCTCTCTCTCTCTGCCCTACCATCCGTAGACCTACGTGTTTCAAAACTCTGCTTCTTCCTGCACATAGTTAGAAATAGCTGCCCTCTGCAGTCCTCAGGGTCGGTCTAGATCCCTGTGTCTAGGTTCCAAATTCAGCAAAGAGAATCTGATCACCTCAGCTTGGTCAGTGCAGTGGGTACCTTTGGTTTGGTGTCATTCCAATGGCCAGGGAGGGACAGGGTCCAGACCTGGATGCCGAGCCCACCCTGAGAGTAGAAGATAGTTTCTTTAGAAGGGGGCTGAGGAGAGAAGACACAGGGTGTTGTCATGAGTCTCCCACCTGTAATGGGCTCCGCTCTGTGGAGATAACGCAGCAAGCATGGCCTGTGTTCTTTTGTGGACCTATTAGAGAAAGAAGTAAGATTAGTGAAGACCTTCTCTTGATAGATCGTCTATCACAATTGATGAAAAATACCTTCTAGGATTAGATTTGCTGTGTTGCTCAAGGGAGGAAGAATTTGCTTAACTGGTTCCATCTCAGAGGCTGTGTGTGTGATGGGGGGCTTATACTGCACAGTGTCTCCAATGGGCATATTTATTATGTTGGTTTTTTCTTTTTAAATTTCTGCTGCCAAAACTGGAACTCAAACCTGCTTTTTTTCTGCATTGACCCTAAGGCAGTAAGCTTGGTTTGTATTCAGAATTAATGTGTAGTTTTCCGTGAGGAGGGTGATCCATCACTTTCACCCAAGAGGCTCTGGATCAGTGAGAAGGTGGGCAGCAGTAAGTTGTGCCTGGGGAACAGAGATCCTTGACCTGAAAACTTGAAGTAGAGCTGGGGATTGGAGGTGCAAAGCAGGGCTGAGAGCAAGGCTGTGAATCAGAATCAGGTGGTCATGCTAGAATGAGGTCAGACCGAGAACGGGGCAGAGCTAGCAGCTGAATCAATGTCAGAAGAGAGCCAGGAGAGGGGGCAAGGCAATCGGCAAGGAGGGCTAAGGAAGATGGTCTGACGTGACATTATCTACACTTCCCACATGTCAAGCACTATGCAAGGTTCTTTTATAAACCCACCATACCTCCAGACCCCACCATACCAGCCCCATCAAAATCAAGAGCACGGAGACTCTCCGTTGGGGTTTATTGCAGCGATGAATCACACAAAACATTTTATTTCTTTAATTGTTTAATGAGCAATACATGTTTCTGGAACCACCTTCTAAAGGCACCGAGGTATCCACTGAAAACTGAATTTCCCTCCCACTCCGGTCACCCAGCCAGACAATTCCCTGGGTGAGGAAATTGAGGTACAGAGAGGCAAATTTGCTCCAGGTCACACTGCTGGAAAGTGCAAGCCTGCCTTTCTGAAGCCAAAGTTTGTACTGTCCGCCTTGCTGCGCTCAGTGGAGAGCTTCTCGTATCACCATCCAGACAGTACAGCACTTATGGTGAGTTATTACTATTTAAAAAAAATTTTTTTTATTGTTGTAGTTTAAATGAAGTTTACATTTCAAGTTAGTTTCCCATACAAAAATTTATACATACATTGCTAGGTGACCCTAATTGCTCTCCCCATACTGTGACAGCACACTCCTCCTTTCCACCTCTGATTCCCCACGTCCATTCAACCAGCTCCTAACCCTCTCTGCCTTCCCATCTCACCTCCGGACACAAGCTGACCGTTTAGTCTCTTGTATCTATTTGAGCTAAGAGACACACTCCTCAAGAGTATCACTTTCTGTCCCACAGTCCAGTCCTATCTGAAGAGTTGGTCTCGGAAATTGTTTTAGTTCTGGGCTGATAGAGAATCCAGGGGCCATGCTCTCTGGAGTTCCTTCAGTCTCAGTCAGACCATTAAGTCTGGTTTTTTTACTAGAATTTCAGTTCTGCACCCCACCTTTCTCCTGCTCCATCAGGGATTCTCTGTTTTGTTCCCTGTCAGGGCGGTCATTGATGGTAGCTGAGCACCATCCAGTTCTTCTGGTCTCAGGCTGATGAAGTCTGTGGTTTATGTGGCCCTTTTTGTCTCTTGGGCTACAACTTTCCTTGTGTCTTTGGTGTTCTTTATTCTCCTTTGCTCCAGGTGGTTGGGACCAATTGATGCATCTTAGGTGGTCACTTGCAAGCTTTCACGTGAGAAATAGAAAGTAGATGGTTTAAAAGTAGTAATAAAAGCTTGCAAGTTATTACTATTTTTAAACCATCTACTTTCTATTTCTCACATGATACCTTCATCTGAGGCCAGGCCAGTCTGGTTGGAGCCTATCACACTGTAAGTTACTCTACAGAATTGAAAAAAGAGATTACAAACCGTAAGTGCATATTGCTAAGAGAAAGAAGCCAGTCTGAAAAAGCTACACACTGTATGATTCCAACTATATGACGTTCTGAAAAAGCCAAGACTATAAACACAATGAAAAGATCAGTGGTTGCCTGAAGCCCGAGGCCGGGAAGCGGGGGCAGGTAGGATGAATAGGTGGAGCACACGGCCTTTTTAGGGCAGTGAAACTATTCCGCATGATGCTATAATGGTGGACATATGACATTATGCATTTGTCAAAACCTGCAGGACTGTGCAACACAAAGAGTGAACCCACATGTAAACTATGGACTTTAGTTAATAATAATGAATCAATACTGGTTCCTGAGTTGTAATGACTGTAGCACAGGAATGTAAGATATTAATAATAGAAGAAACAATATACAGGGAGAGGGATTAATGGGACCTCTCTGTACTTTCTTCACAATTCTTCTGTAAACCTAAAACTACTCTAAAAAAGAAAGTCTATTAAAAAAAAAAAGCCCATGTAACTGTACAACACAAAAAATGAACCATAATGTAAAATGTGGATGTTAGTTAAGAATAATGTATCAACAGTGGTTCATCAGTTATAACAAACATATGGCACTAATGCAAGATGTTGTAATAGGAGAAACAGTGTGCGGGGGAAGGGGAGTATATGGGAACCACTATACAGAAATTGTGTGCAATTTTTTTGTAAACCTAAAACTGCTCTAAAAAATAAAGTGTATTTAAAAAAAATGACATCCACAATACTGAAGATATTAAAAGATACAGAAGGTTCTGCAGATATTTTAGAAGCGCCTGCTATGTGCCAGCCTCTGTGCGTGGTGGAGGACACATGATGGTGAAAAAGCACAGTTTGTATTGACCACAAGGGATATTGAGAAGTTACCAAAAGTCACTGTTGTTTCCCAATTCATGTATCTTCCCTACAAAATATATATATATTTAAAAATCCAGCAATTTGATTTTCCCTATGAATTTTGTACTTCAGCAAAAAGTTCTTTAAAATCCCACGATAAGAACTCTTCTGTTTTAATTTCCAGATAACCAAGTATTTAATGAAATCAGACCTTGGGAGGGTAGCAAAATGCCACAGGCCCTCCCAGGCTTAAAAAAAAAAAAAAAAACCTGTTGGTTTTGACTCGTAGTGACCCTACGGGACAAAGTGGAGCTGCCTCATAGGGCTTCCTAGGCTGTAATCTTTACGGAAGCAGATTGCCACATCTTTCTCCCTCAGAGCAGCTGGTATATTCACACCAATGACCTTTCAGTTAATGGTCAAGTGCTTAGTTACTGGGCCACCAGGGCTCCCTCCCAGGCTTAGAGCTCCCTTATGAAGGATTGTTATGTCTGACTGGGAGTGGGGTAGATTCCCAAGGTGGACCAAACCAAAACCAAACCCACTGCTGCCGAATTCATTCCAACTCATAGTGACCCTATAGGACAGAGTAGAAACAGCCCCCTAGGGTTTCCGAGGAGCGTCTGGTGGATTCGAACTGCTGACCTTTTGGTTAACAGCCATTCTCTTAAGCACTGCGCCACCAGGGCTCCCAGTGTGGACCAGGCCCTGTATTTGTCCAGCAGTTTAGGACACCAGGGTATGATGGGACCAGAGAGTGTGTTCCTTCCCTGTTTCCTGGTGCTGCAGCTGGGTTGCTGCCACTTCTGATCTGTGTTCCGGCGCTGGAGCTTGAAAAGCCTTTTTCCCCTAACAGAAGTGCGTGGGCCTCTCTGCGCAGGGTTGGATACATGACCACAAGGTAACCGATTTCTGTGAAAAAAATGTACTTGAGTTTCAAACAGCTGATTTACACTTGACCTTTTGGAACACAACCTTGAAAGTTGGGATTATCTGTGCTTGCTCTTTTATCTAGCCCTTTTGACTGTAGACAGTGGAATTCAGGCTTTTCATTAACTTGTGTTATTCTTCTGGCTAGTGATGGTTTTTGTGAATGTGTGTGCACGTACGTGTTTCTATTTTAACCTGCATGGTTCCTATTTTAACCTATTTCTGAGAATTAGAGTGGTAGTAGATGGCTTTTTTTTTTAAATATGAGTCTGTGCCAGTGCTACATGTAAAGCAAGCTTGCAAATCAAAGATCAACCAGTTGTTTCATAACTTGAAGGTCATTTTAACATCACATCTAGATTGGGCTTTTAATGATTCTGTAAAAGGTTTCATAGAGACCCCTCAGTAATCTAAGCTGGTGCTGCCTACCAGGATATAGTAGAAGAAAGCCTTTGAGATCTCGGAGGACCCCATGTTTCATTTCTGGATATGATTGTCACTAACCTCTCAAAGGAGGAGGAGTTTCCATGACTTATTTGTGAGTTCTGGGATGACTAATACGGCAGCCAGTGTTCACAGGTCTTGTTACCATTTGTACATGTGTTTCTGCTTATTGAGGTTGACATTGACCCTTGAATTTTGCTAATCCATTCTTTCCATGATTTTACTAGAGCATATAAATAAATTCAGAAGGCTTTATATGAACTGGTCCAAAATCATATTCTTACATTAGTATTAGTTCATTTCTTTTCAATTGAGCATGTTATTTTAAAGTTGCCATGTGAGGTTTTCAAACTTCCCTATTGGACTTTCTTTATCTGTTTCAAATATCAGACAATTCCCTGTTGAATCTTATGATTAGATCCCAAATGTCACATATCTGATTCTATTTGATTGAAAACTTATTTTTTGAGGCAGGGAGTTATTAGAGATAATACACATACCATAAAATTCATCCTTTTAAAGTATTCAATTCAATGATTTTTAGTATATTCACAAAGTTGTGCAACCATCACCATTGTCTATTTCGAGAACATTTTCATCACCCCAAAAAGAAACCTCATACCCAGTAGCAGTCACTCCCCATCTGTGAGGTCACCCCCAAAACTGTAGCATGTATCAGTACTTTAGTTCTTTTTATTGTTGAATATTATTCCATTGTATGGAATCACCACATTTTGTTTGTTTATTCGTCAGCTGATGGACATTTGGGTTGTTTCTACTTATAGGCTATTATGAATATTGAATCAATGAACATTTGTGGACAAATTTTTGTCTAGACTTAAGTTTTCATTTCTCTTGGGTATATACCTAGGAGTAGAATTCCTGGGTCATATGGTAACTCTATTTTTAACTTTTTGAGGAATCTCCGCTGTTTTCCAAAGGGACTATACCACTTTACACTCCCACCAGTAATGTGTGAGGATTCCAATTTCTCCGTATCCTTGCCAACACTTGTTGCTGTCCATCTTTTTGGTTATAGCCATTCTAGTGGGTGTGAAGTGGTATCTCATTGCGGTTTTGATTTGGATTTCTCTAATGATTAATGATGTTGAGCATCTTTTCCTGAACTTATTGGCCATTTCTATCTCTTCTTTGGAAAAATGTCTGTTCAGACCTTTTGCCCATTTGTAAATTAGGTTATTTGTCTTTTTATTGTTGAGTTGTGAGAGTTTTTATGTATTCTGGATACTAGATCTTTATCAGGTATATGATTTGCAAATTATTTTCTCCCATTTTGTGAGTTGTCTTTTTACTTTCTTGATACTGTCTTTGATGCACAGAAGTTTTAAGTTTTGATGAAATTCAGTTTATCTATTTTTTTCTTTAGTGCTTGTACTGTATTACTTGTACTGCCTAACTCAAGGTCACAAAGATTTAGCCCTATGTTTTCTTCTAAGAGTTTTATACTTTTAGCCCGTACATTTAGGTCTTCGATCCATCTTGAATTAATTTTCATATATGGTGTGAGGTAGAGGTCCAGCTTCATTCTTTTGCATGTGGAGATCCAGCTGTCCCTGCACTATTGTTGAAAATATTTTTTTTTCCCTAGTGAATTGCCTTGGCACGTTGTTGAAAATCAACTGACCATAAATGTAAGGGTTTATTTCTGAATTCTAAGTTCTGTTCTGCTGATCTGTATATTTCTTCTTACACCAGTACCACACTATCTTGATTAGTATAGCTTTGTAATAAGTTTTGAAATCAGGAATTCACCAACTTTGTAAAGATTATTATTTGATGTGATGTTGATGTCTACCCCTTTACCCACATGCTTTGAGATATATTGTCTCTTTTATCATAAAGTTAGGTTGGAAATGTGACTTTGATATGCCCATCATATTATAAATTCAGTTTCAGGTCTAACTTTGCCATTTAATATGAAAGGTATGGATTTGTAATCAGGCAGAGCCCAAAAGTTTGACCGATAGCTGTATTTTAGTTTTCTTGTTTGTAAAATGAAGCTTAAAGCCTAAGTCAAAGGATAATTCTGAGAATTAAATAATGTAACGTATGTTAAAGAATCTAGCATGGTGCATGAAAAATGATAGATACAAAATAAATATCTATTGCCTTTCCCATCCCCTTTTCATGGATGCAAAGCTTTCCTTGTACCTTATCACATGGCTTTGAATTCTTCCTTGAAGTCATCCTTCTTTCACATAGAAACTGTTTTATCCAGAGTCAGCATATAACTTGGCATTACTGAATTTTCTGTTCTGTTCTGTGGTATTGTTTGGTTCAGATTTAGTTCATAGTGTTTCAGATTTAGTTTACTGCTGTATCTCCAGTGTCTAGAACAGTGCCTGACATATAGTAAGTACTCACTAAATCTTTGTTTAAAAAGTACTAAGTGCAGATCTGATTTTCTTGTTTGCTTGGGTAAATATAGCACTAATTGTTTGGCAATATGTTTCCAAGTAAGCTCACTCTGCAGTACATGAGTATTTAATTTCCGAGATATTTTCCAAGATTCTTTTCAGCAGTTTCTCCAGTTAACTTAGGGCTTTGTTTTAACTGCCTTGAGTGGCATTTCTTTCCTCCAAATGATGTTGTACAGGCAGTCCTTGGGTTACAAACGTATGACTTACTGACAACTCGTACTTAAGAAAGGACTGCCATAAAGCCTATTATATTAAATATTTGAGTTAAATACAATGGTTTGTAAAAATGAACACATGCACTACTTTGTGACACCCATGAAAACCCTGTATGGTTTGGAAGTGTTTAAGAACTGCCCCATAGGATTTCCGAGGAGTGGCCGGTGGATTCAAACTGCCAACCTTTTGGTTAACAGCTGAACTCTTAACCCACTGTGCCACCAGGGCTCCTTTATATTTTTTTTTAAAAAAAAGAAAAACACCAAACCTGTTGCCACTGAGTCAGTTCAAACTCATAGCAACCCTATAGGACAGAGTAGAACTGCCCCGTAAGGTTTCCAAGAAGAGGCTGGTGGATTTGACCTGCCGACATATTGGTTAGCAGCCAAACGCTTAACCACTGCACCACTAGTGCTCCTTTATATGTATAGAAAGGTAAAGTATATACTATATACTAAGACAAACATTTGACTAACCCACTGCTGTTGAGTTGATTCCAACTCATAGCGACCCCATAGGGTTTCTGAGGCTGTAAATCTTTACAGAAGCAAACTGCCACATCTTTCTCCCGCAGAGCCACTGGTGGTTTCGTACTGACACTAAATAAGAACTGTATGTGCCTGTTCCAACTTACCGACAAATTCGACTTAAAGACAGACTTAGGAACACATCTCGTTCGTAAGCTGGAGACTGCCTGTACTTCTCATCCAGATGTTCCCTCTTCAGGCTCATTTCAGAATGGAATTCTGAAATTCAGAAAGGATTGAGTCTGAGCAGTAAACTTCAGAAAGCAAGTGGGGAGAGGGGACTGGGAGGAAGTTGGCATAGGGGAAGGCGTGACAATGAGGAACCAATCTTGAGGCTGGACTCAAATAGGGAAACTCACTCCTAGTCCATGAACATTGTTTACTGTTTTTTATGGGATAGTCATGGTTTGTCTATTTGGAAAGAATTCAAGCATAGACATGAAACTATAAGCAAAGAGCATCCAGGTGTTTTTATTGGCTGCTGTGAGCCTGATTCATAACCAAAAAATGGTGCCTGTGCATGTTAATTTATTTGCATGACGGATAAACCAACTTTTAAAGGTTTGGTTTCTCAGAGGGTAAACTTACTCTAGAGTTCAAATCATTTCATGGACTCATAGGATAATTGAGTTTTAAAGCTAGACAGGATTGTCAGGCTGAAGGAATGTTGATAAGTGTCACCTCAAAGAATGGATTCCATGGTCAGATAGGTTTGGAATTTATCAGCAAAATTAACAGATTTTTGTTCGTTTTAACTGCAGGACTTCTCAGAGCCTTTAATGTGCTAACATATATGATTTCTGTTAGGGGAACATAGAGCGGCACTGCTCAATATGACTGGTCTGTGGGGACTTATTTTTTCCCCCACAGAGAGCCCTGTGGGACTGGTATTTAGCAGAACACATTTTGAATATAATTATGATCCAGGGTAATACCTTTATGTTTCAGACATAAGGGCTGATTTCTTAGTCTTTGTGAGTTGCTGTTTTTTAGGAAGAGTCATGTCTTCCTAATGTTGGAATGTTGGAACATTACGTAGAAGCTGACTGTGTCCTTTGCTATACTAAGAACTATATCATGTCATTGCATGGAAGGATAACATGTTCCTTGTGATATGGAAGCTTCATATTGGGAACCCTTCCAGACCTCACTATGTGTCTCTTCTTTTGTATCCTTTTTGCTATAATAAAGCTATAATTGTAAAGTATAGCACTTTTCTGAGTTCTGTGAGTCATTCTAGTGAACTTTCAAATCTGAGGAGGCAGTTGTTAGGTGCCATCAAGTTGATTCCGACTTCATAGCAACACTGTGTAGAAAAGAAGAAAATACTGCCTGATCCTGCGCCATCCTTGCAGTCACTGCTGTGTTTGAGCCTGTTGTTGCAGCCACTGTGTCAATCCATGTCTTTGAAGATCTTCCTCTTTTTCGCTGACCCTCCACTTTACCAAGCATTATGTCCTTCTCCAGGGACTGGTCCCTCCAGATAATATGTCCAAAGTATGTGAGATGAATCTTGCCATCCTCACATCCAAGGAGCATTCTGTCTGTACATATTCCAAGACAGATTGGTTCGTTTTTCTGGCAGTACATAGTATATTCAATATACTTCGCCACCACCATAATTCAAAGGCATCAATTCTTCTTTGTTCTTCTTTATTCATTGTCCAACTTTCCCATGCGTATGAGACAATTGAAAACACCATGGCTTGGGTCAGGCACACCTTAGTCCTCAAAGTGACATCTTTGCTTTTTAACACTTTAAAGATGTCTTTCACAGCAGATTTGCCCAATGCAATGCATTGTTTGATTTCTTGACTGCTGCTTCCATGGGCGTTGATTGTAGATCCAAGTAAAATGAAATCCTTGACAACTTCTTTTCTCTGTTTATTATGATATTGCTTATTGGTCCAGTTGTGAAGATTTTTATTTTCTTTATGTTGAGGTGTAATCCATACTGAAGGCTGTAGTCTTTGATCTTCATCAGTAACTGCTTCAAGTTATCTTTACTTTCAGCAAGCAATATTGTATCATCTGCATATTGCAAGTTGTTAATGAGTCTTCCTCCAACCCTGATGCCACGTTCTTCATGTAGTCCAGCTTCTCCGATTATTTGCTCAGCATACAGATTGAATAAGTATGGTGAAAGGATACAACCTTGACGCACAACTTTCCTGACTTTAAACCACATAATATCCCCCTAAAATGTCATCTAATAGAGGTTATTTGTTTACTTTTCTTTTAAAAAGACAGAAATGGGGTGGGGGGAAGGAAGTCTTAGCGGTGCAGCTGTGTTTACTTCTTGTAAATCCAGCTTGTATGTGTTGGTGTTTTTCACCATTGTGGTGTAAAACGACAGCACAGCTGGGATTCCCGGCGTCAATATTTTCCACTCACACCTCCAGTTAAAAGATCTAAACACCACTGTTTTTCTTATCTGCATTCTTGGGAGATTTCTGCACTACCTTGTTTGATGACTGGAAATGTGATATTAGGCATATTCTCTTATGAGTGGAGCAAGTCTATGTTTCTGCAGCAGCTGAGACACAACCAGATGAAGGAGGGTCAGAGACTGAAGAGGACTCATGGGGGTACTTGAGTCGGAATCTGAGGTTGGTGGGGTGTATTACTTTCTTAGGGCTGCTGTAACAAAGTACCATAAATCAGGTGGCTTAAAACAACAGAAATTTATTGTCTCACATTTCTGGAGGCTAGAAGTCCAAAATCAAAGTATCAGCAGGGCCATGCTCTGTTATGGCTCTGGTGGAAGATCCTTTTTTCTCTTTTCCAGCTTCTGGTAGCCCCACCACATTCCATGGCTTGTAGCAGCAGCATAACTCCAGTCTCTACCTCCATTTTCACATGGCCGTCTTCCCTGTGTATGCCTTTCGTCTCTGTGTCTCTTCTCCTCTTTTGTAAGGACATTGGTCTATTGGATTAGGACCCGCTCTATTGCAGTAAAACCTCATGTTAGCTAAACTAATAACATCTTCAAAGACACTATTTTCAAACAAGGTCACACAGGTACCAGGGATTAGGACTTTAGCATATCTTTTTGAGGGACAGAATTCAACTGATAACAGTGGGAGTAGGAGAAATAAGAGAAGCGTGGATCAGGTTAAAATTTTAGAAAAATGAATTTAGGAATTTTAGGAAATAGTAATTACTTATTTTTTTTAAATTTCAAAATTATATATTCCTTAGTTAAAAAAAAAAGTCAAGCAAAACAAAAAAGTTCAAAGGAGAAGACAAAATATTGCCCCAAAATCCCATCACCCAGAAAATAGCCAATGTTAATGTTTATTTTGGACATGCCTCCATACATGTATATAGAGAGATGAATGATTGACAGAAATAATTTTATACAAAACTGGATTCAAACTAAACATAGTTTTATAAGTAAAATATTCGATTTAATCTTACTTGAATTGAGCAAAAGAAATAATGGGAGAAAGCACTAGATTATCATGTTGTCCTGTCTTGCTCAACCCTCTTCCTGTCCTCAGAGCAAAAGCTGCAGAAACTGAATCACTTTGTAAATTGTGTGGGAACCCTTTTAAAAGGTCCACTTCCTCCCCTCCCCACCACACACCACCAGCGCATATGTTACCGAACCCAAAGGCTATGAATTCGCAGCCTGTGCTCTTATTAAGAATAACTAAGAGTCATATGGGTTTGAGGCAAGGCATGGTTTATTGCTCACAGCGGGCAAGGAGACAGGGAGAGTGTTCTCAAAGGACTGTCTCTCCGAACGAAGGGCTGGAAGAAGTTTTGTACTACGCGGGAAAGGAGAAGTCATACATATTAATTAAATGTCTGGGAAATGGCATACATATTCAAAAACAGATGTGGTGTGGGCATGTAGGCTGCCTGCCAACTGGTGGCTCAAGATGGGGGCCCTTGCTTCTTCAAAATGGCTCCTCATGTACTCTTGACGTCTATGTGGTCCCAAGAAAATGGCGGCATATACTGAAAACATGGCTACCGAGTTCACCTTCAAGTAACTTACTGTTTCATGGCGGGCATGTGTGAAGTCTGATTTTAGCCGGATTGCCTGAAAAACAACTGTAAGCAGGAAGATTAGAAGGAATCAGGGTGGGGCGACTCATTATCCTGGTCGCAAGATACTATTTGTATTTGCTTGGAAGTTTTCTATTGACATAGCTTGTCACCTGAAACTAGTTCCTAGCTGGTCTCACATAAACACTGTGAAAAGCACCTGGCTGGCTGATGGTGGATATTTGTTGCTGTCTTAGTCATCTAGTGCTGCCATAACAGAAATACCGCAAGTGGATGGCTTTAACAAAGATAAATTTATCCTCTCACAGTCTAGGAGGTTAGAAGTCCAAATTTAGGTTGCCAGCTCCAGGGGAACGCTTCCTCTCTCGGTTGGCTCTAGGGGGAGGTATTTGTCATCAATCTTCCCCTATCAAGGAGCTTCTCAGTGCAGGGAACCTGGGTCCAAAGGATGTGCTATTCTTCTGGTTCTTGTTTGTTGGTGGCATGAGGTCCCCCTGTCTCTCTCTGCTCCTTTCTCTTTTTATATCTCAAAAGAGATAGGACACAACCTAATCTTGTAGACTGAGTCCTGCCTCATTAGCATAACTGCCTGTAATCCTGCCTCATTAACATCATAGAGGCAGGATTTACAACACGTAGGAAAATCACATCAGATGATGAAATGGTGGACACTCACTCATGCAATACTGGGGATCATAGCCTAGCCAAGTTGATACACGTTTTCAGGGGACACAATTCAATCCATAATAGTTGCCATCTGAAGATACTGCAAAATGATGGATATTTTCATCTATCCCAAAAATTGGCATTTGATAATTATTTTAACTGATCACATTTTCTTGTTGTTGTTCTAAAATACCATCTTTTGCTTTGTGTCACAGAGTATTGCCTTAATACTGTATACCCACTGTAAGGAGTCTTGTTAAATTCCTAAATGACACACTCCTACTGGTTTTCCATGGAAGCTGTGTGAGTTGGATGGTGCAGTCCTTTCAGGGAAGCTCATTTCTGTCCTGACGCAGTTGAAGTACCCGTAAGTTTAAGTGAGGCTTATTGCTAAAGGTCTCTGCTGACATCACATAGAAAAGGAATAGCCTGTTATGCCCTTTAATTGTTTCCTCCAGACAATGGAGGGAATGGGGAAGATCATTGTCTGGACATGACGATATACTTACGTTATGGCCATTATCATTTATGGCGACTCAGCTGAGGGTCAGACATTGACTGTTTCAGGGAAGGTAGGGGAGAGAGCACACCTGGAAGATTTCAAGAAGCAGAATTGTTGCTAGGTGCTTTCACTTTGTGCAATAGGAAAAGAGGAAGAAAATGGGTGGTTTAGAATGGTGTGGTCTAAAGCTGTACCATCCAGCATGGTAGCTACTAGCTGGAGTCCCTGGGTGGTGAAATGGTTAACATGCTCAGCTGCTAACCAAAAGATTGTAAGTTTGAGTCTAGCCAAAGGCACCTCAGGAGAAAGCCCTGGCAATCTACTTCCAAAAAAACCAGCCATTGAAAACCCTATGGAGCACAATTCTACTCTGACATACATGGAGCTGTCATGAGTCTGAGTTGACTTGATGGCAGCTGGTATTGGTACTATCAGCCACATGTAACTATGTAAATTTAACTTAATTAAAATTAAGTAAAATTTAAAATTCAGTTTCTTAGTTGTGCTGGCCACATTTCACATGCTCAGTAGCTATGTGTGGCTAGAGTCCACAGTATCAGACAGTGCCTAATAGTATTAGATAGTGCTGATCACTATACTGATACTTTATTTCTGTGATTGTTATGGATTGAATTGCCCCCCCCTCCAAAATTATATTTAAGTCCTAACTCCCAGTACCTGTGAATCTGAAGTTGTTTGGAAATTGGGTCTTGGAAGATATTATCAGTTAACGTGAAATCATACTGAGTAGGGTGGATCCTAATCCAATCTGAATGTTATCCTATAAAAGAGAAGAGAAACAGAGGAAAGATGGACATGTGACAATGGAGTTGTACTGCAGCTGCAAGCCAAGGAATATCAGGAGCTCCCAGAAGCCAGGAGAGATTAGAAAGGATCTTCCCCTAGACCCTTTTGAGAGAACACGGTCCTGCACACACCCTGAGTTCAGACTACTAGCCTTCAGAACTGTAAGACAATAAGTATCTGTTCTTACAAGCCACCCAGCTTATAACATTTTGTTAAGGCAGCACTAAGAAACTAATACAGTGATCATTCAGGGTTTCAATTATTTGTCTTCTGCTCCTGCTCAAATGATGAAGCACCGCTTTCCGTATTGCCTTGATGGTCTCCTCTGTAGTTTCTGGGCACAGATAGCCCTCAAGGAATCCTTACTGTGGTTAGGTGAGGTCTTTGCACTGCAGCATCAACTCAACAGCTCTTTGGCTAAAGCCGAAGAGTTCACCACGCTCTTACTAAAAGATTGAATGGTGCTTGAGATTTTCACTCTTTAACAATAAATCTGCTCTTCAGAAATACGTAAGTGAATCCACTTAGAACTTTTACTTCAGCTCCTCTTCCTCTTCTGGGTGGGTGTCCCCACAGTACAGTGCCATGAGCTAGGACTTTGAAGTCCTGGGTTCCAGTCCTGAATGTACCCCCACTGACTGACCCTATGACCTTAGTAAGACACTTCAGTTTCTCTGTGGCGCAGTTGCCAGTTGGGAACTCACTCCCAACCACTCCTTAAGCTATTGTGAAGACAAATGCCAAATGATAAATGAAGAGTTTTGAGGTCTGGGTTAAAGCTACATTTAAAGAGTGTTTAAGGGTTTGTCTTTTCATCTTTGGGTCCAGTCTTAGATTTCCAGTGTCAACATTTGTGGATTCTCACTAGTAGATACATACCCAGTTTGATAGCTGATTGGCCCATACATTATACTATGTCTGCTTCATGCACATGACTGTATAAGGGAGGTCTGGGTACGTTGGCCAAGGAGCCCTCTTCCAAGTCTGACCCACAAGACTGGAGTAGGATGCTCTGATAGAAGGAGCCTCTGGCTTGAGGGTCAGGAGAAGGGGGCATTGCTGTTGACTTAACTCTGTGACATTTTGACCCCTTCTTCACATACTTCCCACCTGGCTAGCCTGGAGGCCTGACAGGGGTTCCTTCCTAATGTTTCAGTTATCTGTGTAACAAACAACTCCAAAATGTGGTGGCTTAAGACAATGACAATGTTTATTTTGCCCTCAAAACTGCAATTTGAGCAGGACTGGATGGGGAGAGCTGGTCTCTGTTCCATTCAGTGTTAGTTGGACTGGAGGCCGGAATCATTGGAAGGCTGGTAGAACTAGGATTAGAACTCAGGACTTCAAAGTAATAGTACACGACACTGTACTCTCACATGACGGGGGGTTGATGCTGGCTACTAGCCAGATGGTCCTAATTCTTTTCTACATGGGCTTCTGCATGTGTCTCTTCACATAGGTAGTTTGGGCTTCCTCACAGCGTGGTGGCTAAGTTGAACAGCAAGCATCTTGAGAGAAAGCATCAAACAGAAGCCGTACTGCCTTTTCTAACCAGGCCTCAAAGTCACAAGATGTCATTGCTGCCATGATCACAAGCCCATCCAGATTCAAGGGAAGATTCACTTTTCGATGGAGAATTATTAGCGTCAGCATGTAAGATGGGATATATATTGGTATGGTCATCTTTGGAAAATATACCTGCCACACCCAGTAATGATGAATCAGAATTGGCATCAGTTTGCACTGTCATAAATAAGCCTTGAGTCAGACTTGGGTCTGGAGATTGAGGCGCTTCTCAGTTTCATGGAGATATGATTGTCACTGCTGTGTGCTGGGGCTGCTCGTTGGATGTGAAGGTGAGGGAGTAGTTGCTATTTGCATAGGACTTGGAGATCTTTGATGAAAGATGCTATATAAATACAAAGTGACGGTGTAATTAAAACACCCTCACTGTGCGTTAACTCCCTAATTGAAGGGATGTCTGCAGTGAATATAAAACACAGAGGAATTCACAGGGTTGGTTGTGGTCCTGGTTGCTGAAAGTTATTTCTTTAGATGAATTTGATGGAATCCAGCTAGAATTGTAATACGTTATTTACACCTCACATTTTGACTTCCATTGTCTTTCTTCTTTTTTTTTATTGTGCTTTACAGTTCAAGTTAGTTTCTCATACAAAACTTCTTACACACATTGCTATGTGACCCTAGTTGCACTCTTCATACTGTGATAGCACACTCCTCCTTTCCACCTCGGATTTCCCGTTTCCATTCAGCCATCTCCTGTCCATTTTTGCCTTCTCACCTCGCCTCTGGACGGGAGCTGCCCATTTAGTCTCATGTATCTACTTGAGCTAAGAAGCATGCTCTTCACGAGTATCATTTTATGTCTTATAGTTCAGTCTAATCTTTGTCTGAAGAGTTGACTTCAGGAATTGTTTTAGTTTTGGGCTAACAGAGAGTCCGGAGGCCATGTCTTCTGACATCCTTCCAGTCTCAGTCAGACCATAAAGTCTGGTCTTTTCGCTAGAATTTGAGTTCTGCGCCCCACTTTTCTCCTGCTCTATCAGGGACTCTCTGTTGTGTTCCCTGTCAGGGCGGTCATTGGTGATAGCCAGGCACCATCTAGTTCCTCTGGTCTCAGACTGATGGAGTCACTGGTTTATGTGGACCTTTTGTGTCTTGGGCTAATATTTTCCTTGTGTCTTTGGTGTTCTTCATTCTCTTTTGCTCAACGTGGGTTGGGACCAGTTGCCTCTTAGATGGCTGCTCACTAGCTTCTAAGACCCCAGACGTCACTCACCAAAGTAGGATTCAGAACATTTTCTTAATAAACTTTGTTATGTCAATTGACCTAGATGTCCCCTGAAACCATGGTCCCCAGACCCCCACCCCTGCTACTCTGTCCTTTGAAGTTTTTGGTTGTATTCAGGAAACTTCTTAGCTTTTGGTTTAGTCCAGTTGCGCTGACATCCCCTGTAGTGTATGTTGTCCTTCCCTTCACCTAAGATAGTTCTTGTCTACTGTCTAGTTAGTGAATACCCTCTCCCTCCCTCCCACCCTCATAATTATCAAAGAATGTTTTCTTCTGTGTTTAAACCTTTTCTTGAGTCTTATAATAGTCTTATACAATATTTGTCCATTTGCGACTGACTAATTTTACTCAGCATAATGCCTTCCTGACTTCCATTTTCTTATTTTTAATCTCTGTTGCTTGTTACTCTTTTGTAACATTCTCATTAGATGTAAACTCCTAAAGAATTAGGATCCATCTTTCTACAAATTCTTTAAGTTCAACTGATGGACACTTGAGAATATTTCTTTCTCTGCTTCTAAGATAAAACATGTTTTAGTAAAAACCTTCTAGTAGGTAGTGGTGTCCCTGGGTGGCACAGATGGTTAAGTGCTCAACCACTAACTAGATGTTTGGCCATTTGAGTTTACCCAGAGGTGCCTTGGAAGAAAGGCCTGGCAATCTACTTCCGAAAGATTCACAGCCATTGAGAACCCTATTGAGCACAGTTCTACTACTCTGACACACATGGGGTCGCCATGAGTCAGAACTGACTTGACAGCAACTAGTTTATGGGTCCACAGCTGTGCTAACCCCTTAAGATTTGGAAACTTAAGTAAATGACAGGCACATAATCCAATAAAGAAACCACTCTCAATAAGGAGATGAGACATGCACCAAGGAAACAAGCCAGAACACATTTCAGGATGGGCATACAGTAGGTGTTGTGGATAGTCATAATGGGAAAAATGCAGTGGGGCTGGAATTGAGAACAAATCTTGAAAAAGGAAACCTGTGGGAAGCCGTGAAGATGTCGGTAGGATTTGACTAGGTAGATGGAAATGTGGTAGGTGAAGTTAGAGGATGGAGACTAGGAGGTAAGGGGAACCTCATTCAACATATCTCAACTCGGAGGAGGATATACAAAAGACCAAAGCCTGGCCCCACTTCATACCAATTCAGCCAGACACTCTAGGGGTGAGACTAGGGCATGGACATTTTGAAAAACTCCCCAGGTGATTCTGATACACAAAGAGGGCTGAGAACCACTGCCATAACATCGTCTTGCATCCAGAAATGATACATCTACTCCAAAGAACCACCTTCTTTTATTTGGCGTTTAATTTCATTTTAGTATCTAATGCCAGACCTCTGTCTGCTGCATCTAATTTATACCAAATTAAAATGCAGAGCAGGATGTGACTTAGCAGTTTAAAGGGTAAGAAGAGTTAGCATCATCCAGGAGCTAAAAATAACATCTTGTGGTTTGAATTTTATCAGTGGGTGTTGTTACCTCCCTTAACTGACAACTGCCTTCTGAGGCAGGATAGAGTTTTAACAACTGGCAACCACACACAGCCTTTCATTGCTTATCTAAAAAGACTATCAATTGAGTCACTAAGAACTATGAATGTGAATTTTAAAAAATTCTTCATCTCCCTATAAATCCACTAATTGTGTTTTCAGAAATGTGAACATTACACTAGTAATGAATAATACTCTATGAGAGCTAACAGAATACTCTCAAATAACAAGAAACTAAATACTCCAGTGGTTAATGTATCACATGTACACACTTCAAGTGTGGTTGTCCACCTTGCTAAGAATAACTCCAGGACTGAGAATTTAAGCTGAAACCAAATTCTATAAAACTAAAATTCCCGAGATATATTTTGAGCTATCTTTCCAAAATTGCAGGGGCAATAATAAACAATGACTTGTAAGAGGCCTGAAAGATAGCAGTGAACCACTGGTTTAGTGAACGTAGGTGGAAGAAAAGGACTGTGGGAAGTTATGCTCCCTCCTAGGGGAAGAGTTGCTGCAAGAAAATGAACATGAAACACTTTTAAACTAATACAAGCTGGAAAAAAAATAAGAAGGAGGAATAAAAAGAAAAGTTAGAAAACAGGCTAAAAGAAAAACTAGGGTGGTTTTTGGTAGATGAGAACTTAAATGGCAAGAAACATGTAAAAGCACCTCTGTTACTCATGCTAACAACGTATATTTTTTCTCTCTGGTAGACTTTATAGATCAGAAGCCACTTAAAAATGAGAGCTGTGCCTTATTCCTTTTTTTTTTTTTTTTTTTTTTTCCATTTCTGACAGCTAGCACATTATCTGGCATGTAGTAGGTTATTTGTTTATCTTAATGACCTGTGTCCTGTCCCCCTCAATACTAGCTGTTAGGAACTAGTTGTCATCAAGTCGATTCCAACCCATAGTAACCCCATGTGTGTCAGAGTAGAACTGCACTCCACAGGGTTTTCAAGGGCTGAAAGCACATTGACATTTCTTCTGAAGCACCTTTGGGTGGACTTGAACCTCTAACCTTTTGGTTACTGGTCGAGCACTTAACTGTTTGTGCCACCCAGGGACTTCTCCAACCAAAGACTCCAACTCATAGTGACCCTATAGGACAGAGTGGAACTGCCCCATAGTTTCCAAAGAGCAGCTGGTGGATTCGAACTGCTGACCTTTTGGTTAGCAGTCCTAGTAGCTCTTAACCACTGTGTCACCAGGGCTCCTAACCAAAGACTAGAAGACTGGAAATGGATATCCTATTAAAAACTGTTTTTTGGTGTTTATTCAGGAGGTATCAATAGCATATTTTACAGGCAAATTACAGATTAACTGGAACTAGATACCATCTGTTCTTCACACAGTTTTCTTTTTTTTCCCCCCAAGACTGAAAGCAAAAACTGTTTCTCAAGCAAAATCTGGCCATGTATATGAGTGCAGACCCCCAGGCCTAATGGATCAATAAGTAACTGTGTTATATGCCACGTTTAAAATCTACTAGTTAAGTTACCTTCTTTTTTTTTTTTGGACAGTCAATGGTGATGAATGATGTGGCTTTTATCCTTCTGCATTTTAAGTCTTGTTCCGAAGTCAGCACTCTGCTTGGACAATTTAAAAATAGTCTATTCACACTTGTGTTGTGGATTTTGGGAAATGTTAAAAGACGAAAATGTTTTAAAATTCTGTAGAATCTTTTATTTTATTTTTTTTACTGAAAGAGGGTATAGGATCTTATCATGTGCTACATATGCCACTTTCAGGAAACCAGGAGAGGAGGAAATGGAACTAATACCTGTTAATTTAAGCCCGAATCTGTATCTTTATTTTTTCTTTTAATCCTAACAGATAACTGAGGAACAGATATTTATTCCCCATTTTATACCTAGAAAAGTGAAGATCAGAGAAGTTGTCACATTTGTCAATGCTCACAGAGTTTGTAATAAGGAACACCAGCTCAAAGCTAGATATGACTCCTTTTAAGGCATATGTATGATGTATACATGTCTCCTGTGCATCTTTCCCCAAATGGTGTATTCTTTTCTACTAAAAAAGTTTTCTAAAGTAAGTCTGAAAATCAGCCTCTGTTGCCAAAATATTTGGCAGTCGTTGTTCATTTATTTCTCCCCATTTTTGGTAGAATTCAGAGCTCTCTTTATCCTAATGGAAGCCCCAGGACGGTTTATGTTTGCATGTCTTATGCCCACTAGGCTTTTAATTAAAAGTCTGTTTCACCTGTGTCTGACCCTCACCTTCTCAGAGGTGGGCAGCAATGGTAAGAGAGGACCCAGCTCATGTCAGAGGCCCAAGCAGAGCTCTGTGAACTCACCTCAGTGCATCTGGCCTTTCACAAATGTCAGGTTTGGTGGCCTCCCACGACTTATAGGAAGGGGTGGGTCATGATTCCTCTCCACCCAAACCTCCTACCAGGTAGTTTGTTAAAATGAAAGCGAGCCCCACGCTAAATTCTATCATACACCAAACACTTATATTAAGAAGAAGGCACAAAACGAGTCAGGCAGCCTGCTCCCTTAGGCTGGGATGCCCCAGCAGTCGGTCCCTCAGGCATGCTGACAAGGCCCTGCAGGAGATTTTGACTCAGCACAGGTGCGACAGCACTCAGCAGGAGGATCAGCTCACCCACCTGTCGGATCAATGGTCAGGGGACCAGAGGAGCCTTAGGAACTGCTGCAAACTGTCTGTTCCTTGATCTGAATGGTGACTGTGCGTATACTTACCAATGTTAAATTTCATAGAGCTGTACATGCGCTGGAGCCCTGGTGGTGCAGTGGTTAAGCATTTGGCTGCTAACTGCAAGGTTGGCAGTTTGAATCCACCAAAGCCACTCCTTGGAAACCCTATGGGGCAGTTCTACTCTGTCCTATAGGATTGCTATGAGTCGGAATCGCCTCGATGGCAATAAGCAAAAAACTGGTACATGCACTTAAGATTTGTGCACTTCACGTAAGTTATCCCTTACTAAGTTAGGTTGTCCACAGTCTGTGAGCAGGGAAGCTGTTTTATATTGTTCAAACCAATAAGCTCCTTGAGAAGATTTCCTTGAAGGGTCATTGGGAAGGGTGGAAGGGTCTTTCATATGCACCTGCTCCTCATCTCTAAAGGGCCCTGGCCCCTGGCCCAGTGTCCCCCACCTTAAGGGATTTATCTTCATCATTTCCATGACGTCAATACGGTGAACTCAGCTAGTTGGAGTAGAAGATAACAGGCTTCTGTGTGAGTCTCTCTGCTGAGGCCCTCTGTCCTGGGACTCCTGCCAAGGTCTGTTCTCTGGACCCCCAGCCCAGCCCGGTGAAGTCCCCCAAATCAGTTGCCATCAAGCTGATTCTGACTCATGGTGATCTCATTTGGTGTCAGAGTAGGACTGTGCTCCATAGGGTTATCAATGTCTGATTTTTAGGAAATAGATCACCAGACCTTTCTTCCAAGGTGCCTCTACGTGGACTTGAACTTCCAACCTTTTGGTTAGCAGTGTGTTAACTGTTTGCACCACCCTGAGGTGGAACTAATAGCAGTGCCCCTCCAGCTGACCACGTTCTCTGGGGTACCTTTGTCTTGGGTTACTGTTGCTTTCTCTCTTTATTATGCCCTGTTCTGCATATCCATTTCCCAGAATTTGACTTTCTTTTCGCCTCTAAACTGCCCTTGGTAATTTTAACAGAATTTCTGAGGAAAGGCAGGAAGATTCTGGGGGATATGACAGTTAATATTTCGCTAGACAACAGTCCCAGACTCAGCCCTGGGGATGGGTATGGGAGGGGCTGTGAATTTCTACCCTTTCTTTTCCTTGAATTGGGAAAAGAAGTGGGAGTGGGAGAAAAGAGGTGGGGCTAGAGGGTGGTGCTTGCAGAGGACTTAACTCTTTGTGCCAACTTAGATAAATATCAGATTTGGCCTACTAACAGCCCTCACTCTCGAAGCTGTGGCCTCACAAGTGAAATTTGGCAGGGTTTAGAGATAAAGATGACACTTATTATCAGTTGCCTCCAGGACAGGGTTATGGTGTTTTGGATTTGGTCCAGTTTCAGAATTCTTATGATGCTCATTTTATTGCCCAAGTGCCCTTTTCTCTCTCTTCACATTTCATACACCACCTGTCATCCAATACTCTTGGTTGTCAGAACCTTGGCCTTAACAAACAAACAAACAAAAAATACTTGCTCACACAAGCAGAAACCCTTTGTTGGTGTTCCTAATCCAGGGTGGAATGCATTGCCATGGCAATGGCTGCCCCCACCTGCATTTCATCATTCGGGGTTCCCATGAGTTTCTTTTCCTTTCTCAAACAGCAACAGCCAACGCTGTTATTAAACAAACTATTATTATATCTGCATGACCTCACTTGGCAGTTTTTATTTAACTAAATTACACGTGCTTCTAACTTCAGGTACAATTCTTCATGCACCCGTAAGTAAAGCTAACTTTATGAAGAAGCTGGTATTGGTTTGCTGATAGTCTGAGTTATTGTTGGCTCCAACACAGAATGAATACAGAGGTTTGGGGCATTTATATGAGAGTAACGTCAGAATTTAGTTCTATGACTCCAAAAAAAAAAAAAAAAACACCCAAACTTATTGCCGTCAAGTCGATTTCGACTCACATCAACCCTATAGGAGCGGCTGGTGGATTTGAACTGCCAGCCTTTCAGTTAGCAGCCCAGCTCTTAACCACTGCACCACCAGGGCCCTTCTAAAAAAACCCGTTGCCATCGAGTTGATTCCGACTCATAGCAACCCTATAAGACAGAGTAGAACTGCCCCCATAGAGCTTCCAAGGAGTGCCTGATGGATTCGAACTGCCAACCTTTTGGTTAGCAGCCGTAGCTCTTAACCACTGTGCAACCAGGGTTTCCATACAGGTACCTTAATTTGACTTTCTGAGATTTTAATATTTCTCTTAATTGTCTTAGTGTTGATTTATGGTTTTAACATAATCATTTTTAAAGAACTCAGTATTAATGAAAGGCATAGGAGATTTGAGTATTTAATAATTAACCTAAAGTTTGATATCATATCTAACTAGCTGGTTCCTGGACAATCATATAACATTTCTTTTTTAAAATTAGACTCGATGAGTGCTTATAGCCTAATGGATTAGGTGGGATTTTTTGTTATTGTTGTTATGCTTGAGAAAGTTATGGACATTTATTTGAATTTATTGTGTTAGATAAAATTTTGGCATTCTGAAACCCAAACCAAATATTTGAGTCCCTGTTAATTCAGGGCTGTGGTTGAAGACAGTGATGGGTATCACCTTGGTGATCCTGGGACCAGGCTTTTCCTCTTTGCATTCTGGGAAGCCCTCCATCAGGGCAAGACTCCCAAAGAGCTGCAGGGGTGGCAGGGGACAGCCCAGCTAACTACTTATAAGGGGTATTCCTGTCTCTGCCCTGGCCGAGCTCCTCCCTCAGCGCAGGTGCTTTGCCACCTTGGAGATTGGTACTGTGCTGCAGAAGGGAATGGGGGCATTGCCTCTTTAAAGTTACAGTTGGCTTATGATCGTCTCCCTCCTAAGTCTTTCTTAATCCATCGCCTCAGTTCTCTCAGGCCCCTGAGATGGGGTGGTAGCTTCTATCACCAGACCTGGCCACTAGGGGCGTGCGCCGTGGTTAAAGGGCTGGGGTGTAGCCCCAATTCTGCCTCTTACCACCTGTGTGATTGGGCAAGTTACCTAACTTCTCAGAGACTCAGTTTTCTTCTTCCAGAAAACAGAGCTAATACTGTCTCATCAGACTGTTGATTAAACGAGCCAGTGTGTGTGGGAGGTCCTTAATACAGTGCTTGGTAGAAAGTATGTACTCAATTGATCAGTGCAGAAATAATTGATCGTTGTTTTAATTATGCTAATACATGATATAGAAGATTCTGCTTTCCGCATAGTTTTTGTCACACCATGTTATAGTTTTTTATACGATTTTTCCAAAAACCTTTGGGAGAAGAAATTCCCTGCCCTATCCCCTAAAAAACAGTTTTTTTTTTTTAAAAAAAAATCATGGTAAAATATACATAACAAAATTCACCTTTTAATCAGTTTTTTAAACTTTTAACCCAAAAGTGTATAATTTAGTAGAATTTACTACTACGTTCATGATGTTGTACAACCATCACACTATCTGGTTTCAAAACATTTTCATTGCCCCGAAAGGAAACCCGTTAAACGTTCGTTCTCCATTCTTCCATCCTCCCCAGCCCCTGGCAACACTAATCTGCTTTCTGTTTGAATCCATTTGCCTATTCTGGATATTTCATGTGAGTGGAATCATACAATGGAATTATACAATGTAGCTTTTGTGTCTGGCTTCTTTCACTTAACACAATGGTTTCTAGGTTCATCCATTTGTAGGATGTATCAGTAGTACTTGATTCCTTTTATGCCTAAGTAATGTCATTTTATATGGATTTACCACATGGTTTTTATCCATTGGTTAGTTGATGGGTATTTGGGCTGTTTCCACCTCTTGCCTGTCGTGAATAATGATGCTATGAGCATTCTTGTACATGTTTTTGTGTGGAGTAGAATTGCTGGGTCACATGGTTAATCTATGTTTAACTGTTTGAGGACCTGCCAAGCTGTTCTCCACAGCAGCTGCGTCATTTTCCATTCTCATCAGCAATGCATTTATTAAGTTCCTACTGTGTTGCTTTGGAGTCATTTAGAACTCGGCTACTAACCAAAAGGTCAGCAGTTAGAATCCATCAGCCGCTCCTTGGAAACCTTATAGGGCAGTTCTACTCTGTCCTATAGGGTAGCTGTGAGTCGGGATTGACTCGATGGCCGCTGGTTTGGTTTGGTTTTTGGTGTTGCTTTAAGGAGCCCTGGTGGCGCAGTGGTTAAGCAGTTGACTGCTAAATGAAAGGTCGGCTGTTTGAACCTACCAGCCGCTCCGAGGGAGAAAGATGTGGCAATCTGCTTCTGTAAAACTTACAGCCTTGGAAACCCTATGGGACAGTTCTACTCGGTCTTCTAGGGTCGCTATGGGTCAGAATTGACTCAGTGGCCATGGGTTTGGTTTTTTTGGTATCAGCAGTGCAAGAGGGTTCCAGTTTCTTCACATCCTTGCCAGATGTTGTTCTTTTCTGTCGTTGTTTTTTAATAACAGCATATCAGTGGGTATGAAGTGGTATTTCATGTGGTTAGGGGTGGTTTTTTTAGTATTGATTTTGTATGTGTCCGGACTCAAATTTTCTTATTAATGTTCTGAAGCCTGTCATGTTGCAAAGCTACATGGAAAACCCCCTATACGTGATTTCCAGTAGGAGAGAGGTGTGAAGCATTTTTTTTTCCTTGCACAGCCCCTGATGTAGCTAAGTATCATGGCATTGTAACCTTTAGGGAAGCATCATGGCACTAGAATCTGTAGAGTGGATTCGCCATCTGTAGACAGTAATTAGAGATGATGTCTGATGCCTCTGACCACTCTCTCTTCTTTTCTTTTGGTTTTAGGGGTCTTCTCTGGGTCACCCAGAATGCTTTTACATTGTACTGGGTGAGAGCTGAGCCACCTGCCTGTGTGGGACTTCCATACTCTGGGCTCCGCTCTCTTCTGATGGCATTTTGACTGCATCAAGGCCAAGTGACCAGCTGCTCACAATGAGTGATGAGAAGAACCTTGGAGTGTCCCAAAAATTGGTCTCACCTTCAAGGAGCACAAGTAGCTGCTCCTCCAAGCAGGGAAGTCGACAGGTAATGTTTAACTCACATAAATTTTAAAATGCAAATTTAAATCACCAAGAAGTTTGCAGATTAAAATGTGCAAATTTACTGGGGAAATCCTACTTCTCAGTTTAAGAGCATTTGCTCTCAGTCATATCTTAATTATACAAGGAGAGTAAATTCTAGATAAGTTTAATTTTGTAGCTTTAATGCCTACTAGGTGGGAAGAACTGTATTTGGCTCTTTGTATTATTTTATGCAGTTCTCGCAAACACTTTTCAACATAGCTATTAATATCCCTGTTTTTCTCACGAGGAAGCTGACTCAGAGACTGAGTTACTCGGTCAAGGACACACAGCTAGTAAGTGGCAGTATAAGAAACCAAAGCTCAGTCTGTTTGCCTCCAGAGTCCACAGTTTCCTGCTAACCAAAACAAACAAACAAAAAAATCACTTTCCCAGTAATTATAATATCCCCTCTCCTGTTCCTGCCCCTCATCAAACCTTTTATGACAGCTTCTAATCACAGATTGCCCTATTAGTAACTTTGAGTTTCACTTGCTTCATTTTCCTAGTGGGCGAGAGAACCTAATCAACAGAGCAATGGCCAAAAGGAATAAAATAGGAGGAAGAAAGAAGGGAATCAAAGGACTTGAATAATTAATTCCTAAATAACTTAATTATGTTTTGTTTCTTGGTTTCCTTTCTCATAAATCTCTGTTGGCGGAATTAGCTAGTTGTAGATCAGTGGCAGTAAATGCGCATTAATCATTATAATTCTTTCTCCTGCAGTTAGGGAGAGAAAGAGTAGGCTGTCAGAAAGCTGTGGGTTTACAACCCAAGTGGTTTCTGAGCCTTTTCAGTACCTGCTGGCTGTGCTGGCATTGCCTGTCCCCCCCGCAGAAGCGCTGGCCTAAGAATTCTCCCGGAGTCCTTGATTCCAGGTTTTGAAGCAACAGTCAAGCAACCTCTCACCTCAGGCACGTCCATACATTTGTGACACATCATCACAGAGCTCTCTGTATGAACCTTGCCTGGGATGGGGAGCTGTCCATCTCACAACATCACATCACGTCATTAGAATCTGTGATTCTGGACAAATTAGATTTTGCCACAGGCCTGACATTTGAGGACCCCTCCAGGATCTCCCATGATGGGTTAGGAAGGAGAACTTTTTCAGAACTGTCATCACTTCCTTCTGGTACTTAAAAAAAAAGACTAAAATTAGCATCCATGCACATATCTCCCTGGGAATTCTATTTCCGTGAGGGTAGTGATGCTTACCCTGTTTGTCAGCTTTCCCATACTGATTTTGATGTGGTATCTTTATGGGAATATCTCTCTCTGTAAGCCTGGGACCCAGGAGGAATTCTGGTTAGGATTAGAGCAGAATGTGTGATGTTCCCCCCCACCCCGCCCCCCTTTGCACTTGGTCGCAACTAATGCTGTGTTCTCTTTTGATAAAGGGAGAGAACAGGAGTAGCAAGTGCTCATAACACCATAGGAAGTGGAGCTGTGCAGTGAATTTTTCAGATTAAATACCATAGAAACTTTATTTGCTGTATGATTTGAAATTGGTTTGGTTTTCACAGAGTTTTTTTGTTTGTTTTTTTGAGGGAATGACCAGTTGCATCATAAAAGGCAAGAGGAATGTTCTTGATGCCTAAATGTTTTCCTGACCTTGGATGGGAGGTCATTCAGTCATTTATTCATTCATTGATGGTCATCTTTTATACTTAGGATCTCCCACTTTAATATGCATATTATGTTGTTTAATAAATGTAAATGCTTATTTGTCCTTGTGAAGGAGAAGATGGAAAATGTAATCAGTTACTTTCAGTTTTAGCCTGAATCTGATAATAAAGCCCATGTTTAATTTTCAGGGACTATTTTTTTATTCCATCATGTTGCCCACCTTGACAATCCGAGTCTACTATGCCATCCCAGTTGGGCCCAAGATTGTCTTTCAGTTTCTAAAGGTGCTGCATCGGTGCTGGAAACTTGTATTTAGTAGTTTCTTGGTTGCTAAATATAGTCATCACACTGGGTTTCCAGTTACCTCAGTGGAAAGTGCAAGTTAGACATTTAAAACTTCAGTATCTATGTAATGAGACATTTGATTTGCAGAATACTAAACTATAACCGAGGAAAACATCTGTGCAATAGCCAACTTGGTTTTTTTTTTAATTAAATGCCATCTTTTATTCTTTTTTTAATTGTGATTTAGGTGAAAGTTCACAGAGGAAATTAGTTTCTCATTAAACAATTAATACACAAATTGTCTTGTGACATTGGTTGCCAACCCTGCAATGTATCAACACTCTCCCCTTCTTCTCCCCCAGTTCCCTATTTCCATTCGCCCAGTTTTCCCTTCTGTTCCTGCCTTCTTGTCTTTGCTTTGGGGCTGGTGTGCCCATTAGTCTCGTTTACATGATTGAACTATGAAGCATGTCCCTCATATGTGTTATTGTTGGCCCTGTAGACCTCTCTAATCTTTGGCTGAAGGGTGAACCTCAGGAGTGACTTCAGTACTGAGTTAAAAGGGTATCCAGGGGCCATACTCTCAGGGTTTCTCCAGTCTCTGTCAGACCAGCAAGCCTGGTCTTCGTTTTTTGTTTGTTTGTTTGTTTTTGTGAACTTTGTTCTACATTTTTCTCCCCCTCTGTCTCGGACCCTCTATCGTGATCCCTGTCAGAGCAGTCAGTAGTGGTAACTGGGCACCATCTAGTAGTGCTGAACTCAGTCTGGTGGAGGCTGTGGTAGTTGTGGTCCATTAGTCCTTTGGACTAATCTTTCCCTGTGTCCTTGGTCTTCTTCATTCTCCTTTGCTCCAGCTAGCGTGGGACCAGTAGATGTATCTTAGATGGCCGCTCACAGGCTTTTATTTTTAAATTGTATTTTAGGTGGAAGTTTACAGCTCAAGTTAGTGTCTCATATAAAAATTTATACATGCATTGATATGTGACCCTAGTTTCTATCCCTATAACGTGACAGCACACTCCCCCTTACCATCCTGGATTTCCCGTGTCCATTCAACCAGCTCCTATCTAGGAACTTGCTGTTGTCTACTTCTTCCCTCCAAGGACCCAGTCCAGAGCCAAGTCTTATATTCGCAGTTGAGACTTCTGTTCCATGATGATGACAGAATGTCAAAGACCCATCACCGGGCCAGCAGACAGGTCCTGGTTGTGAGACTGTGTCTGCTTCCTCCCACCCCGGGTAGGCAGCTTTTTAAAGCCCCTTCGTAGCACAGTGGTTAAGAGCTCGTCTGCTAACTAAAAGGTTGGCAGTTCAAATCCACCAGCCACTCCTTGGAAGCCCTGTGGGGCAGTTCTACTCTGTCCTGAAGGGTCGCTATGAGTCAGAATCGACTCAGCGGCAGTGGGTTTGGTTTTGGTTTTTTATTGTGATGTGGAGATTTTCCCCTCCACATTCTCTGATTTTCAGCAGTGAAACTGATTCTGGTCTTTAGCCTTTTCCTCGGGACATTTTTAGCCCCATTAGCTCACAGAAGTAGGACTCCTGGACACCTGTGTCTATAATGTGTTCTGTGTTTCTATTCCATTTCTAATCCATGAGATATTTAATCCTGTTTTCTATCACAAAAATACCCTACATCTTTATAACTTTTTATATTGTTGCTATGCTTGGAGCGGGGAGGGCGGCGATGTGGTAGGAAAGGAGTAGGTCATTAAATGCATGAACTTATAGCACCGTCTTGACTGAAACACTTGGTCGTCTTAAGTCTTTTTCACTTGAATTCTCATCCACCTTTGCTAGGTAAAGCTGAGAGTCTCTGTACTTCAGCTACACTGGCTTTCTTTCAGCTCCTCAAACTTGTCCTTGTTCCTTGAACTGAACTTGAATTTGTACTTTTTGTTCCAGAGCCTACTGGAAAAAAATCTGAAGGAGTTATGCAGGTACTTCCCTTGCGTATATATCTATATTAAAAGCACTTGCTGCCTTGAAGGAGAAAAAGGTTGAGACCTGGGTGTTTGTTAATTGTGATCTGTGCTTTCACTTTTACATTTGACTTAAGACAAAGTGTTCGACGTAGGACCATGAAAAACCAAGAAGAATTCCATCACATTTTAACATAAATACTGAGGCTTTTGAGATTTTCAAAATAGTATGCCTCACTTTGCCAGTATGGAAACAACCTATAAATAAAATCAAGGAAATATTGGGAGGATGGTATTCATAGTGATTAGGACTTGAACTCTGGAATTGGTTTCACCCTGTCTTAGTTATCTAGTGCTGCTATAACAGAAATACCACAAGTAGATGGCTTTAACAAACAGAAATTTATTCTCTCAAAATTTAGGCGGCTAGAAGTCCAAATTCAGGGCACCAGCTCTAGGGAAAGGCTTTCTCTGTCTCTTGGCTCCGGTGGAAGGTCCTTGTCATCAGTCTTCCCCTGAGTCTAGGAGTTTCTCAGCGCAAGCACCCCAGGTCCAAAGGACATACTCTGCTCCTGGCACTTCTTTCTTAGTGGTAGGTGGTTCCTCTCCTCTCTGCTCGATTCTCTTTTTTATATCTCAAAAGAGATGGACTCAAGATGCAACCTAATCCTGTAGATTTGAATCCTGCCTCATTAACATAACTGCCTCTAATCCTGCCTCATTAACATCATAGAGATAGAATTTACAACACATAGGAAAATCACATCAAATCACAAAATGGTAGACAACCATACAATACTGGGAATCGTGGTCTAGGCAAGTTGACACACATTTTGGGGAACACAGTTCAATCCATAATACACCCATTTATTAGTTCTGTGACCTTGAACTAAGGATGACAAACATGGCACCTGTGCTGCCACTCTCCCTGCCTATGCCCAGGACACATGGTTAAAAACTCTAAGCCTCAGTTTCCTTATTAGTAAGTAACATTGAAATAGTAATAGTTCTTATAGGGTTGATAAGAGGATTAAAAGTAAAACACTTATCAGATGCATAGTAGGTGCTGAGTAAATATTAGCATTCATTTTTATTATTGTAGCTAGATTAGTTTGAACTTCATGTTTGTGGAAGGTGTAAATGCTCATAGAGCGTAGTTCTACTTTTTCTCCCCCTAGAAGTTTTATGGGCACCATACAAGTACCTACACATACCAGTCTGTATTTAGTGTTGTACAAAAGTCTACAAAAGCATCCAATGTACTTATGCTTATATATTTTTAAAATAAAAAGTATCTTACTTTACACAGATTAACAAAATGCTTTTCTGGAAGAATGTAATAGAATGTTTAACAATTGGTCTACATTTTATATCTTCAACATAACCTGTACCTAAAACAAGTGAAAGACGTCGGTGAATTCTTAACTTTATTCTTTTCTGCTGGCCTTGCCCTTGTATAAGTGCTAAATGGTTTTCACCCTTCCTCCCCGGTGCCAGCACCTATCTATTGGGAAAAACTGCTTAGAGCATTGTGTTCAAAAGGACTCTGCAGTTGAGCCTGGGTTCAGGTGGAAAGAGTGCCATGTTTTTAACCATGTGTCCTGGGCATAGGCAGGGAGAGTGGCAGCACAGGTGCCATGTTTGTCATCCTTATCCTTAGTGATATTGGAGAGTTGAAATCAAGATCTTTGGTACAAGTTTTATGTTCTGCAATTAGAGAAACTTCAGACAAGGGTAGTGTTTTGCCCCAGTTTTCTATCCATAACATGGAAATAAAACTCACCTCCCACTTCTTTCTTAGGGATGTGGTGAGAAAAAAATTGAGTGTTTTCATTGGCTAAGAAACATTGAAACTCTTTGGAGAAAAAAACACAATAAAATAAAATAACGAAACATTGTCACCGACTTGATTCCGACTCATAACGACCCTATAAGGCAGAGTAGAACTGCCTCACAGGGTTTCCAAGGAGCTGCTGGTGGATTTGAACTGCTGACCTTTTGGTTAGCAGCCAAGCTCTTAACCACTGTGTTACCAGGGGGCCCTCTGTAAATTAACAAACTGTTACAATTACAGATGAACTCTGGCCAGTTCCGGAGCCAGACTGAGATGACCTTGTTCCAGAGGTGTCCCAAGGTCCTCAGGAAAACGGGTCTCTTTGAAGTAGACCACTTTTCAGACAGAGTGCCTTTATAGTGTAGGAAACTCCTTTCCTTGTAGGAAATGTCCAACTAAAGGAATCCAGCCTTTAAAAAGAATAAATTGTTGGTCCCGAAACGTCCAACTAAAGGAACCTAGCCTTGGTCCCGAAATTTCCAACTAAAGGAACCCAGCCTTTAAAAAGAATAGATTGTTGGTCCCTTCTGACCGTCTTAACCACGCTCAATTATCTGTAGGGTTCTGAGTTAATCTTGGAGCCCTGGTGGTACAGTGGTTAAGAGCTTGGCTGCTAACCAAAATGTCAGCAGTTAGAATCCTCCAGCTGCTCCTTGGAAACCCTGTGGGGCAGTTTTACTCTGCCCTATAGGGTCGCTATGAATTGGAATCCACTCAAAGGCAACTGGTTTGTTTGTTTGTTTGTTTTAAGTTAATCTTAAGGAGCCCTGGTGGCACAGTGGTTAAGTACTCAGCTGCTAACCAAAAGACTAGCGGTTTGAACCCACCAGTGCACTGCAAGAGAAAGATGTGGCTTCCATAAAGATTACAGCCTTGGAAACCCTACAGGGCAGTTCTACTCTGTCGTATAGGGTCGCTATAAATCGGCACTGACTTGACAGCAACAGTTATTTTTTTTTTTTAAGTTAATCTCAAGTGCAGTGGTGTTTCAATGGTAGAATTCTTGCCTTCCATGTGGGAGACCTGGGTTCGATACCTGGCCAGTGTACCTCAAACGCAGCCACCACTTGTCTTTCAGTGAAGGCTTGCATGTTGTTGTGATACAAAACAAATTTCAATGGAGCTTCTAGGCTAAGACAGACTAGGAAGAAAGGCCTGGCAATCTACTTCTGAAAATCAGACAATGAAAACCCAATAGATTAAACGATCCGTCCCATTGTGCATGGGGTCACTGTGAGGTTGGAGCCGACTCAACAGCAGCCAACAACCACAAGTTGACCTGTGCTTCGGTGCTTTTCCCCATCCCAGGCTCTGGCTCAGCTATCCCTTTGGCTAGACTGATCTGTGTGAGACCATGCCACCTTTCTGAATTTTGTGATTTCCTTGACAAGAGTCATTTTACTGCTTTTAAACTTTCTAAATGATTTTTATAAAAGTAACATATGCTCATTATAGATCATTTGTAAGGTACATACAGTCTATGTAAATTGCAATACTTTAATTATAATTTACTTTTAAATGGCTGTTGATAGGTCAAATAGAATGAAGTCTGAGAACTGACCCTGGGTTATGTAGGTCATTGGTGACTTGTTGAGTGGTTTCCTTGGAGTGGTAGGGGTGAAAGGCTGGTTAAAGTCCATTCAAGAGAAAATAGGAGCAGAGGAATAAGACATCCCAATTCTACCAGGCCCCCAGATAAGATTTAGATGAGCCTTCACAAGTGTTCTATTTTTGGAAGCTTGACTAATTCTATGCTTAACACCGCCTTCCTCTTGCTCCACATGGGTACTCTTCTAATTAATTCATTGATTGAAAGAATGTAAGATTCTTTGAGCACAGGGTCCTATTTACACATCTTTCTGTCTCTCACAGTACCTAGCACAAAGCTTTGCACATGGCAGACACAAATTATTGGACTGAATTAATGGGATGCCAGCAGCAAATTTCCTTTCATCAGTGCAGCCAGAATGTATGGCCAGGTATATATGCGGGATGGGAGCAAAAGCCCACAGATTCCCAAGCTTCCTCACCCATTGACATACTGCAGGAATCTGCAAAAAATGAACAAAGACCTCTCCATTGAGTTTATTCTGGGAAATGGTGAGATCTAGAAATGCAGTTCTATGTTTGTGATCTGAAAACAAACTATTGGAAATTGTAGAACAGAAGTAAAGGCTCTTTGTTGAACACTGGCCTGTGTTCAAACTGGCTCTGCTTTTTGTTAGCTAGGTGACCTTGCCATGCTATTTAACATCTCTGAGTCTCAGTTTCTTAGCTGTGAAATTAAATAATTATGCCTACCTTTGAGGACTAAATGAGATAATAAATGTGAAGTACCTAGCCTAGCACACAGATGACATTCAGTAAGTGTGGAATAAATTAATGATGAATAAGCATGTAGTTGCTAGGTAGAAATTTTACTATTCCCAAAGCTCTGTAGGTAAATGAAGTGGGTTAAGAGATATGTAAGTGGGAAGGAGAATTGCTATTTAAAAACTTGTAAAATATGAGTAATTTCAGTTTCCTCTTGGCTTTTCTTCACTGCCCCCTTACATTTCCTTCCTAGAACTCTGAAAGAAACAGATTTTGGAAGCCAGATTGAGCTAGATAAAGATGAATGAATATGTTTTGTTTTTATTGAGAGAGTCCTATATGTCCTAAATTTTATATCTTTAACCAATGTCTGTGAAGAACCTGGAGGAGCCTGAGTGGTGCAAGCAGTTTGTGACTGGCTGCTAACCTAAAGGTTGGCGGTTCGAACCCACCCTGTGGCTCCACAGAAACTGCTTTCTGGCAAACTGCTTCCCTAAAGGTCGCAGCCAAGAAAACTCTATGGAGCAATTCTATTCTGTAACACATGGAGTTGCCATGAGTCGGAATTGACTCAATGGCCAGGGATATGGAGGACCTCTTATTAAAAGGCCCTGAGCAGGCTGATGAGAAGCTACAAAGGACAGGCCAGCTGAACAGACGGTTACAAAGAAGAAATCAACACTGATTGGGAAGGCTGTGGTTGTGGGAGAGCCCACCTCCATTCTTTTTTTAAGTGTTGCTAGCATTTGGTACCTAAGTCAGAAACCAAAAAGGAACCCTGCTAAAATAACTGATAAGTGCTTCACTCATGATTATACAGGATTTGAAATGGAGAGTTCTTTTCTAGACAAGTCTCCATATAATTATGCAATTTGCTCTTTTTACCTTTGCTGTTCCTGGGCTAAGCTAAGGTGGTGTTTGAGCTTTCCTAGCGTCACCTAATGAGAGTTTATTTATGCAGGATATTAGATTATGCTGCACTCTAGGGACCTGAACCTGTGAGACACATGACTTGAATATGAGAGAATTTGCCAGGGAGTGATAAGTGCATTAGAAGTATAATGTTCAGGTGTTTGTAATTTCAGCTGTCTGTGTATTGAAAATGCTTAGTCCTGTCTTTTGTAAGTATGAGCCGAATAAACACCATAAGAAACAACAATTGAGGAGGAGGACCTTGGGAATGTCACGATTGTGTCACATTGTTCTATGAGGACGAGACATTGTTCGTGGAAGACGAGAGGCAGTGAGCATGAACAGATTGCCTAGTTTGCATCCTTGTCCTATTGCTAACAAACTGTTTGACCTTGGGCAGGTTACTTGACCCCTCTTTTCCTGTAAGGTTGGTCCAAAAAAACAAAAACAAACCCATTGCCATCGAGTCGATTCTGACTCAAGGGTTAAATGGGTTAATATTTGCAAATTAGTTAGCGGAGTACCTAGATGTAGTCCACTACCTATCAGTTTGTTGTACTGTGGTGGCTTGCATGTTGCAATGATTCTGGAAGCTATGCCACCAGTATTTCAAATATCAGCAGGGTCACCCATGGTGGACCCATTCAGTCGAGCTTCTAGACTGAGACAGACTAGGAAGAAAGGCCTGGCAATCTACTTTTGAAAAATACCCAGCGAAAACCTTATGAATCACAACAGAACATTTTTCTGACTCACTTGCTTTGGATACATCATGAGGAGGGTTCATTCGCTAAAAGGGACCATTGTGTTTGGGCAACAAGGCAAGGCTGATCCTTGGTGAGATGTATTGGCACAGTAGCCACAACAATGGACTCAAACATGCTGGTGATCATGAGGATCACGCCGGACCAGGCAACGTTTTGTTCTGTTGTACGTCCGGTTGCCGTGAGTTGGAGTGGACACCATTGCATCTGCCCACCTGTCTACCTACCTAGCACAGTTCTCCATGTCTACAAATGATTAACCATCAGCTACAGTCCACTCTCTGAAGAGCAGAAGAAACAGAACTCTTAAAATACCTCTGGAAGTTGCTGAATTTTCTAGACTGTTCTGCAGTTCCAGAATAACAAGCACAGCAAGTAAGTTTTGGCATATTTTAGAAATAGCACTTTGGTAAAAACTAAGTTGAGTGCCATAAAGAAAGAAATTTATTTATTCATGCTTGGCAGTGGCCACAGTGCAGGATACAGGAAGGCAGAACTCTGACCCACATGCTTTTGTTGAGATCACAACTTACCAGCTGTGCAGTTACTGGAATTTTCTTTAAAGGCTGTGGATGCAAATGGGAACTGAGCTGACTCTGAAGTTCTTTCCAGAGGAGGGGAAAGCCTACTTCAGTAATTTGATGATATTAAAATACTGCTGGCCCAAGAAGACAGAAGGGGACAAGGAAGTCCCCTGGTGATAGGGAACACAAGGTGGAGTAAGGATATTCTTGATGTGCTGTGAGATTGTTAACCATTGTCACAGGGCAACATGTGTAGTAACTGTTAAATGAAAAACTATTTTGTTCTGTAAGCCTTCATCTTAAGTGAGAATAACAGCACAGTTGGAAGAGCGTAGTCAATATCACTGAACTGTGAATGTAGAAATTTTTGAAACGGTGTATCTTTGGCTATCTGTATTTTCATCAAAAAAAAAAAAAAAAGGTTGAGAATTTAGAGGCTTAATATGTTGTGGGGTTGTTAACCAATGTCATAGAACAACATGTGTACTACTATTTCATGAGAAACTATTTGCTCTGTAAGCTTTCACCTGAAGTACAATAAAATATATAAAAAAAAAAAAAATACTGCTGGCCCAGAAGTGACAACATAAGAACTAGGACAAAGGCAAAACAGTAGACTTCCCTAGAATAACCTGACATCCCCCTAAGGTCCTCTGCACCCCGGTCTGCTGTCGAGTCCATCAGTGTCTCCCTCTGCACCTGTACACACAGGGGCCTGCCTCACAACTAAATCATCTGCTCACTGTTCTGAGTCCAGACGAGTCACATTCTGGCTCATCTCTGGCCTCATGGTTTCTCTTGCCTGTGTAGTATATTGAACAGTGGCCCCCAGAATGTTGTGTCCGCCTCCTACTTCTTGGAATCTGTGAATGTGACCTTATTTGGAAAAAGGGTCTTTGCAAACATCATTAATTTAAGGATCTTCAGCTGTGAAGAGTATTATGGATTATCTGGTGGGCCCTAAATCTAATGACAAGTGCCCTTATAAGAGAGGCAGGTAAGAGAAGACAGACACAAAGGAGAAGGCAATGTGAAGACAGAGGTAGAGATTGGAGTGATGTGGCCACAAGCCAAGGAATGTTCTCAACCATCAGAAGCTGGAAGAGGCAAAGAATGGATTCTACCCTACAGCCCCTGGAAGGAGCAAGGCCTGACTGGATTTCAAATTTCTAGCCTCCAGAATAGTGACAGAATAAATTCCTGGGTTTTTTTAAGCCACCAAGTATGTAGTAATTTGTTACAACATCCTCAGGAAACTAGTACACCCTGCTTCGTACTTTGTGTCGTCTTTGCCTGAGTCCCATCTCAAGTCCTTTCCCTTAGGTGGGTCTAGCCCTTGGTGATTGTGTCTGCCTGAGAACTCCTGAACCTCCCATTTGGCATTTACAGCTTTTCAACCTTGTGATTGTCTCTTTGGATCCCTGGTGGTGCAGTCATTAAGAGCTTGGCTGCTAACCAAAAGATCAGCAGTTCGAATCCTCCAGCTGCTCCTTGGAAACCCTATGGGGCGGTTCTGCTCTTTTCTGTAGGGTCACTATGAGTTGAAATCGACTCAATGGCAAAAGAGTTGGTTGTTTTTGTTTTATGGCAATGGTGGTTTTTTGGTTTATACTTCTTGAGGCCCAGCACTTGGGTTCACATCTTTGCTACTCCACTGCATCCTGCTGAGCCTTAGACCTTTGAGTAGGGACTACCCTATTAAGTAGAAAATCAGTTAAAAACTGGAATGTAACATTATTTAACACTAAAATATTCCTTCTTCGGTGTATAAAGTTCTCCAGGATCATAACCTGTTACTGGGTTCTCATTGTGAGGGACAGTTATTCTCATATTAAAAAAGAAGAAAAAAAAAAAATACCAGTTGCCATTGACTCAGTTCCAACTCATAGCAACCCTATAGCAGTGTGAAAAAGAAAAAGAAAAAACAAAAACAAAACAAACACTGAGGATCTGGATCAAGGATAAGGAAGAATTTATTGTGCTAACCTTCTGCTACTTCTGTGATTCCAAATCATATATGCATTAATTCCCTGGCAGGTGTCTCTACTTGGATTGTAAATTTCAATTAGCTCTGAAAAAGTAGTGTTGAGTGCACTGTAAGAGAACACCGCAATCAGCTAGAGCCATCCGCTTTCTTGAGGAGTGTGAATGCCCTGTAATTGGAGTATAAAAGTGTTATATCTGAGTACAAGGAGTTGGTGATTCTTTCCAGTGCTCAGAGACCAAAGGGTAGAGGTTTGCAATATGCCACTGACAGTTTTTAACTAAAAGGTAATAAAGGTTGAATACTATAGAGTACTGAAAGGTAAAAATGAAAAGCAAAGTGTCCCTATCACTCTACCTCTGGCCTGGTCCCATTCACTTAAGAGTCTGTATTGAAGATTTTTCCTTATCAGCACATGGCACATGCCCAGCATGATCCTGCAGTAATTCTAGAAAGGGGTGGTGGAAAGGACACTGAGTTGAAGTCAAAAGGCCTGGGTCCTGGACTTCAGAAATCCCTCACTCATTTTTGTGGCCTTAAACAAATCACTTTAGGAGCCTTGGTGTTGCAACGGTTAAGCGCTTGGCTGCTAACTGAAAGGTTAACGGTTCAAACCCATCCATTGTCTCTATGGGAGACAGACCTGACAATCTGTACCTGTAAAGATTACAGCCTAGGAAACCCTATGGGGCAGTTCTATTCTGTCATATAGGGTCGCTGGGTCAGATTCATCTGGACGGCACTCAACAACAACAAGCAAATCACTTAATGCTGGGTAGATACCTTCGTTTCGGTCTCCTCATCTCTAAAATGGGAGAGCTGGGTTGATGACTTACATATTCGCTTACAAACTCTGAGGTTTGAAAGAAATATTCTATGACTCTAGGGAGGAAGGAAACCCTGGTGGTGTAATGGTTAAGAGTTACATCTGCTAACCGAAAGGTTGGCAGTTTGAATACACCAGGTGCTCCTTGGAAACTCTATGGGGCAGTTCTACTCTGTCCTATAGGGTCCCTATGAGTCAGAATCGACTCAACGGCAACAGGTTTGGTTTTTTTTTCCTAGGGAGGAAAACAGTCATTATGGTATACAGTGTTTAAAAAATTCCAGAGAGTCCCTAGAGTTCACTGGGTGAGTGACATTATCTGGTCATCTAACATTGTACAATGCCCCTGTGTACTGAGTGCAAGATCATGCTGTCAGAGACAGACTTATCCTGCTTGGGGGGAAGGGGGCAGTTAGTACTGAGGGGGCTGGGCTGGTGGGGAGTGGGTGGCCTGGAATGGACTCTGCTGAGTACTCCATGTACTTTCTGGAGATCTTGTCCAGAGTGAACATTCACCGAGAGTCTCCAGATTCAGTTCACAAATGGGTTCCGCCACTTAATAGTTCATGATGTTGGTCAGTCTGCTTTGGAGCTTCAATTTCCTCATCTGGAAAATGAGGATAATAATACTTTTATTTTAGAGGCATTGTGAGGCGCATAGAAGGTATTCAATAAATAGTAGTTGCTGCTTTTATTACCATCATCGCTACCATAATAGCAACAGTAAAAACCCTACCACCACCCTGGTGGGCTACAGTGGCCAAAGCAGAGTGAAATTTATGGGTCTGGTGTCTGCATCTTTAACAGTGGCTATATCTCTTAAGGGAGCCCTGGTGGCACAGTGGTTAAAGCACTCGGCAGCTAACCAAAATGTCAGTGGTTGGAACCCACCAGCTGCTCCGGTGGAGAGAGATGTGGCAGTCTGCTTCCATAAAGATTATAGCCTTGGTAACCCTACGGGGGCAGTTCTTCTCTGTCCTATAGGGCCGCTATGAGTTGGAATCGACTCGACATCAGTGGGTTTGGCTTTATTTCTCTTAAGAGATACAGCAGAGCATTATTAATGTGGAGAGAAAAATGCTGTCCAAGCTTTAAAGGGCTTACGTTCATTAGGGAGATGCTTAACAAAAAAGTAATAACCCACAAATGCATATGAAGAGCCTGAAAACATGCCAGAGTACAGTAATTGCAGACATAAATGCTGAGTGAGTGATCAACAGGGTAGAAATAATGATTTTATGTACATTAAAGGTTTTTTTTATTAATATGATTTTTGATTATAAATCCATCTGTTATCAACAGAGTTGGAAAGCATTTTTCTCTTACTTGGAATCACAAAATGGGAATGACTTCAGGTGGAGCCACCAACAGAGCTGGTGACAGCTCACATGTTTTTTTCCTCCATTGACTGTACCACCTGCTGGCAATGACTTCCCTGTTCTTCCCCTCACTTCCTGTGCCTTCTCAACAGTTCACCCCAAAGACTGGGCACATGTACTCCAGTTACCTAAGTAATTAAGGTACCAATGTTTTTGGTCTGTGACTATCCAAATCATTAAGACTTAAACGTTGTGGGGCCTGAATTATCTGGGTATTCACTTCCCTACCACACTAGTAGGGATGGGGAGCTACCTCTCCGTGTGCGGAGGGAGAGGAAGCACAGGGATGGCTGACAGGCCGAAACTACCACTTCTCAGTTAGTGTTCAGAAGTTAGGTGGACCCCTCACTTTAGTCTTGTTTCTTTAATCTTCTCACTTAGGCTGTACCTGAAGTTGCTAGACTGAAGCTAATGCACTGTTTAATATAAGTTTATGATATAAGATTTGGAAGATAATGTCACAGCTCACTTGTTCTGACCCCCTCCCAGTCTCAGACTCCCCTCTGCAGCACTTCTACCTGAGCACCCCAGTGACAAGGGAGCTTGCTCTTCCATAGAGCAGCCCATGTCATTTTTTAAAAAATGTATTGTGATAAAACATTTTTACAATATAACCTCTGACTTACGATGCTGTTCCTTTCTGATGTTTTTACCATAAGTCGGTTCTGATGTAACTTGAATACCTTTTTTTTTTTTTTTTTAGTTTTCATTATTATTGCCTTTTATCATCAGTATCTTTATGAATTTGATCTTTATTTGTCTTTGGGGGCTGGAAGCATTATATATAAACTTAGAGATATACTTTAATACATATATACATACATAAAAGAATATACAAATCATAAAAATTTACTCTGACCATGAAGAGGAGCGGGACAACGTCGGCATTTTGTCAGCTGCAGCAATAACTCCACTTGTGGAAGTTTCGGATCATCTGGGTTATCGCTGGGAATGGAGATGGCATTTCGAGTCAGAAAATTAGTAAGAGGTGTCTGTATGGTCCTTTTCTTTTTTTCTTCATGTATTTCTTGGTAGCATCTCACTGTTTCCTGAATCTGCCCATCAACTTGAGCAAAGCGATCAGCGTTTGGGTCTATTGTTTTCAGGCAACTGACGCCCCTGATTTAGTTTGGAAAACTAAATCTACATGGCAGTGTTTTGGACAGTAAATCATAAAATTGAACATCTGAGAATGATAACATCAGCAAATTATGTGCTACAACATTGTATGTAGTACATATTACTAACGGTAAGATGCACAAAAAAATTTTTTTAAAAAGGACAGTCGTAAGCGCAGTTCGTTGTAACTCAGATACATCCTAAGTCAGAGACTACCTGTGTAGTGTTAAATTTGCCATTTTAACTATTTTTAAGTGGACAATTCAATGACATTAATTACATTGACAATGTTGTGCTACCTTCACCATTACTGCTTCCAAAACCTTAATCACCCCAAACAGAAACTCCATACACATTAAGCAGTACATCCCCATCCTCCTCTACCCCCAGCTGCTGGTAACCTCTAATCTACTTGCTGTCTCTATGAATTTGCCTGTTCCAGACATTTCATGTAAGTAGGATCATACAGTATTTGTCCTTTTGTGTCTGGGTGTGTTTTCAAGGTTCATCCATGTTGTAGCATATATCGGAACTTCATTCGTTTTTATGGCTAAATAATATTCCATTGTATAGATATGACACATTGTTTTTATCCATTCATTAGTTGATGGATGTTTGGGTTGTTTCCACTTCTTGGCTATTGTGAATAATGCTGCAGTGAACATTGGTGTACAGCCCCTGTCATTTTTCGTAGCTCTAATTATTAATCAGACAATTTGTCCTTTATGCAGAGCTGGAATCCAGGGCCTTATAACTGCCACCTGTAGTCCTGGTTTTGTTCTGTAGCCTACCAAGTCAAATCCCAATTCTTCAAGACAGCCTGGTGTCTCAGAACATGGCTACTCAAGTGGGCCTGTGGTCCAGCAGCAGTGGCCTCACTGCAGAATCTCAGGCCTCACCTTAGACCCACTGAACTGGAATCTGCATTTTGACAAGATCCAGGGTGATTGGGATGCACGTTACAGTTTGAGAAGCGCTACATTAGATCACATACACTCCTCTTTTCTTCTTCTTTGTCTTTCTATTGTTCTTGAAAATATACACAGCAACCCCACCCCCACAATAAATAAATAAATAAACCAAACTCTTTGCCGTCAAATTGTTTCCAACTCACAGCGACCCTTTAGGACAGAGTAGAACTGCCCCATAGGATTTCCAAGGAGCAGCTGGTGGATTTGCACTGCCAGCCTTTTGGTTAGCGGCTGAGTTCTTAACCAGGACACCACCAGGGTTCCTATACACAGCAAACCATACACCAGTCAACAATTTCTACATGTACAATTCAGTGACGTTGATTACATTCTTCAAATTGTGCAGCCATTCTCACTGGGCTTTTCTGAATTGTTCCTCCCCCATTAACATAAACTCACTGCCCCTCCCCAGGCTTCCTCTAACCTTTCAAGTTGCTGTTGTTAATGCGATCCTGTATAGATAATTTCTTCTTCTTTTTAATTGCTATTGCTATCAGGCCTGCTGGTTCTCAAAAAATCTTATTTGAGAAAGAAACATTTAACAAGAAGCAACAACTTCAACCCTCAGTGACTGAAATACAAGTACAGAATTGGTCTGACATCCAGTTAAAGCTGTCATTTTATTCGCTGGAAATCTATTGACAAGTATTTCCAAGTGCCCGTAGTGCCATCATGAAAGATGCTGTTGATGATCCTGTGGCTTTTGAAGATCACTGATGCCTTTACAATCATTAAAGACAGGTTAAATTCTATCCCACCTAATTTAACGCTGGGTATTTCCTTGTGGGAGCCCTGGTGGTGCAGTGGTTAAAGCACTCGGCTGCTAACTTAAAAGTGGATGGTTTGAACTCACTTGCTGCTCTGTGGAAGAAAGATGTGGCAGTCTGTAAAGGTTACAGCCTTGGAAACTCCACAGGGTAGTTCTACTCTGTCCTCTAGGGTCACTAGGAGTCGGAATCAACTTGAAGGTAGTGGGTTTTTGTTTGTTTATTTCCTTATAAGTTTTAAAAACCTGATAAACAGATCAAATAAGTTATTACAACAACCCACTCTCCAGTCATCCCAGATAGAGGCGGCCACAAATGTCCTTCTACACCCCTCTTCAGCTGTAGAAAGAATGAAAGTCTAGATCGTTTTCTGTTGCTGATATCGCTGCAATGGCAGTGCCTTAGAATTCAGCCTCTGCGAGGTGCAGAGATGTACACCGTGGAAACAGCTGTACTGGGGGAAAGTGCTTCCAATCTGTGCACTCAGCAATATGGAAATGAACTTTGCCAGCTCGTGAGCGTGAGTAAATGCTTAGCTGCCTCCTCATCTACGAAGCAGCTTTCTATATTTGGCACTTTTTAGACATTCAGTAAAACAGACTGAATTTAATGCCAGATTACAGTGCCAGACTGTCTTCAGTTAAACTCAAGCAAAAAACCTTCAGCAGCATCAGCTCCCCCCAGACTGTCATATTTCTCTTTCCACCTAAGGCTCACAACGACATTTAAGCTTCACACCCCAGAGGATGGGAGATCGGCCCAGCCGTGTTGGGCTAAGTCAGCAGGGCCTGGATCTCCCTGGGGGCCCAAGTCCTCCCTGTACTGTGCATCTCAGGACATTCAGCTAAGGTGTGTGTCCTACTGCAGAGTCGCCAGGTATGTGGAGGACAGCAGGAGCCGCTCCCTGAGACTTGATCCCTTCAGCCAAGAGAAACTGGAATCTCTGTTTTTTACTGAACACCAGTTCATTCCAATCCATACCCTGAGGGGCTCTGTGAGCCCCTTTTATACCTCCCTTGCTCCTCCGACTCATTCATTCAGTAAGTATTTAATAGGGCGTCTAGGTCCCTAGGAAGCCCTGGTGTTGCAGTGGTTAAGAGCTTGGCTGCTAACCAAAAGGCCGGCAGTTTGAATCCACCAGCCGCTCCTTGGAAACCCTATGGGGCAATTCTACTCAGTCCTATAGGGTCGCTATGAGTTGGAATCAGCTTGACAGCAGTGGGGTTTTTTTTGTTTTTTTTTTTAGGTCCCTAGAGAAGGACATCATGCTTGGTAAAGTAGAAAGGCCTGGTGACCTGCTTCTCTTAAGATTACAGCCAAGAAAACCCTATCAAGCAGTTGTACTCTGTAACACATGGGGTCAGCTTGAGCCAGAATCAACTTGACGGCAATCTACAACAACAACATGTGCCAGGGAGTAAGATTATAAAAAATAAGACACAGTCCTTGTCCTTAGTGAACCTGCTTTCTAGCGGGGAGGCAGACAATGTAAGTGTAGGAGCAATCGCTGAAGTTTGTGTAAGTGCTAATTACGATCAGAAGAGGGAGAGAATTCCTGCCTGGCGGGAGGGGGGTTGCTATATTTGAGCCCACTGTTCCAGCCACTGTGCTGTTCCCTCTTGTTGAGGGGGCTAAAGGAGAATTTACCAGGCTGGCAAGTAGATGGGTCAGGCATTCCAGGCAGAAAAAGTAAATGAGCAAAGAATTGGCGGCATTAAAATGCACAGGCTTAATTTTTCATCCCCTCTTTGGTGGAACTAACCAGCTAACCAGTTGCCCTCCAGTCAATCTGAAGGGCTGTGACCCTTCAAAAGCAGATTACCAGGCCTGTCTTCTGAGGCTCCCTTGGGTGGGTTTGAACTGCCAACCTTTCAGCTAGTAGTCAAGCGCTTAACTGTTTGCACCACCAGGGACCCTTGGGTCGTGCTTCTTAACTCCTTCAACTTGCTTCAGGATCTTGGCCTCTTCCTGGATTTACCCACCACCACCACCACCCTACCTCTACCCCCCCAACCCCACCGTGGAATTTGCTTCTTGTCCATTATCAGAACTTACATATTTAATTCACAGTAAAATATACAGTATGCTAAGATATGTAGCAGAATGATTAAAAATGTAAATTCTGCAGCCAGGCAGCTTTACCATCTGGTAGCTTTATAACCTTAGGGAAGTTATTTAATTCTCTGTTTCTCAGTTTCCATACTGAAAAAAAAATAAGTATAATCATAATACTAACCTCACAGGATTGTGTAAAGATTAAATGTGATAATGAAAGTAAGGTGTTTGGCACATTACCTAACAAATGTGGTTGTCGGCGGCGGATGCTTAATAAATGTTAGCTATTGTAATTGCTTCATTAATTCATTCAACATATTTACTGAGCATTGTGCATTCTTCAGGAGCCCTGGTGGTGCAGTGGTTAAGAGCTCAGCTGCTAACCAGACGGTCGGCAGTTCAAATCCACCAGCCACCAGCCGCTCCTTGAAAACCCTATGGGGCAGTTCTTCTCTGTCCTTTAGGGTCGCTATGAGTTGGAATTGACAACGACGAGTTTGATTTTTTTTGGTTTTGTGTACTGTGCTGGAGCCCTGATGGCGCAGCGGTTAAGCTTTCAGCTGCTAACCAAAAGGTTGACAGTTCAAATCCACCAGCCGCTCCTTGGAAACCCTATGGAGCAGTTCTACTCCATCCTATAGGTTAGCTATGAGTTGGAATCGACAGCAGCGGATTTGTTTTTTTTGGTTTCGTGCACTCTTCTAAGCTCTGGTGTCGCAGGGGTTAAGAGCTCAGCTGCTAGCCAAAAGGTCAGCAGTTCAAATCCACCAGCTGCTCCTTGGAAACCTTATGGGGCAGTTCTGCTCTGTCCTGTAGGGTCGCTGTAAGTTGGAATTTACTCAATGGCAAGTTTTGGTGCACTATTCTAAGTAGAGAACAAGATGGAAACGATTCCTTCTCTCATGGAGCTGAACAGTGTTTTCCAACAATTTCTTGTTATTACTATGTCAGTCTACCCCACTGAATAGTATTTCCTGAGACACTATTCTTGTGTATTTTAGATAGCACCCATTACTGAAATATGGCTCAATACCCCCTTGGTAACCAGCTACCCAGTGCCATTTACTTGGTTTAAGAAGTTAATCTATTTCTTGGTTTGAAACTGTGACAACAAATAAACCCAGGAGAGTATTTTTAGTTTCTACTATATACTTAGCACTTTGCTGGGGTCCTAAATAAATTGAAAAGATGGTTTCTCCACCTGTTTGGGGAGAAAAGACCAAAGCACTGGAGGAAAAATGAAAAAAAGAAAATCATGAGTTTGTAATTAAGCACTAAATGATCTGGTAATGGACAATAATACTATTATAGTTTACAGGAATATGTGATTAATATGCTGTGGATAATTTAAGAATTTCATGGAGAAAGGTAGAAACTGAACCAAAGTCCTGAAGCATTTGCATGAGTGAAAGAGATCAAGGGAAGATTCCTGAAGGCTGGAACAAGACAAATCACAGACGTGGGAATGAAGACAAACATTATGTCATAGTCTATTTTATATTGCATGGAGGGTAGGACATAATGGGACCCTATAAATGATTGTTGACTTCAGTAAAAGTGGGGAGTCTTGGGACATGAGGTTTGATGAGAGCCTGGGTTAGGGTGGTGGCTTGGAATGGGGAGAAAGGGATATATATATTTTGAAGATGGAATCAATAGGACTTACTCATAAGAAAACATTAGACACCTTACATGTTCAAAGTGATTTTACACACACTGTGTCCTCGCCTGTCATTCTTTCTGCAATGCATTGAATTTGTTCCAAGTTCATCAGTGATTCTTAACCCCATCATACCAATGCCCCCTTAATTATAACTAATATTTTAATGACTGCTTAAGCTAGTTGCCATCGAGTTGATTCCAACTCATGGAGACTCCATGCATGTCAAAGTAGAACTGTGCTCCATAGCGTTGTCAATGGCTGATTTTTTTGGAAGTAAATCGCTCGGCCTTTCTTCCAAGGTGCCTCAGGGTGGACCTGAATTTCAAATCTTTAAGTTAGCAGTCAAGCGCGTTAACTGTTTACACCACCCAGGGACTCCTAATGACTCCTTTACGCTCTTCAAATAAAATTCATTATTAATTTGGTCTATGTATGCACATAAATTTAAAAATTTCAGCATACTCCTCTACTGTACGATAAAGGAGAAATGCAAAGAAAGTGATTAATATTAAAATATATTTTTTGATAGGTAAGAGCCCAGACACAACCACACCAGAAAACCAAATGAAGTGGTCAGACACACCTATCCGTAGAGTGCAACAGCTGCTAGTGTGCACTGATAAAAGTGGGTGGTATTAACAACTCAAATATGCCAAGTGGCCTGGCCATGTGATTCCCTAAAATGGTGGACAATGCTTGGTAAAGTTCCAAACAGAGCAAAGTACAGTCTTCCTTCAATTATTCAGTAGTAACATTCGCAGAGAATTTAGAGTATATTGAAACTATGCAAAAATACTTTGGACACCATAGTTGCCACAACTGTCACCAGCACTGACTTGCATCTTAGAATTCTAAGTGGCAACAGCAGAGTCAGTCGCTCACTTCTGTCCTAAGTTAGGACAGAGCCAATGACACCTGTACTGGGACAGCTTTTCTCAAAGTCTTGAGTGCCCTGCAGGGCCCTTGGGAAACTCACACGCCTCTACTTCTCTGGCTAGAACTGTGCAACCACTATGAAGCCACACTTCCCTTTCTGATCCACCAGGCTGATCTGCAGATTTTACCAATTCTCTTACCTTTGGGGAGGACCTCACACAAGCTGAGTGATGTGAACTCCGCCCATAACTTAGTGCAGTTGTCTAAGATTGTGTACCAAGATAACATGTAGAATAGTCACTTGTTTTTTACTTTAAAATCTGCTAGTTTGTTATGCAAAAGTGAACAGGGTATGGAAAGAATACTTCCAGATACTTTTTATTTTAAAGAAGAAATGAAATCTTTAGAGGAGAAATTTCTTAATCTCACCAAAAGCTTTTCTTAAAACTAAAAACAGAAATTAATTTGCAGTTTTTCATAAATGCTTATTTCAAGTGATTCAGAAAATAGAGAAAAAGTATATAAATGTAACCCAAAAAAACCTCAAATCCCAACATCCCAAAATAACCACTGTTAATATTTTTTTTTATCAATTTGATATCTGTCCTAGTTTTATCTATGCATATATATGTACTAGGAGCCCTGGTAGCACGGTGGTTAAGAGCTCAGCTGCTAACCCAAATGTTGGCAGTTCAAATCCACCAGCCGCTCCTTGGAAACCCTATGAGGCAGTTCTACTCTGTCCTATAGGGTCACTATGAGTCGAAACAGAGTCAACGGCAGCCTAACAACAGCAACAACATATATATGCACTTAGATATAGAAGGCTGTAAATAAAAATGAGAACATATAATATATACAAATACTATATAAATATATATGTATACATACTGTGTAATAACTTGTTCTTTTTACTTGTCAGTATGTCATAAACATCTTTCCACGTCAAATAAATCTACATCATCAGTTAAAAAAAAAAAAAAAAAACTTTGGTATACGTGTGAAACTGAGTTTGGTTCTATGCTTAAGTAATTATAAGCAGTTTTTTCACCTATGAAAATGCCCAGTGGCACTTTTGAAAGTCTTTCTGGATGCAGGACAACTATTTCATTGTGCGAGACTGATATATTGCAGAACATCCCTGGCTCCCTGCCATTAGATGCCAGAGACACCTCCATCATCGTGACAATCAAAAGTGCCTCATGGGGAGCAGTATGACCTCCACTGAGAATGACCAGCCTGGATGACAATGAGGGAGAGGGCGCCAATGGCCCTCAGGTGTCAGTGGATGACTCAGGGACAGTGACAGATAGGGAAGTTGGGAGGGGATTGGCTGCCCAGCCTAGAGAAAGAGTTCACTGCAGCGCTTTCCTTCTGAGTCAAGGAACTTTTCACTTTCTTAAATACTTCAAATCTGGCTTTTTCAACCTGGTAACAGTTTAAAAGTTCTAAGCACAGCTAGAAGATAAAAAGGAAGTAACAGGAGGATATTTTGTAGGAAAAAAATGCAAACTCTTTTTGGCTTATTTACCCTAAGGGTCAAAAAGACCCGCTGTCATTCCCTGCCCTCCACCTTGGCCTGTTGGTAGGAATGTACTGTATGTCAAGAGTTCAGGAGAACGCTAGTGCTAACATGAATCCCTGAAACACTTTTGAGATTTAATTCTTATTTCCTTTTAAACTGTAGGTATGCTCTCATTCCCCTCCCCCTTTTTTTCTCAATTTCATGAAGTATGCAATAGACCTAATCCTACTCTTGAATGTATTGAGCAGATGGACATGGTTGTCTAGTGTTTGCACCCTGCAGGTCGCCTTCTGCTTGGGAGTCATAAAACAAACGAATCAAAAAGGCCTGATCCACAAAGAGTACTTTCCAGAGGATTTTGTGCCTTGGATTTTTGTTTAACAGTGACAACACCACCTCCCACCTTCACAACCATAGGTATATTGCATTTATTTAAAAATTTATTTTATTTTGTTGCTGTTGAGAATACATGGAGCAAAAACATACACCAATTCAACTTTCTACATGTACAATTCAGTGACGTTGATTACATTTTTCAAGTTGTGCAACCATTCTTAACCTCCTTTTCTGAGTTGCTTTTCCCCCATTAACATAAACTCACTGCCCCCTAAGATTGCATTTAATTTTTAAATAGTGATTTGGCCCAAAGATAGTAGGCTCACTTCAAATGTGCATCAGTTTATGGTATTCCAAGAATATAAACCTTTTTGCAGCCTTATGCCAGGATTAAGTTTATTCATTTGCCAATAGGATGCATACTATTCACAAGGCAGCAGGTTAGACATTTTTAGGAAATTAGAACTGAACAAGATCCTTTATATCCTCAAGGTGCCTATTGTCCAGTAGGGAAAATAACATCTCACGTATATTATTGTAAGTAAGTGATGAGCTGTTGGAAAGGTAAGATGAAATAATACTTTCCTCTGAAGAAAGCTTCATGGAGGAATGTGTTATTTTTAACTTGATGACCTTTAAGATTCATTAAAATTTAGACATGTGTTAGTCCAAAGGATTAATGGACCACAACTACCACGGCCTCCACCAGACTGAGTCTGGTACTAGATGGTGCCCGGCTACCACCACTGACTGCTCTGACAGGGATCACAACAGAGGGTCCCAGACAGAGCTGGAGAAAAATGTAGAACAAAATTCTAACTCAAAAAAAGACCAGACTTACTGGCCTGACAGAGACTTGAGAAACCCCAAGAGTATGGTCCCTGGACACTCTTTTAGCTCGGTAATGAAGTCACTCCCGAGGTTCACCCTTCAGCCAAGGATTAGATAGCCCCATAAAACAAAATGAGACTAATGAGGCACAACAGCCCAGGGACAAGGACTAGAAGGTGGGAGGGGACAGGAAGGCTGGTAATGGGGAACCCAAGGTCTAGAAGGGAGAGTGTTGACATGTCGTAGGGTTGTTAACCAATGTCATAAAACAGTATGTCTACAGAAACTATTTGTTCTGTAAACCTTCATCTAAAGTACAATAATAAAAAATTAGACATGTAAAACACTTTACGTTTTGAGGAATGACTTCTTGAGGTGAAATAAATATAAGCAGAATTTTTTTTGGGTGGCCTCTCATCACTTAATAATATGCACTCTTCATTTATTGTCTGAGAATAATCAAGTGACTTTGAATAATTGACAATAATTGTTATTGTTATTAGGTGCTGTTGAGTTGGTTCTGACTCACAGCGACCCTAAGGACAACAGAACGAAACACTGCCCAGCCCTGTACTGTCCTCACAGTCGTAGCTGTGTTTGAGTCCGTTGTTGCAGCCATTGTGTCAGTCCATCTTGTTGAGGGTCTTCCTCTTTTTCGCTGACCCTCTACCAAACGTGCTGTCCTTCTCCAGGGACTGATCCCTCCTGATAACATGTCCAAAGTATACGAGATGTAGTCTCGCCACCCTTGCTTCTAAGGAGTATTCTGGCTGTACTTCTTTCAAGACAGATTTGTTTGTTCTTCTGGCAGTCCATGATACATAATGACGGTAATTACTACTGCATAAAAAAATTTCACTCAACATTGCTGTCTTTCTGTGGAAAGTCCCCTAATTTAAAAGCTGAATCTTTTTTCCAAGTTTAGCTTTTCTTCCATTGAAGAAAACCCTTTCACAACTCTAGCTATTGGAGTTTCACTGCCATCTTTCAAAACTCTGGAATGTACCTTTAATTCTCTTCACAGTAAAGTGCCATCAGATCTAAGGCAAATCTGTCAGGATCCTCACATGAAGATTTCAGTTGCTAAACTAGGAAAAGGTTCTTGTTATCAGGTGGGTATGACATACTGAACTCAAGAACAACACAGAAGCCCAGCTAGAGCGCCCAGGAATCCCAGCAGATCCCATGCCCTCACTGTTAGACAATCTGTGTCCCGGGTCTTGAGTTTAACTGCCTTTCACTCCCTGGTGCAGCTCCATACTTCTGTCTGTATCTCATTGCCTCTAGCTTCTTCTGCCTGAACCACCCGCCTTCAGGCTACAGATTTGACTAAGAGCAAGTCAGTCAACATGAAAACTTGGCCAGAGTGACATGTTTGTAGAAAGTTAATTACCCTGTATTATATCGTGATCTGGGTAGTAGTTAATGAGTATGTATGTGTATGAATTCACTGAGTTGTACTCTTAAGATTTGGCGTTTCATCTTAAATTTTTTTAAAATAATAAAAATAAGTATTTATCCCAGTCACTGAAATATTGGCAGTCATGGTCTACTTTGGGATAATTTTCAGTAATTTATGTATTTTTAAGCTTTTAAAAATAAAATTTCAGAAATTTTTAGTGTTTTTCATTCTTTTTAATTGTTGTAAAAATATTTATAACACAACATTTGCCAGTTCAACATTTTTCAGGTGTACAATTTAGTGATATCAATTACATTAATCATGTTGTGTAACCCTAACCCATAATCATTGCCAAATTACCCATCACCATAAACAGAAGCTCACTGCTTCCTAAACAATGCTCCCACTTTCTCTCTATCCCTGGTAATCACTAATACATTTATTCCTTTTTTAAATCCTTTTTTAGTCAACTATTTGAAAAGACCTAAATAGCCAACAATTGAGGATTATTTGTAATAACTATTTTACCTGTTCAACATTAGAAACAGCTCAGTAAATAATGATTGGCAAAAAAAAAAAAAAAGTTTTTGAAACAAAAGAAAAGGGGAAAAAGCCAAAGTCTCTGGAAAAAAAAAGAATGAAAATGATGGTCGTAAAACCACCTTTTGATGCTTTGTGATTTCCAGTATTTAAATACCTAGAATTTGAAAATATTTATGTTGAGCTAATATTTTGACCAAGTTGTCATGTTGAGTAACTTGCATTCACTCATATTTTTGGCCACTTCTTAAGTGCCCCCTTCTCCTTCTCCTGACCACCCCCCATCCCTGACACCCATCTTCCATCCTGGTGTCTGTAGCATTTGGTTAAAATTCAGACTGAAGCTTAGTGATGAGTGAACAGTAACTGCCATGAGGATGTTATGGGGACAAAAACAGAACTACTGTCTAACTCTTTACCTTTAGCTGTGATTGTCAAGGTCTCAGCACCAAAGGGAGAGAAACATTTCCTGCTAACAGGGAGCTTTCGAATACAATAAAATAAAAATCAAATTCGATGCCACTCATTTCTAACGTTAAATCTATAAAGTCCAGGTTCTATATGGAAATTCAGTCTGAACTTCTCTCAGACAAACCCAGCCAGGCCCACTATATTGGATGGATTTACTGGTAGGATGAAGTGCTTCATAACATTATTATTGCTTTAAAGATAGCCATTTAGCATGAACTTTTTTATTTTTTTGGAACAGGACAGCTGGGAGGTGGTGGAAGGACTGAGGGGAGAGATGAATTACACCCAGGAGCCGCCACTTCAGAAAGGATTCCTGCTGAAAAAGAGGAAATGGCCCTTAAAGGGCTGGCACAAGGTGAGACATTGGCCTGCCTTTATTTGCACCCATGTCACCCTACTCAGTACCAGGTTCTTAGACACTTACATTTAATTTGAGGTTGAAATTTGAGACCAAGGGAAGAATGTTAAAATGAAACATCTTAAAGTGTTTAATTTTCTTCCCCACAGAGATTCTTCTATCTGGACAAAGGAATCTTGAAATATGCCAAGAGCCAAACCGATGTAAGTCTTCTTGTTTATCCAGCATGCTGTTAAAGCATTCTGAAGGGCTAATGGTTGTCAGCTCAGGGATGAGACTGATTATGTTTGGGGGTTACATTTCTTGTAATTCCTTCATGTGGAACAGCAGTGTCTGCTCTCCATTGTTCTAGCTCTGGATGCTAGATGGTCTCAGTTCAACCACCAGGTGGAGGTGCGGGGGCCCCTTCTAAGACCCCACTGAGTATCCAAGGGCCTGTTTTGGTTTTAGGGTTACGCTGAGGGGTTCTTTAGGTGAGAGAAGACATCCTCATAGGTAATTAGCAGAAACAATATATGGGGCAGGTGTCACTGCCACTTTTATAGTGACTAAGGGGTTTGGTGGAGAAGGCCTGGGGTGAAGGAGGTGTGTAGCTCGCCTGTGATGAAGACTAGACAGTCCGCTTACAAGGGCTCTGATTTGCCCAGGGGTGGATTAACCAGTAAGCAAGGTACACAGGACTTAATTGTGTTTACTTATTAATCCCAGTAAGCAAGGTACACAGGACTTAATTGTGTTTACTTATTAATCTGTAGTGCACAGTTTCACATGGGTTTCACCACATCTTTGATTAGTAAAGTAAGCACAAGTAAGCCTGTGCGTACCTTGTTTATTGGATAATCCATTCCTGGACTGGCCTTCAGTCCTACCCATTATAGAGGCCCTTCACTCACTCCGCACTTCTCTCACTTTCTTCCTCTTCTAGCTTCTCTTAGCTTCTAGCCCATGTTCTCCTTTTTAGATGATGTTAAATGAATTTAGACACCAGAAACTAATTCAGTAGGCAACAGTGTTGTTAAGCAGTTAATTCACTGCCAGTGGAGTCATACAGCATGAGTCACATTCTGACTGCCTCACTTAGTGACTGTGTAAACTCCTTGTTACTTGGCTTCTCTGGACCTCAGTCTCCTCATCTGTAAAATGGGGATAAGGTTTCCTACTTCACAGATTAAATAAGATAATGCAAGTATAGCACTTAACAAGGTACTGGTTCACACTAAATGCTTGATGAATCCTAACTGTTATGTTTGCTGTTAGTGGTTTGGGAAAGTAAGAGTAGAGGCAAGGGATGTCGAGGATGCTACTATTATTTTTAACACCATGATTCTCAAGTAGCCCTCTTGGTGCCTGTGCAGATAGAGAGAGAGAAGCTGCATGGCTGCATTGATGTTGGGCTCTCGGTGATGTCTGTGAAGAAGTCATCAAAGTGCATCGATCTTGATACCGAGGAGCACATCTACCATCTGAAGGTGAGGTTGCTTCCCAGGCACTGTCTCCCATTGCACCAGGTTCTGCTCGTGCTGGGCAGGGGTTGTCAGTTATTGTACAGGTAAGGACATGCCATCCACATGGACCTCATTGCCATTTAGTAGCTATTTGTGATGCCTTTTGAATATTTCCAAATACTCTGTCAACATATGAGAAGAGAAGATCTTCATTATCAGTGTTTAGTAATGGACACTATTGACGTTTGGATAGGACAGTTCTTCCTTGTGGAGAACTGTCTGTCACATTGCTGAAGGTTTAGTATCCCTGTCCCTGCATCCCCTAAATAGCAGTAGCACCTCTTCCCCCAGTGATTGTGATAACAATCAGGAAGAAAATATCTTCTTGTTTCTAAATACTACCTCTCCCCCAGGCAGTAACATCCTTGGTTAAGGACATTTACCGTAGGTCTGTCCCCTGATATACAATAATACTTATGTTGAGTCTGCAGAGCCCTGTCTTATATCTCCAGCTAATTTTATAGGGATTTCATTAAGATTCTCATATTACAATGAAATGTCAGGAATTTTTTCCCTAAAGTACAGGTCTCCAAATAGTGCCTCTTAAAGCTGTTTGCCCTCTTTCTCCCACAGGTCGTGGTGGTGGTTGTTAGGTGGTGGTATAAAACCAAACCAAACCTGTTCCATCAAGTCGATTACAACTCCTAGTGGCCTTAAGCACAGAGTAAAACTGCCCTTACAGTTTCCAAAGGCTGTAAATCTTTACAGAAGCAGACTGCCACATGCTTCTCCCACGGAGCAGCTGGTGGGTTCAACCGCCACCGAATTTCAGTTAACGGTAGAGCCCTTAACCACTGCACCACTAGGGCTCCTTGATGGTGGTATAAACAGTTAAAATCATGAAGCATGAGCTTTGGAGATATGGAGCTAGTTCAGATCTTGAATTGGCTGTTTATTGGCTGTTGACCTTTGGCAAATTATTTAATCTCTGAAAGTCTTGGCTTTCTCACCTGACAAATGGGAATAATGATCATGCTAACCTTGTAGGGCAACATATAGAGAACTTGGCATGATGCCTGCTCCCCAGTAAGGTCAATAAATTTAATTAACTGTGTATGATTATTAGGTGGTACCTGAATGTAAGAAATTGCGAATGGAAACGGAACAACCAGAATGCAATTAAAGAGAATGTTTACACTTTGTGAAAAATGTAGCTAATGTCACTGAACAACTTATATAGAAATTGTCAAATGGGAACTTATTTGCTGTGTAAACTTCCATCAAAAACACAATAAAATATTTTTTTTAAAAAAGAAATTATTTTAGAAAATATTAAGAACTTTTTCCAGAGAATTATAAAGACAAATTACTTGGGGTATTGGAAGCAGAGCCTGAGGGTTGGGAAAATAAAATCATGAGTGTATGAGCTCCATGTCTTAACATGTCCCTGTTTCCTTCATAGCTTGTGTGCAGTACTTGGACAATACATGCTTAACACATACATGTGATTGATTGGCTGGGCAGGACAGTCAAATCTGTTTCCTAACTTAAGCCCCTGTACCTGTGGGTGTAGTTTATTGTATAAAGCAGGGTTTCTCAACTTCAGCATTACTGGCATTTTGGGCTGAGTACTTCTTTGTTGTGTGGGTCAATCTTGTGCAGTGTAGGATGGTTAGCAGCATCCCTGGTCTCCACCCACTAGATGCCAGTAGCACCCCTCCTAGCCAGGTGTGACAACCAAAAATATCTACAGATGTTGCCACATATCCCCTGAGGGCAAAATCACTCCTGGTTGAGAAAGACTGATATAATCTTTAAACAAACAAACAAAAAAAAAAATTGAAGGAAGAATACTTCCCTTGTTTCAGTGGTCAATCTTTTCTAGAGCAGTTTAGGTTATTTCTCCACCTACTTCCAATAACTCTTGGTTCTGTTTTTTGATATGGTCGGGAAATAATGGGTTCTCATTTATCAACTATTTTAGTTAACAGAATAACACTAATGATTAATTCCTAATTTAAAAAAAAAACTTGAATGCCTTAAAATACGTTGAATCCTAGTATCTTAATAAAAATAGTTTAGTATTTCTCTGTATTGACTCACTTTAAATTCTTTCTATGCTTCTTGTTCATGCTTTTGAACATGAGATATGACTGTGAAGTATAGGTCAGTGTAGTCATCTGAGAGTTCTAGTTAATAGCCCCAGAGTCACGCAATTTTTAAATGTGGGCAGTCTGTTCCCATTCTTTTATTTCATAGATGACGGGCCCGGGCAGCAGAGAGGTTAAGTGTCCTATAACTAGTGTACAGTCCTGTAACTAGTTAAGGGTCTGCTAGTCGTTTATTTAATAAAGTACTTTGATTCTTCTACCTTGTTTAACCGATAAAAAAGAGTCAAGATGAGTGCTTTGGGCATTCACTTTTAAGGGCCTCTTAGATTAGGTTAGTATAAAGGATGACACAATCAGTTTATATCAAGATTCCTGTAAAATTCGGATTAACCATATCTGGGAAATAAAATACATTTCAAGAACTTAATTTAGGGAGACAAATAGATGTGTCTGTTTTTATTGCATTTTCTGGTAAAAGTAGTACCTGGAGGGTTTTAAGTCTCATATGTATGTCTGTTAATCAACAAAACAAACGTAAGAGCCAACGTTTCAAAAAGGAACAGTGCCCCTGACATTTATTCCCACATTCTTGCTCTCAGCTGCAGCGTTAGTAAAAATTTAACAGGATTGACCTGGATTTGTCTTCTTGGAAGTTCACCTACCATGCATCCTTCAGGATGTTTTAAATTGCAGCTTCATGTGTCTGCCTCTTAATACAGAAGTCTCTGGTTGACGTAAACGGTTAAGGGCTCAGCTACTAACCTAAAGGTTAGCAGCTGGAACCCACTCAGAGGTGACTTGGAAGACAGGCCTGGAAATCTGCTTCCAAAAAAACCCTATGGAGCAGTTCTACTCTGCACACATGGGGTCGCTATGAGTCAGAATCTACTCAATGACAACTGATTTTTTTTTTCTTGGTCTCTTTCTATCATTTTTTTCACTTTGAATATATTGGCATACCCTCATACACACACACACAAAATGTTGACTATTAAGAAATGTCTGTGATACATAGGTGCTTATTCTTTTTAGTACTTTTATGAATGTTTGAAATATTTTCTAATGTAATATTTTTGCTAGTTATAGACATTATTCTTCATGAAAATTAGATATTGATAATCACTCATCTGTGGAAAGGATAGGTAAAAGTTTGTGTGTGTGTATGAAAAGTCATGGAAATCACTGATAATGTTTCCTCAGATTTTTTTTTTTTCCTGAGAGAAGGAGAAATGTTCTTTTAAATAACCTTCGCATTCATTAACATGTATTCTTCACGATGTATTCGTCAAAGAAGATTAACAAGGTTAAATATTTTAGGAAGAATTTACTAATTCATTCCAGTTCAGAGAAGATTGATCTGTAAAATTTGAATTATTAAAGAGTTTAAAAAGAAAAATGGTGTTAATATTTTCTGTGGGGATAGGAGACACTTGGTCCAGGGAACTTGGAAATGCTCTAAGAGAAAGATAAGAGTAAATTTCAGTTTATCTGTTAATATAACTCGTACCTTTTGCCTTCCAAAAATAGTAAACAATTGGATTTTTTCATAGATAGCATAAATATATACTTAATGAAGACCTTTTTGCTTTTCACTTCCTCCTCTCACTTTCCCCCATAGACCACAGAAATGTAAAACAAGTCAATGAGATGATATTTCTACATGTCTTTATGTACCAACCACCAGCTGTCAGTTTGTCGTACTGTGGTGGCTTGCATGTTGCTGTGATGCTGGAAGCTATGCTACCAGTATTTCAAATACCAGCAGGGTCACCCATGATGGAGAGGTTTCAGTAGAGCTTCCAGACCAAGACAAACTAAGAAGAAAGGCCTGGTGATCTACTCCCAAAAATTAGCCAATGAAAATCATATGGATCACAACAGAATATTGTCTGATACAGTGCTGGTGCGGTGGTTAGGCGTTTGGCTGCTAACCAAAAGGTTGACAGTTCAAATCTAGCAGCTGCTCCTTGGAAACCTATGGGCAGTTCTACCTTGTCCGATGGGGTCACTACAAGTCAGAATCGACTTGATGGCAATAGGTTATAGTGCTGGAAGGTGAGTCCCCTATGTTGGAAGGCACTCAAAATGCAACAGTGGCCGCAACAATGGACTCGAACATATCAACGATCGTGATGATGGTGCAGGACTATGCAGTATTTCGTTCTGTTGTACATGGGGTCACCATGAGTCAGAGCCAACTATGACAACAAACAACAATAGCACATGTGCCAACATGAAAAAACAGGGGGTCAGGAGTGACCTCAGTTTGACGAATAATTGTTCCTTTCGGTGATTTTCTTGTTTCCTCCTTTCAATTTAACACATTATAGGTGAAATCAGAAGATGGCTTTGATGAGTGGGTATCCAAACTCCGTCATCACAGAATGTATCGTCAAAATGAAATTGCCATGTTTCCCCGTGAAGTGAATCACTTTTTCTCAGGATCTACCATCACAGACTCTGCGTCTGGGGTGTTTGACTCCATTTCAAGTAGGAAGGTAATCAGTGTTTTGCCAATCATGAATCTGAAAGGGACAGGTGCCTTTGTGTGGGGGAGTCTCATCTGGGAGGCTGTGTCTGAGGAAGGAAAGGTTTTGGGGGAGGAGCAGCAAAAGCTTTGAGCTGGTATTTAATTAGTTGTGTTTGCCCAATTAGTCAGAACCAGGACTATATCTTAATATAATGTAAGCATATATTACATGCAGTCCGGTAACTGAAAAATAGTGTTCAAGCAGGACTATAATGTCCCCAAATGCTCTAGCTTTCTCTTAACTAGTTTGGTTTTGGTTTTCTTATCTGGTTGTAAAATGTAGTAGGTGCGTTTATAGCCATGTAGGATTGTAAAATATTTCCAACCATTTATATCAGTTTTGGTATTACTACCATATGACAGAGAAGAAAGCAAGGACTGCAGTCCAAGGTCTTCTAGCCTGGTGTGGCTAAGCTGGGGTGACAGCCTGAGATTTTAGGGTTTCCTGCAGAACGCCTTGCCAGAGACTTCTTCCTCATTAGAGGCAGATGGCTTCCGTTGGTGACTAGGCCACTTTGTTATTTTTACCCTAAAGTGTTCCCTCTGGACTCTGTTTTCATTTGCAATGTGCTTTTGTTGTCTGTGGAACAGCACAGCAGTATATCAAAGCAGAATTCCTTTCAAACCGGAAGCAATTTGTCATTTTCTTGCGGTGGGGAGACACGAGTTCCATTGTGGTTACAGTCTTCGGAGGACATGGAAAAATGCTCAAAAGGTAGAGTGACTTGAAACCTGTGCTTTCTCCCACAGCTCTTAAACTGAACTGACTTGGCTCTTACACCATAAATGAATTTGTATTCTTTATCTTCTTTCATCTGCATTCCTGCTCGTTATTTTCCTTTATTAAGGCTGAACTCATGATCAACAAAAGACACTGGTTGTAGAGCTTTATGCCACCACCCAGGTGTGCATGTGGAGAGCTTTTCTCTTCTCGTCTTTTGAATTCTTCCCTTTTTTTCTTAAGCACTGATGTCTTATTTCCACACAGGACTACTAAATCACAATCCCTAGACGGTGGGTCTGGACATCTCTCTCTATGTTTTCAGCACCAAAAATGATTCTGGTGCACATCCAAGATAGAGAATCACTATTGTAGAAATGAGTGGGCAAACTAAAGGGAGGTTCCCTGTAAAATAGGTGTTCTCAACCCTGACTACATATTAAAAACACCAGAAAAAGGTTTTTAAAACGCCCAGGCACCACTCGCAAAGAATCTATTTAAATTGGTCTAGGGTGGAGCCCTGGCATCAGTAAGTTTCCGAAGTTTCCCAGGTGATTCTGATATGGAGCCAGCATTGAGAACAGCTGCCACAATGAAGCTCAGCTGTTCTCAACCTTAATTAGCTAAGAATCACCTGGGGAACCGAAAAAAAAGGAAATCACCAATGGGGGCGGGGAGTGCTTTGATTTGATTGTCCGGGATTTGGGCAAATGCAATTTAAAAATTTTTCCAAGTGGTTCTAAGGTGTAACCAAGGTTGTGAAGTACCAATAAGAAAGATGCTACGTGGTAGCCTTGAAAATTGCATCTTATCCTGTTGAATAATATGCAAATATTATCACACCCCAATAACTGTCACTCATGAACTTCACTGAGTGACATCTTGGAGCAGTGGTTCTCAAAGTGTGATCCCTGCACCAGCAGCATCAGCATGGCCAGTGAACTTGTTAGGAATGCACACTCTTGGGCTCACCCCAGGTATACTGAATGAGAAACTGGGGCTGCAGCCCAGGCATCTGTGTTTCAACAAGTTCTCCAGGTGATTCTGATGACACTAAAATTTGAGAGTCACTATCCTAAGGAATAGGAGCCCTGGTGGCACAGTTGTTAAGTGCTTGACTGCTAACCAAAGGGCCAGTGGTTCAAATCCACCAGCCATTCTGTGGGAGAAAGATGTAACAGTCTGCTTCCCTAAAGATTACAGCCTTAGAAGCCCTATGGGGGCAGTTCTACTCTGTCCTACAGAGCCACTATGAGTCAGAGCAGTGAGTATCTTAAGGCACTTGGGCCTTGATCCCTCAGCAGAAACAACTGTATGCACCTAGTGAATAGCAAACTATGAACTCTCTTTTGAGTTGGTGACTTAGGAACTGGTCTGAGAATAGTCTTAGGTTCTCTCAGGCCAGTTTGCAGCCCTGCAGAGGATCATCATGATCCTCACACAGGTCCACAATAGACAAAGATATCCTTAGATACCAATACAACCTTGCTTTTCATTGCATCCATTTAGTGTGTATTGGCTCCTTATAAGACAATAATGGCAGCCTATTGCTGCAAGATCAGTAATCACAATGATGCTAATGATAGCTGATTTACTTAGTACTTACTGTGTGCCAGGTACTCTTCTAAACACTCTGGTATATCAACTCATTAACTCTCATAACTGTCCTGTGAGCTAGGTGCTATCATTATCCCCATTTTCCAGATGAGGAAACTGAGGTACAGAGAAGCTATATAATTTGCCCAAGATTCATACATAGCTCAGTGAGTGAATTCAAAGTGAGGCCGTCTGGATCCAGATCCATGCTTTTAACCACTATACTCTGCTGTTTCTCTAGTAAAAAAGAAAGTAACATTTCCTATTCTTACAAATGAAAAATCAAATATAGATAAATAAGAAAAGTTGCTGGCGCCCAACACAGTAGCACCTGCATGCCAGATAAGTGTCCATGCATCCTCCTTCTGTGTCTTGCTAGTGGAGAGTTACAAGCACGCTTCTCTTTCTCCCCCAGACTTGGCACACTGTCACGCCTATCTGGTGGAAATGAGCCAGCTCCTACAAAATATGGACGTTCTGCATCGGACGTATTCAGCACCAGCTATCAACGCCATCCAGGTTAGCCAGATCGCTCTTCTGTTTGCATCCTGGCCGCCTTCTGCTTTCTGTTCTCCTCCCCAGCCTTTGACTAATAGTGGGATGTTGTCTGGTTGGTCGCTTCAGCCAAACTTGAGGGAATGGAGATACTCGCCTTGCGTGCATTTATCCCTATTGGTTTGGAGGACCTTACTGTCTGTGCTCTCTTTCCTGTTTTGAAAAAAGGGTGGAGCTTTTGAAAGTCCCAAAAAGGAAAAAAGATCACACAGGAGGTGGCGGTCCAGAGCTATTGGCAAAGATGCTAAAGGAACGCTGCAGGTAACCGTTGCTCCCACTAGTAGGCTAGCTTCTTCACTGACTCTGCTCTGCACACCACGTGCTGGGGCTACCTTTGCTCAAAGGAGAACAGACCATTCTTCATAAATATCCTGTGCAGAGAGATGAATTCAATCACTTCGATTTTCTGGATAATAGAATAAGCGTATCATGGATATTTGGTAGGGGAAAAAATATTTTCTAAGGGAAAAATGGTGTGAACTTAGAAGGCTACAGCCATTGGCAGGACTTCTGGTTTCCCGCTCTCTGGTGTTTAGCTTGCCTTCTTCCCTGCTTGGGCATCGGCCTTGTTTATGGCTGCTGTGGCTGTGTGTTCTGACCTACCTCTTCTGCTGATGGTCAGTGGGTTTATCGTCCCTGAGTCCACTGGCCTGAGTCTCTGGGAGCAGGACCTTGTGCAGACCCCCTTTCGCCTCCTGTCTCCAACCTCCCAGTCTCCCAGGGGAGGTTCACTGTGTCATGCAAGTGGCTGTCTTTCCCTGTGCCCAGCTAAGCCAGTGGCCAAGATTTGCAGCTTGGCCTTTTCCTATTCAGTTGCAACATTGCCAGAGTCAAAATTAAAAATGAGTGTTCACATAATTAATCTGATATACTATTATATACTCTTTGGTTCAAAGCGCTTTGTGGATTGACGTTAAATGATTTTAAAGTAAAGAATATTTCATGTACAAACGTGAGAAGTCACTTCGTTTTGTAGAAGTTCCAGGTGAAAATACAGAAAAGCATTTTTAAACCAATCCGCCTTTAACAACCTAGATACGGATGATTTTTGCCAAGAGGAAGAAATTGAGCATTAAATGAGAAAGAGCCTGGCATCTCTGGATGTCATTTTCAACCTATAGCTTTAATGCTCCCATAATTTCCAAAAGAATGTGTGATTTCTTACCTATTTTTATTTCTCAGAAGCCAGTGCAGTTTGCTTTGGAAAATGTTTTCCTGATTTTTTATTTCTTTGTCTTGTTAAGTAGATTTCACTCAATAGGAAGTCTTAGTTACAAAATGTTCTTCTCTTACTACTCTCCATACTTTAAAAAAAAAAGTTACTGTTGAGTTGTTTCCAACTCATCACAACCCAATAGGACAGAGTAAAACTGCCCCATAGGGTTCCCAAGGAGCAGCTGCTGGATTCGAACTGCCAGTCTTTTGGTTAGCAGCCTGAGCTCTTAACCACTTCGCCACCAGGGCCCCACTCTCCATACTCAGAAACAAGTAAATAGTCTAAGTAACCTGCAACTGAAGAGAAATATCTGTGTTCGGTGTCACTTTAGGTCCCTAAGCCTCTTTCTGGCCCACTAAGACTGCACTCCTCCAATCCTAATTTATCAACACTGGATTTTGGAGAAGAGAAAAATTATTCTGATGGCTCTGAAACCTCATCAGAGTTTTCCAAAATGCAAGAAGATCTGTGTCATATTGCCCATAAAGGTAAATGGCTTTTCTTTCTTCGTAATGTGTTTGATGAAAATGTTAAATGCATGCCTGAATGTGGGATGTCCTTGGAGAGGGTATCTTAGTTGGTTCATTTTCTGCTCTGTTAAGATTTTGGGCAACTTCGTTTGTATTTTATTTTATTTGCTTGGTAGTGAGGAATGTATTGGCGAAACGTTTCATTTTAATGCCCTGGGGGAGGTAGTGAGAGTGTTAGGTATACTTCAAAAGCTGAGCAATTCATATGCTGCTGATGGGAGTATAAATTGATAGTTTTCTGGAGGGCAATTTGGTATTACGATTCAACTTTTTTTTTTTTTAAATCTCTATGCAGCAATTCCACTTTGAGGAATTCATCTGTAGAAATTAATTTAAAAACTTAAAATTTATCCAAATAAAGATTTCCATTGTAGCATTGTTTATCATATAAAAAATTAGAAACTGGTGTTCAACATCATTAGCCATTAGGAAAATGTAAATTAAAACCATGATAAGATATCACTACATACCTTTTAAAAACAAAAACCAAACAAAACCTGTTGCTGTCGAGTCAATTCCGACTCATAGTGACCCTATAGGACAGAGTAGAACTGCCCCATAGAGTTTCTAAGGAGGACTTGGTGGATTTGAACTGCCAACCTTTTGGTTAGCAGCCAAACTTTTATGCCACCAGGGTTTCCACATACCTATTAAAACAGCTAAAATAAAAAAATACTCAAAGTATCAAATGCTTGTGAGGATGCAGAGAAACTGCATCTTTCATACATTACTGCTGGGAATGTAAAATGGTACAGGCACTCTGGAAAATAGTTTGGCAGTTTTTTATGTAAAACTAAGCATGCACTTACCGTACAACCCAGCAGTTGTACTCGTGCACATTTATCCCAGAAAATGAAAACGTAAGTCCAGACAAAATCATTTAGACAAGTGTTCAGAACAGCTTTATTTGCAGTACCCAAATGCTTGAAACAACCCGAGTGTCCTTCAGCAGTTGAATGGTTAAGCACATCCATACAATGAAAGGAATACTACTCAGCTACTATCAGCTACAAAAAGAAATGAACTATTGATAATACAACAGGAACTTGGATGGACCTTAAGAGCATTATGTTAAGTGAAAATAGCCAATCTTAAAAGGGTATACTATATTATTCCACTTATATAACATTCTTGAAATGACAAAATTATAGAAATGGAGATGAGATTAGTGGTTGCCAGAGGTTAGGGAAGGGGAGGAGAAAAGAAGAGAGGATCATGAGTGTGACTACAAAGGAGTAGCACCAGGAATCTTTGTGGAAAGTTCTGTATCTTGATTGTGGCGGTGGTTATACGAATCTACACATGTGATAAAATTGCACTGAACAGTATACACACATATACAGAAATTAGTGCAGGTGAAACTGGTAAAATCTGAATAAGCTCTATAGATTATAGCAATGTCACTTCCCTGGTTTTGCTATTGTACCATAGTTATTTAAGATACCACCATTGGGAGAAATTGGGTATAGGGCACATGGAACTTCTCTGTACTGTTTTTGCAACTTCCTGTGAATCTATAATTATTTCAGAATAAAAAGTTTTAAAAAATTAGAAATAACCATTAATAGGGGATTGGATGTTTTAAAATGCAATATAATCATATATAGAATACTCAATAGTCACAATGATAATAATGGCTGCCTTATACTGAGCACGTAGCTATCATAGAGGTATCTGCTAAGCACTTTACATGCATTGGAGCCCTGATTGCATAGTGGTTAAGTGCTATGACTGCTAATCAAAAGGTTGGCAGTTCAAAACCACCAGCCGCTCCTTGGAAACCCTATGGGGCAGTTCTACTCTGTCCTACAGTGTGGCTATGAGTCGGAATCCACTTGACGGCAATGGGTTTTGGTTACATTTGTTGCTTCTTTAATTCTAGCAACAACCCATGGAGTAGGCATTATTATAACCTCTGTCATAGATAAGAAACCTGAGGCTTAGAGAAGCTAAAGAACTACCTAAGAGTCAAATGTCTACAAAACAGCCAGCCTGGCACTTGGCCCGAGTCTTTTTTCCTCACCTAGTGCTTCACTGCCATCACAGACAGGGTGGTCAGGGTTATTTTTTATTGACACAGAGAGATGTTTACAACATATCATTAAGTGAAAATATAAAGTTACAAAACAATATATATATGAATGATTCCATTTTTTAGAAAAAAGAAACTATATACTTCTGGCATATATAGTCATATTAAAATGTCTGGAAGGGTATGTATACGTCAACATTTTAGTGATGGGGTGGCGTTATAAATGATTACTGTTTCTGCTTATCTTTCTATTTCAATTTTTATATATTGCTCATTGTTTTTAAGGGAAAACGGGTTAAAAATATTTAAGTGGGAGGGCAGTGCTTGAAAGGGGATGAGAGAAGGTATCCCCCCTTCCTCTCCTAGCCCCACATTTTCTTTCTTCACATTATTCCTTCAGCTCTCTCTTCCCTGAACCTACAAAATCTAAAACATAGGCCAAGATTGGTTGTGAGGAAACCACTTTGTGCTTTTTAAAAATTCCCACCTCAGACTTGTCCTAGAATTCCTTCAGTTGTTGTGCAATGCTGACATTTCTCCACCTGTAAAATGGGAAGAATTACCTACCTTGCCCCTTGAAGGCTCTTCAAACACCCACCTGGCCATTCTCGAACATTAAAGCATCAGCTGGAGTTAAGTTGTTTTAGGTTTTGTGGGAGGAAAGTCCTATAAAACACCAGTCATTTTTAATAATATGAACTGTCTGTTTAAAAGTAAGAAGATAATGCCTCCCTGCCGAAGGCAGAAGTCCTGCGTTTTACCTGTGTTGCAGAAGCTGCTTCCTCAGCAGAACAGAGGTAGCCATATTGACTCAGTCCATTGATCAGTCCACCTGCGGAGGTCTGACCTCTGTAATGAAAGTCTGTAATGGACCTCAGCCGGCTGCTCTGTCTTTCCAGCTTTGTAAAAACCAGCTGGCTGCAGAGCTGCTGCGAACCCAGACTAGGTCAAGGTTTGTGCGCAGAGGAAGGTCCAGGTACATTTCTTCAACAACAGCCTGAGCCCCACCCACGGGCTTAGGGACAAGGAATTCCACAGGGAGCCTGAGAACTATCTTTTCATTCCTATGGTTTTAAAGTACGCTGGCAGAGACAGAAAGAACTCTCCCTTCTTAGTTCCAGGTGTCCCTTTAAGACAAGCTATAATTCAGGGACCTCACAGAATAAAGACAGTTCTTAGGTTTTTACCCTAAGTCCTATGTTCTTACGTTCTTTCTCGCTTCCGTACATTCATGCTCAAAGCATCTCAATCTTTCTTCCGGTGTAAACCTTATTTTTTTTTAACCAATGATTTACTACTGTTCTTTCGTGACTACATCACTAGTCAGTTGACTATGATTCCAGAGCAGCTGAACTAAAGTCAAGAATTACACTGAATTCTGTGTGACCTTCTACTTTTTCTCCAACTTGTCAAAGGCATCTGACTTCTCATACCCCTACCGTTTTATAGAAGCCCTAGTGGTGCAGTGGCTAAGAGTTCAGGCTGCTAACCCAAAGGCTGGCAGTTCGAATCCATCAGCTGCTCCTTGGAAACCCTGTGGGGCAGTTCTACCCTGTCCTGTAGGGTAGCTATGAATTGTAATTGACTCGACACCAACAGGTTTTTTTTTCATTAATCCATTTTATTTATTTATTTTTATCGTGCTTTAGGTACAAGTTTACAGCTCAAGTTAGTTTCTCATACAAAATTTATATACACATTGTTATGTGACCCTAGTTGCTATCCCGATAATGTGACAACACACTTCTCCTTTCCACCCTGGACTTCCTGTGTCCATTCAACCAGCTCCTGTCCTTTTCTGCCCATAAAGTCGTGTGTATCTACTTGAGCTAAGAAGCACACTCTTCATAAGTATCACTTTATGTCTTATAGTCCAGTCTAATCATTGTCTGAAGAGTTGGCTTTGGGAATGGTTTTAGTTCTGGATTAACAGAGAATCCGGGGGCCATGTCTTCTGCGGTTCCTCCAGTCTCAGTCAGAACATTAAGCCTGGTCTTTTTACGTGAATTTGAGTTCTGCACTCCACTTTTCTCCTGCTCCATCAGGGACTCTCTGTTGTGTTCCCTGTCAGGGCAGTCATTGGTGGAAGCCAGGCACCATCTAGTTCTTCTGGTGTCAGGCTGATGAAGTCTCTGGTTTATGTGGCCCTTTTGTCTCTTGGGCTAGTATTTTCCTGTGTCTTTGGTGTACTTCATTCACCTTTGCTCCAGGTGGGTTGGGACCAATTGATGCATCTTAGTGGCTGCTCGCTAGCTTTTAAGACCCTAGATGCCATTCACCAAAGTGGGATGCAGAACATTTTCTTATAAACTTTGTTGTGCCAGTTGACCTAAATGTTGCCTGAAACCATGATCCCCAGACCCCAGCAACAGGGTTTTTTTAAAACAGGTTTTGTAGAAGCTAGATTAAATGTTAAGCAGCCAACATGCACCCACCTAATTTTAAAAGTCTGTGTTATATATTATAGACTGTAATTTTATTTTGGTTCATATTTCTGGCTTTGTGTGTATGTTGGTATACATATAAGCAAACAGAGAACAAACGTACTAAAACCAAAAAGTCAGAAGAAATTTGCTTGGCACATACTAACTTCTACATTTTCCCAAATGTATTTCATGGAACACTTTACTCATAAAATGCTTTAAGAAAAAAATGTTTCATGATTAAAAATGCTTGGGAAACACTAGTCAATATGGTTGTTCTCTTTTGGATTTACCCAAGGAGCAGGAAATATTAAAGACCTAAGAAGTCGGGCAGCAAAAAGTCCTGTCAGCTTTGGTTAACTCAGTGATTCTCAGTGTTATTTGAGAAGCTCCCCTCTTCCCAACTTTAATGGCTATTAACACCCTGGAACTAAAATTCCTGAGAAACATACTTCAGGAAACACTGTATGTTATAAGCCTTTTGGAGCTAGCCCTCTACAAGTCAGGAGACACATGTTCTAGACCACTTCTGTTACTGATTAGCTGAGGGACTTTGACTTCACCAGTTAACTGCTCTGGGCTTCAGTTGCCTCGTTTATGAAATGTCCTAAAGTATTTGTCCTGTCTCTTTTGGCTCTGTAATTATCATTGTATGAATAATCATTTTGTACTGCATAGAAAGAATTAACATTGCTGCTTATTGTTACAAAGAGGTTTTAGGAGAGAGTGTTCTTCTGGCAACAACAGAAATGACTGAATTTGGTGAAAAAGCAAAGGCTAGGATAGGATAACCAAACCCAAACCAAACCCATTGCCGTCAAGTCGATTCCGACTCATAATGACCCTATAGGACAGGGTAGAACTGATCCATAGGGTTCCAAGGCTGTAATCTTTATGGAAACAGACTGCCACATCTTTCTCCTGTGGAGCAGCTGGTGGGTTCAAACCTTGGTTAGCAGCCGAGCACTTAACCACTGCACCACCGACGCTTCTTCTAGGATAGGATAGGGTACTCCAGATAGAAGTGGATATTCATGTTCTGCCTTGGAAGGAAAAAAAAGTAGGGTTTTACTCATACTTTTCCTGCAATGCCGGAAAGTATTTTAGGTGAGGGAAAGCCTTACAAATGTAAAGGCTAAAAGTAGAATAAAATTAAACTACATTAGGTTAGTTGGTATACTTTTATTGCTGGAATTTTGTCCTGTGTTGAGTTTTAATTGCCAAGTGATCATTTTCTGAACCATTTTGAGCTCATAGAAGCATTGAATAAAAGGTCAAATATGTCACAATGACGTTGCTTTCATAGATTTAAAGCTAGAAGAGAAATATAACTTAAAGAAAAGCTCGATCATTTATTGACCATAAATTTGAATTCAGCATAAAAGTTGGCTGAGCAATTGGGTTCATGTAATTTATCAGTAAATGACTATGACCATTTAATAAAATTACTAAGGGTCTCTAAATAAAAGAACCATTTGGATGGAATGTGGGTTAGAAAATACTATAAAACCGTGGATGTCCTGTGAGTTTTGGAAATTAGAGGAAGCACTTCACAGAAGATCAGATCATCCCTGATATTTTAGGAATCTGAACATTTTGAAGAAAATTCACCCAAAATGTGGTTTTCATTTATAAGAAGGAAAGAAAATTAATCAACAAGTCCTACTGTGTGTTAGGTGTGATTTGAGCATATGTTTTCTGATTGTTTCCTTATAGCACTTCTGAGGTGTGGGCATTATCTACATATACAGATGTGGAAACTGAGGTTTTATCTAAATTCTAAACGGCAGCTGTCTTAGTTACCTGATGCTGTTGTAACCGAAATACTACAAGTGGTTGCCTTTAAAGAATAGAAATTTATTTTCTCACAGTTCTGGATGTTGATTACTACCATGGTCCTCTCTCCCAGTTTCTGGTTCCTTTGTGTGTAAACGATCCTCACACGTTATCCGTCTTCCCCCATGCGTGTCTCTGTGTCTGTTCTGGCCTTTTTATAACTTGCAAGGTCTACACTGATATGACCGCATTAACTTAACAAAACAAAGAACCAAACCAGTTACCATAGAGTCAGTTCTGACTCATGGTGACCCCATGTGTGCAGAGTAGAACTGCACTCCATAAGTTTAAGGCTGTGACCTTTCAGAAGCAGATTTCCAGGCTATTCTTCCAAGGCACCCCTGCATGGGTTCAAACCACTACCCTTCTGGCCATTTGCGCCACCTAAGGACCCACCCACATAACAAAACGAAAGAAAACCCCTATTTCCAAACAGGATTACATCCACAGGTGCAAGGGCCAGGAATTCAACACATACATCTGGGGCCACAGTTCAATCCATTGCAGCAACTGCATGGTAGAGGGAGAATTTACCTTATTACAAAATCTCTTTCTCCTGAACCGAACTGGCTCCACAGGGGTGGTAGCTATGCATTAATAAATGTGTTCAACCCCTTATTCTTTTCTAATGCTGAGAAACTGCTAAAGAAGGAGCATATTAAATAGAGCTCAGGGAAAATTAGAGTACAGGTATCCTTCAGTACCTGAACTCTCTCTATCCACACATGCTGTCTGTGCCCTCACTATCATAACTCAGGAAAAGAACAGTGTGGACGCCTGCGGAAAAGGAAGAAGTAAAACCACCAAGAGTCAACATGATCCATTAAGTACCTATCAGATTATTGTTGTTGTTAGGTGCCGTCAAGTTGATTTTCGACTCATAGCGACTCCATGTGATACAACTGCCTCATAGAATTTTCTGGGCTGCAATCTTTACTGGAGCAGATTGCCAGATCTTTCTCTTGAGGAGCAGCTGGTTGAGTTTGAACCATCAACCTTTCAGGTAGCAGCTGAGTGCTTAACTGTTTTGCCATCAGGGCTCCTTGGTCAGATTATTAGACTAATGTAATTTCTTCTCTCTGAGGCAGGGAAATTGAGGTGTTGAGTTACAGGCATATTAGACTGATAAATGAGGAACTGCGTTAGATATGGCAAAGCTGAATTTCAGCATGGCATCTTACACATTTTTTTTCCTTTTAGTAATCTTGCTTTTTTTTTAATTTTAGCTTTTAAATTATGTAATATAACACACCTACTGAAATGTGCGAAAAAGTGTATCGTAAAATGAATAATTGCCCTCCAGGCAGGCCAAAAATTAGAACCTTGCCAGCACCCAAGATGCCCCCAGGGCTCTCTTTCCTTTCACACCGTCCTTCCTCCCTCCTCGACATAACTAATATCCTGACTTTTCATGGTAATGACTTCCATGCTTTTCATTGTCATTTTATCACCTATGTGTATGTATTTTACATAAAAATTTAATAGGACTCTTCTAGTGTGGTAGAAAGCATTGCTTTACTGCAGGGTCTCTGAAAGTCAAAGGAATTGATTGGGCAAAATTGATTTTGGCAGCCCGCTGAGTGTCCCATTTATTTAATTTAGAGCAGTAAACATGACAGTGAAGAGGTGGTTCCCTGGGGGATGCACTCAGATGGGCGTGGGTACCCTGTGGAGTTACACAAGACAGGAGGGTGCCTACCTAATAGGACCTAAAGTACAGTGAGTTAGTTAACTGCCTGGCTTCTTGCTCTCCTGCTGATGCTGCTCTTAGATTCTGCTCAATAGATTCTGCTCAGTCCCTCATTCCTAGAGCATCTGCTCAGCCTGCAGTTACTTACAAGTATTGACCTGGCAAGAGATAAATGTCCTCATAGAACTGCTGCTATATTTCAAGAGACTGCGGTCACCACCAGGAGTCCTAGTGGCACAGTGCTTACAGTGCTCAGCTGCTAACCAAAAGGTCAGCAGTTTGAACCCACCAACCATTCCATGGGAGAAAGATGTGGCAGTCTGCTTCAATAAGGTGGAAAGCCTTGGAAACCCTATGGGACAGTTCTCCTCTGTCATACAGGGTCGCCATGAGTCAGCATCAACTCAATGGCAGTGGGTGGTGGTGGGCAGTCACCACCGCTTTCATCCTCATGTGTCTCTTTCATCGTCATCATTATTATTATTGCAGTTAACTCATATTTGTTATTTATCTCACGCCATGCACTGTGCTAAGTGGTTTAGTGCATTATCTTATTTAATCCTCATAACAGTCTTATGAAGTGAATATTTCACTTTTATTTACAAATGAAAAAAACTGGGGCTCAGGCACATTATAACCTTGTTAAAGGCCATACAGAACTGGGAAGATCCAGGGCTGATGTTGGAGCCCACACTATTGGTCTCTGTGTTGTACTATCACTGTTTTACTCAACTGAATTGTTTAAATCAAAGAACTAAGGGTGTTTCATAGACATTGTTAGAAAATGTGAGTACCTGTTGACTCCTGTTTTCTGTCAACAGAAGAAGCTCCATGATGTGTGTGTGTGTGTGTTTGGTGGGAGAAAGATGTAGCAGTCAGCTTCCATAAAGATTTACAGCCTGGGAAACCCTACGGGGGCAGTTCTACTCTGTCCTATAAGGTTGCTATGAGTCGGAGTGGACTCGACGACAATGGTTTTTTTATTTTTTTTTTTCCCTTCTTTTTTTTAGGGGAGTGTGTTTGTTTTTAAACAAATTACCTATTTGTACTCTGACTTTGTAAAGATGATTTAAGTTCATCTGTAAATGCCACAACCTCAGACAAATTCAGTGATAACGTGTAGAGAGGTTCAGTTGTCCTCATGGCTGTGAAACGAGGGAAGTAAGTCAATAAAGTGTATTTAGTTTCTGTGTTACTGAATAGGCCACGCTTGGATGAGAGTGCCTCTAAAAATGCAACCCTGTGGAACTCAATAATCTGCCAGGCCATTTGAGAAGAGTAGAGTACACTTCAGTCTCTTCCTTTTGTCTGCCCTTCTAAAACAAAATATAGTAAAGGAGATTGGAAAGACAATATTCAAATGTAATGTCCATGATCGATGAGTTAGAGGACAGTCTCCTCATCCCTAGGAGGTAACTTGTACATTAGGTGATCGAAACCTGATGAGCTTTTTGATGAGTATTAATGATTTTCAAAACTTCAGTTCAAGCATTTCAATGCTTAACAGTGCTAAGCTCTCATTGTGCCTAAACGCTCACTAAAGTGAACAGAATTCAGTGCCAAGTTTAGAGGTGGGGAATTCTGAGTCAAGCTGCTGGAAGGACTAACAAGGAAGAGAGTAGGTAATACCTTATTTTGAAATACTTTCAAACTTTCAGAAAAGTTGCAATTATAATACAAAGAACTCCCATATACGCTTTACCCAGATTCACCATTTTTAGTATTTTGCCACTTTTATTTTATCTTTCTACACACACACACACACACACACACACACACACACACACACACACATTTATTTTTCTGAAGCATTTGAGAGTAGGATTCATACATCATGTTTTTCTCTATACCTTTATACTTTAGTGTATATTTCCTAAGAATAGGAATATTCTCTTACATAACCACAGTACAGTTATCAAATTAAGGAAATTTAGCTTTGAAGCAACATTTTTATCCATTCTACCTTCCATATTCAAATTTTGTCAATTGACTTAATAATGACCTTTACAAACGTTTTCCCCCTTTAGTATGGGGGGATCAGTGTAGTCCATGATCATATATTGCATTTAATTACCATGCCTCTTTAGTCTCCTGTAATTGGGAAGTTTATCCGGCTTTCTTTCTCTTATAAAATTGACATATTTGAAGAATACAGGCCAATTTTTAAAAGTGGAGTGTTCCTCATTTTCGTATTGTCTGATCTTCGTGATCAGATTCAGGTTATATATCCCCAGCCAGCATACAACAAAGGAGGTGTTGTGGCTTTCTCAGGGTATCGCATCTAGAGGCACACAAAGCCCATCTGTCTCTGATTGGTGATTAATTTTAATCACCTGGTCAAGGTGCATTGTTACCATTTTTCCCTGGCAACCAGTAAGCTTTATTTTGAGACATTTCCAGTCTTTGAGATGCAAACAAAACGACATGCTAATAATCAATGATTCAGAAGTATAGTCCTTTCAAGTGGCAAAATATCTTGATGATAAGTCATCAAGTAATGGAATTTTATAGTGGAAAGAGGCCTTAAAATTGACAAATGGTTTTTTAAAAAGTCAGTTTAGACATACCTACAATGGAATATTACTCAGCCATAAAGAGAAGTGAAGTCCTGATACAACATGGATGAACCCTGAAAACATTCTGCTGAGTGAAGTCAGTCAATCACAAAAGGATGAGTATTGTATGATCTCACTTACATATCTAGAATAGGCAAATGTATGGAGACCAAAGTGTATTATTTGTTATCAGGAACAGGAGGGACAGGGAAAGAGGGAGTCATTTTTTAAGAAGCATTGAGTTTCTGTTTACGGTGATGGAAAACTTGTCAACGATTATTGTTGCTGGTTGCCCAACATGATCAGTGTAATTGATACCACTAATGTACACGTGAAAAACATTGAATTGGCAGCTATTGTGTTACGTATGTATTTTCAACAATAAAAAAGAAATTAAAAGTCAGGTTAGAGTATACATTTGCTGCCACTCACAAATATTCAGGGCTGTTACTTTTCTAAATTCTTTTAGAAGAAATACTTTTTTTTGTATTATGTTTTTAAATTATGCCTCTTCCTTTATTCCTTTTTATAATGATTATATCTCTATAGTTTACTTCACTTTGAGGTCAGCTTTTAATACTCTGTCAATGGAGAGAGAGAAACTGAAGCATCTGATGGAGAAGGACATCACCTCCTCCCCCTCTGCCCAGGTCATTGGTCTGAAGCACACCCTGTCATCCGTAAGTTATATGTCTGTGTCACAGAAATGCCTGCAAACGTACCCAAGTTCATGAATTCTTCATATGTTCCATCTCTATGGTTGTGTTGAAAATTCATGATTGAGACAACCAAACAAATTATCCAAATTATATTCTAACCTTTCAAAGACCTGCTTATCCAAACACCAAAATTCAGCCTAACCCAAATCTAGTATTTTATTGTGTTAGATACTTTGAGTTTGGTTTCCTCCTATTCATTAAGTTGATTTTTCTATTTCCATAAAACTTTTATTATATGTCTCTGTGTGTTTTACAGATATTCCTTTGTTATTGCTTACAAAATGTGACAGTTTAAAGGAGATTTGTGGACCTGAGGCTCCCCAGGCTTCGATGACTTTCCAAATGACACATGGCAGAGCAAAATTTCAAATTCACACTCTGATCTTCCCTACTGCAAAATACTGATCCTATTTGCCTCCTTTTCAAAGACATGAAAGTTATTTTATTTGATTTTACCGTACAAAACATTTAGTCCCCCCACCCCCACCCCGTGGTCAGAAAGAAGTGAGTCGTACGATGTGTCTGTTAGGTAATCTTTGAAACTTCATAACAACAGAAGAATTGCTATCAAGCCTCAAATGCTCTTTAGCAAGCCGTTCACTTACTCACTCCCTCTCTCTTTTTAATCAGCTTCAGTTCACTCCTCAGACTTGTTGGGCTCCACTGGTATGCCCTGTCCTAGGAACTGACTTTGAATCTATCACGAAAGTGGAGAACTTTTGAAATTGCACGCTTATTTGCTCTTACTCTTTGTTTGTACTTTGGAATTTCTACTTTAAAGAGAGAGAGAGTGTGTGTGTACTGGTGAAATTACCATCTGAAGCATACTGAATTTTCTATTTAGGGTCAGGTAAGGGTGATGGATTTTAGGATCTTGTTGTCAGGAGCCAACTCAGCATTGAGAGAACCAGAAAATACCATCTGTTCATATTTTCTATTCATCATGTTACCAAGAAAAGTGATGCTGTTGGTGTAATATGAATGGTAAACTCTTTACCAATAGCACCTGTTATTGTTATAAGATACTTAAGGAATATTCACTCAATTGACATCCAAGTATGCTGTCTCTGAAAAACAAAAATAATAGCATTGGCTTACTCCATGTATAGAGTTTTAATGTTGTCTGCCCTTGGGACGTCTAAGTTCTTCAAGTTCTGAGATAAAAACAGCCCCTTCTTGGATCATAGCGGACAGCCTACCACACACTGAGTCACTGAGTACTACTTTGGTTTGAGGGAAGTAAGGTGGTTCTTTTTTTAAAGTTTACATCCCAGTGGTACATAATGTTTCTTATTGTTCCTATTATGTTGGCTTTTAGTGCATTTAGAAGGTACTTCTGATGGCCCCCAATCATCATCCCTTTCTCTGTGGTCTTCCTCTCCTCTGACCTCCTCCTGCGGAGGTCTGGCCTCATCTTGCTAATCTGCTCATATGATACAGGCCATTGAGACCCACTGTGGCCACGATATCATCTGACCAAAGCTGTTCTTACCACTGCTAATGGGTGAGACATTCATTCCTCACCCATGTTCAGGATTTTGGAAATTAAAGATAAAACAGAATGATCCTTTCTTTTTGCTTAGATTCCTGATTACATTCAAGACTTGTTTTTTTAAAAATAAATTTTTTAGAGTCCTTTCAGGGCTATCAGAATGCGTGTTTTTTGCACCATGTCTGCAGTCTTTGGTTCATTGCTTTATTACTTCTGCCTGTGGATTACTAAAAAAGAGAAGCTTCTAAAATATCACATTTTTGAGGCAAGAAGAAAGCAAGTGCCCCACAGAGAGTTTTACTTGTGGTTGTGTGATCTTCGTTCTTTTAAATGTTTCTTAAAAGATCCTCGAGGAATTTCAAATGACCCATACCATCCCTGGGCGCTAAAAAATAAAGTCAGGAAAACTTGTTTGTGATCCAGACAGTGGGTTAAGCAGTATAGTATCCCTGTATGCTCTCAGCAGGTAGACCCTGTGGGCCCTAGTGGATGGGCAAGACTCTGAGCTTCTTGAAAGAGAGTCAGGAAGACAGACAGACAGATGGATGTGTGTGCAAGCACCCGTGAAGCTGGCTGTGGGAGTGTCTGGGGGACAGTCACGTGAATTTGTCACCTTCCTAAGACAGATCATTTGGAGAACAGTGAGTCATCAAGTGTACAGGAATATCCACGTGAAGGAAACATCTTCCTTTACCTTTTAGCCATTTCCCTCCTGGTTAGGAGTTTAGGGTGGGGAATGGGACCTCTGCAGGGAAGAATCAGAGAGGTCCTGGGTGGTCTCATGCATGCTCACATCTCACATCCACTATCCTGGGGCCACAGCCCTTACCCCTAGCCACGTAAGTAAGTTTTTTGGTTTATTTTAGTTTAGTTTTGTTTTTTTTAATAAAACATACCATAATCCTGGGGAATGAATAAAACAATCAACACCTATATTGTAAAACAGTAAAATTAATCCTGTACATATGTCTGCTTACCAGCACACTTTCTAAGGTCCAGTTCAACTGGCGTGATCATTAAATAACATTAAAATATGTCCAGTTAGAAGGGGGTGGGAGCAGCATCTTTCTCAAGGATGAGAGAAGCTTGGGATCATTAGGAAGTGAGTCGGCAAAAGAGACAGAGTTGGGAAAGAGGAGGAGATGCTGAGAAAATACTCGTCATAATAAGAGCTGGAGGTATCTCATTTTCTCCTCCACCTGCCCTTACTAACCCCTGCTTCCATCCCTGGAAATGAGACTAGAGAAGAGGCATCATTTCCAGAGTTTAATATTTCTTATCTCCCAGCCATCTCAGAATGAGTATCCTTTTGAGCAGCATTCAAGGTGAAAGCCCAGGGAGGGCCCTCGGGGCTACATCTCAGGGAAGTTTGTAAGGCTCTTAGATACCTCTTCTGCCAGGCCCACTGCTGTGCTTTTCTGAAACCTCCCTTTATTAACATGGCCCCACTGTTTTTAACATGTTCCAGGCCCTAGCACAAAACGCAGATCTTAAAGAGCGCTTACGCAGAATCCATGCCGAGTCTCTGGTCCTCGACCCCCCGGCTGTTGCCAAGTTGGGTGACAGTCTGGCAGAGGTGGGTAAGGTTCCTTGTCTGGTAATGTCTCCAAGCGCCGCCCCCTCCTGTGACGCCCTCTGTCTGGTTGTGCAGCCTCCCTGCTTCACCATCTTGAGTGGTGTTCACATCCCCACCTGCCTCCTCTTTGGTGTTTGCAACAGCTTCAGCAGGGATGGGGGGCAGCAGGGTTCAGGGGCTTTCTGGGGAGTATGCTGCTACCCGCATTTTTATACTGCTTTTCTTCCACCAGAACATTTCTTCTTTTATATTTCTTTACCTCATTTTCCTCCTAAGTATCACCACCTTTCACTAGGTATTTCTGGAGTGGGACTTGTAGAAAGACAGTGTTTTCTCCTGTTATTTCTGAAGATACCTAAATTTCACAGTATCCCAATTCCTTGTACCCTTCCCTGACTCCTTCTCCAAGAATTCCTCCTACCCTTTCTTTGTGGCTGTTCCTCTCACCCCTTCCTATGACTTTTTTTCATTTTCTTTTAATGATCAGAGAGAGAAGAGCACAGCTTTATACTCTGAGGGAAAAATAATGTATTACATTGAAATGCCTTGGTCAGTTAATAGTACATTAAAAAGGTCTTTTCTCAAGATATGGGAAGTTTACCCAAAATAGTCTTCAAATGTGTTTAAAATGAGAAACTTCAGAAAAATACAAGTGGATTACTCCAAAAATAAGTACAAAAGAGCAAAGAAGTTTAGCTATCTCTTATGTTTCTATGATTCAGATATGCTAAATTTTTTATTGACAGATGAGATTTCATTCAAAATAAAACATAAGGATGGTAATATACAAGGGGTGTGTGTGTGTGTGTATAATTTTTTAAAAGGGGTTTCTAATGTTTATTCTTGGAGTTTCTGGGTGGTGCAAATGATTAATGCATTCAACTGCTAACCGAAAGGTTGGAGGTTTGAGTCCACCTAGAGGTACCTTGGAAGAATGTTCTGGTGGTCTACTTCCAAAAAATCAACCATTGAAAACTCTATGACCGAATAATAGTTAAGCTTAACTAGTGAAGAATGCCTGCCTTGAGCATTGTGCTCTTTTAAAATATATCTATATGGGATCAAATTGACAACAGCAACTCAAAAGATTAGATAAGAAACTTAGGGGGTGGTGAGTTTATGTTAATGGAGGAGGAACAACTCAGAAAAGGAGGGTAAGAATGGTTGGACAACTTGAGGAATGTAATCAATTCACTGAATTGTACATGTAGATACTGTTGAATTGGTTATGTTCTGTTGTGTATATTATCAACAACAACAACAACAACAATAAAATAAAATAAATTATCAAAAAAAATAAAAGACAACTCTGTGGAGCACAGTTGTACTCTGACACACATGAGGTCTCCATGAGTCAAGGTCAAATCAATGGCAACTGGTGGTAATGTTTAATCTTAATCCTTCCTCTTCTTTTGCCTGCCCTTGAAGAAAACAAAACCCTCACACAATCCTTCACTCTTCAGAAGCTGTTGTGTTAGGCAATGAGGAGATTAGAGGCAGAAATCAGATGAAGAGGACAGGGCATCTGTCTCCATTTATAGTACAGGCTCTGCAACGTGCTGACTGGACCCTCCTCTTCTGACAAGACAGCTACCCTCTCTGTGGTGGCTGGCATGATTCTTATCGTTCCTGAGGTGCCTAACAGTGGTTGACGATGAAATTCTCCTAAAGCCTCACTTTCCCAAGAGATCACTTTTTAATCATCTTGACCCAGAACAGACATAAACCGAGCCACCTGCAGGACTAAGCACCTAAAAATTACTTATTACTTATGATGGTCTTGGTTTAGGCCTGAGCAAAGACATATGCTCACCAAGCTAGCCCCTTCTTGAATCCGCACATTTGCTGAATGAAGCAGAGCCTAGTCACCATGACCAGCTACCATTGAGAGTTACTTGCTGCCAGACACCTCGGTATTCTAGAAGGTTACATGTACTTTTTTCCAGACTATACTTACCTTTTAAATAATATTATGTAGACTGCAAATAGTTAAGTAGATCAGTGGCAATTTGAGCATTTATATTTTTATGAATTTATACTCAGTGTGTATGCTATGGCTATTTGTGATTTGGAAAGGAAACCAAAATCGTAAGTCTTTTAACATGCATATTTTTAAACTGATCTCAAAAGTAATGCACTTGAAAGCTTAAAAGATGTAAGTTATCCATGAAAGGGTAGTGATAACATCCCTCAAACTCACACCTTCAAAAGCAGCCCTTTTGAGACTATAATCAATGATGTGGGTGTCTCATTTATCTGTCTCCTCTTTTAGTGACTTTGTGTTTTCCATATTTTATCCTGCTTTTCACTGAATGAGTCAGGCTGACTTTCCCAGTAAGGGAAAACCCATTGTTGTTTTCAGGAAATAAGTCAGAGATTAAGTGTAAATGCCTGCCCCAGAGCCTGGAAACTTCTCCCTTGTGTATTTTTTCAGATAACACACAGGCTCCTTGAACACTGTTGGGAGAAACCAGCCACAGACAGTGGGGTCAGCCCAGGGGACTCTCTTTTTATGGCTCTCACTTTCTTTCCTCACCACCTGTTACCTTCTTTTACCTGCATAAGTTACCCATCTTTGGTGTTGGACCCAGACACTTGAATTCTAAAATTCTCTCTCTCCTATCAGAAATTACCCCCACATCCTATCAAGTTCTCCTATTTCATATTTCTGAATGTGAAGATTAAATGTTTTCAAGTTATCAATTATTAGAATATTTTATATTATGTTAAATTCAAACAAAAGGCCAAGTGGCTTCTGGGGACAACATTCTACTAATTCTAAAGAATGTTATCTTTAGAATAACATTAGTAGAATGTTGTCCCCAGAAGCCACTTGGCCTTTTGTTTGGAATTTAAGAGACTAAATAGGTAAGAACATCAAAGAAAAATCTGGAAGAAGAGAACTGGCCTTAATTGCCCACCTGTCTGCTGTATTCCAGGTGTGTTTGAATGGGTTATCTCACAAAATCCTAAGCACACCTCAGTGAGGTAGGTGATGGTAGTTGCATTTTAGAGACAGGATACTGAAACCCAGCCAAGTTAAATAACTTCCCCTGGGGCATGGAGCTGGTAGGAGACCAAGCTGGGATTTAAATCTACATCTAATGGGTCTGAAGCACATGTTCTGTCAACAGCATCACACTGCTACATAATGAGGAGTGTCACATGAAGCCAGAAAGTAAAACACACAGTAAAGCTACAGTAGTTAAAATAAGGTGATGATGGTGTAAGAATGGGACAGAATAACTAGCTCAGGAATAAGCACGATTATATGTAGAGAGGAAATAAATATATGGTAGAAGAGGCATCAAAAACCAGTGGGCAAAATGGGTTATTCAATATATAAGGCAGGCACAGAAGTTTAAATGTTTCCATTGCACACTAAAATAGTCAGCGATTCAAACTGAAGTATAGTGATTTAAATATTTATCAAACTGCTAGAAGGGGAGAATTTCCAAAATTTGGAAGCAATAGAAAAAAAATAGCAAAAAAAAAAATTTTTGATTTTTTTTTTTACAACATTTGAGTACATTTTAAAGAAAAAAACGGTATGTATCAAAAAAAAAAAAAAAGGCAACTAGACTAGGAAAAAAAATTTCAGTGAAAATGACAGACTTAGATAATGCCAAAAAGGTGAAAATATCATTAATATGTAAACAATTAATAGACAACAGCAAGTAATTTAAGACCTCAGAAAATAAATGGAAAAAAGGACATAATTCTTTAAAAAGAGACAAATACAGCTAGTTTCTTAGCTTTTTATTTTGATGCGGTTATTGATTCACAAGAAGCTGCAAAGAAAGGCAGAGGGAGGTCCCCATGTATCCCTCACCCAGCATACCCCAATGTTAACATCTTTTCAGCTAGTTTTTTAAAAAAGAAAAAAAAATTTTTTTCAATCCAATCCCTAACAACAACAACAGAAAAAACACAAAGCAATTAGATTATCACAGAATTTTTCTTAACAGGCAAAGACAAATTTACAAAGATGTTCGCCATCATTGCAAATTTTGAAACACCTTTATTTCCAATAAAGGGGAATAGTAACACTATGATATATGCATATAATGAAATACTATCTATCAATTAGAGTTCATTCTCAAAGAACTTTTAATGGCCTGGGAAAATGTTTACAATGTAATATTAAGTGAATATAGCAGACTGTGTACAGGCTATCTACAGTTTGATTCCAGTTTTTCAAAATTAAACACAAATAGTTTCATAGAAAAAAATCCACCAACAGGTTAATAGGGGCCACTTCTCAACTTGACATCAATGGATTTGGTACAGGTTTTTCTGGGTGATGAAATTTAAGTGATATTTATTTTGTTTACACTTTGTCTTTTTATTTTGAGCACATTCCTTTTATCCTCAGGACAGATAGTAATTTTGAAAAAAAATGATTATGTTACAATGTTTGCAGAAGTTTATAAATACATAGGTATGTATGTGTATATATATCTGTGTGTGTGTATATATATGGCGCCCTGGTGGGGCAGTGGTTAAGAGCTTGTCTGCTAACCAAAAGGTGGGCAATTCAGATTCACCAGCCGCTCCTTGGAAAGCCCCATGGGGCAGTTCTACTCTGTCTTACAGGGTCACTGCAAGTCAGAATCGACTCAACGGCAACAGATTTGATTTTGTTTTATATATATATATATATATATATATATATATATATGTAATGATTAAAATTATTTAAAAACAAAGCTATGTGTAGAAAAAAGATTGGAGAGAGATGTGTCAAAATCCTTATAGTGGTTATATTGTGTGATAAGATTATGGTATTCCCTTCCCTCTCTTTTCTCTGTTTATTTAAAAATAGACAAACCACCACTCAAGCCTTACAGACTTACGGGGAAAATATTGAACTGGCTAGGTTAATATTTTAACAAGTGAAGTCCTAGGTTGTGCGAGACACTGTGCTAGGCCTTGGTGGCTGTTGGGTTTTCACTGTGCATTCATATGAAGTTGCTAGAGTTACTGGAACCAGGAAGGGCTAGGGATAAGCTTATTATTTTCAGTGTTGGCCGGCCAGGAAATCCTTCTGATCCATTAGTCTAGGAGGAGGAAGATTCAGAGAGAGCAAGAGTGACGGGTTATAAATTAATGAGTAGAACGAGTAAATAAATCATTAGTGTTTTACGTAGCAGTGGCACACCAAAGACACGGGGACAATTCCATTGTTTAGGTGAGCATTAAAGGAGCTCAAGTTCTCCACTGCAGTGTCTTCAAACTCACAGCATGTGCCAGGCTCTTTGAAGAGAGAGCTCTTTTCCTTGAAGGTGACAGCTGTGGTACTTATTTATGGCTCTTAAAGTGATCTCTTGGTTAGTTGAGAAAGGAAGCCTACTTTTCAGAGGCTCTGTGGATATTCACACGGGCAGGATCATGAATCTTATTTAGGATGAAACAAAGAGAAAGGGATGCACATTTTAAAAAGTTTCCAAAGTAAACATTTCATAAAGGAACCACTTGCCCTTTATTAATTACGAAAATCTGTTGTGGCCCCCCTGTCATAGCATCCCCTTCTTGGGTATAATTTATGTTTATGAGACTTAGAAGTATGTCCTGAACTCATAAATCTGCCTTAACTTTCATTCCTCCCATTATTGTGGGACTCAGTTATCATATACATAATAATATAGAACCAGCTCCTTTATCAGCCCGATGAAAAATGTGTGCCGCCAGGAAGCTCGGGAGAACTGTCTTCTCCTCTAATTCAAAGGAATTGGATCATGTTCTGAATCTGTTCTTGCTCCTCAAGGTCTAGGTCAGATGCCACCTCCTCTGTAAAGCTCTCTCCAAAGCAGAGCTACCTGATCAGAATCCATCCCAGCTTCCTCTCCTCTTCTATAGCACTTTGTCTGTTCCACAACCATAGTGTGACATATGCTGGGGTGTGTTCTCTGCACCCAGTCATTCAGGTCAGAAACCTTGTCTTGTTCATGATTATAACTCTCCATGGCCAGTACAGGACCACACATAAAGCAGTTGCTCAATTCATTGAGTTGAGTTGAATTGAATTTTCATTTGCAAATAGAATAGGAAGCACACTCCCAAAATATTTAGGTCCTTCCCAGAGGGCAAGTATAGACCCACTGAAGTACAGTGACCTTGTCAGTGTGGTAGGGAATGAGGGGTATGCATGATTAGAAAATACTGGTATTTTGTTGTCTTGTTTGTATAGTGGCTTATAAAAGAGGTTAGGGACTTCCTTCCCTTGCAGAATCATTGTGGTGGAGAGAGACAAAGAGAATTTATCTCATCCATCCATGAATAATGAATGACCTACCACCAGGGGCACTTCTGGACCAAAAACGCACTGTTGATACGTCAGGGGACAGCTCAAAAGCAACCTATTGGCCTCTATGAGAGCATAGGAGCAGAAGGAAGCTGTGTTCTCTGAACCAGCCATGCAAGGATATGCATTCCATACAATTCAGAGGAAAGTTTAGGATGAAAAGAGACATCCTGCAGTGGTATAGAATAAAAAGATATGATTCAGAGAGCATTTGAATTTTTTTCCTCCTTGAAGGGACAAAGACTGATGGGGCAGTCATTTTTTGCTTTGAGATATCTTATGTGTGCCTGAGCAGTGACCGTGCCTGGAAGTGAGGTGCCCATTTCAGGGAAGATTTCAGTTTTTCATTGTGTTTTGTGTGGGGCTTACTTCTCAACTTCAGAGCTGACCCCTGCTTGGATGCTTGTTTGCATGGGCCTGTGACCTTGTATATTGTGCCACTAAATCATGGGTTTGTTTTGCTTCTCTTGAGACTGTTTCTAAATATATGTGTTTTTGATGTTGTTTTTTCAAATAGGAAAACTCCAGAGATGAAAACCGAGCTCTGGTTCATCAGCTTTCCAACGAAAGTAGACTCTCCGTCACTGACTCCCTTTCAGAGTTTTTTGATGCACAGGAAGTTCTGTTATCACCAAGCTCTTCAGAAAATGAGGTTTGAATGCTGTTTTCAGTTAGGTGCTTCTGAATCTCTTTTGTTGTTTTGTTGACTAACCAGTTCAAGAAATACCCATAGTTAGAAACACTAAACTCAATAGCGCTTCTCTACCATTTGCATTGTGAGGATCTTTCTCATACCTTATGCCCCAAAAGCAAAAGATGTTACAAATCTTAGAAGAAAAAAATTACACAAGCAGAGAGTGTTTGAGTACTTCCTCTTTTCTGTGATTTGATTTTTTTGTACCTCTTTTCAGTTACAAGTTCATAATTTTGACTTTTAGCTATTTGATAATATAACATTTCCACTACAGGGAAAGAAATTAGCATCCTCTGAAAACTTTTTTAAAAAAAATTTTTATAAGTCATAGAATTTGACTTGTATTAGGTTAACTACATAGAGTTACATGTATAATAATGTTTTAAATTGATGCATAAAAATCATACTTTCCTGCATAGGCAAGTATCATAGCATTCTGTACATAAGTATATACTCTTACTGTTACCCCTTAAATATTCGGTTACGCTCTTGGCTGCCAACCAAAAGATTGGCAGTTTGTACCCACTCAGCCATTCCTCAGAAGAAAGCCCCAGCAATCTGCTTCTGTAAAGATTACAGCCAAGAAAACCCTATGGGACAGTTCCACTCTGTCACATGGGGTCACTACAAGTGGAAAACTACTCCACAACACCTAAACAACAATCTTGTTTATGTAATAATTTCCATACACATTCTTTTTGATAAATAGTACAAAGACAAATTGCAACTCAGTCTAGCCAAATTTTAACCAAATTCTGAAAACGCAGTCTGAATTAATAAAAATTTTTATAATAACTAGAATCTTGAGTTTACTTGGTGTTTTTCTTGTGAGAAGTAATCAAGAATGTATACAATTTCTAATAACAGGTTTTTGCTGTGAATACCACCAAGGTAGATTAATGCATTGGCCTCTGTGAAAACAGCATCCAAGATGATTTCTATAGATTTGTAATGTGGGATTCAGATAGTATTTGATCGGTTGGAGAAACTGTTTTATGAACATTTGACTCTTGATTACTCTTATTCTGATATAAATTATTTCTTCTTTCCCCTAGATTTCTGATGACGACTCATATGTCAGTGACATAAGTGATAACCTTTCCTTAGACAACCTCAGTAATGATTTAGACAATGAGAGACAGACCTTGGGTAAGATTTAAATTATTTGATCTCTGAAAGTTTAGATCTTCCTAGATACTAATACTACAGGGTCACTATGAGTTCGAATCGACTCGACAGCAATGGGTTTGGTTTTCTTTTTTTTTTAAGATACTAATAAGCATATGCTGAGTGCCTGATGGTAGCAGGATCAGTAACAAGTACTACATAAGAAAATTAAGACCAAGTGCCCACCTGTCATGGATTGAATTGTGCCCCCAAAAAATATCTGTCAACGTGGCTAGTCCATGATTCCCAGTATTGTGTGATTGTCCACCATTTTGTCATCTGATAAAGTTGTTTTAAATTTAAATGTGTTGTAAATGCTGCCTGTCTGATATTAATGAGGTGGGATTATTGGCAGTTATGTTAATGAGGCAGGACTCAATCTATAAGATTAGGTTGTGCCTTAAATCAATCTCTTTTCTGCTCTTAGTGGCACTTAAGCTTCAGATTCTTCAAGATAGTACATTTGAAAACAGCAAGGCTAAAATATGTCCCAAGAGGGAAAATGGTGACCAGGAAAGGTGTTTCATATTGCTAGTTTGAACTATAAGAGTCCCTGGGTGGCACAAATGGTTAAGTGCTCGACTACCAGCTGAAAGATTGGCAGTTCGAACCCACTCACAGGCACCTTAGAAGACAGGCCTGGCTATCTGCTCCAAAAGGTCACAGCCTTGAAAATGCTATGGAGCAGTTCTACTCTGCACACATGGGGTCACAAGGAGTCAGAATCAACTCAATGGCAGCTAACAACAACAATTTGAACTATGGGTGTCCAGACTATATGGTTTTCTCCAGACAACTCTGATGTAAACCTGTTTAGGGAGCCCTTAGGAAGAATCTGCCCAATTGAACAATTCTCTGTCCTGGGTCCTATAGCATCAAATTTTCCTAGACTTGGTTCTCAGCGTATCTTGGAGTCTCTAGGTTTGTCTGTACCGTTCACTGGACACCTAGAACACCACTGATTTTTTTTATCTACATGGATGACAGAGACCATGTTGGATAAATTTTCGGTATTTCAGTACTTCTCAGCTCAGTAACTATGTGTGAAATATAATGATAAATTGTTTCTGAATGCCAAAGAGCCTTCTTTTTGGGGACCACAATATAAAATAAAAGGCCGGTCATTTTACTATCTTTACTAAGGGAGAACATCCTTTCAGTACCACATCTGACAGAAGTGAGATGCCTCACAATGCTCTGTATTTTTTTTTCTTTAAATATTATTTATTTTGTTGTTGTTGTTGTTGTTGAGAATATACACAGCAAAACATACACCAATTCAGCAGTTTCTACATGTACAATTCACTGACATTGATTACATTCTTCAAGCTGTGCGACTATTCTCACCCCCCTTTTCTGAGTTGTTCCTCCCTCATTAACATAAACTCACTGCCCCCGTAAGTTTCCCGTGCAATATTTCAAGTTGCTGTTGTCAATTTGATTCCATGTAGATAGTTCTTCACGAGCTGCTCTCAGGATTCTTTGTTTGTCTTTAGTTTTAGCGAGTGTGAATATGATATGTCTTGGTGATTTTCTTTTGGGGTCTCTTCTATATGGGGTTCGTTGAGCTTCTTGGATGGCCAGCTTTTCATTTTTCATGATATTGAGAAAGTTTTCTGTCAGCAGTTCGTCAATGATCCTCTCTGTGTTTTCTGTTTTCTCCCCCTGTTCTGGTATGCCAATCACTCGTAAGTTTTTGCTTTTAATTGTGTCCCACATAACTCAGGGTCTCTTCATTTTTCTTTGTTCTTTTTTCTGAGTTTTCCTGGAACAGAGTTGTATCCAAGTGTTTGTCTTCAGTTCCACTGATCCTGTCTTCCATGGTTTCAAATCTACTTCTCAGCCCTTCTATGACACCGTCCATTTCTGAAATCTTGTTGTTTATCTTTTGGATTTCTAATTGTTGTTTTTGTATAATTTCGAGTTGTGAATTTATTTTGTCATTTTGTTCCTGCATCATCTTCCTGAATTCTTCCAATTTTTTGTCTGTATTTTCCATAAATTTGTCTATTTTTTCCTCATGTTTGTCAGCTTTTTGCCTCAGTTCTTGGAAAATTCCGAGTATTAGTGATCTGAGTTCCGTATCAGGTACTTCTAGTGCATTTTCTTCCACAGGAGAGTTATCTGGTGTTTTAATTTGGACGCCTATTGGAGCCATCTTGTCTTGTTTTTGTAAATGTTTTGATATTGTTTGCTGTTTTCGGGGCATTCAGTAGATATTTCTCTCGTTTATTGATTGTAGATTTTTTTTTTTTTTTGTTTCGTCCTTGTGGTACAGCTGGGCAGATCTAGCTGAGGAGGAGCCACTGGGACGGGTTGCTTGTGGCACTCACCGCAGCCACCAGGATGGTCGATAGTCAGTGCTGGGCAGTTTCCAATAGGGCGTGCCTGCACCGCTTGGTGGTGTGATGTCTAGTGCACGGGGCAGGTAGATAGGGTGCAGCGGGAAGATGGTTATGTGTGAAGCTAAGCTGGATATGGGAGAGAGGAGAGAGGAGGAGGAGCAAAAAGCATACAAACATAAAAGAATGCTAGGGGAGCTTGTCGTTGGAATGTACAGATGAGAGACTATGGGTTGGAGGAAACCAGAAGGGGGAAGAGAAAGAAAAGGAAAGAATGACCAAATAAAAATCAGAAAAGTTAAAGAACTGCAAAGTTCCCAGGGATCCCACCGATGCAGCTATGAGGTCTGGGGGAGTCGGTCTCAATTTTCACAGCTCAGCCTGGCCAGAAGGTACAGAGGCATACATCGCCTGGTATTCAGGGATCAGAAAGAGAAGGAAGAGATAGAGAGACGAGAAATTAAGCAATGAAGAAAGACAAAAGGGAAAAAGAGGTAAAAGATGACAAAACTAATCAAAAAAGGAAGAAAAATAAAATTGAAAAAAAAAAAAAAAAAAGGGCAACACCAGCAGTCAGTGCCTACAAATGGGACCCAGAGAGCCCCCACTCAGGGGCGTGAATTCCAAGAAGCCGGTAGTCTCGGGGTTAAGAGACCGTGGCCACGGGAAGCAGAGGGGCCAACAAACAAAGGCCCCGGGATCCCACCAGCGTGGTAGCCCAGAACTGGTAACAGCCACACGCCTGAACGCAGCCCCACAGCTCCGCAGAAGAGAGCAAAGACGGCACTCGGAACCAGGCACCCAGGCAAAAGGAGGGGGAGGCGGCAGAAAAAGGTTCGCTAGCTGCCAGCAAACGGCTCCCAGAAAGCTGCCAACCCGGGCGCACGGAATCCAAGCACCGGCCCCCCCCAGCCCAGGGATTCTGGCCACGGAAAGCAGAGAGGTGAACGAGCAAAGGCCCCGGGATCCCACCCGCGCGGGAGCCCAGATCTGGAAACAGCCACACGCCCGAACGCAGCCCTACAGCCCCGCAGGAGAGAGCAGAGACGGCACTCGGAACCAACCAGGCACCCAGGCAAAAGGAGGGGGAGGCGGCAGAAAAAGGTTCGCTAGCTGCCAGCAAAGGGCTCCCAGAAAGCCGCCAGCCTGGGCGCGCGGAATCCAAGCACCGGCGCCCCCCAGCCCAGGGACCCTGGCCACAGAAAGCAGGGGAGCCCCAGCTGAGGCGGAGGGGGTGGGGGGTGGGAGAGCGCACACCGCAGTTTACCGGTCGTTCTGTCTCCGACCAGATGCTCTGCAAGGCTGCTCTCCCCTCCGCTGGTCTCCGATAGGAATCCAAGATGGTGGATCCGCGCTGCGTTAGCTGGTAAGGAATCTCTGCCTGAGTCTCTCCTCGCTCTCCGTTCTCTTTTAGTATTCTCACTCCGTTTGGTGTTTGGCTGAGTTCTTTATCTCTTCATTTGGTGTTCTAGGGTTTCAGGATTGTTGATTCTCTGTTAGGCTTAGTTTTTCGGATCTTTGCTGTAGAGGGACGGCGTGGTGCTTCTGCCTAGAGCGCCATCTTGCCCCCTCCCCCTCCATGTAGATAGTTCTTAAAAGAGCATAATGATCGAGGCAGACCTTTTTTACTAGTTAAACTCTACTATTGTTTGGTTTTAAGAAGATTTCAGGGGATATTTTTAGTTCAAGGTTGGAAGATTATCTCAGGGCAATAGTTTTCACACCTTCATCCACTCTCCATGACTCCAGAAATTATAGAGTCCATGAGAATTTGAAATTCTGTTCTACCATGCTCTGTATTTTACATTAACAGTTTCTGGAGAGATGAATCTCTCCTTGGAAAAGTCTAAGAACCAATAGATTGAAAGGAAAAAGTTAATGATACAGTAGCAGGTTTATGCGCTACTTGTTTTTCTAGAAAAGCCGGGAGACAAATGGAGAAATGAAGAAGCATCACTTACTCCCTTGGCAGACAGCACACATGCTAAAATGACACTCCCACTGTGGATGGGGAAGACTGACAAACTGACAGAAGTCCTCCTTCTCTTTAAGGCCTTTGGAAGGTGGTCAAGGGAACACGAGAGTGAATGGAGAGTTAGAGGTCGAAGTTGGGAAGAGAAGACTTTCCCTGGAACCTAAGATAATGGCTGTGCTTAGTTAAAACTGGCCAGAAAAGACATTTAAGAAGTTAAGGCTGTTCTATCTTATCCCATCTGCCACCCATCTGTCAGTTTGTCATAATGTGGTGGCCTGTGTGTTGCTGTGATGCTGGAAGCTATGCCACCAGTGTTTCAAATACCAGCAGAGTCACTCATAGTGGACAGGCTTCAGAGGACCTTCCAGACTAAGAGGGACTAAGAAGAAAGGCCTGGTGATTTACTTCCAAAAATTAGCTAATGAAAGTCCCGTGGATCACAAGATATTGTCTGATATAGTGCTGGAAGATGAGCCCCATAGATTGGAAGCATTCAGAATACACAGTGGCCACAATGGAATCATGCATACCAATGATTGTGAAGATGGCGCAGGACCAAGCAGTGTTTCATTCTGTTGTACACGGGGCTACCATGTGTTGGAGCCCACTTGATGGCAACTAACAACAATATTACCCTACAGCCATTTTGCTAAAATGCTGGCCAGCATTGCTTAGCTGGAACAAACACTGGGAAAAAACCCAGCTTTCTTCTTCATCAGTATTTGAGTACTAGAAATGGGCATCTGGTTCTTTGTGGGCACTTTCTGAGGAGAATCAGATTTCTAAACATCAGCACTCTACTGAAAAGATTGGCTATAGAAATAACTTTTGTGTCTTGATTATTATACCACCGTATTGCCTGCAAAAGGAAATAGTACTAGATTAAGATCTTTATGAATTATTACACTAGAATTTCTCTGAACCCATAGTAAATGCTAGGTATTTAGAGTGCTTCCTATTAATCTCTTTTAAAAAAAATCACTGGGCACATTGCTGAAAGAAATTGGGCAACTTAATACTGCTGAAGTGGCTATACTACCCAAAGTAATCTACATAGTCAATGTAATTTCTATCAAAATTCCAAGGGCCTGTTCACAAAAATGAGAGAACCAGACCTCAAATACATATGGAATTGTAAGGATCCAAGAATATCCCAAACAATTCTGAAAAAGAACAAAATTGGGGATCTAACACTTTCCTATTTCAAAACTTACTACAAAGCTACAATAATCAAAACAGTGTAGTACTCTCATAAGGATAGACATATGGAACAATGGAATAGAATTGAGAGTCCAGAAATAAACCCATACATATATAGACAATTGATTTTCAACAAGGATACCAAGACCATTCACTAAGGAAAGAATAGTCTCTTCGAATTGCACTGGGACAACTGGCTCCCCACATGTAAAAGAATGAAGTTGGACCCCTACATCACATGATATACAGAAATTGACTAAAATGGATCAATGACCTAAATACAAGTGCTAAAGCCATAAAACTCTTAGAAAAAAAACATAGAGGCGAATCTTCATGACCTTGGACTTAGCAATGAATATTATTCAGCCAGAAAGAGAAATGACATTCGGATACATGCTGTGACATGGATGAACCTTGAAAACATGCTGAGTGAAATGAGTCAGGCACAACAGGACATATATTGTATGACCCCACTTACATCAAATATCTAGAACAGGCGAATGCATAGAGACAAAAGTTGATTATTGGTTGCCAGGGGCTTGGGAAAAGGGAGAGTGGATTATTGCTGACGGGTTATTGAGTTTCTGTTTGGGGTGATAAAAAAACTTTTGAAAGTAATTAATGTCAATGAATTCTACCCTTAAAAATGGTTAAAATGATAAACTTCTGTTGTATATATTTTACCACAATATTTTTTTTAAGAAAAAAAAGATTAAATCCATAAGGTTTCAGTGGTCAATTTTTTTTGGAAGTAGGTGGCCAGATCAATGCCCATGGAAGCAGCAGTCAAGAAATCAGACGACATATTGCCTTGGGCAAATCTGCTGCAAAAGAGCTCTTTAAAGTGTTAGAAAGCAAAGATGTCACTTTGAGGACTAAGGTGCGCCTGACCCAAGCCATGGTATTTTCAGTCGCCTCATCTATATGCAAAAGGTGGACGATGAGTAAGGAAGACTGAAGAATTGACACATTTGAATTATGGTGTTGGCAAAGAATATTGAATATAACGTGGACTGCCAGAAGAACGAACAAATCTGTCTTGGAAGAAGTACAGCCAGAATGCTCCTTAGAAATGAGGATGGTGAGACTTCCTCTCACATACTTCGGACATGTTATCAGGAGAGATCAGTCCCTAAAGAAGGACATCATGCTTGGCAAGGTAGAGGGTCAGCGAAAAAGAGCAAGTTCTTCAGTGGGATGGATTGACACAGGGGCTACAACAATGGGCTCAAGCATAACAGTGATTGTGAGGATGGCCCAGGACCGGGCAGTGTTTCGTTCTGTTGTACATAGGGTGGCTGTGAGTCAGAATCAACTAGACATCACTTAATAACAACAAAACATATATAAACAGGAAAACAGACAATTCAGAAAAAAAAAGAAATGATCATGAACACATCTCGAACCACACTAGAAATTTTTTAAAATATAAGTTAAAACAAGGAGATAACACTGTCCACCTAACAGTTTAACAAATATTCAAAACAAATGGTGATAAGCTTGGAAAGATCAGGAGATGGAAACTTGCATATTTTGCGGGTAAATGTGTAAACTGAGGCAGTCTTTTTGAAGAGCAGTCTGATCATGTGACTCAAAAGTCTAAAAGCATTCAGAGTCTTTGACATAGTAACCTCATGTCTATACATTCTAATAAAATCATCAGAGATATAGTCAAACATCTAAGTGTGAATATTCACTACTGTTTTATTCCCATCATAGCAAAATATTGAAATAAATCTAAAAGTTCAACAGTAGATAATGGTTCAGTAAGTTATGGCATATTCATACAATGGAATATTTTTATTGTCATTCAACATGATGTTTTGGAAGGGTTTTAAATAACATGGGAAAATGCTTATGTTAGCTGAACAGGCAGAATATAAAGCTATATATACAGTATGAGCTCTACAGTTAGAGAAAACACTAAATGAAAATACTCTAAGAAATAAATGGCTGCTATTTCTTGGTGGTGGAATAGTGGGTGACTTTTATTTTCTTTATCATTTTCCTGTAATGAACTTGATTGTTTTTATCAGAATTTAAAGTTTTTTTAAAAGAGTCAAAAAAAATTTTTTTAAAGTAATCAAATTTAGAAATCGAATTTCTAGTTTTATTATAAGTGTACATAAACTATGAGAACTAGCTTTTGAGTGGGAACTGGAGTACCTCCCTGTGAATAAATTCTGTGAGTTTTACTGAATATAATTTTTGGTACATAACCTAGCTGCTCAGACTTCCTTTGCTTGTTTTCTGTCTTTCAGTCTTATTCTGGATGCTCAATTTAATGGTAAAACTGAGTACCGAGAGGTTGAGGTTTGATTCATGGATTATTGTTTTTAATAATAAAATAAAAAGCTTTATAGAGACAACCCAGACTTATTTCTTTCTCAGGGCCTGTTCTTGAAAGTGGCAGAGAAGTGAAGTCCAAAAGAAGAACCTGCTTGCCGGCACCGTGCCCCAACACCAGTAACATCAGCTTGTGGAACATCCTGAGAAACAACATCGGGAAGGATCTGTCAAAAGTGGCGATGCCGGTGGAGCTAAACGAGCCCCTGAACACGCTGCAGAGGCTCTGTGAGGAGCTGGAGTACAGCGAGCTTCTGGACAAGGCCGCGCAGATTCCTAATCCCCTGGAAAGAATGGTGAGGGGCTCCTTTCCAACAACACTGTTCCCCTGCTGCCCTGAGCCAGAGGCCAGTCACGGGGCGCTGTAGAGCCAAGACGGGCAGCTCGAGAGAGGCGCTCTCTTTCCTCTGGTTTTCACTTTGATTGCTCTGGAGATGGGCTCGTTTCTCAGCAATGTCTGGTCCCCTCTGCCTGGCTGTTTCCAGTCACCTTGTCAGAATTTGCCTCTGTGACAGCGGTGGCTGAGGTAGTTCTGATCCATGGTTTTGCTCATCCTCTCTCTCCAGCAGCCTACCATGGGATTGTCTGATACGCCTGGCTGGAAAACATGTCTTTAGGGCTGTCTCTGCGTTTATTTTTACTACCCTGGGTAAACAGAATTTAATTTCTCTAGTTGTTTTTCTCATCTAGGGTAAATTTCCCTTGAGAATGTTTTTGTTTATTTTTGGAAGCGTCCCGTCAGCTCCTAGGTTTTTGAGAAATATCATTCTCAGAAGGAGGGTTTTGCGTCAAAAAGATTCTTGTTTTTGTTTTGTTTTTTTCCTTTGATTTCTATAGATTTTTTGTTGTTGTTGTTGTTGTTGTTTTTTAAGAAAAAAAAGCTTTTCCTAGAAAAAGCCATCTTCAGCTCTCTACTCGGTATTGCTTCCAGTCACAGGTTACTGGCTTTGGAAGGGACTTCCAAGTACTTCTAGGTTTCCTGGGTGGCGTAAATGGTTAAACACTCAGGCTACTACTAACCAAAAGGTTGGTAGTTTGAATACACCCAGAGGCCCCTCAGAAGAAAGGCTTTGCAATTTACTTCTGAAAAATCAGCCATTGAAAACCCTATGGAGCACAGTTCTACTCTGACACACATGGAGTCAGAATCAGCTCCAAGGCAACTAGTTTGGGTTTTTTAAAATTTATTTTCCAAGTGTTTCTAATCCTTCCCCTTCCATGGTGGTAAGACTATAGTCAAATCAGTCCCTTCTGTGACTGACTTTGTTCTTGAAAACTATGTGTCTGCTCCTCTTTTGCTTCCTCAAACCTGGTAAACATTAGGGTCTTTGTCTATGTGGAATGCTGAGGCCTCAGTGTGTCCCCCAGGTGCAGACTCTGTCCTGGGCATCTGTTGGTTGACAAAATTAGAATTAGCGCCCCCTGGCTCCACCTTCCAGCCAGGGCTCCCAGGGTTCCCTTGTAAACATGCTGACGACCTCCCATTGATAGAGGACGCCATTCTTTTCTAAATTCTAAGCGTTCTGCAGTTTTAACCCTCGTTAAAACTTCATTACTTTAGTGATTTGAAGATTATGGGAAAATCTTAACCGCTGGCTGAAAGGGACATCCCCTAGTCCTTCCGCAGAGTCTCTGGGATCTTCTCCCATCAAAGAGGCTTCTTTCTTGATACTAATGGTAATAAGGATAGGAGAGAAAAACAAGCTGTGTTTTTTCTTCTTTGTTACTTTTTCCCCAGAGAATTTCTGCCGAGAAAAGAGAGGGCAATGGTTTCTAAGGCAAAGTGTTAAAAGTCAATGTTTGTGGGCAGCTCTTTAAAGAAAAAACTGACTTTGAAGATGAAAGTATTCTTTACAGTGTTTTGTTCTTGTGGCAGTTTAGAGACCCTTAGGATGTTCAGCTCAGTGATTGGTATAAATGACCTCAAGAAGAAGTTTAGGGAAAGGCTGCACACCCCAGCACAACACATTAGGAAGGGCAAGTCCAAGACAGCATTGAACAGGCACCCTACCCATGGATTTTGTTCACTGTTCCGCGGGTCAGCTTATGCGCCTGCATAGATTGTCCTATGTCGCCACTTAAAAAGTGCCTGCTCCTCCTCCTTCCTCCCCCCAGCATTATGAATGACACGAGGCTCTTTTATAAATTTTGTTCTATTTTAAATTGTGAAGATGAGTGAAGGTTGATTCAGCGGGCCATAGAGACATTGTGACCTTACTGTTTAGCAGGTAACATAGAGGAAGCAAAGAGAGGGACAAACAGCCAGTTTTCCAGACCAAAGGCAGTTACAGATGGGAGTGACCTGAGCAGAGTGAGTTGATGTTTATCAGCCATCCAGCTGCTCTGGGACAGCCTATAGTGTGAGGTGGTAAGTTGGATCCTATCGCAGGCAACACCAAAGATTTTACAAAAGGCTAGGAAACGTTACGTGACTCATGAACATTTATGAAGAAGTTTCTCTGGGTGAAGTGAATGGTTAACGCTCTCAGCTGCTAACCGAAAGGTATCTAGGTTGGAAGGTCAAGTCTGCCCAGAGGTGCCACGAAAGAGAGGCCTGGCGATCTACTTCTGAAAAATCAGCCATTGAAAACCCTGTGGGGCACAGTTCTCCTCTGACACACATGGGGTCACCATGAGTCGGAGTCACTCAATGGCCCCTAGAACATTTATGAAGGGCATTCAGCTTTTCTTCAGTTTGAGAAACTTCATGAAATGTGCTGGGAAGAAGAAACATTGAGACCGTTGCTCATTATTAGAAAGGAAAGTTGGTTATTACTACTTACGTTTAACTGCTTGGCAAAAATAAAGAAGGAAAGGGAGCGAGAGGGAAAAAGGGAGGGAGGAAGGAAGGAAAAAGAAAGAAGGGGGAGGGGAGGGGAAAAGAAAAACGTGTGTCTTGGGGCCCTGAGGCATGGGTATTAGAGGGGAGCTGATAAAAATGGTGACAGCTTGGCAGGGAGGGCCATTAAAGGGTTTTATGCATTTCATGTTCACTATTGTTTTCCTTCTTGATTTTTCATTTTTCTTCCCAGGAAAACAGAGTTTTTTAAAAGGGACTGTGCTCTATCATGTGGGTTGTTTCCCAGGCTCAGGAAATGACTCGCACGGATTTCCTTTCATCAGACTAAGCTTTTAGGTTTCTACAGTATCAAAGAGTGAACGGTTAAACTTGTGATGCTTATTCCTAAATTTTGAGAGCTGTCTGGCTTTTTTTATGCTCCCTTCTCACTCCCCACCTTATCCCCTCCCCCAAAAAATCCTTAGAAGGATATCAGGATTTTCAGATCATGCCGGGCTTAACAGTTCAAAACACGGGGTAGTTTGTTTTATAAATATCACCATCTTGATAGCCTCTACCAACGTTTAGGCGTCAGAACAAATGGACAGTGTTTAAATGTTTGGTTAATGTGTTTCTGGGCCAAATGAACATTGTTTGAAACTGCTACTGACACAGATCTTTGGCTTCCTGAAATAAAACAACGGAAAGAGAAATACAGATTTTATTTTGTTTATTTCTTTGTTTGTGAAATCTCTTGGTGATAGAGAAATAACAGAAAGTTCTTTCCTGTCAATCCTAGGTGTATGTGGCGGCCTTTGCGGTATCAGCATATGCGTCGAGCTACTTCCGGGCTGGGAGCAAGCCGTTTAATCCAGTTCTTGGAGAAACATACGAGTGTATCCATGAGGACAAAGACTTCCAGTTTTTTTCAGAACAGGTGAATAGACACCCTTTTTGTTTGTTGGAGGAAGTTGCTTATACCTCTCATTAATGTGCTTTTGTGAAATACTTATTTTCCCATTTTTCCCTGGCTTCAAAGCAACTGAGATAATTACAGTGCTTTTAAACATAAAGAGACGTATCAATTTCCCTTCCACCGAAACCTAGCCACCACCCATGCACGTAAAGGCACTAGTAATTCTGAGCGCTCGCTTGGCTGTATGCACTGACAACGTCCTTTCTGTTTCAAGTCATAGTGAGAGGATTTGGCAAACCACAGAGTTTTTCCCAAACTGCAGTTGAGAGATTTAAGTCATTGACAGTCATCCTAGATCATGAACACTCCGGTCAGAATAGGTAGTACCATATAAACGCATTATTGATTTTGAGTTAAGGGGAAATCATTCATTCCTGTACTTATTCATTTAGTCAGTCAATAGTTATCAAACATATGCCATGTGCCAGCCATTGTTCTGGGTGTTGGGATGCTGCAGTGGGGTGGGTTGGAGGGCAGAGAAGAACCTCTGTCCTCATCTAATGGATGGATTTACCTAAACTTATGCTGCCTGAGTTCCCATAGGTTCCATTAGACTCTTCCCACCTAAGGATTAGCATAGCCTAATGTTCAAGAGTGGGGTTTCTGGAGCCAGACAGCCTAGGTTCAGATCTCAGCTCTACCTGTTACTAGCTCTGTAACCCAGGGCAAGTCACTTAACTTTTTTGTGCCTCAGTTTCCTCTTCTTTCAAGTTTAGATGATGATAATAGTACTTCCCTCACATGGCTTTGTGATGATTAAATGAGATACTGTCTGTACAGCACTTACAACAGTGTGAGTATGAGTGCTTGCCGTCATTGTTGGCACGTGACAGTCTAGTTTGCGATAGTGGAATATTGGGACCATCCTAAATATCTACCAACAAGAGACTGTTTAACTAAAATAGGGTACATACATACTGAAAATAACCAACAGTCTCCCACCTCCACTCCATTATGGCAGTGACCAGGCATGTTCGCCCTCTGCATGTCCATAAACATCATCTTAGGAACATAAACATCATTGCTTTGATACATTTCTATCCTCCCCATTCTTAGAAAACTGAGAAAAAGGGCAGTGGATTGCTAAAATACTGTTTTCCTTCCTGTTATCTTGCTACTCTCTTTATAAATTGATTTGCATTGTGGAGGTGGGAACGACAGAGTGGTGTGGCTGAGAAACTTAGGAAGACAGTGCTTGTCTTCGCTGTAAATTATAAGCAGTGGTGTTGGAGCTCAAAGGAAAATGAATATATAATAATCCCAAAGCACCTTTTCACTATCTTCCCAGTTAGAAATTAAAACTAGAAAGAAAACACTGGCAAATATGGGGGAGGTAGGGGGTTAAATCAGTAGTTAAAGGGATAAGATACTTGGATTCACATTCAGCTGGGTTATTTAAATACCAAACCTAAAATGGAATGAGAATAAGTGAAAATATAATTTGGTTACCATGGTATTATATGTACTCATGTGAAAAAATAAAGGCCCAAAATAGCCCCAAACTGTATCAGACAATCTGGATAAGATAAATAGGTATAAGAAAAGAGTAGTAACGTGAGCTTGTGTAAAGCTAAGCTTCAATCCTATGAACCCTTGATGGGTCAGGGCCAAATTCGGGATCTGCTTGTGTATCTTCTATGATGGCACAGGGAAAGAAAGCAGAGCTCCTGGGCACGTGTGCACAAGGATGGAAAGAGGTTATATAACTTAGTCTTGAGTTCCATGAAATGGATCCCAGGGAAATAAGCCGGACAGAGATCTGATAATTGTTAGTAGCATATAGTGTGCTGGGTGTGACGTAGACCTCCTTTCAAATCCTAATCGTATCACCTACTCTGTGTGTGCTCTTGTATAAGCTACTTAAACTCTCTGAGCCTCAGTTGTTTCTTTATCTATAAAATGGGAATTATAATGCTTGGCTCATAGGTTCTAGCAAGGCTGAAATGAAATAATACACTGATATATAAAGTACTTACACTCAGGATAGTAAATGTTCAGTAAATGATTATTTAGCTTATATTTAGAGGCAACTTTTAGAATATCTTTTAAGATAGAGTGTTAAGAGTAGTAAGAGGAGCATTGAAAAGGCAAAGATGAACTTCAAGAATGACCTGATCAAATAAAGCTAGAAAGGCATGTATTTCTTACAATATATGTTTTAGTATGCTAAATTAAAATATACTCTAGCTACTCTACCGTCTGGCAGAAAGCCAGCTATCAGGTAGCCAAGAGTCCTCATAGCTAGTTTTACCATGGACCACAGTAATACTCTAGCACAGATCATTTATCTAGAATTTATCTAGAATTTAGTCTTAATAGCCTCAGACACTTGGTTCTTTTAATACACCCAAGAGTGGATCAGTCAATCAGGGATAGAATCACACTAGCTAAGCTTATAAGAGACTGATGTATAAACCAGAATGCTACTGTATTCATTTACTGTGAAATTATAACTGCTATGGGGACCACAAGACTTTGGCCAGCATGACTAGGCTGTGCTTTCTCTATAGGCAGATTACCTGGGAATCCAAATTGTAATTATCAGGTGAGTATACAATGAGAAGGAGAGATGTCTGCAAGACTCATGTACTGGCTACCCACTGCCCCAGGGATGGGAAGGGTTTTGAGCCAGGACTCTCCATTTCCTGTCCAGCAGAAGACACATCAGTTTAGCCTCCTGCACTTCCTCTCCTGACCTTGTTGTTTATGGTGACCAGCTGACACATTATACACAAATGCCTTCTAACTTAACACATCTAAAGAGAATGTCAGAATTTTCTGTTTCATGCTGGTTCCTGATAATATAGCTCTTTCTGCTTCCAGCCCAGGAGACATTCTGCATTTATGGAGACTCTATGATACTACCTTCATCCATTATGTGTACACGATATACTTTAGCTTTCAGAGTTTGGGGGTTTCTTTGCTTTCTCGTGCCTCTCTAAGTACAAGTTTCTGAATGGCTAGTATAATAAACTGGGCAGGACCTGCCAATTAATATTTTTGGTTGGAAGTTTATTCTAAGGAGGACATTGATGAAAATCATATCTCTAAACTAAAGGACCTGGCAGGAAACAAGGGTAACTCAGCTTTTCTACCAAGTTTTCTAGTTGACAGAATTGGGTGATTTGAAAAGCGTTGGCTATCCCTTCCCTCCAAGACCCTGGATTTTGTTGCTTTGTGGTTTTGATGAATATGTGGATGTTTAGGGTAATGAGCAGCAGCGAAAGTTGAATGAATTGCTACTTCATAGCCAGATCACATGCCTTTCTTCATTGTTTCTCGTCTCAAAGACCCAAAAACACGTAATCAAAATGACTTGTGTGGTCGGAAACCAGAGAAAGCATGTATAGTTCAGATATTCCTTACAACAAGTATGAGGGTTGTTGTGGTCAGTTGCCATCGAGTCGATCCTGACTCATGGCGCCCCCATGTGTGCAGAGTAGAACTGCTCCATAGGGTTTTCAGGCTGTGACCTTTTGGAAGCAGATTGCCAGGCCTATCTTCCGAAGTACCTCTGGGTGTGCTCGAACTGCCAACCTTGCAGCTAGTAGAGTGCTTTGTACTTTGCAAACTTGTACATTATGTTATTTAATCCTCAGAATAGCCCCATGTGGCAGGCAAGGCAGGGATCACTTACAGGTAAGGAAATTGAGACCTGGAGGGATTAGTTTTCTGTGCCCCTCAGCTCATGTAAGAACCCAGCCCTCTGTCTTCCAGTCCAGTGTCCTTTCTCCCTCACTCTTTTTGGGGTCTCTTGTGTAGAATTGGAGTCCGTAGGTGGTACAAATGGTTAACACATTTGGCTGCTAACCAAAAGTTTGAGGTTCAAGTCCACCCAGAGGCACCTCAGAAAGAAGAGCCTGGCTGTCTACTTCCGAAACATCAGCCATTGGAACCTGTGGAACACAGTTCTACTCTAAGACACATGGGGTCGCCATTAAGTCATAGTTGACTGGATGGCAACTGGTTTTCTATAGATTTAGTTATTGTGCTCAGAGCAACAGGAGTCCTTGGCTGTGGAGGTGGGAATAGCCTTTTTGTATACTGGTCAGACTACGGACTTTTACCTGGCATTGTCAAAACTTTTATCCTCCAAACTCACATGGGACTTTGTTCTCAATTCCCATTGTGAGCTGGGGAATGGCCTTTGTGAAGGCAAAACATTCAGAGAAAAATCATAAACATTCCTGTGGTATGTACAAACCCTCTAGCAGTTCTACCCTCTTGGGGGAGGAATTTCCTTTGTACCAAGAAATCTGATTCAGCCAGGGACAGATTACCCAATAATCAAGGTAGGCACAGGCTTAATTATGTTTACTTACTAATCTGTAGTGCACAAAGATGTGGTAAAACCCAGGTGAATTTGTGCACTACAGATTAGTAAGTAGACACAGTTAAGCCTATGGGTACCTTGCTTACTGTAAGCTGGTGCGTATCGTGCTTACTGGTTAATCTGCTCCTGGATTCAGCTGTGGCTTTCTACATAACCCCATAAAAAAGGGGGAATTCAGAAAGAACTTCTTTTCCTTTCTTGCTGGTCAGGAACTGGGTATCCTGCTGGCAGGTTATTCCAGGCTTATTCTTCTGCCTCCTGGCAGACTAGCATGCTGGTTCTGAGCATTGCCCAGGGAGCTGACAGCTTAGGAAACTCATTTTGGTTAGCTTTCCTTTTTTTTTTTTTGTACCTTTGCAAAAGATTTGGCATCAAAGGATATGCAGTTAAGCTATTATCTAAAAGTAGCTTTTTCTAATTACACAGAACTTCAATTTTCCAGATCATTATTCAGGTCATTTTAACCATTTACCCACCCAGCCATGTACTGTTGAGAGTTTGTTTCAGAAAAGCTGAATGGAGTTATTAAGAGTTACTAGCATGTAAGTGATTCAAACGAAGTCTTTTTTTCCTTTGGTCTACAAGGTCAGCCCTCCTTCCTTTTTCTGTTACTCACCTTGGAGAACTATGAACATACATTCTTGGACAAACTTACAAATAGCACACCTATCACTTCTCTCCTTGCACACCCATGTTGACTCTCTGATAGTTCTTTATCTGCTAGTAGGCAGAATTCTTTGCTATGATTAACGTGGCATCTCCATTTGTTTAAAGACACTATCAGAGGGAAGGAGCCCTGGTGGTACAGTGGTTAACAGGTCAGGTTACTAACCAAAATGTCGGCAGTTCAAAACCCTATGGGGCAGTTCTACTCTGTCCTATAGGGTCGCTATGAGTCAGAATTGAGTCGACAGCAACGGGTATCAGAGGGGAGTTCAAACTGTTCATATAAAATGAGCAATAAATCAAATATAAGGCAACCAAACCATTGCTTTGCAATTTTTTACATTTTCAGGTGAAATCATCATGTGTACTTGTTTTTGTCTTTTTGCAAGAAGCTATGAGTATATCAAATAAGTGACTAACTCCGAACATCCTGTTAAAAAAACCTGTTGCCTTTGAGTCGATTCTAACTCATAGTGACCTGACAGGACAGAATAGAACTGCCCCATAGGGCTTCCAAGGAGCAGCTAGTGGATTCGAACTGTCGACCTTTTGGTTAGCAGCCGAACTCTTAACCACTGAACATAGTGAAAGAAGAAATAATCAGCAACCACATTCTCCCAAATGTCAGGCCAATAGCCTTGGCATCATCCTTAACTGTTCTTTCTTTTATGATCCACATCCTATCCAAGAGCAAATCCTGGGGTCTTCCTTCAGAATATGTTCAAAGCCAGTCATTTTCTCTACCTCCCTCACCGGTGCTTACCGCCTAGCCCAAGCCACCATGATCAACGACAAAACCAAACCAAACCAAACCCGTTGCCGTCGAGTTGATTCCGACTCATGGCGACCCTATAGGATCAATGACAGGACTGTTGCAATATCTCATTAACTGGCCTATTGTTCCCGTAGCCAGTTCCTCACCCAGCAGCCACAGTGATTGTTTTAAACAAGCAAGATCTGCTCTAAACCCTCAAATGACTCCCCAGGTCACTTGGAATAAAATCCCAAGTCCTGACACAGTCCTCAAAGCCCTACAAGTCCTGCCCCTGCCAGCTTTCTGGCCATGGCTCCTACCGCTTTCCCCCCTGCTCATTCAGCTGCAGCCTTTGTGCTTCTCTGAAATCACAGCAGACATTTCCCAGCCCTTGACGTTTGCTAAGTCCTCTGCCTGGGATGCCCTTCTCCTGGAATCTGCGTGGTTATCAACCTTATTTCTCTTGGCCTCAGAGGTTTCCATCATTAGAGAGCCCTGCCCTTACCACCCTGCCTGGAATAGCACCCCACCCTACCCCCTCCCCACCCCATCCTCGTGCCTGGCATTACTTTCCCTAACTTGTGTTACTGCTGATAAATTACGTACTTATTTGTTTATTGTCTGTCTCACCCACTTCCACACTGAAATGTGAACTCCATGAGAATAAGGATTTTTGCTTCTTTTGTTTCTCATTGTATCCTCAGTGACTAAAACAGCATCTGGCACATCGTAGATAATGTTTGATAAATGACATGGGGTGAATGGCCATTAGGGCCCCTCCTTGGATGATTTTTAACCTGGAGCTTTTACCATTCCTTCAAGCTGCCCTAGGCTGTTGTAGGTGAGTCAGAAACTAGGAATGCTATATCTTAATATCTCTGGACAGCTTCAGGGTAGAAGTGATGCAATTAAGGGATATTTTTCTAAATGGAAAAAAAAAAAAACCTTGCAAAATACACAAATTTTGAAATGCATTCTTACCCCATTTGCTTCTCCCTTTACCACTTACCTCTTACGTAAAGTGCATTCAAAGCATAAAGCAAAATGATTAAGTGAGGGTGAAGAAAGCCCTCAGATATACAAATAAATTACAAGAATTCTTAACTACCAGGGAAACGGCTACCACCAATGACCGCCCTGACAGGGAACACAGCAGAGAGTCCCTGTTGGAGCAGGAGAAAGGTGAGGTGCAGAACTCAAATTCTAGTGAAAAGACCAGACTTGCTGGTCTGACTGAGACTGGAGGATCCCCAGAAAGCATGGCCCCCAGACTCTCTGTCAACCCAGAGCTAAAACTGTTCCCAAGGCCAACTCTTCTGACAAAGTAAATACATGAGACTAACTGGGCGGCTCCTGTCTGGAGGTGAGATGGGAGGCCAGAGAGGGTCAGGAGCTGGTTGAGTGGACACGGGAGATCAGGGGTGGAAGGGAGGAGTGTGCTATCACAGTGTAAGGAGAGCCATTAGGGTCACATAACTATGTATAAATTTTGGTATGAGAGACTAACTTGAATTGTAAACTTTCACGTAAAGTACAATTAAAAAAAAAAAAGAAAGATGCATGGCCTTATTAAGGAAATGTTTACATAATAAAAACCATATATACTAATTTCTTGAATGTCTGAGAATCCTTACCAATCATCATTGCTCTAATTTGATTGGGGTGGAGAGGAGGTAATGGAGAGAGGTACTAAAAACTAGTCTAAATCGGATTTATCCAGTAAGTTAACACGCAGGGTCTATTCTAGGGCTGGGTCAGTTCAGACTCCAACTCAGCTACTGCCCTTTCTGTGCCTGGGTTAAGGTATAACGAGAATAGAGACTCAACCAAATCCCACCCTAACAAAGACAGGTCAGATTGTGCTCCTTATTCTCTACTCTTGAAGATTTTAGAAAGATTACATCAAAGATTAACTGTGAATTATCCCTTTTCATGGGCATTCAAGTACATCAAAGCCTTTGTATAATATTTTCAAATTGGCTGGCATCCACTGCCACCTTTGATGCTGGCATTTGAAGAAGACATTGAGAACTGATGTTAGAATCATAACATTTTGAATCGAGAGAGATCCTCAGACTTTCTTTTACAAATAAATTAATGAGACTCAGAGAGGTTGGAAAGGTCAGATATAAAAGATTCTTTTTTCTAAGTATCCAGGAGAGGGACCTTAATGATGTACTGTGACTTTGGTGAGGGACAAGAGCCTCACTTTGAGAGCAGCCATGGAGAGGCTGCTGGACACACAGAAAAGAGCATTGGAAGTGCAATCAGGGAACTTGGGTTGGAAGTGTTGCCTTTGCCACTAACTAACTGTGTAGCACTGGGCAGGTTCTTTACAGAGCCCCTACTTCCTAATTTATAAAATAGGAGTCATAACGCCTAAGATACCAGGGTGCCATGAGGACTAAGTAGAAATACCACTCATGGAAATATTATGCCTACTACATACCAGCATACAATGCTGGGCATATTTTAGTTTGCAAAGTCATTGGTTTTAACACTGTTTTACAGATGAGGTAGGGGGCATTGGTAGTTCAGTGGTAGAATTCTCACCTTCCTTGCAGGAGACCTTTGTTTGATTCCTGGCCAACGTACCTCGTGCACAACCACCACCCATCTGTCATTGGAGGCTTGTGTGTTCCTGTGATGCTGAACAGGTTTCAGTGGTACTTACAGACTAAGATGGACTAGAAAGAAAGGTCTGGAAATCTACTTCTGAAAATTAGCCAGTGAAAACCTTATGCATCACAACAGTCTGAGCCTTAGTCAGTCATGAGGATGGCATTCTGTTTGTCGTGCATGAGGAGTCTATGATTCGGGAGCCAGCTCAATGACAGCTAACAACAACAACCCCGATGAGGTACGTACCTGAGGCTCAGAGGGATGAAGAAACTTGCTCAAGGTCATAGAGCCAGTAGATGAGGTAGCACAGTTAAGGCCCAGATCTGCGGGACTCTGAAAGCTCTCACTCGTTCACTGACCCTAGTGCAGCATCTGGCAGATGTTCCATGAATGTTTCATGAGTAAATACTTGCTGTAAGGAAACATCAAAGAGAAATAAGACATCGATTTACATTTCCCTGGGAAGCTTTGTAAATGTCTTAAAAGCAATATGGACCATATAAATCATCCCCAAAGACCTTTGTAAACCATAACAAAATAAGCAAAATGGTTGATATTTGAATGTTGAAGTTTATTCATTTGGAAAACATCTATTCAGCCCTCTAAAGGCGCTCTGCTAAGCACTGATTCATTAATCTAACTCAGTAGTTTTAAAAGGTCAAAGTGCATTTTTATGGAATGTATACACAGTTTATTGTATAGTAGTGTTTCTTACATAATTCATATGAACAGTACATTTGTCCCTGTTTCATGGGATATAACATTTTTACAGAAGAGGGTTATAGTTTCTATATACTATATTTTGCTTTGATGGTTTACTTTTGGGCATACCTATAAAGATGCCAATTTTTTTATCCCATTTTTACATTGTTTCTGTGGGAATATAATCTGTAATAATCCATTTTAACATATGTCTACATTAAGGGGGAGGGAAGCATTCCATAGCTGCTCTCCCACTCCACCATGAAGCAGGAGCTGGGAGGTGAGCAAAAGGGTAGGGGTCATTTTCTTGCCCTGATTTAGTTTTATGTGATCCCTAAATTTACAAGTTAAATCCATTGTTGTCATTGAGTGCTGATGGAAGAAAGAAGAGATGGAGGAGGGACATGCGGCAAGTTTGATGTAAAGTATCTTTAAGTTTGAATTAAAAAGAAAAGAAATAAAAAAAGCAAGAAGAGTCACTCTGGTTTCAGCAGTACTGAGTTAGAATAATAACAGCATACACAGCTCAGGTACCTGGAGTGTTACTGAGATAAGGAAGCTATATAATTGAGGAGCCATTGTCTCTTAAGCTTCTGCATTAGAATAAAACAGAAGTTATGACCCCCCCCTTACCAAAAGGCAGAGAAATGGGCTACAGTCTGTGTTACAGGGGATTCTCTTTTCCAAAACATAATTGCTTATTTACTCAAGATATTTTTATCCCTCCACATATGAATAAAAATCATTTTTTTAGCTGTTGACTAATGTTTCTTCAATAATTATTTGTGTCACTCTTTTTTATAGGAACTTTATTACTCTTTTAAAATTTTATCTTGGATTGGTTTTCTTGTAGGTAATTCGAAAAGATGCAGAGTTTTAAAAAAAATTAAATCCACTAAGCCAGAGGAATAGCGTTTTTGTGCTGATTAGGAGTAGTATTTTAAAATATGTTCTGTTTGACATCTTAATCGAAACATTTGCAGGTACTTTCAGAACAAGCTAATGGTTGGTAGCCAGTGTCAGATTATATGGTTTATGAATTGGCAGTCCTTGCACGTCTGTTTTTCACGTATTTTAAAACACGTCTCTGTCCTCATCACTTAGCACCTGGCCACGCTCCCACAAAGGATTCCATTCACGACTTTGTTCTCACACCTGACTGATTTGAGCACATTATGAGCTAAGTGTATCAGGAGTGCCCTCTTGAGGACATACTTGTTCAAGGAAACTAAAAGTTTTGATTTGCTGCCAACCAAACCAGTTGCCATTCACTCAGTTCCGACTCACGGTGACCCCATGTGTGTCAGAGTAGAACTGTGCTCTATAGGGTTTTCAGTGGCTGATTTTTCGGAAGTAGATCGCCAAGCCTTTTTTCCAAGGCACCTCTGGGTGGACTTGAACCTCCAACCCCATGGTTAGCAGCTGAATGAGTTAATTCTTTGTGCTACCCAGGGGCTCTTGAATTCACTGTACATTGTCTTAAATCTCAATGCAAGGGAGAAGAGATGGATTTCATGAGACTCAAATGTTAATTTGGTTTTTTTTTTTTTTTTGTCCTTTGTTTCTTTCAGGTCAGCCATCATCCACCTATCTCTGCCTGTCATGCTGAGTCTAGAAATTTTGTTTTCTGGCAAGGTAACATATTAATATATGTGACCACCATCATTTTTGTAATGTGATAGATTTATTCAGAAATTACTGTACATGCTTATTAAGATCAAAAGTGGTCCCTGGACTCGGGCTTTGGTAGAAGAATCTGTACTATTTGATTCTCTCACCTCTTGTTTCTGAACCAAAATTGATATTTTTCTATTTCATCATTAAGTATTCAGTAGTATTACTTAGTTGTTCACTTAAAAAAAAAATCCATCTTCATCTGGGCCACAATCATTTATTCCTTTAGTGTCTCCTCTATCTTATTCCACAGCCATTTATATTCTGTATACCCAGCATATCCTATATCCTACAACCATATATTCTTGAGACACTAAATAGTTACAGTTGTTTACTAGCATCTAAGCAGCAGAGGAGTTTATTGTTTTTGAAAATTTCAAATTTTATTTTTGAAATCATATTTCACAATGCTGAGTTTTCTTCAAAGATTGCTATAAAATAATTACAAAATAATAATATGTCTGATTATAGCCATACTGAGTGAGTGTAAAGCGGTATCTTGTGGTTCTGTTACTTTTCTGCTAATAATGCTGAGCATTCTTTCACATGATTATTGGCCATTTATATTTAAATTGTATTGTCTTTTTATTATTGAGTTGTAGGAATTCTTTACGTAGTCTAGATAGAAGTCCCTTATTAGATGTATGATCTGCAAGTATTTTCTACCATTCAGTGCCTTGTCTTTTCACTTTCTTAATGCTGTCTATCGTTTGAAGTACAAAATTTTGTAATTTTGATGAAGTCCAATTTATCTTTTTTTTGTCTGCTTGTGCTTTTAGTGTCATATCTAGAAACACTGCCTGATACAAGCTCACAAAGATTTATGTCTACA